>ML681963.1:20325439-20460800 GCA_007922195.1 Podocnemis expansa
ACAGAACTTCAAGACCAAACTTACTCCATCTTTAAACTTCCTTTACAGTGTTCATGGCTGGGTTTCTGCCAGCCCTTTGTGCTCAGCAGCACCTGATTTGCTGATGACTTGCTGACTGTTGCCAGGCCCCCTTTGTGTGCTGAGCATTGTTGCTAGAGGCCAAGAGTGATTAGCATCACACCCAGCTCCCAAGGGCGGGACACTGTGTGCTGCCAGGCTGCTGGAGACCGTCAGGCAGTACTTGAGCAGTCCTGGTGCTGTTTTGCTGCACCAGCTCAGCTCTAACCAACAGACTCCAGGACACCACCCCTAGCAGCAGTAGAATTATGAAGGCCAAGGTGCAGGGCAGTTGGAGGGTTACCCTGAGCATGGGCAGAATGACAGCTTGCTGAAGAGCTGGGACACATGCACCAGCCCCACGAGGGAAGCCAGGTTGCTGCTTGTTATGAGCTTGCCTCCCGCAGAAGAAGGTGCCCAGCCGCTCCGTGAGCGTGCTACAGCAGGCAAGCAGGCCGCCAAAGAGGAGCCTCCCAAAGCCACGCGGTGGCCATTAGCATGGGCAATGTAAGGTGGATCTGTGGGTGCTGGTGGGGGCTGGAAGGCGGGGGCTCATTGCTAGCTCTGCCCAGTTGGCATCTATTTCTGCAGCCTAGCCAGGGTGCCAAGGGGGCAGCCGACTGGGTGCAGAGCTCCTGTGAGAGCTCTTGGGGGATGGAAACAATGTTCTGTTGAGCCTTTTACAAAAAGATTGAGGAGCAGCTATGGATGTTTTAACCCCTTTGCTTACCACTGGGCATCTGCCCCAGCAGGAGGTACTGTCCTTTAGCAGAAGGGACACACTGTCTCAGTAACATGTCAGAGGCCTCCAGACCAGGTGCTGTTTGTTTGTAGGGCTAGTACTGTGCTCTGTGCCTCCTGCTTCTGGCAGGGCAGGGGTCTGTGGCTTAGGGGCACTTGCTGTCAGGGGTAGGCGGCTGTGTTGCACAACTGCCAGACCCCTGCTGCTGGTGTGAGATTCAGGGAGCAAGGAAGTCATCACAGTATGTGGTCACCAGATGGCCCAAGGCTAAAGCCAGCAGCTGGCTCTTGAATTGGGGCTGGAATCTCTTGTAGGGACGGTCTAGCTGATCTGAGAGCTGATGCCCCTGAAAAATCCACGCCCTGGTGCAGCTATGTTAAACCAAGCTAAGTGCCTGCATGTTCAGTGCACAGTTGAAAGAAGAATGCTTCCATCAGCCCAGATACTGGCTCTCAGGGAGGTGGGTTACCTATGCTGACAATGAGGCCACTTGCCCTTGTAGACAGGCCCTGAGACTTTTGCTCCACTTATGCTGTGTTGCTCACTCACTTAGCAGCAGAAAATAAATCTCAGAGCTAACCTACTGCTTCCCTGACATCCCAGCTGGGCCACCCCCTGTGCAGCTCACATGGCCATTTGAAAGCAGCTGGTGTAAGAGGTGGGGATCAAAATGCCACCTGGATTTTTCTTTGCAAAGATCTTGTTCTTTGTGTCTGATCCACTTGCTGCAGGGAAGCAAAGGAGAAGCATCCCTCCTGGCAAACGCTTTGTCTGTAGGGAGCAAGTCACTTTCATGGTTAGTAAAGAGAACAATCTAGTGCTGTTCAGTGAAGGGCCAGAGAGTTCCTGCTTGAGGAGCTACAGTCTGTTCCAGGGAGGCAGGCCCCTAGCTTGTGTTGGGCACAGTAAGCAGGTTGCCAGCTGCTCACTGGAGATTTTTCCTTTGTTTTGGAGAGAGGAGGCTCTTGCCCCATGGATGCTCATGCCGATCCCCTGGGGAGTAGGTGTGAGCGGTGCAGGGGGTCTGGGATAAGCAGTTCATTGACTGGGGGGAGGGCATATTTGCATGACACTTAGACACAGCATCTTCAGTTCCCCTCTCCCCCAACAGCTGATCTTTGTGCTTTCCACAGAGGGGCTATAGGGAAGGGAGGGATTAGCCAGGCCAGTTTCACATGGAAGCAGGGGCCGAGGTAACTGCCTCACCCAGCTCCAAGCAAGGGGAATATTGTTCACCCATCAGAGTCAGCTTTCAGCCTAGCCAAGGGGTGGGGCCCTAGGATGGAGAAGGAGGAGGAGGAGGCGGCAGGGCCAGAGTTCTGGCATGTATGTGGGGGCCCCAAACTGGCTGGGTCCACAGCTCATGGGCAAGTTGGTTTGTGCAATATTTAGGTACTCCTAGAATGCTAGCACTCCTAGGCATATGTGCCTCTAGGCTGGAAATCCCGCCCTGATCAGACCCTCCCCAGAGTGGCAAATCTGCAGTCTTGGGGGTTGACCTGTTTCATTTCAGCAGATCCCCAGAGTTCAGCAGCTGAGGCTGGTGGTTCTGGGCTTTGGCCCGTCCCGTTTTAGGAAGTGTGATCCCTGTGGAGCCCACTTGGGGCCAGGGGGCAGCAGATTAACTGTCAGCTAATGAAACTTTTAGCGCACATCCTTCTGCAGGGCTGCAAGTAGGGTTACACTTATTCTAACCTGGTGCTGTTCACTTGCTGTTCCTCTTTGGAGCTGGTTACTGGAACCCTTTAGGGCCCTGCCGTTGGCACTATGCAACATGAGTGAATTCCTGGCCACAACTGCCTATTGGGGCATTTCCCTGTGACTAACTCACCCTGCATGCATTTGTTCTGCAGAGCGTGGAGCACAGAGTTCTGTCCCGAGACCCCTCCACTGACCTGGAGTTCAAACAGCCTGATTCCGGCATGTCTTCTCCTAACACTACAATGTCTGCGCAGCAGGCACACTTCGCCATTGGGTCGCCAACCAGCACCCTCTCCAACTACGACTCCTGTAACTCGAGCCAATCAAGCACCGGGGAGAAACGAAGCAGCCAGCAAGGGGGTCAAGGATCCAGTAAGTCCTGTCCTGCAAAAGGCTCACTCAGACCAACAAGGGTTTTGCCCTCACAAAGCTACTGCCCAGAACCATGTCTGGAGAACAGAGCATGGGTACAGAGAGAAAGCAGCAGGCAGGCCTGGGCAGAGACAACAAGGCACTGAGAAGCCCCCTCAGTTCTACCCACACACAAGCTGGCATACATATCATGATAGTGGGTGTGATACAAAGAAAAGCAACATCCTAGTCACCTCCCTGCCTCTAACAAGAGTGGCAAAGTCTGTTGGGACTGGGTCAGAAGAGGTGAGACTGGATGTCTCCGAGGGTATATTTCCACTGCAGTTACACACTCACAGCTGAGCAGGGCCAACTTACTCAGGCTCCTGGGGCTCAGGCTAAGGGGCCGATTAATTGCAGATTGGACATTTAGGCACAGGCTACAGTGTAGTCTTTGAGACCCTCCCACCTCAAGGGGTCTTGCACCAAGCCCAGCTGTCTACACAGAAATGAAACAGACGTGGCCCAAGTTAGACGGTGCAGGCCAACCACAGGTTTTTAGTTGGAGTGTGTGGGTAGTGGTGCTGGCTCTTCCCTCTGGTTCTGTCTGTTGTTCAATAATGTGGGTCAGCAACCGTGTCCTGGATCAATAGGTCCACAGGCTGAGCTACTTAGTGAGCTGGTGACGGCTAATAAGAAACACCCAGGAGCTGCTGTTCTACTGATGTGGCTCATGCTACAGGAGATTCAAGTGGCCCAGTGGCTGGTGGGCTCTTGAGGGCCATAACTGATCAGGACACAAAGATTGGCACAAGGTTTTCAGTAACTGCAAGTGCCTCCCTGTCTCCTGATTTGCATTCCTTCTTGTCTATGCCCCAAGAAGTGAGAATGCTTCAGCTTGATGTTCATGACAGTCTCTCAATGGGGAACTCCACAGGGCAGCACCAACCTTGTCAAATACAAGGAGAGCTAGCGTTGGAGCTGTCAAGTGCAGTGTTTCCCAATCAGTGTGCCATAGCACACAGGTGTGCCACAAAATTTTTTGAAAAACTCAAAAAGTTCTGGATTGGCTCATTGGCTCATGAATATTCATGAGTTCATTTGGAAACTATATGATGGTATGCCTCAAATTAATTAAAGGTAGCAAGGTGTGCCATGGCAGGGAAAATGTTGGGAACCACTGGTCTAGCAGACACTCAAGGAGCACAGCCAGAATGGGACACTCCTGCTCCCTCCAAGCCCTGGGACATGGTGACTGGGCCACTGTGGCTGTGGATAGTGGTGGGGCCTGGCCATGCAAATGTGCAATGCCTTGAAGGAGCTGGCAAGAGTGGAAGCTGGCTGGATATTGCAAGGCCCAGGAATTGGGTCTCTGATGCTGCCTGCCCACAGCTAAACCCATTCATGTTTGCCTAGAAATATGGTGCTGTGTCTCAGTCACTGTAACTCAAACAGCAGGCCACAAGATGCTCCACCAGCTGTTCTGCCATTCTTAAAAGTTAGGACCGTCTGTCTGAAGGACAGCTAGAGTGCCTGGCATAGAGAAATCATGATATCTCACTGCAGTTTCACTGTATGCAAGCCAGCTTCTGCTTTTGGGTTTCTTGAATGCTTTGCTGCCGGGTAAATACTCAGGCTGGGGACTTACTGTTGCCTGGCCATCTGGTGGAAATGCCATGGCTGCATCAGTACCAGGCCCTTCAGCTCCCTTCTAGCACAGAGGCATGAAGGGTAAAACACTTGCTCTGAATCAGCTGGTGTAATATATCCTGGAGTACTCCCAGCAGAGAACTATCAACTCCAGACATGAAGCAGTTCTCTGGCCAAAACTCTGGGCTCAGAGGCTGGTTGTGGTCACTCTAGCATGCATGGCATGTCCAAGCAGGATTTCTGCTGTTGCCACTTATCAAGGCTTCAGTGCCAAGGGTTTGATTAACCCTTGGCAGACATGGTTTGTCTCTCCACAGGGATACTCGAGACAACAATAACAGACATGCAGACGTACATGGACATGCTCAACCCAGAGATCCGGCCGAACAATGGCAAAAGGGAAGGCGAGGCACTCCTGCCGCCTCCCCCCAGCTTTCCCCCTCCTCCTCCACCCCCTAACTCCAAGCTTCCCCCTCCACCTCCTGGCTACCCAGCGCCAAACCCCCCCGAGGCCCAGCACACAGCGGAGATGTATGTGCAAGCGAAAAACAACCTGCGTCACGTGGAGAGCGAGGTGCTGAAAAAAGAGGTAATTCCTATAATCCTGGGGGGGAGAGACCCTCTTCAAAGGCAGCTTTTCCCTGGAGGGGGCAAACAGCCCTGCCCTGCTACAGGTGCCATGGCCTCACTGATGATGTGGCAGTGCCACTGAATTACACTGGGTGGGGAGGGATGGCTGATTCAGGACCTACAGTGGGTTCCAAAGAGTAGTGGGGAAAAGTGGGGGAAGAGACTGTATGGAAGATGATTCACTTGTCCACTCCTCTCAGAGGTGAGTGTCCATCTGCCCACCCCAGCCCCAGCTGCAGGATCTGGCTGGGAGTGGCAATCCCAGAGCTCTGGTCTCCTAGGTAATACGCTGAGAGGGGTGCAAGGGAGTCTCATCACGCTTGCACAAATGGCTGTGTGTTGACAGCTGCATCCCCATAACTGCCTGGTGTAGAGGCCTGCCAGGTCTGACCCAGGACTGCTTGTGATGAGACTGCTCCCCCTGCCAGGGAGACCAGGGGCTGTGGTCAGTTGATGAATCAAGCAGTCATTGGCTCTTGAGACTCTAGTTCTAGCCCTGGTGTCCCATTGTGTCAATGCCTGAGCAACTTTTGCTATTGATGATTGGCATTCCTGTGGCACCTAGAGGCCTCAGTCAGGAGCATGGTCTCTCTTGGGCAAGTTTGGAGCAAGATACAGCACCTGCTGCACTGAGGTTGCAGTCTCACTGGAGGTCCGATGCAGGGTGTGGGCAAGGAATATGTCAGGACAAGGGGGTGAGGCAAGGGTGTCTTGCTCTGCACCCTGCTAGGCACTCTTGTAATGTATGCCGTTGGGGGAGTTAATGGAAAGACATTGCTGCTCTCAGTAATGACTGCTGGCCACCTGCCTCACCTTCACAGGCCAGGGACAGCTAAAGCCTCAGCTGCCCTGGGGTCTGTGGGGTCAGGGTGGGGCACAGCGGGGAGCTGGGAGGACCTGTTCTGGAGCATGGGCTTCCTCCTGGGATGACATGGGAAGAGCACCCAGGGTGCCACTGTCTCAGCCAGAACCTTTCCTTTAGACTGTGGGTCAGCACAGGTCAAGGAAGCTGAGCTCAGCACTATGGCTGAAACACAGGCCAGCATCTGCCCCATGGCTCAACCTGGATTCGAATGGGGCCCATGTGCTCTGCAGGCCAGCTTGTAGCTGTTGCAGCCTGGCCCTGTGCATTGTATGCTGTTTCCCCTCTGTAGGGCACAGCAGACACCAGCCTCCTGGGAGCTTAGACCAATGTTCCCTCTAAGGCCAAAAGGCAGCTGAGCAATATATGTTGCTTGCTGCACCCCCCTCCCCAATCCTGTTCCCCTCTGCTCACCCAGTCACCCCCTTGTCATCCCAATCCCACCCCACCATGCCCTCCCCAGTTGACCCGACCCTATCTTTCCTCCAACCCTCCACCCCCTTTCACAACTGGCTGTCCCTGCCCTGTCCCCAGTAGCCTCCCTCCCGCCCCCTTACCTGGCTGCCAGAGCATGAGAGTTTATTCCGAGCGGGAGTTTTAAAAACTCCCAGCTTGGAGCTACTCTCAGCCAGCTGGAAGTCTTTGTCTTCCAGCGGGGGGGAGTACAGCTGCTGGCTGTGTGCAGCTGGCAGTGTTCCCTGCACCAGGCAGTGGTGGGGGGCTGCATGGCCACCCAGCTGCGCAGTTTAGAGGGAGCATTGGCTCAGACCCCTCCTTTGGAGCCCTTGGAAATGGGGCTCTCCCACCATTGCTGACTGACCCCTTGCTGTGTCCTGCTCCAGCAGAGTCACCCCTGCGCATGTGGACTGACAGACCGACTTCTGTCCTAGCATGTGGTAGGTGTCCCTGGGCCAGATGCTGCATCTGGTCCCTTGGCTGGGCTAAGGCATGCTCCCAGACCCTACTGCAGTCTGCTGTTTGTCTGGAGCTGTGATAATTGCTCTTCAGGAGAACATCGATTAGCCAGATATAAATGTGTCGCTCATGGTCCAGGCCTGGTACAACAGGGAGCAGGGCAAGCTCTTCCCTCCCTGGGCACATGACCACAGCTTTCCCAGCCTTTTCTCTTAGGGCTTGGTATCACCTTGCAAGGCTGTGGGGAGATTGCAGAGGTGAACATACATGAGCAGGGTCTGCCGGAGGTGAGGCAGGAGCTTGGAAACCACAACCATGGCTCTTTGGTGTCTTTCCCACAGGCAGGGTTTGGAAACACAATGGTCAAGTTTCTTATCTGTTTAACTGTGCAAGAACTCGTCTGGGGCTGAACGGAAGCAGTTACAGCTCCCCAGCACCTACTGTCCATTGTCCATAGATGTGCCTGTGGCTGCTCCTGACACCAGGGGACAGCAAATCCCCCTCACCCCCCTGAAAAGAATCTCTTTATATTTTGCATAAGGTTAATGTGCATTGACCTGGAGGCTGCATGCCCACAGAATGACTCTGGCAGCAGTCGTGCCCTGCTCTGTACCCATTGCCAGGGTGCAGGCAAGTGCCATCATCTTGGACTCTTCTCACTGTGTTTTCTGCTGGGGTGAGGGATGTCGTGAAGGGCTGACTGTTCCCTCACTGGGACAGGGCAGAGACCATCGCTCACCAGGGCTGCACTGACACCCATTGCTTAGAGCAGTTGTGCAACCCCGGCCTAGCCACCTCCCCATACTGCTGCCCCCAGGCCACACCCGTAGGCACAGTCAAGAACATGAAGGGCATGAATGTGGTGCTGTTTTGGATGTCACAGTTGTGAGCAGGGTGCTCTTGGCCAGCACAGACCACATCTGACAGGGTGGCCAAGTATCAGGCCTCTTCCAGCCTGCGTTGAGGCCTTGCTGAGGCCCAGCTTCAGCACAGAAATCCTGGCACATTAGCTGGTTGGCACTTAAAATTCAGAGTTTTAGCCATGATCCCTGGCCTCTTAGGCTAGTGGAGCAGAAGGTTGACAGCGTGGGAGGGGTGCAGGAGCTAGCCACTGGGAAGCTCCCCGCAAACAGCCAGCCAAGAGCCCTGCCTAACACCTCTGGGAGCTAAGCTCCCAGTTTGGTTGACTCCACACTCCTCTTGTTTAATATGGCAGCTGAAGAGGGTGGTGTGGTGCCCAGGTCATTCTATACTGGGCAGCCCAGAGTCCACAAGACCAGCTAAGGCTCATGGCCTAGCCAGTTTGCCTCTCCAGGCAGCGTGCTCCAACCTCTTCTCCCCCAGAAATTTCTCTCTGCCCTTGCCTGATTCTCTCAGCCAGGCAGAGTCGTGTTTGGGAGTCTAGTCTAGAGCAAAGGTTGTGGCTATTGCCCCACTGCCCTCCCTCCTGAGTACTGCTGGGGACAGTCCTGTGGTTCTACCCTCCATGGCCATACTGGCCCTAGGACCTCCTGGCTCTGGCTTGGCCCATTCAGCATCCCCAGCTTCTGGTGTCTCTCAGCAGCCCACTGCCCAGCACTCTTGGGGTGGGTTCCTTCTAAAGCACTGGCTGAGATTTTCAGCAACAATCTCCAGGGCTGGGCTGTGGCACAGGAGTGTGACGTGGACAGTCATGAGCTGGCCCAGGCATCAGATGTGAGCCTGTGTTGCAGACTTGGTCTACGTTGAGACGCAGCTCTGCTCTGTACTCAGTGGGACCTTCTTTCCCTGCCCCGGATGGCAAATGCAGCCAGGGGGAGGAGGGGAGGGATGGACCTGGGAGCTGCCCAGCACCAAGTCAGGTAGTGAAAGTGAGGAGCTGCAGAGGTGGCGTAGTCTGTCCTCAGGGCTCCTGTCTCTCAGCACTGGCCCTGTGACTGCGTGTGCTACATTGGAATCCGGGACCTGCCAGTGGCATGTGGGACTGACTGGAATGAAGCTGCCTTTCTGGAGAGGTGGAGAGGGTGCAGGCACTGGACTTCTCAGGGCTGGCAGCGCAGAATCCCCTAGATCTGCATTGGGATGCTGGGTGAAGGCCTGTCTGGTGATGCTCTGAGCATGGAGATGGCAGCTGGGCAAGGGCCTGTCTGGTGATGCTATGAGCATGGGGCAGACGCTGGGCACAGGTCTGTCTGGCGGTGCTCTAGGCATGGGAGCAGAGGCCAGGAGGCACTGTCTGGTGGTGCTTTGGGGATGGAGGTAGTAGCTGGGAGGCACTGTCTGCTCTAGGCCATGGGTGAGCATTAGTGGAAGAAGTAGGTCCTTGGAAACAAGGGACTCCTGCACTGCACCTAAGGAGCTGCAAGCACTGACAGAGCCCCTGGTGGTGGCTGGCTTGTGCTGCACAGAGAATGTCCTCAGGAAAGAAATACACAAGTGTCCAGTTCCTCTGCAATGCAACCCCCCCCCCCAGCAGCTTAGTGAAGAAACCACCACTCAGCAGTCACTGGGTTTCAGCAGCTTCCATCCTGTCCCCATTATCTCTAGGCCTGGCCCAAGGACAGGTGGGGGCTAGGGAACATTTCCTTCTATGGCAGCAGCAGACAGGTTGTTGGGGGCATCCTATCCATTCAGGACATTATCCTGAGAGCTAGCACTGCTCAGCACCAAGAATGGGCGGTGTGACAGTACTCTGGCCACTATCCCTACCTGTGATCAGTGGACTTCTGGTGCTTGTGCCTGGTGTCCTGTGCCAGGGGTGGATGGGCAGCACGGGAGACAAGAGGTGAAGCTGGGCCAGGCAGTCGGCAAAGCTGTGATCCCCATACCCTGGGTGACTGAGGTTCACAGTGAGGCACCCTGACCCCTGCTCACCCCTCCCTTGTCTCCCATGACACTCAGCACTGGGGCTTTCTAGTGCCAGACCACTGAACATGAGATGCTGAGACAGATCCTAGCCACACCATGTCCTGGCCACAATGCGGTCCTCAGGCTGCTACCTCTGGGTAACACAGATGTTTGGAGGCTACACAGAGGCAGATGTGTTCTGAAAGGCCAATGAACCTAATGGCCATGGGAGAGTTCAGGCTACTGTGATTTTCAGGACCTGAAACTGGACCCAGGCAGGATCCCCAACTGAAGTATATGTGGTGCTGGTTACATTCCTGCAAACAGGGTCAGGGAAGGTCAGAACACGGACAGCTGACCACAGATGGGTGTGCATGGCAAGGGGAGCAGCTAAACAGCCAGGAGATGTGGTCCCCTGTACCAGTGTCCCTTTCACCCACACCAGAGTCAGCCAGCTCCTGTAATGTGTAGGCTGGAAGGCCCCCCACCAGAACCATTTGGTGCATAGAGCCCTTTAACCAACTTTCCCAGGGAACTGTGCCCAGTGCCCACTCTGGAGAGAGCCCATCCCCAGATGGATGTGCTGCTCCTGGGAGAGAACATCCAAGCAGGGAAATTGCCCTTTTGTATGCAAGTCTCAGCGGATTGGAAATGTATCCCTCAGAGGAAGGGTTAATAATGCCTTCCCTTGCATGATCACTTGTGTACAAGATCTGAATTAACCCAGATAATGATCCCTGCAGCGGGAGGCTTATTAACTATTGAACACGCCTCCTTTCAGCACAGCCAAGAGAAAAGAGACACCAAGGGCTGAGCTAGCCTGCAGGGAACAAGAATGGGAACACTACTTGATAATGAAACAGACAAATAAGAAGAATAAGGCAAAAAATGCCAAGGGCTGTAATGTGAGACACAAATCTTGCTGAGTGGGAAGGCACTTCCAGGCCATGGTGCACTTCCTTCCGGCTTGGGGAGAGCTGCTGAGGCTCTCTCCCTGCTGGGTCCCCCTGCCCCACTCAGCCAAGAGCAAGGGTAACACATACAGCATTGTTTGTGCAGTTTTATATTTTAATCCAGGAAAGAATGACTGGCTCCACTGGGCCTTGTCCCTCTGCACAACACATCTGTTTGTGCTACACATTTCTCCTTGGAGCCCACAGGGTTTGAGGGCAGTTCTGGAGACAAGAGCCAGGCAAGTGCTGCCAGCTGTGTGATGCCACCTTCTTTCAGCATCATTGTTCACTGGTTATTGCAGTGGTATTTCTGCACAGGAAATGGCCACATGCTTCCTGTCCCCTTTCCACCACTCTAATGCAGCATAAGAAACATCTGAAACCTTCCCTGCTTAGAGAGCAAAGGGATAAACAGCTACTGCAGTGTCAAAGTATTCAGCAGGCTCTGTGCTCTTAATTTCCAAAGGGATAGCCATGTTAGTCTAGTCCAGCAAAACACCAAAAAAACCCAAAAAACAGAAAAGAAAACCAACACAAGGAGTCGTGTGGCACTTAAAGACTAACAGATTTATTTTTTGCATGAGCTTTCATGGGAGAAAATCTCACTTCATCAGATGCTTTAAAGATGGGTGAGCTTACAGAACAGAATGAAAATAAATGCAAGGGGGTGTAAAACATAGGATCAGGTAACAGCAAATCAGAGCAGTTTGTAGGTTCAAACCCTGGGAAGCCTGAAGTCAAATTACTTTTTGTAATGGGAAAGAAGCCATAGTCTTGATTCAATCCTGCTTTCACATAATTTAGTTTGCATATTAATTCGAGTTCAGCTGTTTCTCTTTGAAGTCTTGATGTCCCAGCCACATCTCTGATGACGGTCATTAACAAATCATTTATTGAGTGATTAGAAAGATGGAAGTGCTCAGCAACTGGTTTTTTTGTTTTGTGATTTCTGATATCAGTTCTATGTTCATTTATTCTTTTGCACAGGGATTGTCCTGTTTGTCCAATGTATAAGGTGTTGCGGCATTTCTGGCACATGATGGCATAGATCACATTAGTAGATGAGCAAGTAAATGAGCCTTTGAAGGAGTAGCAGGCTCCATTAGGACCTATGATGGTATCTATTGTGCAGATATGTGGGCGGACTTGGCAGCGGGGTTTGTTGCAGGGGTGTGTGCCTGCTTCAATGTTTCTGTTGTTAGATCTGTAGTTGCTGGTGAGTGTTTAAGATTGTGTGGCTGTCTGTAGGCAAGGAGAGGTCTGTCTCCCAAGGCTTGAGAGAGAGGGATCATCTTTTAGAATAGGTTGTAGGTCCTTAAAGATCTGTTGCAGAGGTCTGACTTGAGGGTTGTATGTGGTAACTAATGGTGTTCCATTGTTTTCTTTCTTGGGCCTCTCCTGTAGTAGATGACTTTGGGGTACCCATCTAGCTCTGTCAATTTGTTTTCTTACTTCCCCAACTGGGTACTGTAGTTTCAAGAATGCTTGATAGAGATCCTCAAGATGTCTGTCTCTGTTTCATTCCATTCTGTAGTTCACCCATCTTCGAAGCATCTGATGAAGTGGGATTTTCTCCCATGAAAGCTCATGCGAAAAATAAATCTGTTAGTCTTTAAGTGTCACACAACTCCTTGTTTTTTCTGTGCTCTCAGCCACTGGAGCCCGAATGTCATGGCCAGCACTGCCTCTTTGCCAGCAGCTGGAACTGGGTGCCCTTCATGCAGGGGCTGAGAACACTAGCAGTTCAGATCCTCTTCTGTGACTCAGGTGATCCAGAGCCCCCCAAAAGAGTTAGTAAATGGGACCAGCTGGAGGGGCTCTGCCTTGCCTAATGCCCCTTCGTGGCAGCTGAGGTCAACAGGGATGGGAAGTTAATGCTGTCTCTGCAATGCAGTGCGGTCACAGGCTCATGTGTCAGTACAGGGCTCTTGTCTGCTGGTCCTGGTTTCATCCTGGCCCCAGAAAATTGCTGAAGTTTGGCTGTATGCACCCACATAACTGGGTGCCCAGATGCATTCCCGTCTCTGCATGTCTGGGCAAGGTGGCCTGTCCTGGTCCCAGCTTCTGCGGGCAGCGTTTGCTTTATCAGTATGGCCTTTCTGTTGGTTTGTTCTCTATTAGGATGGTAGTGGAGAATGGGTGGCGGGTACTAGGGGTATATTGGTGTGTTGTTGGCAGACGTAGGGCTAAGTGCTCTTTGCCTCTGGTCTGCACCACATTACTATGATCAGCACCATCTTTGGTGGTTGTCATCCATTAAAGCCTTGTGGTGCCTCCAATACTCTCGGGAACCCCAGATGTGCCCATCTCAGCTGTAACTTGCTCTCTTTTGCCACAGGGCAGTGAGCCCAGCTCAGCAGCCAGAGGTTACACACCCAGGGGATCCCATTGTTCTGTGATTCATCCTCCTTTGTTCTCAGTGGGAGCCGCTGGTGGGTAAAGTGAGGCTACTGACTAACAGATGAGGCCACTGACTGACAGATTCTGAGCGTCCAGGTCAGGTGGTCATCCACTGATTATCAAGGCTGTTCCTTGGAGAGCATGAGCCAGAGACCTGCCCAGATTCGTTCCTATTTGACCCAGAGTAGAGCTTTTAGAGAAACAGCCAGGAGTGATTTCAAATTTGCCAGTCCTGGCAAACCCAGAAGAAGCCCTGCCAAATTGTACTAGTGACTAATGCTCCTCACTGACAAAAACTTACACCTTTTTCCAGCCTGACTTTGTCTAGCCTCAAATTCCCATCACTGGATCTTGTTGGCCCTTTGTGTCATACACAGAGGAAATTTTGTTACCAAATGTGTGGTCCCTATGTAGGTATAGATTGTGATCAGTCACCACTAGAACTCTTGTGAAACTAAACAGATGGAGCTCCTTAGCTCTGTCACTGTAAGGCAGATTTTCTGACCCTTCTGTCATTCTCATGGCTCCTCTCAGTGTGTCAACATCCTTCTTGGGTTGTGGGCACCAGAACTGGACACAAGATTCCAGCAGCCATCACATAAGCACCATCATTTTGCTATCACCCTCCCCCACACACCTGGACATATACACCTGCATGCATAAACTGTGAACCTCTAGAATAATAAATGCAGATTTGCTGCTTGTTTTGTTGCATTCACACTGATCAAGAAGCTCCTGGCAAATCCCGCCATGCATACACTCATAGCCCCAGACACCACATCTAGGACACCTGATTCCCAGCTGGTTTTTTCCATTACCATCATCTACTGAACCCACAATGTCCTTTGAAGCTAGATTTAAATAGCTGGTTGTGGACAACTGAGGTGTGTTAAAGTGGGTGACTACAAAGTGGCAGAGTCTGTGCAAGGACTAGCATACAGGTGCAGTATATTTTTCTCCATTTCCTGTGTTGTTACCATCTGCTCTCCAGAGTTGTACTCAAGTCTCTGACCACACAAACCGTATGAGTGATGGGTGTTAGTCTAGCTACAGTTGGAGATTAGCAGTGTCAATAAATACTCAGCTTGTACTGCTGCCCTGGGGGTTTAGCACCACCCTTAGCATTGTATTTCACAGAGCGCCCAGAGAAGCAGAAATCAGAGCACAGAGGAAAGGGCTGGAGGGGAGATTTGCACAGCTGGGGTATCTGTCTCAGTGGGTAGGGGAGTCCCAGGAAGAGGGAGGAACCTCTGCCCCTTGCAGCAGTGGAAAGTCTAGGCACAGTGAGGTTTGATGGGTGTGAAGCAGGTGCAGGGTAGTGGCACTCAGACCTGCTTGCTGCCTTGGGGAGCATTATTCTGGGAAGTATTGTCTATTTGTATTACTGTGGTATTTCAGCACCCCAACTGTTACCCCCCAAGCACTGTACAGAAGGATGGCCCCTGCCCCAGAGCACTCAGATGGCAAGCCAAGACACAATGGCTGGCTTGAGTGGAGAGCCAGCATTTTTCTTGTCACCGATCTGCACTCTGCTCACCAGCTGCTAAATCTAGCTAGTACACCTGACAAGGCAAAACAAAGATGTGAGCTGCCCTGGGCTTGGTGGGCCTCAGCCCCCTCAGGAATGACCTGTCAGATGGGGCACTGTTAGCTCACAGGCCAGGGGGGTTGCTCCTAGGCTATGCCTAAGCACAGCTTATTAATAATGAATACATTGGAGCTGGGCTGGTATTAAGAATCCAGGGCCTGTTCTCTGTGTGAGCAACCCTGAATCCCCCAGTGCTCGCCTGGGCTGGGCCAAGCACCCTGTGTGGAGCGGGTAGTGTAGCAGGCAGGACTGGGCCAGCGTAACAATATCTGTGCCTGTCAAAGAGCTGTTGAAAGATGTCCACTGGGGCTTGTCTGCACCTCAGGCTGATGAGAGGGGGCCAGGGTAATGCGAGCTGGCAATGGAGACTGTCAGACTGCAAAGAGCAGCCTAGGGAGCCAGGCATTACCTGCTCTGCAGAATGGGGGTCCAACGTTCAAGGAAACGGGCTGCAGGCAGGCACCCACTGGAATAGCACAGCCCAGTTTGTCTCCCACAAGGATTTCAGAGGGGCAGATATAGTGGACATGCCTAACAGTTCCATGATGGGACAGGCAGGAGTCTGCATGGGGACTAAATGGGCGGGTGGAGAGCAGCAGACAGAATCTGAGCTGCCTGGGTCTCTGTGAGGCTGATGGGCAGAGACAACCTGAACGGTCAGTTGGCCACCCCATTCTGCAGTCAGTGACAGCCCAGCTGTGGCCTCACCTGGGTGGCAGGAGCATTCCTGTAGGGGGACAGCAAAGCCCTGGTAGTGTTACATAAAGGGGCTGTGTGCCCTGCAAAGCCGATGGACTCAGCTGCCCGGTTTGGGAGGGGTCTCTTGGTGACTGAGTCAAGCTCCCACTATCACAGGGAGGCCCGTCCTAGAATGCCCTTCTCAAATGGAGCCAGCTAGTCAGGGCCTGCCAGCCACACACTAGGATCATAGGGTTGGAAGGGACCTCATGAGGGGCCTCATGATGTCACTAGTCCAACCTCACCTTGCTAAAAGCGGGACTACTCTCACTAAATCATCCCAGCTAGGGTATTGTCTAACCGGACCTTAAATATCTCCAAAGGCGGAGATTCCACCACCTCCCTGGCTAACCCATTCCAATGCTTCACCACCCTCCTAGTGAGAAAGCACACGTTTGTCCTGTGGGGAGGCTGATCCCACACATTTCACATTTCCAGCCTATGTTTATCCTTCCTAAAGCACCCTTCCCTGCTGCCACACAGCATCTCTGCACAGAGCCTGCTGCATTACTCCCCAACACAGGAGACTTGATCAAACCCTGCACCACTGCAGAACAGGCCACTGGCTGTGTACATGGAGTAAATTCACCTGCATCAATGCAGCCACAACACACCTGCCCCTAGCATTGACTTGCTGCATCTGCACAAAGCAGGATCGACAGGATGCAGACGAGGGTGTGTGACGTGTAATGTGTGCCTCCTTCTTGGCTGCTGCTGAGGCCTGATTAAGGCTGGCAGGTCCTCAGGCCAGGAGCCACCCCTTGCCTGAGTGCAGGCCGGCCCTGAGAACACTGTTGCTCAGGAAATGACAGTCTGGAGTGTTCCCAGACAACACCAAGGACTCCCTGCTTGCATCTGGAAATGCATTAGCCACCTCAGCGTGAGTCTGGGGCTGTGGTGAGGGGCCTGGAGAGTGGGTGATGCTGCACAGAGCAGGGCTTTTAAGATGCCCATTTTCAGGTTAATCTTTAGATATGGTTCTGCGAAGAGAAATGGGAGCTGCTGGCCAATGATTGGCTAATGCTGCCTGAATGATGTCATTGCCGGGTGAGCCGATAGGCGTAGGTAATTCATTAGTGAGTGGCTGTAACTGAAGAGGTTGGCTCAGATGTCACAGGTGTGCTAGAGCCAGGTGTCAGGTGGCACTTTTGTTTCAGGCAGGCAGGTTTAGTGGGTCTTAGCCTGGCTGGGTGCAGGTAAGAGAGGCTTTTCCTCTACTCTACACCACTTCCCAGGGGATGGTGGGTGTTTGCTTGAATCTCTCATTCTATTTTGCATTCCCACAGAGAACAGGCTTTTCACCCTGGGTTCTGTGTGGGCTCTGGGCAATGTTCCCTCTAATTACTCGTAGACTGTGTGCGCAAACAATTTCTTTGTGTGCGCAAAAACATTTCTTTCTGAGCACCAATATTAGCACTATTGAATTTTTTGTGCGCACTTTATTGTGTTGTGTGCGCAGGTTTCATGACCTGTGTGCATGCACACACGTGCACAGCTTAGAGGGAACAGTGGCTCTGGGAGCATTTGGTGCCCAGCTGCAGAGTTGGGCCATGCTCTGGAGGATGGGCCTGGCACTGTGTTGCATGAGGCTGTGCTGGAGTGTTTTGGGGCTGGAGGAACCAGCTTGGGAAATTTTTTGGACTTGGGGGATTTGCACCACATCTGTGCTGCTCAGGAGGGGGGATGCCAGCATCTCATCAAGGGACTTCCATAAGACTTTCCCCTCTTGTCTGTGACCCACCCATATGCCATCAAGGAGACAGGACTGTGGAGCCATCCCAGGCTTTCTTGCCATGGGTGGCTGAGCCTACCGGCCTATTTGTAGTGACTAGAATCCCTGCCTGCCAGCAAGGGCTCCACCTGCACCTGCTGGCAAGCTCTCCTGGAGCAGTACCCAGCTGGCTGCTGCTGGAGGAGGCAACCTCAGGAGCAACAAGCTGGACAGTGATGTAGCAGGTTCCTGTCTGTCTTTGTGGTCCCTTTCCTGTGTGGGGGATGGCCTGGCTTTGTGGCTGGCACAACAGCATTCAGCACTTTTGAGTCACTCCTATTTCCATTACTTGTGCTGTCAAGCCGATGTGCCCCTCAGGATATTCTCCATTCCTCTTTTTGCTCTGGGCAGGGAATCCATCTGCAGGCTGGGCATATGGAAGAAGGGAATGCTGGGCTCAGTTCTCTCATCTACTTGGCCCTGGTGCCACGCTCATCACTGGGGTCTCAGGGCAGATCCGTCTCAGTCTTCTCTCTTGGGGAGCGCGGGGGGGGGAGCACCTGCATTGCTCTCATGAGGTTCTGCAGGTCTCCAGCAAAGGCCAGGGCTAGTGAGGCCTCCGCACTAGTTTCTCGGTTCCTGTGCAAATACTCCAGCTATTGCCCATTGTGCTGGCACATACTGTTGGCCACGTTCGCATTTCTTCCTTAGTCCTCCCAGGGTCAATTTACCTTTGTGGAGCAGAAAGTAGGAGATCTACTTCATGCAGCTGCCAGCCTGCTTGTTCAGGATGCCAGGGTGCTGTTGCTGTGGCAGCAGATAGAGGAAGGGGTCTCTTCACTCACAGAGCAGGACTTCAGTCACCCAATTGCCACTATCCATCTAAATTTCTGGGTCCAGCTTGGAGTCCAGCCCTCTGCCTTTGTTGGCCACGCTGGTATTTGCCATGGTGTATTTGTGGCTGTGGTTTCCTGCAAAGCTGGGCCCACTGTGAACTCAGTTGTGTTATTCTGGATTTTGGTTGGTTTAACTGAGAGCAGAATAGGGCCTTGAGTCCAAAGGAGACTGAGGGAGCAGCACATAGGTAGTAACCCATGCACATTGGCTTGTTTAATGTTCATACAAAGCATGGCCATGCAAAATCATGTGCAGGGGGGAAAGAAAGCGATGAATGCAAATAGCCTGGCTTCTGGAACAAAAGAGCTTGTGAGCTGGAACTCTGAGTTTCAGCCGCGAAGATGCAGTCAGCATTTCTCTGCTGTGCTGTCCCTGTTTGCCATTCCCAGTGCAGCAGACCCCATCGGACTCCAGGAATCTCCCCCTTGAGCTAGAGGAGGCTTTGTGCCCTAGTGGTTTATACAAGGCCTCTACTGTGTTCCTGAACTACTGACTCCATGTAGGCAGAAATCCAGGCATGGTATTTCTGGCTCCACTCTGGGTGCCTTCTGATCACCAGTGTATTTACCCACACACCACTGTTCTGCAGGGATGTGCTAGTGCCCCTATTTCACAGAGGGGAATGAAACACAGTGAGACTCACCCATGGTCACATGGGCTGTGTTCACACACAGGGGGTTATTTCGATATGGTTGTTTCGAAACAACTTATATCGAAATAACACCTTATTTCAAAATAACTTAATTCGAATTAACAGTTTGTTAATTCGAATTAAGGAAAGAAGCTCAAAGTGAAATAGCAGGTTCAGGCAACAGTTATTTCGAAACAAGTCACTGTTGTTTCGAAACAACATGTTCGCACGGCATTGTTTCGTCCCCACATGGGGTTTAACTTGTTTCGAAACAACGGGACCCGTTGTTTCGAAACAACTGTGTGTCATGTGAACAGCCTAAATCTTATTTCGAAACAGCCTCTGTTGTTTCGAAATAAGAGGGCTGTGTGAACACAGCCTCGGGGAGTCTGTGGCAGAATGGTAATGTGAATGCTTCTCTTCTGAGTCCCAAGCTAGTGCCCTAACCACTGGACAGTCATTTCCAGCAGCACATCTGACCCACTCAGGGGGTGTCTCTCTTGTAGCAATGCAGGCCAGCTCCCCAAAGGCTCAAGGCCAGCCACAAGTATTTACTGTATCTTCCTATAGTAGCCCCATGAGCAGTGAGCAGATGTCCCTGCAGTGGGCAAATGGCAGCCTGCTAACCCTGTGTGAGGCCCTCCCAGAAGGAGCTGCCTAGTGCTTGGTGCTGGATCATCACTCAGCAGAGCCTGCGTGGTTAATTGTGCACATGGGCAGCAGTATGCTCTGGAAATTATTGAAACCTGGCTCAGAGGCTCCAGTAGCCTGTGGAAAATAGCTAGTAAATTTTCCAAAGGCTTTTGTGCTATTTCCTGCCTCCTAAAATCCAGGCCACTTAGCTGTACCACGCACAAAGCCAGTGAGATATGCACCAAGGCGATTTACAGAGGCTGCTCCCCTTGGGTCTTAGTTACTTAATAACAGGGACATTTACAGCAAAGTTTGGTCAGTGGAAAGTGCCCAGCTCCTCTGGTTTTGCAAAGGGATAAGCTGCCCCAGCTAATCCCCAGGGGCTTGGATTGAGTCCTGTGGATCCTAAACTGTCCTCAAAAGGGGTTATGAAAACAAAGGCTCAGCCAGGTTCTTGGAGCCTCACGCACTGAGGTTTGTGGGCCCTCGGTGGCTTTATGGAGTTGCATCCCAGGCTCTCACTTCAGCAGCTAGAGACCAGAGAGAGACTCACTTCAGGAGGACCTAAAATAGTCTGTGAAATTTTTCAATTCCCTAGAAAGTGACCCTCGATGTTTCCTGCCCTGGGAACTAACCATGCTCCCAGCACCGAACGCCTGTATCCTGCTTCCAAAAGTACATAATGCTGATAAACATGGCATTCAACTCAGTGGTCAGAATCCCAGCGCCACTCATCGAAGGGAATTAAAGCCAGAGCGTCTGCCAGGCTTGGTTCAGCAACTTTTTTTACTTAGTATCTGTGAGGTACAGAAGACTGAGAGATATTAATGCAAGCGACATGACTGGCTTTGTGCCAGAAACTGAAATGATTAAACAACTGGGAGCAGCTGGTAACCTAGTTATGTCTCCAAGTATTCATCTCCCAGCGAGTGGCACTTGAAAATAGCCAGAATGCCTTTTTGTTTGGTGTTTGTACAGCGCCTTGCACCCTGGGTGCTGGCCAGTGACTAAAGGTCCATGCACAGCAGTAACAGCCATAGTCTCATTAGTGACACTGCACTGCAAGGGGTGGCATAGGGCTGTGGTACACAGAGAGAGTGGAGGGGGAGTCTGTAGGGTGGTTCTGGCCTGGGCTCAGTTTCCAGCTCTGCACGACCCATGTGCTGTGGGGCAAGTAGCACAGTGTGTCTAAGCATCAGTTCCCATCCATGCCAGACAAAGCTGCTCCTTCCTTTCTCCCTCCCCTGGCACGTTCCAAGTGCAGTCAGGACAGGCAGTGCTATGGCCTCTCCCTGTACATCGTACTGCAAACTTTCCTCTTCCTTGTTGCCTGCAGCTCTCGACACACGACAGCAGCCCGGCAGGACTTCGGCGGGTTGACTCCAACAGGAAATCAAGGAACTTCAGCAAGCAGCCCAGCACTGGGGATTATTACAAACAGCTTGACCACAGCACAGGGGAGCCATCTGGCAGCTGGAAGATGGCACACAGTGAGGAGGTGAGCTGCTGGGCTGCTCTCCCACTGTCCTCCCTTAATCAGCATTTCTCCTGGGTCCCTGCGGCTCCTCGGGCCTCTGGACATTGAGCTGGATTCCCAAGCTAGAGCTCATGGAGTTGGTACCTGTCTGAGCGTAGGGCTGGCCACTTCAGTCAAAACTCATGTACCCATGTACGTGGACCTGCCTGGCTTAGGGGAGTGGGCCTGGGAAACAGAGACCCCCTACCCCCGCATGGGACCCAGCCACACCCCACGCTCACCAGTAACTGTTCTAGGGCATGTAAGTAATGAATTGGTGGAGCACAAACATCTGCATTGTACAGATCACAGCTGGTATGGACTGGCCATCTTGCCAGCAACCTAAGCTGAGGCTACAGCACAGCTCCAGAACAGGTGTGGGGCAGCTGCAGGCTGGCCTTGTGCCGGCTCTGCAAGATAGACTGCTGGCCTCCAGGGCTGTCAGTGCAACAAAATGACTACTGCCATCCCATCTTGGAGTCTCTTGGCCCTGGCCACATAAGCACAGCTGGCAGGGTACTTCTGGGAGCTCAATTCACTGCCTTGCACTAGCACTTGTTGGACCTTTATTCATAGTTTTTCAGTATATTTATTTGTTGGTTTAAGGCTTCTCTGCTTTCTGACGACAACGTGCACAATGGGAGCGTGCCTGAGAACAAGCCCCCTGGGGAGATGCCACCTCCACCTCCTCCTCCTCCTCTTCCTCTTCCTGAGAACATCTGTCCTCCACCCCCACCCCCTCCACTGCCAACAGAGACGCAGGTGCCCTCTTCTAGTCAGCGTCGGTCATCTTCTTCCACAGGAAGTAAGTTGGGCAGTTCTTTGCTAAGCGCTCTGCCTGGGGCTTGTGGCTTGTTTGATGCCCCAGGGTACTGATCTCTGTCCTGATAATGCAACTTTCTGCCAAAACTGGGGAGGAAAATCAGGTTTGTTTTGAGAATTCCTTCCTTGGCAGGTCTTCACAAGAGACAAAAACAAGTGGGAACACTGTAAGCTCATCTCAGCGCAACCTGTGAAAGGCTTTAGCCATGAGCATTGTGGCTGCCACACCACATGTAGACTGGTTCTGTAAGACACACAGGAGTCCCTCTCTATGAGCTGTCACTCTGCCTGCAGAAATAAAGTATGGCATGAGAATCAGCTAGTGAGGAGGGAGGGGGGCAGGCCAAGGGTAAGATAGGTAAAACTGTGTAGGTGCTCTGCTCTGTGTGATTCTTGTTATTTCATTGCTGGGTGCACAGACACACCTCATCAGCTCACACCCTCATCCACATAGGTTTATCAGTGTGGCCTGAGGATAGGTGGGATTTTTTGTGCCTAAGGGGGAGGGAAGGGGAAATGAGTAAAGAAATGGACACAGTCAGGAGACCATCACCCCAAATAGACTGTTACTGCAGCTTCAATTTACCATCCTAGGCTTGAGTCTAAGCACTAATGACAATTATCTTGATAGTGCCCTAGGGCCCAGGCACACAGCTGCTGCACAGACAGGGAAGGTGGTGAGTTTCTGCTGCAGAGAGCATCTGTGCTAGCAGGCACTAGCTGGAGGAGGGATGGGACACACAGCTTAGCTGCTGTCATTGCTGACGTCTGCCACCATGTACTGGTGCCTAACTTTTGTCAGCTTACCTAGCCAGGGAGAAGAGTGGAGGTGACCCAAGTAGGCCAAAGAGAAAAGGAGAGCACCACAAAGAGCCATTGTGTTCCACTTTGAGCTTTCTATGTGGTTTGTCTGAGGCAAACCCAGCCCCACAGACCCCTTCAACCTGAGCTCTCCAGCGGCTGGGTATGCTCTGCCTCCATGCAACATGCCTCAGACAGTCTCCTGGCTTGTTTCTGACCCTGCTTTCCTTTCTGGACCAGCTTCCAGTGTCTGGGGTTTCTGCTCAGCCTTGCTCTCAATACTGTGGGCCCTGCCCAACACAGTGCCCTGTGCCCCAAAGCAAGCACTGCTGGAGATGGACCACCACATGCACCCAGTAGCAGAGAGGTGGAGGCAGTGTGGAGTGATCCAGCAGGCTGTTGCTGACACTTCTCTGCCAGGCCAGTGGATTTCTGTCTTCTCTGGACACACGGCAGCAGCTGTGTGGCTCTGGGTGCCATGTACAGCACTCAGGACATCCCCAGTGGTTCCCTGGAGCACCCCCTCAACCACAGGGAATTGAGACAGCTGATCAGAGGGAGCTCTTGCTGAAGGCTGTGCTGACTCCAGAAAGCAACACCGCAAGTCTTGCATACCTGCCATCAATGAGCGCAGGGGCCATCACACAGCAGCAAACACAACCCAGGTTGGCAGATGGGAGTGCATGCTAACAAGAGTCATGCAGACAGCACTTTGAAGGTGCAGCTCAGACCTGAGGCCTACAGAACTGGGTAGGCATCAGAGCCCGAGATACAGCCAAAACTACAGCCTGGACAGCTAGTTTTAGAGTCCAGCTCTCTGCCCTGGCAGAGGCCTGTGTAGATATGCTCTTGGCAGCCTGGCCTGGCCAGGAACTATCATGGCTGCTGGGCAGTGTCCTGTAGCCCAAGGATTTGTTCTACAGGCTTACTAGAGACACCTTCCTTGCGTACCCTCCTCTGTTAGCCTTGGGGCAGCAGGGATGAGCCAGTGTGTAGCCTGTAGGGAGCCCTCACTCATAGGTTGTTCCTACCACCCCAGGGCAGTGAGCAGAAGGCCCCAGCCATATTGCTACTAACAAGCTTCTGGGGTGCTTGCCCAGCAAGGTTAGAGGTAGCTAAGGACTAACTGAGCCATGGCAGGGGAGTTGCATGCCAGATGACAAACAGACAGAGAGTTGCCCTAAGATCTTGAATAATAGCCTAGCTAGGACATCCTCCAGCCAGAGCCCCTGGGCCTAGGAGTTGCAAAGCAGTCTCCCTTCAGTCTGAAGGAGGGAGTAGGGGAGACTAGCCTCTTCTGCAGAGCCTCTTAGCCAGGACCAGTCAAACAGCCCAGCCCACTGAGAGCCTGCCTCACCCTACCAGGCTCCCTCTTGGCTTGCCCTCCCAAACACCACACTACATTTGCTCCATTGCACTACATCTCCCTGCCTTTCCCCCCACTACATGCATACCTATCCTTTCACTCTTTTGTTATCAAATATCTCAGCCCCAAACATCTCCTTTCGTAGTATGCTGGGGATCTGGCCCTAATTGTCAAGTGCCCACAGCTGGTCCTACTCTGAACCCATAAGCCCTGCACTTAAGGCCTGCAGCTGGGCTCTATCCTGGGTTTAACCCTTCCCTTGCCGGCCACCAGTCAAAGCACCATTGAGCTGACTAGACAAGAGCTGCTGTTAAAGGGCCCCTGGGTGTCTCACTTCTGCTGCAGTGAAGCCCCAGACACTGGGCTTGCCCACAGTCCACCTTATCTTCAGGAGGCAAACAGGGTATTTGCTCTGCCTATGAGCATCCTAGGTAGACAAGGGAAGAGCTCTTTAACTCTGCGTGAGCTGGTCACAGTGACCCACCAGTTCCCCTCGCTAGCTCTCCCAGTGCAGGCAAGGCCCTCTCAGGATGGCTGCTGTTTCATGCTAGGCTCCTCTGACCCCTGCCCAGCCCCTTTCCTTGTCCATGCTCCTCTGCTCAGAGCAGAGGGCTGGGCTTGCTGGCATTGGGGGTGGGGTGGCGAAGGTGTTAGTACCTTCAAATGAGTGTGGGTGGGGAAGCTTTAGGTCTGTCCAAGACACCTGTGCCTGCACCCTCTGCAGTGGAGGTCCATGTACGGGGTAATGAGAACAATGAGAGCTTTGCTTTGTGCTCTAAAGACATGGAGCTGGGGCCAACCAGACCATGGGTGGGGAGAGAAACCACCATGGCCTGCTGCTCTATCACCCTCTTTGGCGTGTCAGGCATGCAGTTACCATCATTGATCTTGCGCATAACAGTGGTGACTATGTGGCAACGAAGAGTGCCCTCTCCCCAGAAGCTCACAGTTGCAATGGACAGACAGACATGGTGTAAGAAAGGCTAGAACACACAGTGACCTGTGTGTTGGCAGTAAATGGCATATTAGTGCCAGGATTCATTGGTTTGTGCCTTTGTGGAGGTTTACTTAGGCAAGGATCAGCTACCTAGAAAGAAAAGAGAGTGAGGGGCACAGGGCTGAGAGAAGAGGATTAAGGGGGCAGGTGTGGAGTGACACTAAGGTGAAGAGGCCAGGAGGAGCAGGACTGGAGCAAACAGCCAATCAGTACAGGGTAGAAGAAGTTCAGTCAGTCTTTGAATATCTAGAGGTCCCTGCGCTGTGTGCTTCTGGTCCTATCAGCTAGAGTTTCTGGCTTGTTCCTCTCTACAGTCCTTCCTCCACCACCCCCACTATGTGGTAGGGAGAGAGGTGGCAGCTCCTGTGTGCTCTTGCCCCAGAGCACATTGGGGGGAGGGGATGTGCCTCCCTAGCACAGTTCTGGGTCATGAAGGGTCCTGGGAGGAGGCATGCCCCTTCCCCACCACCACAGTATCATTGGGCTGTGGAACTCACTGCTGCAAGATACCCGGGAAACCTACCATAAGCAGGACTGGAAAAGAGCTAGCCATAGACAGGGACTATGAGACATTCCAAACCACATCAGGCGGAGTAACAATGTCCTGGAAATATGAACTTTGTGGTCCAGAAAGAAACACCCTCCACATAGGCTGGTTATATTCTAGGGTGTTTCATGCCCCATCCTATGACAGCTGGTGTTGGCCACTGGAGGAGACTGGCACAGAGAGGCCCCTGCTTGAAGCTTGCTTGGCACTGGCAGGTCCTGTGGTGCTGAGACCTAGGCTGCCTGCAGACCTATGGGGCCCACTGTACCACATGCAACTCACCCACATACGCACCCCCTTGGCACTCCTGTTGCAGAACAGAGCATCGGGTTGGGGGTTGCCACCCATGTGGCAGAGGCAAGAAAGCACTTCCCTGTCTTGGAGCTCATGTACTCATCTGGGGGGGCAGCAGCAGTGGGGCCTGGGCATCCAATGTGAGCTTTGTCCATACCCAGTGCTACTCCTTGGCCCCTGTACAGAACCTGCACTTGCTGGCCTTGGGGAACGCAGTGAGCATCACTGAAAACAGCATGCAGCAGTCACCAAGGAGCATGAGTGAGGGATGTTTCTCCCTCTGCTCACTCCGATGCCTGTATCTGTAGCATGACAAATCTCTGCCTGTCTGGCTGTGGCTTTAAGATGCAGTGACCTGTTGGAGCTGGCAGTCCAGTGCAGCAAGCCACTGGAGTCCCAGATGCCAGAGGCTGCTGATGGCCATGGACAGGTGTAAGCCAGTTACTCTGTCTGGGTGACATCCACAGTCCTATATAAGCCTGCTGGAGGGCTGCTGAGAGGGAAAATGAGCTCAGGGTTTTCTGCTGCCAGACCCCGTAGCGAAGGGCCCAGTCATGACTATTACATGGGTGAGGCTTATGGTGATCACCTTGTCAAAAAGGCTGGCTCCCCTCACTCTGCTCGTGAAGAAATGCCTCAGGATTAATGGTAACTTCTGGCAGAACCTGCAGTACACATGGGAACTAGTTGCTAAAATGCTAGTATCTGCAAGGATTGCCTTAAAGTGTAACCTCCTCCAGCAATACTGACTCATTATTAAACCCAAACAGTGCTTTAAAGAAATGGATCCTTGCAGACCAAATCTGCTTTGATTAAACAGCAAAGGAAACTTCTAAGGATAGAGGAACTCTTGCAGAATGCTACTGGAGACAACTAGCACCATCAGTACAAACTACCACCTATATAAAATGGCAGCAGTTCCTCTGCTTGTCAATCCTCCCAGCCCACGCACAAGCCCAGTCAGGTTGCTGCTCCAGGGTGTCGGAACATGCTTTCATCGAGAACACATTCCTCAGGTTTAAAGGCTCTCTCTCCTTTATGGAAACTGCAGTCCTTGGGTCAGATCCTGCCCTGTTACTCCAAGTCCCAGTTGGCAAACAAAGGGAAAATATTTCATCTGGGAAATGACTGGGAAAAGTTAGTGTAAGCATCAGCTTGTGAGCAGCACAGCCTTGCTTTGCTTCTCTGTGGCAACCGATTGACATGCACTTAGCAATGTCTCTCTTAACTTCACTGGCAGCTGTGGTCTTAATTTGATTTAATTTAATTTTTTTTCCCTCTTCACTCCATTCCTCCTGGGTTTGTCCATCCTCTTTCTTGGTGTCTGCACAGTGTCATTCATTTCTGCTCAGATCCACTTGTTCTCACTGCTGGCCACTTTTCTTCTCTGCTGTTTCTTGTGGTAACCACATGCCTCCTCACCTAACTGTGCTGCTTTTGTTTTCCTGTGTCTCTCTTTACCTCCTAGACCTCACAGGAAAACCTTTGAGGCAAGTGAAAAGTAAGAACTGCAGCTGGTTTACGTTTCCTCTGTTAAGTAAGCAATGTGTCCCGCGTGTGTGCAGGGAGGGAGGAAACAAAGTGCCCTGTCTCCTTCCAACCAATCCCATAATGGTCTGTCTCCAGTTTATTTCTCTCCATCTTTCATAGCCAAGGAGTTTGATGCTATTGTAAATTAGCTTGGTAAATACTGAATGTCTTGAAAGCCTTTTGGTGATTCTGTTGGCCACACTCAAAGCTGAGTGGGGCAAAATGGCTCTTTACAGCCCTATCTGTGTCCCTGAGCATGGTGGCTGATGTGCGAACACCGAGGGACAGCATGGCCAAAGGGGACTGGCCACTCAATCTCCTTTTTGCAGCCTTTCCTTGCTGCCCAGCATCCTGGCTCTCAGACCCTGGACACAGCCCCTTAACTTTATGGGACACAGGCTCACCAGTGCCTGGGGAGCTCATTGCAGAATGTGCTTTGGCCTCTGGGCAGGGAAACAGATAGTTGCCCCCCTGAGGAACACTTCACGCTTTCAGCCAACAGAGGCAAAGCCAGCAAATGGAACAAGGATGTAGGCACACTGAGTTGACGTCTGCAAGGCCAAGGACACAGTCCAGCCTCTTCTGCTGCACCTAACAAGCTGCCCAGCCAACAACAAGACCTACCAACATCCAGGTGATGAATGACAGAGGTATGCCCAGAAAGGAAACCTCCCAGGCCCCAGCACAGATTTCCTCTGCTCATGGGCCATGCAGCAGAGGTGGTCATGGACAGAGGATCCAGCTGCAAACTCCTCGCTCCCTTTTACGCATCCCCTTTCGAGTGGTTTCCAGAGTCATTCTGAATGACTTCCACCGACTCAGACCCCCCTGGTGGGGCCTGGCCTCTATGACAGTGGAATGAGTCCTTCCAATTCCATGTGGGTGCCAGGGAGCCAGCTGGTTTTGTAAATTGGTTACTGTATTTCATCTTTTAAGTGCTTAAGTATTGCTAGCAATGTAATGCATAGCCCATGTGTGACAGCGTCAACTGTCAGAGCTATGCCTGTCCTGTGTGCATCGCATGCTGTACTTATCACCATCAGAGGACTCGTACCTCTGAGCAAGCAGCTGTTTGCTGATGTGTGTCACCTGTTTGAGAGGCTAGCTGGTGGGGAGTTGCTGCAGTAATTTTCACTTTCTGGCTGTGGCCTAGCCAGGCCCTTAACAAGAAGTGTTTGCACTCAGTACCAGCTGTTGGATTTCAGGCATTGGTCCATTCCAACACTACTTTCCAAGCAGAGGGCACTGGAGCTGGAATGAAGCGACAATTATTCACCTTCTATATCATCCCCTGAAAAGCTGAGCTCTTCCCGTTGGGTTAGAAATGCTGTTTGCCAGCAGCTTCCCCCCCTCCCACCAACTTCGCCACATGTCACTCCCGTTCACTGCTCTGGGCCTTTGGACTCAGTGTTTACATATAAGCAAATAGCACCATCTCAACAAGTGACAGTGTCATAGCAATCTTCAGTACGCTGCTTCATTGGTGGAGGAAACTAGACATTCAGCAGCCACATCCGCTGTCATTTCCACGACCCATTCATTTCAAATGGCACAAATCCATTTTCTCAAGTGTCTGCCTTGGCCTAGCACTCCCTGCTCCAACGCAACCCAGTGCAGCCTTATTACAAGTGAATGCTGAGTGCTCCTGTGCACTGGCTCATAGCATAAGTTCCATGAGGAGTAGACCTGACTTTGTGCACTAATCCTAGTACCATGAGGAAAAGACCTGACATTGTGCACTAGTCCTAGGGTTTCCTACCCAGCTGCCTCTGTGCAAGATTTGGGACTACAGGGAGCCTCTTCTATGTCCTGTTCAGTGGGCTGGTGAGACTCCAAAGAGAGTGCATGATCTGGCTATAGGGGGTTTGCCAGCCTGTGCAGCGCCTTACTTTTGCTTGAAGAAAGCCCCCTAGGATTTAATAGATAATAGGATTGTGCAGAAGTGGAATCATTTTCTATTGAGCTATCTCTGAAAATCATGATATTTAATAAAGAATGAGATCATTTCAGCAGGTTTGTTTTTAAGCACCATAGAATTCTGCTGTCTATTCTATGTAGTAATAATGGCATGAGGAAGTTACTACCTTTGATTTCATCCTAGTGGAGTTTCCCATAACAGACTGGTAGATGTACCTGACTGGTGACTTGGCCCTTCTCTCTGACTCTGCATTTCACTCCAAATTCTCCTGCCCTACAAATCTCAGTGACTCTTCAAGCTTTTGGGCAGAAAGCAAAGCTCTTGTCTTCGAGTGACGTATTGGGTTTGGCCTCCAGTAACTGGTGTTGCTTTGGGCATGCTCATTTTGCGGAACTTAGTTTTCTTCTCATCCCACTGTAGTGACTGGCAAACCTCTGAATGGCTTCAGTGGGACAGGACTGGGCCCATCCACAGCACCTCTGATGTGCATGGCACCTGTGAGAAGCCCATTCCCTATGCTGAGGCATTTACAGGATGACTGTAGGAAGCACTGAAGAGCTGCCCTCAGCTGATATTTCGAAATTCATGTCTTCGTCAAAAGTAAAATCCCATTGCCAGTTTTGCAGGCTCTGTTTCATGACCAGCTAGAAGCAGGGCACAGCAGAGGAGCTGCTTCCTGACCTGTGGGGATTGTCACATGCTGTGCTTCTCCCATGGTGTTGCAATGTGGTGCCTCAAGAGCCAGCACAGAGTGTAGCAGAGTGCAGAGTAGCTCACTGCCAGGGTTTGCCACCCCTCTCTGGTTAAACTGGCCCTGCCAGGGCTGCCAACTTGAACCCCAGCTGGAGCAGGATTCTCCTCAGTGGCAGGTGCCCAGAAAAGCAAGTGCTTTTCCATTGGCAGTGAACATTTGTCAGAAGGAAGTGGTTCCCCAGCCCATTTGGGATCCAGGGCTGGCCATACTCCATGCACTGCATTGTGCACCAGTGAGAGCAGAAGAAACAGGCTGGCACGCCCTGGCTCAGGAACTGGCCCTCAGCCTCTTGGGAAACAGGCCACCCTGTCCATTAGTGCTCTAGAATTCAGGGCAGGTGTATGTCCTAGACATGGCGAGGCCTGCAGGACTGTCGCCCAGCTCACTCTGGCTGCACTTGCTGAAGCAATGTGCAGCCCGGCAGAGAGAGGGTAAGATCTGACACAGCCAGGGACCACGAACAGTGCATACCTTCATCAAGCAAGACAGCCGCCTGGGGTGGCAACACTCTGGCACAGGATGTTTCTGGGCTCACTGATGCCTGGAAGGTGGCAGGATTAGGAAGACCACTGTTACACAGCTCCCACATTTGTTAAACTACTTTTGCTTAACTCACGAGACGTGCTCACTGAGCGCTGCCAGGCTGTGGCAAGTCCCTTGCCCTGGGATGCAGGGCATGGCAGGGTTCATAAACCCAAACTTCATCCTGCTTCCTTTATGCTGTCATGCTGCCCTTGCCAAAGTAAGTCGCTGTACTGGGTCCTCGGCTGGGGCAACACCGGCTGGGGCAGCAGGCTGGGCCCCTGGGGCCAGCTCAGAGCATGCTGCCCCTGACTCAGCACTCACCCTGGCAAGGAAGGAGGAGGAGGCCACAGGGGGTGCATGCTGTGTGCTCTCACTGTCTGTGTGTCTGGCCTGAAGAGGCCCCACATTGAGAGCTTGTACAAATACCTTCCTTGAGCTAGCTAGCTGCAGGAAGGGGCATGGGCTGGAGCAGATTAGATGTCAGTGGACTTTATTTAAAGCAAAGGATGAGTATTTGCAACTGCAGCACACTGTAAGCTGAAGTCACACGTCCAATGCCCAACTGAGAGGTGTGCAGCCCAGCAAAGCGCACCATTGGCAGGGATGAGTAGGGAGGGTTTTCTAAAGCCCCCAGCTGTAGCCCAACTCTGCTCCCCAGGAAACCAGTGGCAAAACTCGCACTGAAATGGCTCTGGAAATGCTCCGTCAGTTTAGGGCACTGGCGGCACCCTGGGGGCATGTGCCAGGTGCTGCGGCAGGCCGTGGGAGCAGGGCTGGTGCCTGTGATGGCAGGGGCATCAGCCACACTGTGAAGAAATAAGCGCAACAGTCCCTTTTATTGCCATTACAAAGGACCTGCTGGCCCCAGGGCACTAAGAGTGCCAGCTGTCAATGAGCTGCCTGTGGTGCCTGCTGCAGCCACAGGCTGGGCTCTGGCACAAGCCAGCCGCAGCAACTGTGCAGGTTTGGACCATAGGTCTTGCGGGAAGCCACAGAAGCGCTAAGCTGAGTCCCTGCAGACGGTACAGTGGGGCCTTTGTGTATGTTCATATGGCCAGCATTAGCTAGACACGTGAAAACCACCCTCTCGTTTGCCATCAACAGCTTATGACTGTTTACTATTTGGCAGCCATTCAATGGCTGCACTTATTAACGCTGAATCCAGGAGGATTTGAGGGTCTCTGTGGACACTTAACAATGTTTCATTTCCCCAAGTGGGCATTTAATGCCAGCAGCCTTTTGTCCACTTGCACAGCCTCAGCCAAAAAGGAAGAGCTCTGCAAGCTGTTCATTGGCTCTGGCGAGAAGACAGCAGGGAAAGCACTTTGCCCTCTTGCAACATACCGGCTCATTAGGAAGCGCCACTCCAATGGCACAGGACCTATGGTGGGTAAAAGGGCTGGTGAGTTTTCCCGGAGTGGTGGCTGGACAGGAGCACTGGGGCTTTGTAATTCGCACTGCCATAGACAAAGCAGAGCAGGGCAAGTATTTGCAAACCTCAGCAATAATTCATATCTTGCATAGAGTAGAGACATTAGCTAATTAATCTGTGTCTAATTCTTTGCCTGGAAGCACATGGGGACAAGATCCTGCTGATTCTGTAGATGATCAGAGCTACAGAAACAGGCAAACGTCTCCTCTGTGTACTGCAGGAGACTCCAGTTTGCTTTGTGGGAGCTCAATGCACCTGGCAAGAGGACAGTAGCTCTGTCGATACCGACAGCTCCCCCACCGGACAGACATCATCCGACACAGGGGTCCCTGTACCCCTCTGGACTAGCCTGGCCCAGCAAGACTGTTCTCAGGCTGGATTTCATTGTTCAGTGAAAGATCAAGAACATTGGGAAGTTGGGCTGACTGTGTTTGGCCACTGCAGCTGCTGCCTTACCCCTTCTTAACTTTCCCTGGCTGTTTCTGCATACATGGAAGGCAAGTATGGAAAGGGGTGTTGACAGTAAAGACTTGTGAGCGTGGGACGGACTCAGTGGTGCAGCAGCACGGCTGGCAGAAGATATGCCCCTATTTGAACCGGCCTGTCAGCACAGTTCTGTGCTCATGGGCCATTAGGAACGGGGACTGCCCTGGTGTAATACTATCCAAGGGCCAAGCTGGGCCGTTTCCTGACAGCCCATGAGAGTGTGGTTGGTTTTATTCTAATCAAGTATGTTGAAATTTGACTGCAGAGTTACTGGTGATGCTTTGTTTCAGAGGTGGTTATTCAGGGTAGGGTGAGCCAGCTGACGTGACGGTAGCAGGACTGGAGCCCAATAGACTGTGCACAGACCCCTCAGCTGTAGCCCTTCAGAGCAGGCTGGTGATTGAGGCACTCATAGAGATGCCAGTGTTTCCATGCTCTCTGTAGGATTAATTTGTGTAGCCCAGAAATAGCTCTGCCCAGGTCCTATCATTGATTTCCTCTTTCTCCACTCACCACTGGATTTTGGACTCCAGCCGGAGTCACTTCTGCCTTTCTGCTTTGTATTTTCTGGCTATTTGAAAGGATTGTAGACTTCCCAGCACAGAGTCTGATGCACAGGAGTGAGTCCCTTCCCTGCCAGTACCTGTCTGGGGTGAAGCTTGATTGGGATCTGGGAGGGTAATATTTATCAAGGGCATGAGGGGTTTTCATGCCAAGGCTCTTCCTCTGGGTGGAGGTGCGTTGCGCCAGGATGCTCTGCACAGTGTATGGGTTTTATGACCAGGACCCTGCTGTGCAGCGCGTTAGATACGCATGAGCTGCTCTTTACAAGTCCATGTCCCTTGGCTGCTGAGTAATGTGGATGTAGCACTTGGAGGTAGAGTCAGCTGCAAGGCGAAGGGACGACCCCAGGGTAAGGATTGCCAAGAGCTCCCTGGTTCCAGCCAGGGGAGGGGGGAAGAACTCCTACCCACGTTGACATTAGTGAGTAGCAGGCCCTCCATAGGCAGGCATTGGAGGTCACAACCTGGGACCGGCCCAGTGGATGTTTGGGGTCATTTCAGAGTGGTGGGAGAGTCATCACCCCTACCTTGCCAAAGCGCAGTGTGGGGTGGTCCAGCAGCAGCCAGGCTTCACCATGTCCACTCTCCTCCTGCAGACCCAGTGAGCATGTGATTCTTGAGCCCCCTTCCCCAAAAGCTCTCTTGGTGTTGCATCAGCTCTGGTATGTGGGGAGACCAAGCATGACTGAGGGTGAGCTGACCCAACGCACACATGGGGCAAGGCTTAGCCTGACCGTGTAGGTGAAGCTGCACTACAATTCTGGCCCCTAGTGGCCACGGGCCCTGCTCCTGTCCCATGCACTCAGCTGTGCCAATCTGTGTTGTGGGTTCTGCTGTTCATCATCTGTCTCTGGCATGCACTAACTTTGCCGTGAAGGTGGCGTCTTGCCTGAGCAACACCTCTTGACACCCAGTCCTGCTGCAGGGGTGATCAACCACAGCAGTGGGTGGAGTGAGATAGGCTGAGCACAGGGCCTCTACACTGAGATCACTCTGCCCCCCCCCCCCCATTCAAAGTGGCCTGCAGCTGCTGGAGAGGCCTGGCACAGGCTGAGGTCACAGCCATTTGCTCAGAGCTCTGGGGGGATACAGGCGGGGGGGCAGGGGGGAGGCCTGGGAAAGCACTGGTGTGAGTCTTTGCGTGTCTCCTCACCCCCTGCCTTTTCCTCCTGCCAGGTTCCAAGTCATTCAATATGATGTCCCCAGCCAGCGACAACTCGGAGCTGCTGGCTGAGATTAAGGCAGGGAAGAGCCTCAAGCCGACACCGCAGAGCAAAGGCCTCACTACTGTCTTCTCAGGCAGTGGCCAGGCAGGGGCCAATGTAGGTAACCAGCTGGCCACTTCCCTCAGGCCTCTCTCAGCCAGTTGTCAGGCTAGGAATGGGATTAGCTTTGTAATTAAGGGCAGCGAATTTGATTGGCACAACAAGCAGGAGTCCTCAGTGCAATTTAGCATGATCTGCTTTGTGCTGTCAGCAGGAAGTAGGGGAGAATGGGAGCCCAGGCAGATGGGTGGGGCACTTCCCGCAAGGTACAGCTGCTGCTTCCAGTAATCCCAGGGCTCTTGTAGGCGGAGAGGGCCCTGCTCAGTGCTTCAAACTCCAGCACTGAAACCCAGCAGGGTGCAGGCCTTCCCTACAGAAACTCCAGAGCTCCCTCCGCAGAGAGTGCTCAGGCAAGAAGTTCCATTCATACAACTCAAACCACCTCTGACCACTCCCAGGTCTCCTCCTATCTCAGCTCACTCCAGCCACCTTCCCAATTACCAAGCCCTTCTTGGTCTAACCCAGCCCCAATGTTCCCTGGGACTTGTAGAGTCAGAAGCTGAGGTGGGGGCCAGGGAAGGGGACCCCCCTCCTTGGTGGGGGCCTGGGGCAAGTTTCCCCTGTGGCCTCAAGCCCCCCAGATGGCCCTGCCAGCCTACTTGGGGGGGTACTGGGGTGGGGAGGTCCCTGCAGCACTGCTCAGGGCCTGCAGCCCAGAGCCAGTGTGGCCACCAGGTGCTGCTTTCAAAGAAGAGCAGAGTCGCCCTAGGCCAAGGGGAGCTGCGCCACAGAGAAAGGTTCAATGGGTCTGAGAGGCAAGATGCTTCTTTCCCTGTGGCTTTTTGAGCCAGCCTGTGGAGTTCAGTGACATCTCACACTGCACCCAGGGGCTCCTATCAGGATCCATTGTGCCTGGCGCTGTATAAGAGCCTTGGGAGTGATGGTCCCTGCCTCAAAGAGCACACACCAGCCATAGAGTGTGAGGAAGGGATCAGCGAAGCACTGCCCACTCTGCACGCCATGGAGGAAGGGTCTGGTTTCCCTGGGCGCACAGAGCCTGGGCTTTCCAGGACAGAATGTACTGCATGGGCGTCTGCATGACCAGGGGCCTGGGCTCCCTGCTGCAGGGGGGTGATGTAATTGTTCTGTCTTTCTCCTGAACTAAAGCCCTCTCCTCTTTCTGCCATCCAGATTGAGACGGCCTCTTCCTCCCTGTCCCCTGTGAGGATGCCCACCCCACCGGCCACACCTGACACAGCCTCAGCCCCTAGAGGCCCCAGCTCCCCTGAGCCAGTTGTCAACGGTAACTCACCAGTCCTGGCCTCGGGACAGCCCATCCAGCTGGACGTGGAGGCCCTGATTCCCACCCATGACGAGCAAGGGCGGCCCATCCCTGAGTGGAAGAGGCAGGTGATGGTGCGGAAGCTGCAGATCAAGATTCAGGAAGAGGAGGAGCAAAAGCGCAAGGTAGGAGTGGAGGCCCATAGTGCTGCAGTGCGTGTGCTGTGATGGGCTGAGACCGCATTTCTCCTTGGCAGGAGAAGAGCCTGAAGCAGCTGCTCTAGTTGCCTTTGGGCTGGACCCAGCAGGTCTAGATGACATGGAAAGGGGAATGGAGAGCCTCAGCCATGAGGCTGCAGGGGGCAGGATTTGGGTGTTGGGAGCACATCTGGTGCTTCAGAGGAAAAGCCTGTTCTTCCCAGGCCAGCTGACAAAAATGCATCACGGGAGATCCACCCACTGAAAACTGGTGCAGGCTAGTGGCCAGGTGGGTGAATCTCAAGCTTGTCCTAGGCAGCAGCTCCTGGCATTGGTGAGGCCAAACAACCAAGATAATTGTGTTTGCCCAGCTAAAAGAGGGCATCCAATAGAGCCTGCTATTTTTTGTGATGGCTGGAGGCAAAGCAGATAGGCCAGAGTCTAACCTTCTATCCCCATTGCCCTTGGGACAATAGGCAGGAGTTCAGGGGGTTTTCACTTGCAGAGATGCACCTTGCTTTCTGCCCAGAGCTACAGGCTGGCTGGTTGGCTGATGTGCCATCACCTCCATACACTTAGGGCTTTCTTCAAGAAGTGCTGGAGCTGAGGAAAGTGGATCTGACTGGACAGCCTGGCTCCCCCATGCCTGGGCCAGGGGGGCAGCCCAGAAATGAGAGGGGAGGCTCCCAACTGTCTGCTGAGGATGTCCATTAGGCTGAGGTGCCAAGAAAGGGAGGGCTTATTATGCCAACCTTGCTCTGCAAGAATGCCAGTGAGACTCCTTGCAACAACAGGAGGCCAGGGTGCACCTGGGCAGCGAGGTCTCTGTATCCACAAACCCTGCTGCAGTAGGGGCCCAAGTGGCCACGCTCCCTGCACTCACTATTCACCCATATGAAGCAAAAGTAGCCCTGGGGGGCAGGAAGTGGAAGCTAGCTGACAGTGAGAGGAAGCTTTGTGATGCAAAACCTCCACTTAGGCAGGCTGAAGACACAAGCTTCCTCAGAGGTAGTCTTTCCTAAGCAGCTTCCCAAGAACGGCTCCCAACAAGGGAGCTGCAAGGCTGGGGTCTGTAGCGGTACAAGAGCAGGTGGGCTGGCATGGCCTGGAGCAATGGTTTTCAACCTTTTGTGGGTCATGACACACTTTGTGGCATATCGTGATCCTACAGGACACACCAGCCCACCCCAGGCCAAATCCAGCCATTTCCCTGGCTCTTTCTGACACAGTGGTTGAGAAGCACTGTCCTCCTGGAGAACCAGGCAGGAGTCGAGCAGGAGCCCCCCGAGCTCAGGCCACAGTAGCATGAGAAGGAGCATGCAGTCTTTGGCCAAGAGCAGAGGAGTGAAAGATGCTCTTCGCTTGCTCTCATGTCAGCCTGGGATTGCTGTAAAAATCAATTACAGAGCAAGATGGGGAAATAGGCAGGATAGGGTCCCCTTGGGAGCAGCCAAGAGGCCAGGGCCAGGGGAAGTGTCAGGATCAAAGCATAGCTAAGACTTCTGCAGATTTGGTGGATGTTTCAGAGGATCATCACCTGATGTTTTCATTAGCATGTGAGGGGCCCACATACAATGGTGATGGGCACCATTACAGACCCAGTCACACAGTGGGCCTGCATGGCAGCGTCCAACGGGTAAAATGAGCAGCAACAATGAAATTCTACCCTGCTGGATGGCAACTGTCACAAGCCTCCCAGGTGAATTAACACTGGCAACATCAGCCCATAGCTGGACAGCGACCTGCTGGGCTGGGCCCCGCCCACTGCACAGCAAAGTGCACTCAACTGTGGTGAGACTCTGTAGCCCACCATGTCCATATTGCTGCATGGAGCCAATCACTTCATGCACCCTTGCACCATGTGAACTGCCTATTGCTGGTTGGATTGATGGAGAGGGAGGCTAGGAGGAAGTTTCCCATGCTGAGCAGACAACTGATCAGGCTCACCCAGCAGCACCCCTCCAGCTTAATGGCAGTTATGCAGCTAGTCTCAGCCAGGACTGATGCAGGAGGAAGCTTTTTATTCATTAACAGGATTCCGGAATAGCTAGACTCTGTACTAGAGGGAGCTCATGTCCGGGGCAGTAGCCAAAACTGTCTGCTCACTTTTCCTGGCAGGACACAGACAGGGGGCTGGAGGTTGGCTGTGCCGGTGGCTGCTCAGAGGCCTGTGTACCTGCCATAGGAATTTGACAGGTCCTGCTCAGCGACAACTGATTTTACTGGGAGTAAACCAGCCCTGATGGTTGAATGGCAGCTTGTGTACCTAATGGGGAACAACACTTCCTCAGATGGCTCCAGGGGCTCTCAGCAGGTCTGATATCTTCTCCGGTGGGATGGCACCGCCAATCCCTTGCAGGACTCTAATCTTTGTATAAAGGGCCAGTTGTGGACAGCCACAAGCCGCCACATGTACTGGAAGAACTAAATGTCATTAAAATTTACCACACAGCCCTCCCCAAGCAATTCCTCCAGCCAGGATACGTCAGCGGCACTAATAATAATCTAGGAGTGCACCCATAGCGAGAGCTGTAACTACAGCGGGACCAACGGGACAAAGCCCTGGGCAGACTGGAGCAGCTCAATGGAGCCACTCTATTAAGGAGCAGCTTTTGCGGTGCCGGCTGCAAGCGCTGCTAATGGGAAGGGGCACATTCTGGTTGGAAGGCACCTCAGGCACCAAAAAACAGCGTTACAGCTCTGCCCATAGCCCTGGAGCTCTCAGCTTCAAGTGGCTTTAATTTGCCAGTTGTTGCAGAGCTCAGAGTGTCTTTTAGACACAGTCTGTTAGGGCTGATGCCCAGTCTCCAGTGATTTTCCATCTGGATGTGCATTATGTGCCTGGTTCACACAGTGGGATTGGTTTCCCCTTTGGAAGCTTTTGACAAATTCAGGTTTCTGAGTGTGCTGTGCGGCGTTCTGCATGAACTAAAGCTTGCGGCATGATTCTGGGCTCTTTGCAGTGCACTGGTCAATGTTGGGAATGCATTTAAACTGCAGTATTTAGCCCATGTAGGGTTAACAAATAGGAGTAAAGCCTGTGGCCTGGGCTGAGAGGCTGTGTCCCATATCAGCTGTTAAGAGCTGGTAGAGAGATGCCTGCTCCAACACTCTAGCCAAACCAACCATTTCCCATGCTGGGCACTGAAACAGAGCTGCCACCTTCTACTTTAAAATGAGGACCAGGGGGAGGTTTATAAACCAACCACTCAAATTTCCCATTGTATATGGCGAAGATACTGCAGGTTTAAATGTCTTACATGGTCATTCAGTGGTGTAATGAATGAGTGGTTCCCAGCAGCATCTGCTGCTCTACCCTTCAATCAGAAACTAGCAACCACATATTCTTAGCAGAGTTCTCTCTCCAGCAGAGCATGTGAGATGCAGACAGGAAGTCTCTCTCTTCTCCATCTTCATTGACTCATTCCATCTACTTTGTATTGTCTGCCTTTGTCTACACTCTCCCGCCTTCTCCTTGTGTTCCGTATTTCCAGCCTGCCCTTTGCCATTACACCACTAAGGACATGTAAAGTCTAGCGTGTGCAGACATAGGACAATGTGGAGCTTTGGCCTGAGGGAGATTTTTTTCCCTCTGTTTTTCCCCCCTGCCTTAGCTTGAGACCGGGAGTTACTACCATCCCGAAGGCTGGAGATACTCCCATGTGCATAATGGGATTCTGGGGCCCTTCGGGCAGCTGATGACTGAGGAGGATATAATCCGCATTGAGAAGCAGATTGAGAACCTCCAAGTGATGCACAAAGTTCAGAAGGTGGAGACAGAGCTGGAGCAGCTAGAGCACGAAATGCAGCAGCTCCTGCCGCTCTCTGCTGCCTTGGCGAAGGAACATTTCACGGCCAACTCCAAGCGCATGCAAGGCCGAGCTGATGACCTCCCGGCCTGGTGCAGCAAGATCTCCACTCTCCTAAAGAGCATGGCTATCCTCTTGGCTATGCTTGGAGGCAAGGCAGTCAACCTGGCAGACATGGTGAGCCCCACCATGTCCGAGCGCACATGCCAGGCTGCGAGCACCTCACCCGAGGCAGCGCCACTAAAAGAGGGCCCTGCTAACATCGGGAGGTCACAGTCCTTCAGCTGCACTCGAGAGGAGGTGGAGAAGGAGATCCTGCAGTGTGGGGTGTCAGTAAAAAACCTGAAGGCCAATTATGAATTGCATACGCAGTCCCAGCTGCCAGATGCTGTGACCAGTAGAGTGTACAAACGTAAGAGGTCCCTGCCCGTGGGAACTGTGCCCTGTAGCTACTGTCGAGAGCCCATCCTGGAAGAAGATTATATAATGAGCAGCGATTCATTCAGTGCACTAAATGAGGACGCTGCAGTAAATGGCATAGAACCGCCCATTAGGCTTGTTCATGCCCCTCTGACCTACTGCGAAGCAGGGCCCCTACCTTCCAGGAAGGCAGATACCCAGAGTGCAGTCGTGGATCCTTTCGGGGAGGTGCTGTTCAGTCCAGACCAGCTGACCAGAAGCCTGCCAGTGCAGACGGAGCTGAGCTGTGTACAGGATTACATTGACATGCGGAAAGAGAGGATTGTCTACCTCTTCCTGGAGCACTGGAAGAAGTGGACATTCACCGAGTCGGTGAGACACGCTCACCCCAAGAGGAAAATGCTACTTGCAGAAACACTTGGTTCCAATTTCAGTGACGAGCACAACAGTGCCTCAGGCACCACAATGGCCGGGAAGAAACCCAGCGAGGACGACCGGCTTCTGTACTTCATGAAGCAAAGACAGGTGGTGGGGAAGCTGATCGCCCACTGGAGAAGCATCATCAGCCAGGTCCCAACACGGCAGATCCGACGTCTGAGCCGCACCAACATGTTGTACTGGCCCGAGCACTTCCTGCCACATGTCAGTGGCTCCCCTGTGGAGTATGACAGCCTGACCCTTGACCTTTTCATGCTGGGCTACTTCCAGCTTCTTGAGATGAGCATGAGCCGGGCAGAGAGGAAATTCAGGCACCTCCTGTGCTATGAGATGTTTGACCGGCTGGGAAGCCACAGCTGGGAGCTCATCCGCCAGTTCCACAAGGTGGTGATGGAGGAGATCGAGGCTGGGAAGCGGGACTGGCTGGATGGCTTTGAAGATCTCAAACAGGAGTTCTTTGGGGACAGCCTGGAGCTGGAGCAATCAGCTGCAGCAGACTCTGAGCTCCCAGGAGGAAGCCACCCTCCACATCTGTTACATGAAGAATCCTCACAGACCTCAGCCAGTGAGATCCAACAGCCTGCTCCAGTGCCTGAGGAGTTGGGCCGAGCCCCTGGCCCTAAGAGCCAGGAGAACTCCATACAGCTGGTCTCTGAGCTAGGGGAGTTCAGCAATGAGGACATTTGTCGCTATATAGATCGTAGCTTCTCCTTCTGGAAAGAGAAGGAGGCAGAGATGTTTGATATCTGAGCTCTCCCCAAGCACTATGTTATCCAGTCCCTCACCCATGTAGGTACCTACAGCATCCTCTTTGCAATTGCTGGGAGAGAAGCAGCTCCAGTGGCCCCAGGGGACAATCAAATGCGTGCTGGCATCACAAAGCAGGGCTGCCTGGACTCAGTTAGTTAGCTGAGGGACCAGTTGTGTTTCTGAGATGTCTGAGCCCAAGATAAAGCTTTTGGGAGAGGCCGGTAATCATTTGACATTAGCCTAGGTGAAGAGCTACAAGAAAGATAAATGGAACAGTTATTCCCCAGCAGAGCCAAACACAGGAGTCTGCAGTGCTGCCCAGGGACTCTGAATAGAAACAACTTAGTAGTCATTGAAGTGGCACCAGAGGGGACCCCCGGTCCTGCTGTCCTTACTCAGGCAGAACTCTTATGGACTTCAGCAGGTCCAGTGATCTCAGTGGTGATTTTGCATAAGCATTGCAAGATGCATCCCAGAGCCTGCGGAGCGCTGCTGAATCCTGAAATCCCCATATGGACGGTCCCAACAGACTGAGATTCCTCACATAAAGCTCCCTGGGCAGCCGATTCTCTCTGCTAGCGGCACTGACTAACCATGGCTCATGTGAAGCAGTGGCCATTTGCGTGGCTCTGTAGGAGGCATCCTAGGGATTCTTCTCCAGAGCAGCACCTGCAGTGACTGTGGGCCTGCTCCACACCACACTGTTGCACTAGCTGGAGGAAGAGCTAATCCCTGACAAAAGTTCAGTCACACACACCATCACCACTTTTCTGACATGGCTTGTTTACAGCCCCTTGGTTCCTTTAGCGGGGAAGCCAGCGATGTGGATAGACAGAACGGGGCTGAGCATCTCCATCCTTCCATAGTAACAACGACCAGGTTACCCTGGTTCCATAGAGTCCAGGCTGTAAGCTGCACTTATTGGTCTCAAAGTGCATGGTTCTGCCTGCAGCCAGTTAGCAAATTCCTCTCATGGTAAAGCAGCAAGGAGGATGCCCTTTGGTGTGGGGTGATTTCAAACTACAGGCCACTTTTACTAAGTTGTTCCTTACAAATTGCGTACATTGGTGCTTGCCCTAGTGGAATGTGTATGGTTTGGACTGGAGATAAGATTAGCGCTCTCCTGGGTCAGTTATTGTGTATATGTTTGGAAATGAGATTTGCTTTACAATGGGGGGGGGGGAGGGTGCATGCATGCATGCGTGGGTGTGGGTGTGGGTTTGCACCTGCCGTGACACTACTTGTGACTATGAAGGAATAAAACTTGCTGCTCTCAGAAGGGAGTGTCACGGTTCTTTTAGTGGGCTTTGCTTTTTTGACACCTTCCCCCTGGGGCACCAACTGCGCCAAGCTCTGTGTCCTGCAAATGCCCACATGCTCTGCCCAGGTCAGTAATTGTTTTGTTCATGTGACCTTAAGCCAGCACCTAGTCTGGCACCTGCAGCAACACAACAGTCAACTGTAAAGAAAGTGGAGGGAAGGGTGACAGGCTACCTTGCGTATAAAAGCCTTTTGCTGTAGCTGTGCCAGGCTCACATCCCTGACCTGTCCCAGCAGCAGGAAAGCCATGACAGCCAGCAGCAGCAGGTTGGCTTGATGCTGAGGTGCTGGCTTGTTCTCTCTAATGGGAGACTGTGTTGGCAGCCCTTATGTCTGACAAGCCTAATGTCTGCTAACACTGGGTTGGGGAGCCCTACCCCAAGACATAGCCCTGAGCTGTCAGGCAGGTATCCATGTGCCACTGGTCACAGTAGCCAGCAGATCCAGGCATGGTATGTACAGAAAGGTCCATCTGTGGGCCTGATCCTGCTGCCATCGCTTTCCATGGTGGCTGGGCCCCGGCCTCGTCAGAGAGCCTAGATGAAATCAGAACTGGCCTGAAAGCTGATCCCAGATCTGAGCAGGACAGGAAGTATTTGATCTAACTCCATCATAGTTGCATTGCCAAGCCTGGTGCAACTGCTGAAATTCCAAAACCCCTTCAGCCATGAGCAGGAGTGTTCTCCCATCATCCCCAGCACAGGCCAGGAATTATCTAAGAGCTCATTCAGGTGGGAGACACTGACCAAGCGCACGCGGCTTGATAATCTCAGACAGATCCTGTGAGGGTCACCCTTCTTTAGTAGTTACCCAAAGCAGGAGCCGACATCAGTGGCTCAGTGCTATGGAGGGCCCTGCCTAGTCACAGAGCCTGATGCTGCACAGCTGCTGGGTGCTACGCCTGCAGAGTTCACTGACTATTCTCCCAAAGCTGCACATAAAAAGCAGAGGCTGTCCGTGGTGAGGGTCGGGTCCTGCCCATGTCACTGTACAGATCTAGAGAACTGGCTCCCTGGAAATAGCCATGCAATCTGGTGAAGTGGGAGTTTCTGCTTTACTAGAAAGGTTTGCACACCCATAAGTGCTGCCTCTGCTATTTGGAGCTGCTGATGGGCCAGGACTGCCCATGTATCCTAACCTGGATTTCCCATATGCCATTAGTCCAGCACAGCCCCTTGGTGCCAGGATCTCTGGATTTGCCTGTGTTGTTGTCAGCCTGCCCCAGAGTCACTGGACAGCAAGCAGACTGTGCTGTAGCCAAATACTCCTGGGATTTCACTATGGGGTTGTGCCCACAGCAAATCTGATTCCTTTTCTTTGTCTTTGGGGAGTGGCTGGGTGGGGGGATTAGCAACCTGCTGGAGGAATGTGGGCTCAGCTGTGAGATCTGGCTCTGACAGCAGCTAGAGCCATGTGCCCCAGAGGAAGGTGTAAGAGGCCTGCAGCAGCAGCTCTGGGAGCTCCTGGCTGCTAATGGTCAGAGTTTGGCTGAAGACCAGAGGTGTAAGGGGCAGGAGCCTTTCTGTGGAGTTATGCTCTGATCACACTGCTGGGCTAGGGAGCAGGCAGGCTCTGCCCATTCTAACCCAGCTCAGGAAATAAAGCCAACGGGGGGGGGTCCTATTGAACAACTCTTTGGTGGCCAGGCAGGCTGGTGGTTTTAGTCCCATTCCCATGTCAAACACTAAAATCACATCACCAGAGCTAGCACTAATGGGCAGAAGTCACCAACTGCCCAGCTGGAGGATGGAGCAGGGTGAAGCAGAGTGCTGTGGAACCTCGCACTGCCTGTGCTGGACCAGTTTGGTTCTGGCCATGGGTGCACTCCTCAGGCATCAGCTGGCCTGTAGAAAGCTTTACCGCTCTTCTGCAGCTACATGCCCTTTCCCCGGCCATGGGCCTGTGAAAGGCCCACATTTGTGCCTGTGAACTGTCCCAGCAGGCTGGATGTGGGGTGTACACATCAGCCATGCAGCAATGGAGAGGACTCTGGGGACACGGGAGGGATTGTTTTGTGAACAGCCCACCCACTGTGCCCAGGCCAGCAGATGAGCTTGGTGTCTAGCTCAGCAGAAATAGGCATGCAATCTGTGTTGCCGTGTTCACGTTGCACTGAGGCCGGCCATGGGCAGGGAGGTCCCTGTACAAGCAATGCTTTGGCTCATTCAACTGACTTGGCAGTTCTGCTGACCCCAGATCCCACAGCCTGCTCATCCACTCAGCCCTGCAGGGCCTTTCCAGCAGATGGCCCCTTGCATAACTGCGCCACTGAGTTTTGGCCAGTCCAAGACCATGGGCTTCCAGAGAGGATGCCTAGCCAAGCCAAGCCACTCAGCTGAGGAGATTGCAGCAGACATTTGTGCTGTGTTGGCAATGGCTGGCTGCTCCTGGGGCTGCCTGAATCCAACTGTCTCAATCCAGCTCCCTGTTCAGGGCTTTCTGGCGGTGGTACATCCTCCTGGGGGGAGTGGGACAAAGCCCTCTTCTTTGTATCCTTCCATGGCTCCTTGTTTGTTCTCCTCTGCCCTTGATGACAGCGGCACCTCTGCCTTTGTCACAGCCTCTTGCCTTCAGACCTCCCCAGCTCCAAGTCACACTGGAGAGCCCCAGGACCCCTCCTTCCTCTTTGGCAGCCATGTCCCCTCCTGTCTACATGGGCAGGTTCCTGTCCCCAGGTTCTGTGGAAAGGTGAAGTGGATCCAGCTTGCTCCTGGTCCTGCTATCCTCCCTCCAGCTCTGCAGGGAGCTTCCTTAACGCCTTTTCCTGTGTTACAGGAGACGGAAGAAGAGGCTCGGCTGGCCAGCATGCCAGCCTGGAGGAGAGAGATCCTGAGGAAGAAGATGGAAGAGGAAAGGTGAGTGTTCCTGCTGGGGCAGTACAGTGGGTGCCCAGTTGCTATACCACCATGACCTAATTTTATTTTCTTTCTCCTTGTTTTCACAGAGAGCAAAAACGGTGAGTCCTGCTTCTCCATTTGCATCTCAAATAGAATAAGGGCCCAGTACCTTCGACTCCATCCAGCCACACCTTTCTTCCAGGGAGTGTCAGACTGACAAGGCTTGTGTGCTTTGCTTAGAGTTATGCTCCATCCTGAACAGGTCAGGGTCAAGCGGCTGAGCTTGCCAACCAACACCACCGTCTCTGTTTTGTTTCAGAAAAGAGCAAGAAAAATTGAAACGTGAAGAGGAAGAGAAGGAGCGAGCTCAGTCAGAAAAGCTAAGGACTCTTGGGTACGATGAAACAAAACTGGCACCCTGGCAAAGGCAGATCATCCTAAAGAAAGGGGATATAGCAAAGCACTAGGCACTCAGTTCTCCCGCTCCCCTCTTGTGAATGTAAGAAATTTCTTCTTTAGCTCTTTCTTAATGCCAGCTGTTTGGTAGGCCCCAGCGGAGCTCTCACGACCAGCTGAAACATTAGCTCCTCCTTAACAGCCTAGCGTCCATTCTGCTAATGAAATAAATGCAATAACCTTCACCACTAACACCTCAGAGAGAGCTGCAGGTGCAGTAATGCACTGAGGTTCCTCCTCCAGAAACAGCTTGGCCTAGAAGATTTTTGGGGCATGAGAGAGGATTTCAAAAGTAAAAGTTTGTCGGCCATGATTTTACGTGGGTGAATCTGCAGCCTGTTCTGTTTCATGTAACACCTTCCTGCTATCTTCAAACTGACCAGCCTCCCTTTAGGTGGCTCACTGCCCCAGCACCCCGGACCCCTCAGTCATTTGTTTACTATAAAAGATACATTACCATTAATAGGTGGGGATCCTCTGTGGCTATGCAGACAAGCTGAATGTGGGTTTACGACTGTCGTATATACCGACATTCAGCTGCTACTATGATATGGTCAGTTGGTGGCCTGTAGATGTTGTATAGATCTTGTGCTTTAGTGTCCTTTTTATTTTGCAAAATGGCTATTTTGAAAGACACTTTATGGTTAAACCAATGCTACAAACAGGGCGGGTTGATGCAAACCATTTCTTCAGCTGCCATATTAAGTCTAGCCCTGCTCCTGCAGCAACACCTTTGCCATTGGGGCAGGGACTGGGTTCATTTTGTTTTGTCATTTGTTTCTTGGACCTTCTAGAGGGAGATTTTTCAGCTTGTTTCTAACCTAGAACATCTCCATTTTCAGCAATTAAACGAATAAACATCTCCAGGAGTTTCCTGTTCCCTTTTGTGATGCCCCTTGTGCCCTCATGCCAGACTGTTGCTCCCTGCCACCCACTGCATGCCCTACCGACTGTGCGTTAAGGAAGCTGGCTAGCGTGGGGGGAGTGCAGCTGACAGGCGGGCCTGTGCTCTGCATACTTCATGCCAGGCCCCTAGTTGGATCTCATGGCTTTCCCCAAACAACTCCTCTTCGATTGCAGGGGCTGCCCAAGGGCTCTAGCAGCAGAGGTGTCAGCTGCATGGTCTCAACCCCTTCCTGAGCCTGGGCAGGAGCACCACCCTCATGGCCCTTTGTGACTCTCTTTGGGCTCCCCTGCATCTATGCTGGGCCTGCCCTTGGCTCTGCCCCAGCACAGTCATGGGCTAACTCCATCAGCAAGAGGGAGAAGCAGAGGGCCAGAAAATTGCTTTCCTCCCAACCCCGCCAAGGCGTACTGGCCAGGCCCAGCTCTTTGCTAGCCACAGCCTCCCAAGACCCCCCCCCGGTGCATGCCTGCCTGCCCTTCGGGTCCAGTTGCCATAGGGTCCTTCTCCAAGGCACCCTCCTGTCCCCTTCCTGTGGCAGGGCAGCTGGCCCACCCATTTGCAGCATCAAGTCCTGCCCCCTCTCCACTAGCAAGAAGGAAACACCCAAGCCAGTGGGAGTGAAGAAATCCCAGGTGATGCACAGACAGAGGTCATTTCCTGCAGTAAGTGGGCTTGAGCCACCCTGGTCCCACTTGCTACATTCATTAAAGCACAGCCTGAGCTTAGGCAAGGCCCTTTAATGGTAATTAGCTAAACAAACTTCTCATTAGTGAACTAGTGACAAACTTAGCCAAAAATCACCACCATCAAGGCAGCTCACTGGCTTGCTTGTCACGTGCCCCCAGCATCCAGGGGTGCCAGGGGGGAGTTGGAACAGCTAGCAATAAAGGCTTGAAACCAATAGAGATGGTGGGTTGTCAAGCTCGGCACATAATGGTGGTGCTGCTTGTCTCCAGTACTTCACGGAAGAAAAGCCGCTCTAGAAGCTGAGCAACACCATGCTGATTTACTGGCAGCAACAGAGGGTGGCCAAGTGCCTCCTATCCCTTCCTAGTCACCCCACAAACTGCTCTGCTGCTTCCATCCTGGATCCGGGGACCCCTGCAACATGCAGACCAGGCACCCTCTACTCCTAGGTGCTGCTGGGCTGAGGTTTGCTCCCTCCTCCCTGTGCACTGAGATAGCTCACTGAAGCCCTTGGCACTGTGAGCATCCCGTTGAGGCTTCAAGAGTCTGAGCTCAGCCTCTGTAATGCCCCACCCCCACCCCCCCAAACAGCTTGCATTATGTCCCCTCCCCTTCTGCGCCCCCCCAGCAGAGCAGCCAGCAAGACGTCCCCACCCTGTATCCCAGCAGGAAGGCTAAGCCCCTGGCCCAGTCCCATCAAGAAGAACTGGTAGGGACTGTAATTCAAGAAGCACGGTTCAGAGCAAGAGCCTCTAGTGCAGTGATTTTTCAACCTTTTTTCCCTTAGGATCTAGTTGAAAAAAAAATTGTTTATGCCCATGACCCTACATGTACATTTTTGAACAATGCATTTCAGTTTTCTGGAAGTGGCAGCGGGGGCCACCGTGACCCAGTACTGGGCCCCCACCCATAGTTTGAAAAACACTGCTCTAGGTAATGTGTAGCATAAATAAGGAAAGATGCTGCCACCTCTTTTCACTGTGGCAGGTGGGGGGAACTCCCAACTCAGAGCTGCACCAGCCTACTGCAGCACAGCAATGGTTGGGAGCACAGGTCTGCCCTGCTACTGCAGGACAGAGCCCGCTATACAAATAATTGACATAAAATGTCTACAGAGCATAAGTAACACTACTTACTGGTATGGTACACCAAGGCCCACCTGGGGCTGCTAGACTAGCCCACCCCAGCTGCACTGAAGACCTCACCATGGGCTCATGATTGGAAAATCTGCCACACGTGGAATCTGGGAAGCCCCACGGGTAGGGCTGGAACCAGGCTGTTTTTAAAGGCTCTTTGCAGTTAGCCAGCAAGGCAGGTCTGTGCCTGCCACTCGCCCTCCTCTACTTCTAAGCCTCCCCTGGTGCCAGAGCTGTGCTGCTTTGGGGGGGTGGCAGCAATTTCTGCTGCTAGACTTTTCTTCTTGAATGTGACCAGGCAGTCACAGAGCAGCAGTGGCCCTCAGTAAGTTCACAGCCCTCAGGCAGGCAGACCAGCACTTTGGGCAACCCCCTAGGGTAGCTTCGCATTACTGAAGTTGAGGGAGCTGGACCCAAGACTGGAAGCTGGGGAACCCCAGGGGATTCTGAGCCCATGGGAAGAATCAGGGCATGCTAGTGTAGTAGGGTCAGCTGTGCATGGTTGAGGCCACTTCAGTACCAGCCTGTCCAGGATCATATCACCCTCTCCACTCAGCTCCATGCTGTGCAGGATTGGTCCTCCTGGGCAGTGCCACTAGACCTGGCACCCATGCAGACATTGCCTCTTGCCCTAGGCCACAGGGCACACCAGCTCTCTGACACCAGTAAGGAGCATCCCATGTGGGGAAACAGGCTCCAGCAAGGTGAACACGTGCTGAGGGAGTGGTAGCACCCTAACCGGAAGAGTCACTCCCTTCCCTAGCACATGTGAGCTGGGCCCTTGCCCAAAGAACCAGACTCAGCTGGGAGACATCAGTGCTGAGCTCTAGCAAGTGTTGCCTCTCCTCTAGGAGACCTGCCTTCAGCCCCGCCTGGCAGCGCTCCTGGGGTGTAGATCAGCTATGGCTGCTTAACAGGAGCAACAAGAAACACTCCACACCCTGCCATGGAGCACCTGAGCAGGGCTTGATTTCTAAACCTAGCTGGCTGGGAAGGGGCAGTCTTTCCACCATGACTCTCATTTTCCCATTGAAGGGAAAGGTGGAGTTCCAGGAGAGGTACCAGCTGTGTCCAGCCATGGAGCGCAGCCGAGGGAGGTCACAGGATTCTCCACAGCCTGGGATCTGCCCCTGTCCCTGTCCCTGATGTGTCTGGGAATGGCTGTTCCACACCCTGGGAGAGGCCCATTTGGAAACAGAACCCAGGTGGGGCTGTGGGCCTGGTGAGGGAGCAGGACTTGGCAGTGACACACAGGCCATGATGCTGAGACAGGCTCTCCTGCCACCACAGTATCTTCCCCCACTGTCCTTGTGGGATGACCAATGTCACAGCACTCAGCTGCCAGCTCTGGCTGGCCAGGGCACAGCTCTGCTCCTTGGCTGGTGAAGGCACTGGAGGGGAGCAGTGATGCTAACTGTCTGTCCAGTAGTGTAGTGCAGACAGTGCCTCTTTGCTGGCAGTGGGCAGAGCATGGCCCAGGATGTTCATGGGTCTGTCCTCCCTCACTAGGGAACAGGCAGGCAGCATCCTTGCTGCCCAGCAGTGTACAGATTTGCTGAGTACTACTTCGAGCATCAGACAATGAAATGCCCTGCCCTCAGCACCAGCAGGGCTGGCTCCACTGGCTTTGGTGAGATCTTCTCCTTCCCACCCCAAGTCTGAGACCCAGGGCAGGGAAGCTGGTAAAGTCAGCCCCAACTAGCACCATCAGCTGATCCCTGCTTGTTGGCTGAGCAGGCTCAGGGGCACCTCTGCAACCGCTGCCTCAGCTCCTCAGCACAGCCAGCCAAGTCCATGTGCTCTAGCGCGGAGAAGATGGATTCCAGTGTGGCAGTCTTCTGCTGGCACCACCTCTTCAGCATCTCATACTGCTGGTCCCGCACGTGGGCAAACTCCATCTCCACCACCTCGATCTCAGCATCCGGCAGCTCCAGCACCCGCATGAGCTCCTTCCAGCGTCGCACGGGCACTGCGTTGATGATGGCATACAGTGAGCTGCCCTGCTGGAGCATGCCAGGATGGGGCCCTGCGGGAGAGCAAAATGGAGTCAGCCAGGACCAGGGAGCAAACCAGCCCTGAAGTGAAATAGGGAGTGGGAGCCAGTGAGGAGCTAACAAATGGTTGGCATGCCTGGGGCAGCCCCAGACCCCAGGCAGGGGAGTTGGGATGGCAGCAGGCAGACAAGGTGCCTGCAAGACCAGAGGCACAAGGCCCCCTTCTGCAATGCTCTACTTACTTGCCGTGTCTTGGGGCACTGCAGGTGACGTCCAGGTGTCCTGGCTCCAGTGAGGCCTGGCTGGACAGGCATTACCATATGTTTGCGATACCTCTGTGACCTGAAGGTGGAGGAAGCCCTCCTCCTCTGTGGGCCGTTCTGCTGCACCAGATGGGCATTCCTGGAATGAAAAGACATCACCATGTCTGAGGAGAGCCCTGGCTTCTTCTAGAGAAAACCCCAAACCAGCAGGCTAGTGTTGCAGGGCAGGCGAGAGCTCTGCCTGGTGGGCTGGGAGGTCAGAGGAATGCCACAGCCTCCTAGCTGAGCAGACAGCCTGGCCCAGGTTTAGCCACACTAAGAAGAGAGAGAGACGCTGCTTCCTCCATTCATGCCCTAGCCATGCCGGTGAAGCTGCCAGTGCTGGTAGGTGGACGCCTGCTCACTGAGAACTTGCCTGAGCCTCAGCAAACTCATCTCCCTGATGCCAGTGACCAGCCTCTAAGTAATCACAGCCCTTCTCCTGGGGCTGCACTAGCCAGAAGAGGCTCCCAGTGCCCCAAGTCTGCCAGGCTGCAGCTTGAGCCGGGCCAGCAGTCATGTAAGGAAACAGCAGGGCAGGGCAGGAGCGCAGCACGGAAAGGTGATCTTTGTCTGCACTCTGTACGGAGGGGAGAGTGCCGTGCAGGAAGTTTTGGCCCCTTGTCCCCAGCTGGGCTCTCACCTGTGGCAGGGTGAAGTCTCTGAGCACAGCCCCACCTGCCAGGAGAGATGATGAAAATAAAGGAGTCAGTTGTGGAACCTCTTGCAGCCCAGCATACCTCCCTGGGCTGGGCAAGGGCTCTGCTTTGCACTGTTCAGTGGGTGAATTCGAGGGGCTAACGGCGAAAGCATGGCTGGGAGTTGGGTTACCGGCTGCTGAGGAATTCACACTCAGTGTCCTCCTCCGGTGGAAGATGAAGAGAGCTCCCAGGAAGAGCGGCCCCATGAGGCCCAGCAGAACATACTCCAGCCCGAAGCCTGGAACAAAGGCACAGCAGGTTGCAGACAAGCCTGGCTGCCAGACTGGTTTGCTGATTACCTCCCACAGGGTGTCAGCCTAGGCAAAGAATGAGCTGTTTTTCCTGTCATTGCAACAGCTACTAGGCTAGGCGAGGCAAAGGGACCATCTGTTCTAGGACAGCCTGGTGCAGCAATCCCAGGGAAGCCCTGGCCATCAGTGCAGCTTCCTGCCAGACAAGCTGGAGCTGCACCTGTGACAGGGCGGTTATCTGGGGGGCTTGGGTCACTGCTCCTGGCTAGACAATAGTGTCAGGCTGTCTACAGGGCCTCCTGTGAGTGCTGGCTCCCAGTGGTGGTCACTCCAAGCCATGCCACTGCCCCATGGTAGAGCTACCCAGTATGCCAGGCCCAGCCCATGGGCCCATTCCCACCAGCCCTCATCCACATTCTTGGCCTAGCCTCCTATGACTAGTGCCTGGGGGCCAGGCTGGATGCCTTGGGGGGGGGGGGGGGGCTGTGTTCCTCTGACCACTGGGCCCTACCTTGGCTTCTGCCACCACATAAACTGCCACACTCTTCAATGCACTTCTCAGGCAGCTGGCTGCAAGGGGAAAATGGAAGAGACGCATCAGGGCCCTGAAAGGGTGAGCGGCTGCGGCACTGACTCCAGACATGGTTCCATCCAGCCCAGAGTCCCACCACCAGCCCTGGCCCGCCAGGACCTGCTCCAGAGAATCCTTTCCATCCCCTCACCTGCACTGCCTAACACCCAGCAGACAGACAATTGTTTGTTTGGAAAAAAAGAGCTTGTCTAAACATGACAGCTAATGCAGATTAAGAAGGGTGTCCAGTGTTCAAGCTGTGTTGATCACCTTCAATTCCAGAGCAGGAACAAGATCCATTAGCTCAAACCTGTGTCTTCAAGCCTGTCCCCCTGGGGTGGCAGATGGCTCCAAGCTTGGTACACTCAGGATCTGCTGCACCTCACAGCAGAGCATGGGCACAGTCTAAGAGGGTCACCCCATCACCATCCATGGCTTCTGCTTGCAAAGTGCCAGCCGACCCCAGCTGAAGAGGAGCATGCAAGTTAAGAAACTGCCCAGTCTGCTGACACTATGTTTCGGTGAACTTCAGGGGCTCACTAGCCCCCCCCTGCCCAGCAGGTACTGTGGCAAGCACCAGGGCCACTTTTCTTCCACCCCTGAGTGTTCTGTATTAACAACTGGCCTGCTCTCAGCAGCCAGTAAGACACTGCAGGATGAAGCTGCCTAAAATTCCCCTAGGCTAGGCTCATGGATGTAGGGCTCCTCAGAATCCAGCCTGGGCACTGGCGGAGGCATGGACGGGGTGGGAGCATGAGCCACTCTGGGCATGGGCCTCCCCAGAGGAGCTTTCCAGCCATGCTTGTGGCAGGGAGCCCAGGTTAGCTGCAATCCCAGCTAGCAGGTGTGTGTGTGTGTAATGTATGGGGAAGCAAACCAAGAAAGCCCAGGATATTTACGTGGCACAGGCTCTGCACTCATCGCCCTCCAGGTAGAAGCCAGGCAGGCACTCCCCACATTGGGTGTCCTCCTTCACGGAACCTGAAAGACATGGCACGTGGTGACTGTCTCACCAGGGCAGAGGGGTGGTGGTGGGTGACAGAGAGCACCCAAACTGAGGGCACGTGCTCAGAGCAGGCAGGAGTGGAGCTGGGGGGTTTTCTACACTGTCTAGTCTCCTCGCAGGGCCTCGTTGGCTGGAGCTAGGACAGCAGGAGTCCCATCAGGGAAGGGTTCAGTGTCCGCATGGGGCAGGCCCAGGAGAGCTGGAACAGCAGCAGCACTTAGGTGACCCCCAGCATGGCCTGGCTTCAGTTCCATTAGGATGTGCAGGGCAGGAGAGCACGTTAGCCAGCAGGCCACAGCAGGCTGCACTAGAGTACGTGCCCCACAGCTGGAATTAGGCCCAGGTGGGGGCAGCATGAGGGACAGTGGGGCAGGTGGGAGCAGTGAGGCAGGAGGGGGTAGCTACAGCAGCATGAGGCACAGTGCCAGAATTCGAGGGCTGCACCCAACACTCACAGTTCTGACGGACGACTCTGCCCTTGCACCTGCGGCACTCGTGACAGGTGAAATCTCGGCAGCTGGAGTCTGTGCACTGCTGGAACTGGCCAGCTCGGCAGCCACACTCCACATCGCTGGTCTCTGTACAGTTCTTCAGCACCAGCTGGGAAGCTGAACATAGAACAAGCTCTGTGAGCTGGCCTCTGTGCACCATGCAGTGGCGGGGGGGTGGCTTCCTTCACAGAGTGAAGCTCAGGTCTCCCAGGGTTTCTCCAGCCTCCTCAAGGACCCCAGCCAGTGTGGTGGTGCAGGGCTGGCTCAGTGCCAGAGTGGCTGGGCAAGGGGACTTCCCAGCACCTTACCTTGAGCAAGGCACTCGGAGCACTTCTTGCATTCCTTCTCTAAGTTGGGAAAGGAGAGGTAGGTGCCATGGGGACAGCGCTCACACACTGTGTTGTGGTCTTGTCTTGTGCAGGGAGTCATCATAAACTGTCCTGTGTGAAAGACACCAGCCGGGGGGGGGGTAAGCATGTGGGTAGTATGATGCTGTCCAGATTTAAAGGATCATTTATGAGTGTTCTTCATATTACTATTTCATATTTGCAATCAGGCATATGCCATGTTTGGTACCAATAGAAAGGTTGTAATCTGCCAGGAATAATTCTATGGTTTATAGGTAAGTGTCATATCTGTACTAGGAGTATGTTTGTTCTATTTGTGTTTCAATATGTTTGATTCTCAGAGACTCCCAAACTGGATGTCTGCAAAACATTGTCTCCTTAATGGCCCATTAGGGATGCTCCCAGGTATAGTGGGCCCAGGGAGAAATCTGTTGAGCCATTAGGATTTGCCTATGTGATTCAACTCAATTTGGATTTGAAAAAAATCCACACAGTGTGGGGAAGGCCAGAGGTTCTAAAAGGCAGCAGCCTCAGCTCCATTTTGTCTTCAGTCCCCAGTTTACAGCCAGCACCCATCTCTGGAACTATTCCTTTGCAACTGGACAAAGGACTGAGACCTACCCAGACACTGGGTGTCTATCACAGGAACGAGCCTGCACACTCCAAATTCTTCAAGGACTTGCTTTATATGGGCAATAAATCATTTGTATGCATGTGATTCACTTTGACCCTCTTAACACCTCTCATATTTTGTTTCTTTTTTTAATATTAAACCTTTAGTTTTAGTGATTAAAGGGTTGGCTGGCAGTGTAGTATTTTGGGTAAGATCCAAGCCTATATTGTGCTAGGTGATGTGGCTGGATCTAGGGGGTCAGGAGAACATATTTCTCTAAGAGACCCAGTGGCTAGGTGGGGACCAGAGGTGCTGATGTGCAATAACGGGAGCTGTTTCTATTTTGTTATGCTTTGTGATGACCTGTGTGGGGAATCAGAAGCATGTTTTGTTGTGACTGAGTGGGAGACTGGTTTAAGTACCACCCATCAGTGGTTTGGGAGTCTGACTCCGAGTTTTGCAGCTTACCCTGAGTTTTGCTCATTAAGGAAGTGATCCCAGGAGGCCTGAGCAGAGCCATAATGCTCTGTTTCAGCACCCGGGGCATGTTCCAATTGGAATGCATCCTTTGCACTTAGCGGCACTTGAGGCCAGCACTGTGAAACGTCCCTTTTCATAAAGAGGCTCTATTGAGCTGCTCTGGTGCGCCCTCGGCAAAGCCCCGTTTGCCCTGCTGTAGTTATGGCTCTGGGCCTGTGTCACAGGTAAGGAACAGGCACAAGGGGGAGGGGGATGCAGGTACACCAGCTGTGGTCCAGGATGTCCAAGGGTTCTGCCTGGCCGATTTGGTTGGGCCATCTGTCCAGGCTACCCGTATGCTAGGGACAGCAGCAGCCCCTGCTCACCCTTGCAGGGAGCAGGGAAGCCCTGAGTCCATTCCTAGCACTGCCATTGACCCCTTGTGACCTTAGCAAATCACTGAACCAGTCTGGGCCTCAGTTCCCCTTCTCACAGGGGCCTAACTCCCCCTTGTTTGCAGAGGCCTGGGCCAAACTGAGCCCTATGCTGGGTTTGTGCATGCCATGCTCTCCGCAAACGTTCTCACCTGCAGGGCACTCCTGGCAGCAGTGCTGTGTTTGCGAGTACCACATGTAGCCCTCTTCACAGGTTTTATTAATATATCTCTTGTGCCGCGGGTGACCTTGCAGCCCCAGTGCAGAGTCAGGCAAGCTCCTTGCCTGCCTCTGCTCACTGCCAGTCCTGGCTGCTTCTGGCTTCGGGGTGCCCAACAACTGAAATCCACTTCCGGTCAGCAGCAGTGCGGCCAGAAAGCCCTGGAGACAGAGGCAAATGTTGCCACAGCTCAGCACCAACACCTGGGCCAGTGCCTGGCTGTAGCAGGCTCCCAGCTGCTGCACTGACCTGACCCATTGCCGCTGAAAGCCCACAGCTATGAGTTGGGTCCTGCCACTGGTCAGTGCAGCAGCCAGGACTTTGCTCACAAAGCATCCTTCAGCCAACAGGTTGTTTCCTGGTGCTGGTTTGCCATTTGCAAATAGCAACAACCCCACCCTGAGCAACTGAACCATATGGGTGTGACAGGCCTACCCAAGCACACTGCTTCTTCCCAGCCAGGCTCCAGCTGAGACCAGAGCAGGTATTGCAATCACTGCCTCCTCCTGACTCCTGCCATCTGCTTGTGCAGCTCCTGGTGGGCTGGGGTGCACTGGAACCATGCCGTGGGGACTGTTAACTTGCCATTGAGCTTCACCTCTGCTTGCAAGTCACTGGCGGGCACAGAGGCACAATCCCAAAGATGGAGGGGGAAGGAATATAGTGCAATTGGGAAGGCAGGGGCCTGGGACTGGGGGCAGGGTGGGAAGGAGCTAAACACCAGTCTTGTCCCTGCCACTCACCTACTGGGTGCCCTTGGGCAAGTCAAATTAGCACGCTGTGCCTCAGTTTCTCCTCCCACCCTTGGTTTAACTCAGCTCTTTGGGACAGTGATTGTTACTCTTGAAGAGGGTGAGCTGGATCTCAGAAGGGCTCTTCAGTTGCTTTTGCAGCAGCAGGACAGAATCAGCCCCTGAAACTCCCACTAGATGGAGCCAGCACACTGCAACTAGACCAGGGCTGTCTGGACTTGTGCCTAGGTCTGTGACCAGACATGGACTTGACCCTAGTGTGCAGGGCTGGTCCTTCAGGTCACCAAGGGCTTGGGGGGTGGAGGAGGGGGAGCAAGCCTGTCCCGTCCTGCTTTGCTCCTGGCCCATGGCTGGGCCCCTCCCTCCCTGCCCATGGTGGCACACCTCTGCTGAGCCAGAGCCCTGCCCATGGCTCAACCTCAGCGGTAGCGCCACTCCCAGCCTCTGGCTGGATCCCTGGCTGGGTGCCGCTCTCTGCTGCTGGCCATGGGGGGGTGAGGGGGACAAAATCAGTGTTAGCCTAGGTCACCAAAAAACCTTGGGCCAGCCCTGCTAGTGTGCAGCTCCTGAGTCACACTAGCAGGGCCCTGCTTCCACCAAACTATCCTCATTCTTGCCCTCCCTGAGTCACTCCCATGCACTGGCACAGGCTAGGCCTCAACCTGCTGCTATGGGTCCCTGCTGATGGCTGGGCAGGGGGTCACTGGTGTGCACATACCACTGGTGCCCACTCAGGAGAGGCTGCTGGGCTGGAGTCCTGGAGTGACACACGAGCCCCACTGGCCACAGGGCCTGAGCTGGATTAAAATCACCAGAGTCACCAGCAGCCTTCAAATACCTATGTCAAGCCATGGCGGGCTGTGCTCAGGGCTTGCATCCAGGAGCACAGACCATTGCTGGATTTATTAACAAAAGTCAGCTGGTGGGCTAGGTGGATGCCACCTAGCACGAGGCTGGTAATGAAATCACCAGCGTTGGCAACACTGGAGCCCCATATGCACAGGGATCAGGGGCAGCACCTGCATGAGCAAGCCACCGGAAGTGGGCATGGTCTCACACAATGGGCACAGCACCACATCATGGAAGCAGGCTGGCCAGCCATAGCACCAAGATTCATTACCCAGCACTCTTCCCGGCAGGGCTGTGTGCAACTTAGTTCCAGCCCCTCCCCTGGGAATGCCCCCTACCAGTCCCTGCTAGGTATTTTCCCCCACCTCTCTAAGAGGCGTGGTGTGTGTAGCATGTGAACAGAACAGAGCAGCGGCTGGAGGCCTCTGGCTCACAGCACCACTGCAGGGAACATTGAGTGCGGAGGTGCGCCGCCGGAAGCAGGGGTGACCTCAGGCTAGGCTCCTGTCATGGCTACGGCTTCTGGTAAAGGAGGAGAGCCAGGGCGTGTGGTTAACACTGAAAGGGCACCGAGAACTGTTGCATAAGCAGGCTGGTGCAGTTTTTCCTGTAAGTGGTGCCGAGCTAACCACAGTCCTAGGAACGGACTGGCGCAGTGCTCACAGAAGCAGGCGGCACAGCAGAGCGGAAGTGGTGCTCCTGCCCGGTGCCACCACAGTTCCAAGAAAGATGTGTGTGCATGACAATCCCGTCCTGGCCCTGCAGAACTGCCAGTGCCCCCACAGCCATGCTCAGGTCCATGGGCTGGAACAGAGCTGCCTTGCTGGCTGATGCGTGACATGGCGCAGTGGGACACGGCACAGGTGGGGGCTGGGCTGGCAAGCCTGGGACACGAGTGGCTTGGGTGCCACAAGGTGCCAGGCAGCAGCTGGGCAGGCCCTGGGTCTAGTAGAGTTGAGGATGTTCTGGCAGCAGCCTGACTCCCTGGCCCCATGAGACAGGTTCCCATGTGGGATGCCGGACTCAAGTGGTGCCCAAGGGCACAGAGCGCTGGCATGCCTGAGTCCCAGTGTGACAGCAAAGCCACTAACCATAGCGAGAGCCCCCGCATCCCTAGCATTTGCCCAGCACAGCCCCAGAGGGCCAGGCGTAGGCCAAGCCCAGGAGAAAGCAGGGAGTGGATCCTGGCACACAGACACAAGGAGAGCCTCACGGGACATGCCTGGCCCCAGTTAGGCCAAGCCAGGCTCTCTGCTTACTCCTGTCCCATTCAGCCCTGGAGGAGCCAACCAGCAACACCTGCAGTCAGAAGGCTGCACAGAAACCCCAGTGGGCGTACACGGCTTCAGCCAGTGTGCACCAGGCCCCCATGGCGACAAGGTGGTGCTGAACACCAGTGCCCTGCCCACGTGGAACCCAAGGCAGCTGAGCCAAGCTACAATGCGCACATGTGCACGGTGATTGTGAGTGCTGTGCTGCCACACGCAGACCCCCAGCACTGGCCCCCTACCTGGAACAGATTGACAGCAGGGCTGGTGAGCAACAGATAGTGACCTGGCCGAGTCCCACCCTGACAGCACTTAGTGTCCCACCAGGGGCAAGCTTTGCATCTTGTCAGGTCCCTGGCCTTCTGGCACAAACTGCCCCCACCATCCCTTGGCTGACATGTGCCTGTTGTAGAACGTCGCCTTTCCCTCGGCAAAGGGGGCTGCTCCTGCCTGCTCCCCTCACTACTTCCAGAGACAGCAGCACGCTGGGAGCAGGGTGACCAGGAGCATTGGGTGCTTCAGTTAGCTCCCCACCCATGTCAGCAAAGCTGTTGGGAGAACAGGGTCCCTACAACATATGGAACTCAACCACTGGCTGGATGACACCAACCCCGTTGCACCTGGCATTGTAGGTTAACATGGTGGAGGATGGCCTCCCCCATACAGTCATGTATACTGGCTCCAGGGCAAGGAGATGGTGCCCCGTGGGCTTGCCTCACACCTCCAGGCCTGTCTGGGGCTCCCCTAGGAGATGGGAAGGATTGTGCCTGTGGGCTGGGTGCCCAGCAGCTTCTTGCCTCACCCTTCTCTGCAGGGCATGGGGCAGGTTTTTGCCCTAGCGCCTCCCAGAATCATAGGCTGTGTTCACACACAGGGGGTTATTTCAATATGGTTGTTTTGAAACAACTTGTATCGAAGTAACACCTTATTTCGAAATAACTTAATTCGAACGAACAGTTTGTTAATTCGAATTAAGGAAAAAAGCTCAAAGCGAAATAGCAGTTTCAGGCAACAGTTATTTCGAAACAAGTCACTGTTGTTTCGAAACAACATGTTCGGACAGCATTGTTTTGAAACAACATTGTTTCGTCCCCATATGAGGTTTAACTTGTTTTGAAACAACGCCATTGTTTCGAAACAACGGGTTCCGTTGTTTCAAAACAACCATGCGTCGTGTGAACAGCCTAAATCTTATTTTGAAACAACCTCTGTTGTTGCGAAATAAGAGGGCTGTGTGAACACAGCCATAGAGTCATCAGGTTGAAAAGGACCTCATGAGGTCTTCTAGTCCAAACCCCTGCTAAAGCAGGACTACTCCCACTAAATCCTCTCAGCCAGGGTTTTGTCTAACCAGGCCTTAACTGTTTCCAAAGATGAAGATTCCACCATCTCCCTAGGTAGCCCATTCCAATGCCTCACCACCCTCCTAGTGAGAAAGATTTTCCTATATCCAATCTTGACTGCCCCAGCTGCAACGTGAAACTATTGCCCCTTGTTCTGTCCTCTGTTACTAGTGAGAACAGCCTAGCTCAGTGGTTTTCAAACTTTTTTCCTCAGAACCCAGTTGAAAAAAAGCATTTATGCCCATGACCCAACAATTACAGCTTTGAGCCATGCACTCCAGTCTTTTGGCAGAGGCAGCAGGGGTGCCACAACCCAGTGCTTGAAGGTCTGCAACTCAGTACAGGGTCCCAACCCTAACTTTGACAACCACTGGCCTAGCTCCCTCCTTTTCGGAGGTGCCTTCATGTAGTTGAAGGTTGCTTTCAAATCCCCCTCCGTCTTCTCTTCTGCAGATTAAATAAGCCTAGTTCCTTCAGTCTCCCCTCAAAAGTCATGTGTCCCAACCCCCTAATCATTTTCATTGCCGCTTTCCAGCCCCTGCTTGAGAGCAGCTCTGCTGGGCTGTACCGAGACCACCGCCACGGGGAAGGGCGGAAGGAGGGGCGGGCTGGGCAGCATAGGGTTAATGGCAGTCGCTCCTGTTTAATCTCTGCTGGGTGATGCTTGATTTCCTCCCTTAGAGGAAGCCAGGCCCAGCTCCCTCTCTCTGCTGATGGTATCGCACCTCATACGTGCACCCAACTAGGTCAACCCAGCCCAGCTCAATGAGGATTACCAAGCACACACCCAGTGAACTGTGCCTCACCCTGGATAGCACCATGAGTGAGGGTGGGGTGGGTGAGCCCCTCATCGAGGCTCTGGGTTCCTCGAGGTCCTCCCAGTCTGTTAGCACACAGAGGCAACACCATGGCATGGGACCTAGTGTGCCCGCACCCCCCCCCCCCGCACCAAATGCCATCAATGAGTTGTCTGCGTGAGCATGTTCGGGCACAAGGCCTCGTGTCCCATGTGTGCAGATCCTGGTGCACTGGGGCCTGAGTATGGGGTGGGGCAGCACAAGGGTACAGGAGGGGGCTCCAGAGCCTACCTGCCACATAACCCAGACCCCCAGCTCCATGCATGGCTTTGGCAGGGCAACCAGCCTGCCCCCTCCAGCACCAGTCACCTACCCCTGGGCTCCCGCCCTGGCTTTCTGAGCCTCTTCTGCCTCCTCAGACACTGTTGTGCCTCACACCCAGCAAGGCCCCAGCCCCTCAGGCCAGCCACGCTCCCTGCCCTGGGCAAAGTTCACACACGCGCCCCCCTGCCCAGCCCACAGCCAAGTGTGTGGCCTTTTCCCCAGCCCAGGGTGTGCCAGGGGCTGGAAACAGCCTGTGGCCCCCAAAGCTGTGGTGCCGGTGGGAGGATGTGCTGTCTCCCACGTCCCAGTAGGCAAAGAGCCCACCAGGCTGGCATAGCTGGGAGCAGCCTGGCCTTCTGCTTCTGCTGCAGCTGGCAACCCAGGCTCACAGGGGGAGGCTGGGACTGGCTCCTTCCACCACACCCTGTGCTAGGGACTGGCTCCCCTGGGGCTGGGCAGGGGGCGCGTGTGCCCCGCTATGGGGTGATGGCCATGATCTAACACACTAGACTTGCTGCCCTTGCAGTCCCTAGTGCTGATGGCTGGGTGCAGACCTGGCCCATCCAGCACAGTTGGCACTGAGCCCCCTCGCCCCCACAGGGCAGTCCCGCATGTACCTGCTCTCCCCAGCCCCCACCTGCTAAGGGGTGCACGCCCCTCCTGAACTGGCCCTCCAGGACCCCTTATCCCCAGACAGACCTAGGCCTCTCCACCCAGGGCTGCCGGGCCCCATGGCTGTGCTGCGGGGGTGCGTTTTCCTGGGGATTCCAGCCCGTGGGTGGAGTTCCCGGTGAAGATGGCCCTGATTAAAGGGCTGCATCATTTTCTCTTAAATCTGTCACAGCTGGGCTGGAACCTGCCCCAAATGTACCCATTTGCATAGCTCCATGATCAGCTCATGGGCTTGCACTGGCAGCTTCCTGACTGACGCCTGGGCCTCTCCTCCCACTCCTACCTGCCCACAGCCAGCGGCAGGGCTGAGTCACTGGCTGAGTGGAGGTGCGCGCAGCTGGCCCAAGGCAACAGTGCTGCTCGGCTGCCTACCTTTGTGTTGACCTGCAGGACAAGGAGGGGCAACTAGGCTCACTTGGCAAGAGCATGGCAGGGCCAGGCCACTCCCCCAGCCACCTGGACCCATCTCATAACTTAGGCTGTGCTGAAAGGAGCCCTTGTCACAAACCATGGCCCTCTGTCCCCCCTTAAACTGTGGCCACAACCCCTGGCCCCCCCAAAGCTCACACCTGCACTTCCCCTGCCCTATAGGCTCCCACTGCAGGCTTAGCCCTCATTACCACACCATATGCCCTGCTCTGTCCCCACCCCACTCCAACTTTCCAGTCATGAATGGTGCCAGCAGACAGCCCCAACAGACAATGTCAGTCCCAAGCTCCGCCAAGTACCTCCTATACTGCCTGCCAGGCCTAAGGGATGAGGACCTGATGGCCATTTAGTGCCAGCTGCTAGGGTCTATCCTGGCGACAACAGCGTGCTCATCACGCCGTGAGGACAGCATGTGATCATGCCCAAGTCAGACTGGGGCCAAAACAGCCACTTGGCTGCCAGGGACAGGTACAGTGCAGGACACGTGCTCACCTAGTTGCCTGCGCTCCTTCCCTTGGAGGCAAGTGTGCTGCAAAGTGGGAGAACAGCATTTTCCTTCTGCCAGCCTGGGGGTGGGGCAGGAAAATGGCCATGCTGAGCAGTGGTGGGGAGCAGCCTGGAGAAGGGGTCTGCCCAGAGACCAGGCCAGCCACAGGGACTGAAGTCACAGCCCTTCTTTGCCCAGCTCAGGGCAGGCTGCAGGACCACACATGGGAAGAGGGGGTCCTGGCCAGGTTCCACAGCTGATCCAGGCAGGCCCAAATCTTTGCCTGAGCTGGGCGTCAGAGCAATGGACCCAGCGACGTTCCAGGGCTGCTGTACACGCGGACAGGCTGGGGCCTGAGGCAGGTGAGACCAGACCATCTCCCAGGCTCCACTGGGAAATGGCTCCGACCGCACTGCCAGTACACTAGCACCCTGGGTCAGGTCAAGCCCACCCCCCTGGACCAGGTGCCCCCAGCCCTGCGGCCCAGCAACAGTTGGAGCCTGGCTTACATGACATTTCCCCGGGACAAGGAGAACCACGGCCTTGATGGCAGGCCCTGGCACAGACCCCTGTCCAGCAGCAGCAGCACACGCCTGGAGCAGGTGCCCGGAATAAACCCTGGCTTCCTGCCCAGCCACCTCACCTGGTGGAAATGGAGTGCAAGCCCTTGTACAGTGGAGGGAGCCTGCAAGCACCAGGCTTTGAGTCTCAGCCCAGGACCTCAACGCCTCCTCCAGGTTCAAGCTTTAGTCATATGAACCCAGAGGCTGGGACCTCATGGACTAGACACCCTATCTCCATGGCCAGTCATGGCCCTGTGCCCAAGCATTGACTCAGGCTGACATCCCAGATGGCAAGCTGTGCTTTCTCTTCTGGGTTTTCGCTGCATTTGTGACCACTTCAAACGCTCTCACATCTCATCTCTGAGGAAGCTGCACCTCAGGCTGGGTGAAAGGAGCCTTGTGCCCGTAAGAAGAAAATTGCTCCCAGAGCCCTGGGAGAGTGTCAAACAGGGCTGGCTCCAGCACACTTCTATTTTCTTCTCCCATTTCTCCTTTCCTGGAAAACCCCTGGCTCTAAAGTGCCCCTTGCAGCAGAAAATTCAGGGGGGTTTCCTGTAGCTTTCCAAAAGACTCCCCTGGGCTGGGGATAACACCAGTCTACTTCGTGGGGCCCTTGCTCCCAGATACCCAGCAGCAGCTCTTTGGCTAGAGAAACCCAAGCTTGGCCCATAGGAAACAAATTAACAGATGCAGAGAGCTGGTCCCTCCCCCCGCCAAGCCCTCCTGGCCGCCCCCAGGGCAAGCCCGCTTCCAGCCCTGGGTGCTTCCCACTGCCCCGCACCCTAAAGTTAGTGAGGCACTTGCCTAGGTGAGCGGGACTTACCCCAGCTGCCTTCAGGGACCAGCTCTCCATCCTCGAGCCACAGAGAGCCAGCTCATACCGGGGAGACCAGGGCAGTGCCAGGGGTTATGTGCTGTTACCGATGCTTGGGCAAAGCAGGAGTTGGTCACAGCCCAGTCAGCTGAGTGGCAGACTGAGGTCGCAGATAATCCATATCTCAGTAACCCCCTGGCACTGAGTGAGAGCAAACCTGCTCAGCTGAGCCTTTTACACACAAGCCCTCGTGGGAGGAAATACATTTCTGGAAATGAGTCCGGGGTATGAAACCACGACAGCAACCGCAAGTACAGGGAGGGGCCTAGCTGGCATGGAAGAACTGGGCAGTGGGGTCAGGGTAAGGCCTGCTGCTGGGAGCTGGTGGGAGTCAGCCCCTGGGGGGTAGGGAGCTGGGCAAGGGCTCAGCCCCTCACCCATGTGAGGGACATGGTGGGAGTGCCCACGCTGCAGCTGTTCTGGCTTCCAAGCGCAGAGGGGGGGCTAGGTCAGCAGCTCTAACCTGGACCGGGGCAGGGAAGGGGTTAGCCTGCCCCTTCAGTCAGTACAGTCAGCCCCCCTGGGCTGAGTAACCATCAGGCAGTCCCAGGAACCACCGGTCAAGCAGCAGGAGATGTAAAGGCAGCTGGGAACCCCTCCCTCCAATTAAAGGACAAAACAAAGAGTGAGCACACATGGACTAGCTTTAATGCTTCACCTATGAGGCTGTGGCCGGTGGGAAGAGCCAGCCAAGGGTTCTGCACCATGGCCAGGACACAGCGTTAGCGAACCAACACAAGGCTTAATAAATAGATAGATAACTTGATACACAAACAGTCAGGGGCAAATGGATCTGCCCATGGGAACAGTCAGGCAAAGGGGAATGTGCTGCACACAAGCCGCCTCCCTTCCCCTCTCCACTGCCAATCCAGGGCATCCCCCAGTGTGCCAGGCTCTGCCCCCAGCCTGGGGCTGTCAGCAGAAACTCCCCTGAAGCAGCAGTCACCCTTTCCCCCCTTCCCAACCACACAGGCAGCTCTGCTCCTGTTTCAGCAGGCCACAGTCTCAGTGCAGGGAGGGAAATTCATTCCCCCCCGCCCCCCCGAAGCTGGGGTGGGAGGCACTGGGATAAGAGCTTATTACCCCAGGCTCCTAGGCCAGTGGGGTGAGCACTCACTGAACAAGCCTTCAGCTGCAGCCCCAGAGACCAGCTGCTAGCTATGGGTCAGACAGGTTCAGGAATAAGTGAGATCTGCACACGGCCCAAGGATTGGCCCCTCCCCAGCAGAACTTGCACTGGCCACATGCCACGGGAACAGTGCCCAGCACAGGTGTCCCTTCTGCCCCCCACAAACCTCCAGGCTAGCACCCCCTACACAGTCCTTCCTGGCAGCGGAGCACAGACCTGGCTGCCTCCCTCTGGGTTCAGCAGGCTGCTTGGTGAAACCAGCCCCACCCCAGAACAGCAGCTGAAACCCAGCCCACTAGCTGCCCCCAGTGCCACTGCCCAATGTGAGAAGTCTCAGCCTTTCGTTCCTGCTGAGACCACAACAACCAGCTGGAGGTGTCAAACCCTGCTAGGCTGGGTGCTGATGGGTCCAGCTATGACAACCCTCCCCCTGATCTGACATGGCCACCAGCCACTGGGACTCCAGGTTCCTATCCCCTGCAACCTTGCCACACACAGGGTCAGCAGGGCGCAGGATCCACAGCCCTGCCCCGCTGCCATTGCCTTTCACTGTAGCCTTCATCTCTCTTCACCCACCGCCAACATTTTGAGCCCTTCTTCAGTAAACCCACAGCAACTTTCTTGGGCCAGTGCCTGACTTTCTCCCAGTTACTGCCATGGGGGAAGCCAGGGTATGTGCTAGCCTCCATGGAGAACCAGATTCTGGGGGCTCTGGTCAGCCAGGGAGAATCAAACCAAGATAGCAGGAAGCTGAAAAAGTAGCCATGGTGGCTAAACCCTGACTTGGCTCCCGTCTGCTGTTCACAGGGGCAGTAACTGAAAGGGGCTGTTGCTTCTGGCTCTGCACACAGCCCTGCTTGGGACACAGCTGCATTCGTGCTCCATCACCCCTTGGAAGAGCTCTCAGAAGGGATCACACCAGGCAGGGTGGCTGCTGGTGGCGAGGATGTGAGCTCAGAGGACGGGAAAAGCTTTGGCTATTCCCCTCTGCTGTTTCCTTCCGGCAGGACCGGTGCTGTCTGCCACTGCAGGAAGTGCAGCTTACCACAACGCACACTCAGAACCCCTGCTCCTGGGGCAACCACGTGACAGGCAGTTCCCTCGAGACAGTGCAGAGAGAAGCACCAAAGTCGGGTCCCAGTCAGGCAGGGGAGGACCCTGTTCTTGGCATTTCTGTTTGGCTTTTGCTGAACCCAATCCAACGTGACTTATACATCTCTCCCATTGCAACAGGCCAGCAGTGCATGGACAGTGGCAGTCATGCCCAGCTCACAAGTCCCCCAGCCCATGCTGCTGGACACTGAGTCCTGATGTTTTCTGTGTGGAGTGAGAGGAGCTGGCTGCAGCGTGTGGCAGGCTTGGGGCATTCTTAAGCCCAGTTGAGCTCTCTGCACCAGGAGCTCTCTGAGGACAAGGGGAGAGGTTAGTTTTTTGCACAATATTTTATTTTGTGGTCACTGCTCATTTACTCTCAGCAACTCTCTGAGCACATCCTGGGCTGGCATCTCAAAATGCGTGTCTGTCTTCAGAGAGACAATAAAGTCCTGTAGGGGGCGCCTTCTGCCAGACTGGGCTTCAGAGTGCTTAAGAGTAGAGAGGGCTCCAGCGCCGTGCAGCTCCCAGGACTCCCAGTGCAAAAGAGCCACTCTGCATCTGCCTTCTTGGCCAGCCCCAGTCCACAGCCCCACTGGCTCCCAGGCACATGCTCCCCTCCACACATGTGCACTCCCTCCATCCCTATGTCCACACACATGTATGCTGTCTCTCCCCCCACACCCACACACCGCTGTGACACACTGCCAGAGGCTGCTTTCAGGGCTTGCAGACTGGCATTTTCCAGTGCCCCAGGCACTCATGCTACATGGTCACAGGCTGGCGGGACAGGACAGGACGCCTCATTGGCAGCACAGCTCCTCTCCTGGAGTCACTGAAAGTGCTCAGACCTCCCTGCAAGAAAGGGACAGAGAGGAGCTCATAACCACCAGCTCTTGGGAACACACTTAGCCCCAGCCTTCCCCCTCCTCCACTCCTCATTACCTCCTCAGCTGCAGGGAGCTAATTTCAGAAATGCTGACCCAAGCTGAGATTCCAGGAAGGAGAGTGACAGGAAACCCTGGACTCTCCCGCAGGACTTAGCCCACATGTGTGTGCCACCTGGGTATCTGCAATAGTCCATACCCCAGGCTTTTGATACCAGCCAGTTGCAGCCAGGCTGAGATGGAGAAGCAGCCTTGTGCCCATGATCCAGGAGGCCTGTGGGCTCCTCCCATGGACCAGCTGCTGGCTAGCTGCCAGCCCAACAGAGCCGCAACACTTACGAGGCAGTCAGCGTGGAGTTGAGGAGCAGAGTGGTCCTGATCCTGTACAGCTGGGCCATTGTCAGCTTGCGGTGCTGAGCTGCCGGTGGGTCTGACAACGTCCGGTGGCAGCACTCCGTCAGGGCAGTGCTGGGGGCCTGAACAGAAACATGTGCCACCTCAGGCCCCTTGGCAGGAGCTTCCTGCCCCATTTCACTGCTCTCCGTTGGGTGACCAAAGGCTTCGGCACAGCCCAGCTCCAGCTCCTCGGGCTCCGAGAGGTCAGAAGAGGAGCCACTGCTGCTACTACAGGAGCTCAGCCCAGCCACTCTGCTGCTCTGGAGGCTGCTACAGTCCAGTTGGCTCCCTCCATTCCCAGCACCCACCCTGCTAGTCCTCTGGACGCCAGCTGGGCCCTCTGGCTGGGCCAAGAATGTGGCTGGGCCTGGCACTGTGAACAGGTCAGAGAGACTCTTGCTCTGGGTGAGAGGGGGCTGTGCTGAGAGCAGCTGCAGGAGGCTGGCCTCCGACTTGGACTTGAGCACTGGCCCCTTGCAGGGCAGCAGCTGCACAGGAGTCCTGCGGCGCAGCTTGGGTGAGGGGACACGCCGCACATGCAAGCTCCCCGCATCCTCTGCTGGCCCCAGTTGTTGCGCTGCAGCAAACTCCTGGATGGAGGTGGGAGAGAGGGTGCCATAGGCGCTGTCGATGGACGCCGACCTGCAGCCACCAGGATCCAGCATCAGGCAATTAGAGCTGAGGGCCGGAGCTTTTTCAGCAGCCTCCCCAACTCCCTCCAGGATGTCCCCAGTGGGCGTGGTGGACGAAGCGGTGGTGCTGATGGAGGTCTCGTCTGACTGCGAACTGAATGGCCCCACTTCCAAGTCAGGGAGGGATAGCTCCTCACTGGCATCAACCACCACCACCGCAATGGTCTCCGTGGAGCCATCAGAGGGGCTGCAAAAGTAAGTGGAGAGTCAGTCGAAGGTGAGGCTGGGGATTGTTGGCACCAGTGCTGGAGCACAGTGGAGCAGGGCAGGGCGGAGGGCAGGAGCAAGGGGAGATGAGGAGAGGCTAGCACTGGGTGTGGCAAGTGCTTTGGGGAATTAGGGCACAAGGTAGCTGCTTCTCCTCCCCAGGCTCCTCCTGCACCTACTGGCTGGATGTACTCCCATGGCCACAGGGTGAGAGACCCCTCAGCCCTGAGATGGCAAGGAGGGTTGGAGGTTAAGGGGTAGGTAAGTATGCTGTACCATTGCTGAGAGTTGAGGCTGTTACTGCTCTTGCGCAGGATAGTAGGCGAGCTGGCTGCCGAGGTCTCACTCTCCCCATCCTCATCCTCCTCCAGGCTCTGCAGTTGTTGCTGTTGGCTGCGTTGGCACTCCTGGAGACGCAGCCGTTGCAAGAGGTTCTGTGGGCAAGGGGCAGACACAGCTGAGGAATCAGCATTTTGGACACCACAGTGCTAGGAGAACATGGACACCCCAAAGCACAGCTGCTGCAGTGTTCCTCCCATACCAGACCATGGGCTGTGTTGGGGGGCAGGGGTATGTGTGCCCCTGGGATTGTCTCTGACTCAGCGCAGTCCCTGGAAATGCACTGGCCATCCTCCCAGTTCCCAGCAGCATGCATACCACCTGAGAGAAGCCTGCCTGGGCACTCGTGGTCTCCTGGCTGAGGAGCAGAGATGTAGCATCGCACAGGCTCATCTTGGAGGCCAGCTACCCCTGGGGAGGGGAATGTCAAGAGGGGAGATCTCACAGCAGGGCATGATGGCACGTGGCACTGGCCCTTTCCAGGGGAAGTTTGTCTTCACTGCCCAAAAAGGCGAGTTTCCAGTGAGTAACATGCTTGGAATGACAGTGCTAAAGACAGCTAATGGGATGAGACCCCGCAGGTCTGGACAAGGCCACCTCCAGGGGTAGGGGACACACCTGGTGCAGTGGGCACAGCCCTGAGTCGAGTTGCCTGTGGTCCCAATGTGCACTCAATCTCTCTAGGTGGTGCTGACAGATAGAGGAATGCACAGGCCAGGCACTTGTTGCACATCCATGTCCTCTCCCAGCCCATGCTCTGAGCTGCTGTTGCAAACTCCATACGGGAGCCAGCACAAAAGGAAATGCCCGACAGGCTCTTAGGCCAGGGATGCTGCAGACATCTCAGCACAGACTCTCTGAATCCCAGGGCACATTGCAAAGGAGCCTTGTTCTGAATGCAACTCTCCTTCTGAATCACCTGTGCATTGTACAGTGCTTCGATCCACCCACGACACAGGGACTGGCTGCTGGCCTGGAAGGTGTAGGCTCCCACAGCACTGCGCAGCTCATTGAGATAGATCAAGAGGAAGAAGCCTGAAGCAGGACAGGAGATAACCATGAGCAAAATGGCAGTTTCCTGGGCACAGCAGGTGTAGAGAATTAGCCAGGCAATGCAGGAAAGGCACCAAAACCTTGCAGAGCAAGCAAGAGCCCAAGATTCAGCCATGCGCAGTTGGAAGAGCTTAGTGCTCAGGGACCAAACATCACACATCTGTCTACACCAAAGCCCCGGTATTGGCTGCACTGCAACGTTGCAGGAGCAGAGGGCAGAGGTGGAGGCTAATGGTGCTGAGAGAAATGCTGTGTGATCCCCTGAGACCCCCAGCCTAGAACAGCCCAGGCATGAAGCTCCCCAAGCCGTGGGCTCACAGAGGCCCTGGGGGTTCCAAGGGCTCGGAGCAGTCAGGGGTCAGTCCCCATGGAGATAAAGCAAGCCCTTTCCCCTAACCTCTGTCTGGATGTGGGACTGGGAGCACTTGGGACAGTCCCAGTGGGGATTCAGAAAGGGCCCTATGCCCCCTGACCTTTGTGAGTGGGGTAGGGCAGCTTCAATTTCTTGCTCTTAGGATGGCAGAGCAGGGAGAAAGGAGAGAGAGGGAGGGAGCTTCTCCAGCTCCATGGGCTAAGAGGGACCATGGGGAGAGGATGGGCTGTGGGGTGGGATCTACCGAGAAGAGGAGCGCAGGAGGAAATCACAGTGCACAGCCCCCATCTCTGGTCCCAGCTCTGTGTGCTCCTTACCAGGGTCCTTGAGCTCACGGCAGACAATCTTGTCCACGAACAGGGGCTGCCGGATGACCTTGGTGCGCTCAGCCTTCTTCACTGGCTTGGTGATGAGGAACAGGTCCGTGAAAAGGAAGCAGTAAACGTCCATCTGGGGAGAGTGAACACACAGGGAACAATGGGATCCTGCTGAACAGCATTTGTGTTAGCAGCAAGGAGGCAGGGCAAGACTCTGAGGGCCGTGTTCCCAGGCCAGGCCCATGGCAGGAGACTGATTCCTGCTGGTGCTGCCTGCCTGACAGCTTCCCAGGCCATGGGCTCCTGGCTGGAGCCCCAGGTGCAACCAGGACTTAGGGGTTAGGACAGACACCTGCTGCGCCCTCCACTCCCTGCTCATCAGGCAAATAAACACTTGGGGGGATAGTCCCCACAGCACCAGGGCCCATCAGTCAAAAGACCCTCTCCCCAGGGGGCTGCTCACAACTCCCACTCAGCAGCACTTCTCACCTTGCTGTCTTTACCTTCCTTCATCTTCAAGCTCCCCTCCAGGAGGAGCTGCCGTGTGTCATCAGGGGATGTGCCTGGGATGGGGGCTGTCAGGTCCAGGCGCAGGAACTCCTTCAGGATCTGTCAGAGGAGTGAAAAAGATGCAGTCAACGAGTGCTGGGGCAGGGCAAGGCAGCCCGCTAGCCCCTGCCACTCATCCCATACCTTGTCTACCTCCTCCGTGCTGCTGTCCACCACCTCATAGGAGTCAATGCGGCTGATGATGGCCAGCAACCTCTGGTGCTCTTGCCGCTGGCGCATCCGCGAGTTCACGTGGTTGATAAACTGCTCCACTGAATTGATCTGCCATACGGTGGAAGTTCAGAGGCATGTAGGGGAACAGGTGGCTGGAAGCCCTGGCCCTAGCAGGCTTTGCTAGGAGCCAGGCCCTGCACCCTATGCCCTGGTCCAGCAGACTTGACAAGGAGCCATGCCCCATGCCTCATGGGTTTGGCAAGGACCCTGTGGAAGCTGGAAGCAGAATCAGGGGATCCTGCCAGGCACAGTTAGCTCTGGCTGGAGAACAGGGACCCAGTGGGGTGGGCAGTTTCACCCGTCAGGCACATTCTGCCCTGGCCCTGAGGAAAGAGCACAAGGGAGCCTCCAGCCAGAAAGCAGACATGGCAGTGACGGGGGCCCCGCACACTCTACTGCTGACTCAGCTGAGGACAGCCTATCCCCCCCCCACATGCCAGGCAGGTTACCATGGTGATGATGGCCTCCCGGGTGTGAGGATCATCTGTTTTCTTCAGCACCGACTTGAGCAGCAGCGGGTACTTGGTGAGGCGTTGGTGCGGCTTCACCAGCATGTCACTGAGTTTCAGGCGGTTGCACTGCTTGTGCTTCTCTGCCCACTGGAACAGAGACATGGGTGGGGTGAGTGATGTGAGGCAGTTCTGTCTTGCTGCCGGCATTGGCACCTGGCCTTACCGTCACATAGCTGCGGAAGAGGTCGTTGTCCCGCAGCAGCATGCGCATGTACTCCAGGCAGCCTTCTTCCTCCATGCAGTAGTGGATGTACGGCTTGAAGAGAGATCCAAACTGCAAGGCAATGCAGAGGGGTGGGCCCGTCAGAGCTGGGTGCTCTCCACCAGCACAGCCAGGTCAGGAGCAAGCGGCACCTGGAGTCTGTCTCACACTCACCATTTTGAATCCTCTAAGGAAGTCCACAGGGTCCAGCAGTGTCTTGGTCTTCCTGGCCTTTTCCAGAATAGGGGCCATCACATCACGCCACAGGGCTCGGTGCAGCTGGATGATCTCCTGGATGTTGCTAAACAGGCGCTCAGCTTCCACCTGCAAAGATGACAAAGATGACAGGGGCTGTGTCAAAGCCCTGGCAGCCCATCCCAGGTGGGGTCCCACAGGGAGGCAGGAGTTTGCCAGATCCAGTGGCTGGGACACCCATGTCAGCTATGACAAGGGGGCTCTGTGCCCTGCTCCTCTGCCCCATGACCCCGAGGGCAAGACCACTGCTTCAATGCACCGCACAGCTGGGTTCGCTGGTGTTGTCAGCACATGCCCTGCTGGGGGCCAGGACACAAGCACAGCTCAGGGAGTGTCCATCAGTGCAAGGTCCAGAGACCCAGTTTCTCCATTAATGGGGAAGGATGTCCCTGCATCTCTGCTGGAGCATGGCGAACCTCTCATCCTTCCTATATGACATCTGCCACCCTGGGGTGCCACGTCAGTGCCACTCTGAAAGCAGGGCACGGCTGCCTGGGGGTGCTCACTGACGAAGAGATCCATCCAACCCAGGGCATGGCTGCCCAGGGGCTTGCCCCATCAGAGACATCAGCCCAACACAGGGCATGGAGGCTGGGGATGCTTCCTGCTCACCATAAGGCACAACTGCAGCTGCCCGTGGCCCCTTGCTGGCCCAGCAAGCCTGGACTTCTTGGCTATGTCTACACTGCAGGGCTCAGGTAAGTCGACTTAATGAGATCAACAAAATTGATTTTATAAAGTCAACTTAGCGTGGCCCTATTTGTTTAATTTGACTTTATAAAATCAACTTAAGCCAGGGGACCCATTTAAAGTCAGCTTTGTTAAAACTTTAAATGGGTCCTCTGGCTCAAGTCGACTTCACAAAGTCGACTGAAATGGCTCTAATACACTTAAGTCGACTTTATTAAGTTGACTTTAATGGGCACATTGTATTAAGCTGATTTTATAAAGTCAACGTTAAGGACAGGAGTTATTAAGTTGACTTAAGCAAGTGCTTAAATCGACTTCATGAACTCTAAATGTGGCCAGGGAGTTGCTTAAGTCGACATAGCCCTTGAGAGTCTGATTCCTCAGAGTGAGTCCATAGGGAGGGCCAGGGCTGCAAGTCTGTGTCTAAGAGTGCAGGGGCGTTGCTCCGCTGAAAAAAGGGTCAGGGCTGGGGTCTGAGCCCACCCACTGCTGTGCGGCCCCCACCCTTTGCCCGATCAGCTCCATGGCCCATTCTGGCTCCTGCTGCTGCTGGCTCATGGCCCTGGCAAGCCTGATCCAGCACCAGCTGCTGCCAGGGCTGGGTCAGAGACATGGGGGAGGCTGCAGCCCCTCAAGATCTGCAGCAGTGATGCCCCTGCAAGAACGGCCTTGAAGGGGCAAGGGAACTTTTTGCTCCATTGAGCCAGAGGTAGCTGGATACTTACCTCACACAGGAGCCCTGATTCTTGCAGGTTCAGCAGACAGCAGAGGAAAAGCTGCAAGGAGAAAGCAGAGACTAGGCAGTGCAGAGATGGCACATCCCACCCGGGAGTCTCCTGCAGACAGCCCCTTTCTTCCCTCTACACACATCACCCTGGGCCAGCAACCTGAGATAGCAACACAGCCCAGGCCAGCCCAGAAAGGGGGGTTCCCTCCTTGTTTGGGCCAGAGGCTGTATGATGCAGGCAGTAACTGAGGCATTTCAGACACACCACAATTGAAGCCTGTTAGCCAGGTACAGCCAACACCCAGCCAGTCCCAGGCTCCCACGCCCAGCAGTGATGAGCACAGTGTACAGAATAAATTACTAGTTCATGGCACAGCTCCCATGCTCAGACCTCCACCCTAGGATGTGCTCATAACTGTCTCCTCGCCTCAAGGAGGTATCTGGTGAATACCCATCATGTCCCTGCAATGACCTCTCAGAAGCCTGGCTCTGCCTGGGCCCAGGACCGCAAGGCACGGACAACACTCACATCTGTGATCACTTTCAGCTTCCTGATATAGGTGGCTTCTGTGTACAGCAGCTCCCAGATGGCTTCCTGCTGGTGACACTGCCGGCGAGTCAGGACCTGGAGAACAGCAGAAGTTGGGTTAGTGCCACAGGGCTGCAGGAGGCATGGCACTGAGACCCATCCATACACTCAAGTAGCAGCAGAGTTACATTCCCACCAACAGCAGGACAGAAGCAGAACAACCCCCTGGTTATGACCACCAACAGTGCTCAAGGCAGCTTAGCACCTCCCCGGGCCAGGATGCGGAGAGAGGACCCATCCTCACAGTCCCAAATGAACACCAGTCCTAGTCCCACTGGGGCAACATCCCAGGTTGGGAAAGAAGCCAAGGATGTTGAAATGTGTCTGGTGGACAGTGGGAAGGGAGAGCTAACTACCTGTGCCTGACCGCCAGGGGGAGTACAGAAGCAGTAGGCCCAGCTGGCAGCTGGGATGGGAGTAATGGGAACAGCAGTGCCCAGCTGCCCACTTATGGAGGATTTGAGGGGTGACAGGAGCTGTGGTCTGCAGCCTGTGGGAGATCTGGGGTATAATGGATCTCCCACTCCAATCCCTGCCCCAGCTCTGTGAAGGAGCCTTGGCTTCCACTGTGACCCAGCCTCATGCTGCTGTCACTGACCCATTGCTTAAGATTAGCGCTTCCTACATCAGGCCAGGATAGACATTTCTGCAGTGCCTCTTGCAAAGCTGTAGCTGCACCAGAGCTGCTCTACTCTGGCCTCCTGGGAAATGCGCCCTCCCCCCGCCCCCATCCCACTGCAGCCTGCAACACACAGACATGCTGAGTTAGACTCCAGTATGAGCCCAGCATCACCTCCGTGCCCTCAATGATCTCCTGCCAGCTGTCTTCCAGGCATAGGTCGGAGCCTTCCTCCTCTTCCTCCCATGAGTCTTGGTCAAAGCACAGCTGCTGAGGGAGCTTGGGGAGGCCAAACATGCTATAGGTGTGCAGCTTGCTCTCCAGCTGTTCCAGTTTATCCAGCTCCTAGCAGAGAGGGTTGCAGAGCTGATTAAGTGCACAAAGGGCTCAAACCAAGCGTCCCTCCCCAGCATGGCCCACTCTGGACACTGGAGACCCAGCAGCCCACTCAGAGAGCCACTTCCCCTGCCCAATGCAGAGCAGTGCCCATCAGGCTGGGTGGGATGGTGCAGGGTGTTCCTGGCTTTTCACCATTACTGGCACATTGCCAGACACTCAGCCAGGAGCCTCAAGCCTGGCAGCTGGCATGCAGGACAGGCTCCTGCAGAAGGCCTGAGTGACTCACTACGAGGCAGGGGGGCCATGGAACCTGCAGGAGCCTGCTTCAATCCAACCCCGTGGGCTAAAGGTCATGGAGAGAACAAAGGGCACTGGGGAGATGAGACAGGTGGCAGCTTGCCATTGCCTTCCCAGTTCTATCCCAGGCTCAGCAGCAAGCTCTTGGGGTAGCAGCTCCTGGGGGGTGAGGGAGCTGCACCCTTCCTGCAGCAGGAGCTCAGCTGGCTAAGGGCTCAGGACCTTGCTGTTGTTCTGCTGACACCTCTCCACATGCCCCTTTCCAAAGCCAGGCAGCTCCTTCCCAGCACAGGGCACAGTTCTCAGGAGTGTAGTTCTGCTACAGCAGGCAACGAATCCTGCCAAGTGCTTGTCCATGGATGGAGACGTGCTGCAGGCTCTGGCCACAGACAAGGACTTCTCACAGCCCATACTTAGACTGAACAAAGGGCCATTTCTGCCAATGTATCAGCAACCTCTCCTGCCCCAAAACAACCCAGCACACCAGCAACCAGCTAGGAAGAGAGGACACTGAGCAATGCCTGCCAGAGCCTCCGAATGACACTGACTCTCCCCAACACAGGGCAGCGGTACCCTCAAAACAGCCTGTGGCTCTGTCCTGCTGAACCTGGCACCAGGAATAGCCCTCAAGGCAAACAACCCCAAATGGCAGCCACAGAGCTGGGGAAGGGGCTGCTCCTGGCTCCAAAATCACAGAAATTTGGGAGCCCAAGCACCCTGGGAGCAGGAACAGGCCTGAGCCCGGTGCAAACAGCAACATACCCGTCCAAATGGGCTAGTGCTTGTGCCAGAGCTGAAGAAGCCACTGAAACGGCTGGCGGCCCTGTTCTTCCAAGTGTCAATGCCATTGCTGGGCAGGGAGCCGCTGAAATGCTGCAAGGGCTCCTGAGTTGGGATGCTCGAATCACCCAGGAACTCATTCATGTTCTTCCGCCTCCGCCCTGGGGCCTGCAATTCCAAGCAGAGAAGAGCCACATTGAAGGGCTGCTGAGAGCAGGAGACCCCAGTGGGAAAGCCCCCAAAAGGCCCCACGCAAGGCCAGACTCTCTACACCTCAGTGACCAACAAGGGAAGGAAGCAAGAGCCAGCACAGAAGCCAGGCAGCCAGTGCTGTGCACAAAACCCCCCAGCCTGCCCCAACTCCTCCAGAAGTCTTCCTATTCTTGTGGCAGGACAGTGGCAGAGGGTTCCTGCAGTCCAGGTGCCACCACCTGCCAAGCTGCACATGCTCTCCAGCTCCTGGCTCTGGTCCAAGTGACACCCAGACCAATAGCACCAGAGCTCTGCACCAAGGCCAGGCCCGCAGGCACCAGCCCTGAGACATGCTGACCGTCTCACCATACCGGACTGCACTAATCCCAGGGGCTCCAGGAAGGGGGTGGCTGCCAGGCCTGGGACCCAGACAGTGTTCTCCCCATGACTTGAAATTAGGGTGGGGTGTGGGGATGCTGGGGTGCTCACTAAATTGGTATAACATGGTTACTGGCTGGCAACTGGGGGGTGTTGGGAAATTCAGAGGGGGTATTGGGTGAAGGGGGTGTTAGGGAAATCCCTGGACCCCGTTACATCTGCCCAGAGCCTGTGGCAGCTATATCTGCTGCTGGAATCCAGCCACTGGCTGCCAGCCCCATGGGCAGGGAAATAGGCCGGAAAGATCCCCAGCCCCTCCGCTCTGCTGCCATGGGACCCTGGGAAAGGCCAGGGAAGAATTGACCCTCCCAAGCAACACTGGGCACTGAGACAGGCCCTGAAGGACAGTGAGGGATGGGGGGCAGGGTGGGAAGCATCTCCGCTCTCAGTGAGCCCCTCAAAATCCCGAGAGCTGCCTCTCCCCCACCCCCTGACACCGCATGCAGTGCCTCACCTTGGCTGGAGCAACCCTGTGCTCATCCCAGGATCTCTCCTGCTGGACAAAGGCACCTAGCTCCCTCCAGAGTGGGCGAGTGGGAGACGACAGCCACTGGGAGCTCTGAGCCTCTGGCCCCACTGCTCCTACTCTGGGCGAGTGGGGGAGGGCTGCTCTTGTGTCAACACAAGTAAAGACTTCAGTGGTCAGGAGGGGCTGCATTGCTGAGTGGGGAGTTTGTGATGCCCCGGCAATGAGACATTCCTCTGGCCCAGCACCTCCTGGGAAGCCAGGGCCTGCAGCCATCAGCCTGCATAGGACAGAGGTGCTAGGAGACCCCCAGTTCATCACAGCCCCCCTGGCGTGTTCTCAGCCTGGCTGTCAGCTGCAGTTAGCTTAGAGCAGCCCTGAGCAATCATTAGCCAGCCAAGAGCTGCCAGGACCTGTCTGCCTCAAGAACGGCTCCATCCCGGCTATCAGCTCCAAAAGATTATCCCCCAGGAAACAACACCTGGGGCCAGCTCAGTATGAGAACAGCAGCCAGGACCAGCAGCTGGCTCCCATCCCCATGCCAAGCCAAGCCATGTGGGTGCCCTGGCTTTCAATGCCCCCAACTCCTTGGAGCCACAGAGAAAGGTCAGCTCCCAGCTGCAGGATCTGGTTCCACAAGCCAGCCCCATGCTCAGATGGAAACGGGCTCTCTCTGCCCCCGCTCCAGCCACTCCTTCAGACCCTGGAATGAAGCTCAGGGCCTTCCCAGGCAGCAGCTCAGCCTGCCTGCACAGGGCATGCTCTCATCTGCAAAGGCGAGCTAGATATGAGACCTGGACTCAGTCCTGGGATTGCGCCTTGTTTCCTAGTTCAGCATGCAGGAATCTACACTGACACATAGTGTGGGGGACCCACATTCTGGCATAGCTGGCACAGGTTGGGGAACACAAACCCACACCATGGGTGTTCAGGTGGACAGTTTCATTTCATGCACTTGCTCCACAAGTTACTACTGGGCCTAGCTGAGAATCGACTGCTCAGCTGAAACACTGGCCACGTTTTCAGGAGCTGCCTCTGGACTCTAGCACTTCCATTTTGAGGAGCCTGACCTGAGCTACCTGGGGCCTGCTTGTACCCAGTGCAGCACTCCCAGTGGCTGCCCAGGCTCTGTGGGTTCTCAGCTGCTTGCAATGAGGCACTTTGTGGAAGGTGGCTCCACCCTTTCTGTGTATGCCCTGCTTGGTTCTGCTCCGCCCTGGGCTCCATGCTGGGTCTCTGCTTCCAGCAGATGATACATCCGGTGCTGAGGCTGGGTGCTGTCTTCCCCCATACTGCCTGACCACAGGAGCAAGCCAACTCAGCACTTGCAGAACAGGGCTCTGGGTGAGGGATGTGGACACAGCACAGCCCTGGCGGAACTGAGAGAAGGATGTTTTTACTGGTGCCAATGAGTCAGGTCCTGGCTTTTGCCTCCTCAGAGGGTTGTTGTGAAGAAAAGCATGGTGCAAAGCGGGTGGGATGAACTCTGGTCTGCTTGGCATTCCCCTAAAGCCCCACGGCAGCTGTGATCTGAGTTCCCCAGAAGTCTTGGCTCTCTGCACACAGGCACTGCATCTGTGACACCTCATTACTCTCCTTGGGGGCACCAGTATCTTAAGCTGCCCTCCATCCTCTGTCACATCCCAGCCTGTGCCACAGACAGACAAAGGCACCAAGCTCCCAGCTCCTCTCAGCACAGGCACCTCTCAGTGGGGTTGGTCACACTCTGGCTGGGTTAGGGTTCCTCTTCCCAAGCAGGTGCTGAAGTTTAATGGAAGGCAGCCATGCTCCCTGGCCTAACCCAGGGCCAAAGGAGGGAGTCAGACATAGAGCCAACTCAGAGCAACCCAGGGAGTTTCCGATTCTTTCCAGTCCCAACCACCTTACCTCCCTTCCACCCATGTTGCCTGCTCAGGGGACAAAAATACGACCTCTCCAAATACACATGCGCCTCTCTCCCCCTTCAAACACCATTGCACACCACGCTTGCCTGCCTCTTTGTGGGTCTCCTGCAGTGTCCAGCAGCCTGACTGGCCCTCCTGGGCCAGCCCTCATATGTCTGATATTGAGGAAACACAGGCCACAGCCAAACTTTTTTCCACACGGGGCTCAGTTCACACCTGGGTCAGGATGCTCACCTGTGGGAACTGCCCAAGCCCTGCGATCCACCCCTGCCACATTCCCATCTCCTCTCATTCACCCATAGGCCTTGTTGAGCCCTGGATCCAACCCCTCAAAAACAGCCCCCCTCTCCAGGCTCAGCAGCTTGTCAACTAAACTGTTGCAAGATCTATAATAGTGGTTCCCAGCCTTTTCTCTACTGTGGCACACGCTGGTACCTTTAATTATTCTGAGGCACACTACCATATAGTTTCCAAATGAACTCATGAATATTCACGAGCCAGTCCAGCACTCCGAGTAGCTTTTCAAAAAATTCCATGGCATACCTGCTTAGGCCTGAAGGCACACCTGTGTGCCACGGCACACTGGTTGGGAAACGCTGGTCTATGAGACAAAGGATGGAGAGCAGCCCCCTGCTGGACCCTCCCAGCTACTGAGAGGAGATGAACATTTGGAGGCAACCCTGTCCACTCATCTGTTGGCAAGAAGCCCTGTGTGGGGCATCTGAATAGTATACACAGCACTGAAGACCCAAATTTTCTCCATCGGGACTGCCAGTTCCTTCTACGCAGGGCCTCCTCCCCACACCCAAGCACACTCCCTACCAGAGGTTCCTCTGCCTCCCAGCCATTATGTGTAACAGGCAGGCCCTTTGTTCACCCTGCCGTGAGCATATGGCTGAACCCAGGACCCCTGCCTTTAGGGTCTGGCCAGTGCATCACTTTATCTGACCCAGGAGCACACTGAACAGGGTGCTGCAGGGATTAACTGCCAAGCCAAATGTGGCTGTGTGGTGCAAGGGACTGGCCCTAGGCTCCAGGGCCCAGATGAACCTCAGCCAGTCTCAGAGTTCCCAGCATGGCCATGCAGCTTGACAGCCTGGGTGCAGCAGGGGGAAGTAATGATGGATGGGGCTGCTGCAAGGTCAGGTGTGCACTGGCAACACAGCAGGGTGGGGAGGCTGTGAGGATGCAAGCTAGGTGACCATTTCTAAAATGGCAGGAGTGAGGGGTCCAATGGAGCACACTGCTGATTCAGGGAGCAGTGAACTCCCTGCAGTCTCATGGGGGAGAAGCCTGTCTATCATCTCCCACATGTCCTCTTTCAGTGACTGGCCTCAGCATCCTGGCCGCTGGCTCCTGCGAGTTACCTGTCCTGCCCCAGGAGTCTACCTCCCGCTCACTGTCTGGCCACATTATTCAGCGACTCACCATGTCCATGGCATCCTGCCCTAGGTAGCCTCCAGCCATCCAACAGCGCTCTGTCTCTGGCCCTTCCATCTTCATCCGCCAGCCTGGCCTGGGCCCCTCCCAAGTGGCTTTGCTTTGGCAAAGTTCTTGACCAGCCCCCTTATGTGACCAGGCTTTATCTGCCCTGGACTTTGTTTTCGGGAGGTGAAGCTCCCCCAGCTGAGCATTGTAATGTCGGATCCTGGCAGCCACAAGCCCTGGAGACACAGCCAGCTTTCCAGCCTGGGCTGGTAGGAGGGGGCCGACATGGGCAACGTAGCTCTTCACTGGCAGCTGTTATGTCCTAACCTTGGGCATACACCAGATCTTTGGTGGAGGGCTCAGCCCAGAGACTGGGGCTGCAGAGGTGTTTTGCTACTGCTGAAGCTTGTCTCTGCAGCAAGGGGCAGAAGAGCCCTGTCCTCATGACTATGGCCCAGACCAGCCAGCATGATACACACACCTCAGGGAACGGCAGGACTTTCCTGGGAGCAAGATGTTTTCCAAGAAAGGTCCCAAAAATGAGCTGCAGAAACCTCTTCGGTCTGAAACCAAGTCCCCTGCAGAAACAACCAACCAGTCACGCATGCCTAGGATCAGAGGGCAGTACCCAGCTTGCTCGGGGTGGGAGGAGACACCAGCAAGTTTTCTGCGCAGAGTTCTCACCCACCACGACGAGGGGCTAGAACATGGCCCCACAAGTGCAGATCCTCTATGATAGCAACCCGGCCTTGGGACAGCAGGGCACAGAGCGAACAACCCAGCTCCTGATTGCCTTTGTGCGTCACCTCACTGCAAGGACTCAAAATGCAGACACACCCACTAAAGGAGAACACAGCACAGCAACCTTGCTGGAGCTAATCTTATCTAGCCCACTGCGCTTCTACAGCATGGAACTGCCCTTGCAGACACAGCTGGAGCTGCAAGCACAGCTGGGGGCATTTGGAGCGCTGAGTCATGCAGAACTGAGTCCAGCCCACAGATTCTCCAGGAGTGAAGGTTAGGCTGATGGCAGAGATGAGTGACACAGCACATTATCCACACAACAGGGTGCGCTTTCTCTGTGATTGCATGGAGGGGATGTGGTGGCTGCTCCATGGAAAGTTTTGTACTAACTGGTCAAATTATGAGCTTGGCTGTAAAATGTTGGTACAGGTTTCTGTGCTGTCACTACAACTGATCACAAATAGTGATGGGGAAAGGTGCAAAAGAGAGACAGATTCTGTATTAGTCCAAACAATCCAGTCTGCTGCCAAAACTTTTTGACTATGTTAACATCATGCCTGGTAAACTAGAGATGTGTGGGACAGGAAATCAATGATTCAACTGTAGGGTGTTGAAATCAGGCCTAACTGGTGTCCCAGCTAGAGAGGATGAGCTATTCCACATCACTCCCTTTTGGAGCTGGGGGTGGTTTAGCCTCAGAAGCTATCTGCCAGCCCCATGCTCTCCTGGGACCTCAGGATCCACAGAACACCTGGGTCTTTATCATCCTAATCCTAAGGAACCACACCAGGCCAAAGAGTGATAGCTAGCAGACACCACCCTCTCCACTGGTCACCACACAATCCTGAGTACCACCTGGGGTTTGAGACTGTTGCTTCTCACCCCCGCACTCCTACCTTGAGGTCTCCTTTTCCTTCTGGCTAGCAAGAGTCTGACTTAGTCAGCTAAGGCTGTTTATTTTGCATTACTGCAGTAAGCTTGGGACCAGAGAAGCAAGTCAAGGCAATGCCCTCCCTAAACAGCCTGAGGCTGGTACAAAGGGAGGCTGGATATCCATCTGTGTTGAATGGTTGAGACAGAATATCTTGGCAGGGGTTAGACTAGATGACCCCTATGCTCCCATGGTTCTATTTATGCTAGGTATGGAGCAGTGGAGAGAATAGGCTGTGTCTGTGTTTTTCCAATTGTGAATAAGCCCCAGAGACAGCAGCTGTTTTTTCTCCCTGTGCTGTTCTGTCTGCCCTCTCAGCCTGTTTGTCTGGTTTTCCCATTTAAGAAACAAGATCAAATTTAAGAGTCTAGTGACACTTATAAAGACTAACAAATTTATTTATTGCATGAGCTTTTGTGGGAGAAAATCCCATTCTCTCCCACAAAAGCTCATGCAATAAACAAATTTGCTATTCTTTAAAAGTGCCACCAGACTCCTTGTTTGTTTTGCTGAACTAGATGAACATGGCTACTTCTTTGGAAGTTGAGATCAGATCTGTAACAGCAGCAGCAGCAGCAGCAACAGCTCCACCCCATCACAATTTCTTCTCCCTTCCCAAAAAGGACACATGCATATAAGAATACCCACACTGGTTTAGACAAATAGTTCATCTAGTCCAGGACCCTGTCTTCCCACAGTGGCCAGTGCCAGGTGCTCCAGAGGGAATGAAGAGAACAAAGAATCACCAAGTGATCCATTTTATCACCCATTCCCAGTCTCTGGTGAACAGCGATCCTTACAGCCATCTTTAATGCCACCCAAGAGTCTGCCAAACGGGGGTTCCTTTAAGAACACTCTCCAGCTAAAGGGACAGGGGATCTGTTACGATCGCAGTTTTATTCAGCACTTCTCAAATGCTTCACCTGGCTTCACTTCTTTTCTGTATTTTAATAAAGGGTTAAAGGCTGTGAATAGTGTGTTTGCCATGGTAGCAAGCATGGGCCAAAAGCTGACTGTGTTTAACCTGTTAATGCTGGACAGTGACAGGGCATGTTAATTCCTTTGACTGGCTGGGCCTGTTTATTCCATCCTATCCTCTCATGTCATCACCATACAGCACTGAGAGCTCAGTGGTAGATGGCTCTCAGGACCCAGCTGCAGCGTGGTGGGGTGCTGAGAAGACAACCAAGTACTCCTATTGTGGAATGCTAAAGGCAGTCCTTCCCATCACTTCCTTATGAGCTGGGGCTGGGTGCCATGCCCCCCGCCCCCCACCATAAGGGAAATGTATTTAGCACAAGGCCCTCTCCTGGCCACACAGAACCAGTTTCTATAACATCCCAGAAAGTCATGAGCTGACCTGCCACCTGCCCACATTAGCTGCTGTGAAATGACTGGTCCCTCTTCATTCTGTCCCAGCTCCTTGCACTGCATCCAACTCCTGTTCCTTTTGGCTCCTCTCCATGAAATTCTGCCTCACCCCAACAGCCCCAAGGCCAGTGGGATGGCAGGTGCTCCCTGGGACAGCCCTGGGAGCACTGTGCCTATTGACTTGGAAAACTACCAGCAGGCTGAGCAGGGTTGGCTCCTCACTGCCCTCATGCCCTTGCTCTTGCTGTTCGTTCCTTCTCCCTGCCCCAATTTCAGCCTGACTTTGGAACCATGGCTGGCGCTCATGGGGTCAACCCTCAACTGCTTTCTGGAGCTGCTTCCCATGCTGCTGGGGGAGCAGGTATGGACCCCACAGTTCCACTCTCCAACATCTTGCTCACAGCTTGGTGCTTCCTGGGACCCTAACTCTGGCAGCTGTCATCTTGATCATTTGCTTGTCTGGGCTACAGGGACAGGACACTGGTCCCGCCTTGCAGAAACCCCATTTCCAGCAGAAGTCCCAAATCACCATTTTTCCACATTTGTTCCAGGCCAGCTCACACATGCTCCAGCACCTACCCCCAGCCCAAGCCCAGCATGGGTGTCGGTGGGAGATATTGTCCTTCCTCTTCCCTGCATCCAGCTAGAACCTACTGCATTCAACTCAAGACAGCTGCATTTCAAGGCCAGGTGAAAGGAGCCCTGTGCACAAAGGCTGCAGGGGTCTGTTAATGTCTGGAAAACAAAGCATTCTTCTTTGAGCACTGCTCACATCCATTCTGATATAGATGTCTATGTGCCACAGCACACAGATGCCCGGAAGCTTTTTGCCCTAGCCTGTCTTTGTAGGGTTGGTGGCCAATGCCCCCTCTGTCCTGTGCACTTGTGCAGTATATAGGTGGCCCCAGCCCTGACCCTGCCTGCCCTTCAGTTCCTTCTTTCCGCTGATAGCAATGGTCCTGGAACTACTCGCTGCTGCAACCTTTGCAAGCACTTGTCCTTTTGCTTGATTCTTGGATGCGCAATTGGGAAAACTTGTTCATGTCAATCTCTCCACCAGGCTCCAGATGCTCTGATGAATCCACATCACAGTTGAGCTCCAGAAATCCCATGTGCATCAGCACAGATCCAGCCATGCTGGGCTTCAAGCCCTGTGTGACCTGCAGCAAGGCATTCCCTCTCAGTGATCCACAAAAAAAATGTTTCAGGTGCCTCGGAGAGACTCAGGGCCAACAATTGCCAAATTTGTTGGGCCTTCAACCTGAGGACCCAAAAGGATCATGAACACCACCTCCACTCCATGGAGTTTGAAGAGGCCCTCTGGCCCACCTCAGTGCCAAGCACATCATCCTCGGCACTGGGTGTTGTGGTACCATGCGCCCATTCAGCACTAGCCCCTCCTCGGCTCCGCTCCCCATCCAGAAAGCCGAAGATGTCCTGCTTGGGCTCAGAGTCCACACTGGGGCCACAACCTAAGAAGAAATAGTGCTGTCGGCACTGCTCTGGATCCCCGGCACTGGCATCATTGACAGCACAGAGGCCAGAAACACTACCAGGCCCTTCAGTGCCCAAAGCCTTCAAAGCTGCAACTGCAGCTCCTGACCCCCATCCAGCCAAGAGCAGTGACATCCAGGGGCAAACCAGCACTATTCTCCAAGGCCTGGTCAGGCTCCAAACACAAGTCCACACCCTTGGCACAGGAGGTGGCAGCACAGCACAAGGGCCATTGGGGCGGTGCATCGGGGCACTGAGAGCCCACCCCCAGCTCCCTTGGACAACACGGGCCAGTTGGCTCAGCCCCTCACTGACATGGATGCAGTGGATCCCCATCACCCTGCTCTGGAGAATCACTGTGAGGAGCTCCTCTGAAGAGGGCTTCTACCCCCCTCTCCTTGGAGTACGAGCCTGGGGATGATGGGGACTACTTTCAGTTCTCCCCAGAGACCTCCCCTCAGGACCATTCCTCAGAGCACTTGTAGAGATCATGTCACACTAGGCCCAAATTGGACTCGTTGGAGTACCCTGATGACTGGCACTGATGCCAATGATTGTTGACACCATCGACACTGGCACTGGCACCAATCACAGCCAAGCCAGCTAGTTAGCACAGGAAGAAGTGCTCCCCATTGTCCTCCTGGTGCAGGGACTCTCTGGGCTGACCCCTGGCACCAACCACCCTGGTAGCATCCTCGCCGCATGATACACCATTGGTACCAATTCATGAGAGGCAATTCTCTGAGACCCTCTCAGTGAAGAGAATCTGACTACCACAGGTTGCAGGGCTGAGCAACTTCCTTAGGGGACTTGGCACCAAGAACTTTTAAGGACTGGTCAGCACAATGGATGGACTGGGGCCCTGGGGATTCCCCAGGATCATCTAGACCTATTACACTCAAGGTGTCTTGATACATGGTGGCATCCGATGAGGAATCAGACCCTCGTGCAATACCCTCTGGCTCCTGCCACTGTAGCTCGCAGATCACATCCTCATCATCGCATGATGAAGCAGCGTATCAGAGATCCTTGTCATGTTGGGAAGACCTACACGCCCACCAAGAACTGCTAAGGCACACTGCTGCCAACCTTGATCTGAAAATCGAGGTGGTCAGGGAGGAGTCTGACCCACTGTTTAACATGGGTGACATAGTCCACCCCCCAGCCAGGGTGGCGGTCCCACTGTACAACAGGGTCCTCAAAATCGTTTGTGCCAGGTGGCAGACCCGATCCTTGATCCCCCCAGTAATGAAGGAGGTGGAGAGGAAGTACCATGTTCCCGCGGACAGGTTCAGCTTCCTTTTCAACCATCCCACTCCGAGGTCCCTGATAGTGGATGCAGTGAATCAACAGGCATGACAAGACCAACCTGTTGCCACATCGAAGCACAAGGAGGCCAAGAAACTTGACCTCTTTGGAAGAAAAATGTACTCAACCACGGTTTTACAGTTATGTGTTGCCAACCACCAGGCCGTCATGAGATGAACCGTGGAAGTATCATATAGTCTGAGCAAACATGTCAGATCCAGCCTAGCACGCAGAATCCAAGGACAGTCACACAGCAAGGCTAAGTGTCATATACCTAGCATTACAGCTGAGCAGGAGTTTTACAACAAGACATCTTTTCCTCAGAAAATGGTCCTTTTCATGGGAAATGGTCAGTTTTAATGAATTTCCCTGTTTCAAAAAGAAAAGCAATTTTTTTTATCAAGTTTTGAAATTGCCGAAACATTCTATTTCCAGGTTTCCAAAATGAAAAGTTCTGGTTTTTGGTTCAAAATGACACCTTGTTTTGAAATGCAAGTTCATTTATCATTTTTAAAATGTTTTTAAAAATTAAAAGATCAAAATTCAGGCAAAACATTTCAACTGACATGACAGTGAGGTTCACCAACATTTTTGCCATTTTTGATGTTTCATCCCAGTTTGGAATGGGAACATTTTCTGAAATCTCTCACTCTCTCAGGACAGAAAACCATATCCTGCCTAGCTCTGCCTGGAATCCGATGCCTTCCCTGTGTGTGGGCACAGCTCCCACCACATCAAGCCCTTGTGAGTGAGGCAGGTGGGCCAGGAGGATAAATGTTGCTGTTTGTTGGAGGGAAGAGCTGTTTGTTCCCCTTATCAGAAACAGCTTTGGATAAGCTGAGAAAACCATTGCTTTCCAAAGAAACAATTGCCCATCGACAACCCCATTTATTGTCTATATCCTGATCTTATCTGTTTGCTCCCTGATAGGGAAGGAAATTCCTGGACCCAGCGATACTGCTCAAGGTTCAGCAGGGAGGAGACAGACCCCTTGGCTCAGTGAGACAGACAGCCCAGTGGATGATCTACCTGGCACCAGAGTCACCTCTCAGAACTGCTACTCAGCCACTCTGGTGTTTCACAACAAGAACCCCACAGCTCCCCAGTCTCAGCCCCAGAGAAACCGCAACGTCCACAGAGAGGGGAGCTTCACTCACTGCCATGTCTAGCAGCATGAGCTCCAACAGCTCAGCTGCCCAGCCTCTTGGTACACTGGGCAGGATTGTCTCAGAAGAAAGTTGGGGCAGGGGCCTTCCCCTTCATACATGACACCATCTAATCACCTTCTCAGCCCAACCCACATCCCAACAGCAATGCAGAGCACTCAGCCCTGGGCCCGGCATGGTCCCCAGCACCACGCTGCCACTCTCAGCTGCTCGTCTGCCTCCTACTCACCAGAATGTCTGTGTTCTCCCGGCGCAAAGGAGGCTGGTCCTGTCTCTCGCTGGCGGGGGTGCAGAGGCCAGTGGAGGTGGTACATGAAGACCGCAGGATGGGCAGACTCAGTGATCGGAAATCCTTTACAGCCTGCTCCACTTTGAGCTCATCACCGGGCTTGGCTGGAAGGGCAGGGGAGCACAGGGTAGACCAGGAGTCAGCAACCCAAAAGATAAGAAGAGCTATTTTAAAAAATTCCTTCAATAAGTGTTTTGAGAGCCACAATGGGTGTAGCCTCCTGCCGGTGAGGGCGGGGGGACTGAGCCAGGTTGCCAGCTACTGGGTCCACTGGCAGGGGTGGGGGAACCTGGAACCAGGAGTAGGCCCTCTGCAGGGTCTGCGGGTGGTGGTAGCTAGCTTGGAACCTAGTGTGGGCTGCTCACAGGGTCTCTCAGTGACAGCAAGGCCTGGAGCCAGTGCCTGCCCGCCTGCACGGTCCCCCAGCAGTCGTGAGGGTGGGCCCACAGTCCAGAGCTCCAAGGGGGCAGACAAAGAGCTTCATGTGGCTCCAGAGCTGCAGTTTGCAGACCCCAGGGGTAGGCTGTTCAGCAGCCTGGCTTGCCCTGTGCCCCTGGAAGGTTGCAGACACACACCCAGTGCCAGGGCCTCCACAATGGTTGCGCAGTGCAGACAAGGGATTTCCCTAACACCCTCCCGCACCCCACCCCAAATTTCCCAACACCCCCCCCCCAGTTGTCAGCTCATAACAGTGTTATACCAAATTAGTGAGCACCCCCTACAACCCCCCCCCCAAATCTCCCCCTACACCCCCCCCCCAATTTCAAGTCCTGGGGAGAATACTGGTACAGACACGTCTCACTTGGGGGCTGGAGAAAGCACAGTTCTGCCCAAGGACTGTTAACTGGAGCATCATCAGGCAGCAGCACAGCAAGCCAGTCCCACCCCCACCATCCACTCTAGAGTCCAGGCTGTTCAACTCACACTTGTCCTCATTGCATAGTGCAGGGGCAACAAAGGGCCCTGCCTTCCTCCTAGGCTCCCTCAGGGATGTGGGACAGGATGGTAAGGGCTGCTGGGTGCCTTCAGTGAGGCTTACCCCCCCACCCAACAGGCTGTCCAGCCAGAGGTAGGGTTATCAGATAATGAAGCATGGAAAGGAGGACAGGGAAGTACAAAAAAGAGCATTTGTAGGACACATGGAGCAAATGTAATATTAATGTAATATTCCTCTGTTTTTGGGGGCCTTGGAACGCTTTCCCCTAAAAATACGGTGTTCGGGGGCATTCCAGCATACTTCAGCCCCTGTAAGTAAAAAGCCAGACAAAATCACGTATTTTTAAAATGCCTGCTAGATACAGGACATGAAGGTAAAAAGGAGGGCATGTCCTCCTTTTGCCTGCCACCTGGTAACCTTAGCCAGAGGAGTCATTGGAAAGGCTGCAAAGGGAGTGCCACATTGGTGAGATACCAGATTTACAGCAAGCCAGCCCTGACCTGGGCTGAATGGGAACTAGCATCCTCAGAGGGGACAGTCCCTACCTAGTGCCTAGAGAGCAGCAGCTGACCATCCTCCCCAGAGACAAACTTTCCCCAGCACCCCTCTTGCTCCAGGGTACTACATGGGCTCTGCCGCTATGGATCCATCCCCCAAGCCGCCAAGTCCTGGGCAGCATGTGACAGACCTTTCACTCTCAGGTAGTGGCCCCCGAACCGGTATGCTTCAAAGTTGAGTGACAGAGGTGTGTTGGACTGATCCAGGTAAATATCCACCTTGCCCAGCTCGATGCCTTTCCTCTCGAACACCGGAAGCAGCACCTCCCTGGGGGCAGAGACAGAGGTGCTGGCATAACTTCCTCCCTGCCCTGGGTCTGAGCTCAGTGAATAGTCTCATGCCCAGCCCTGGGCTTGCTGCTCGTTTGGAAGAGAAACTCAGGTCAGAGCTCAGCTAACAGTGCCAGGGCAGGCAGAGGCTCACTGCTGTTGGTACCCATCGCCCTCCTGGTGGTGGAGCTGGGACATGGCCGGGCAGTACTCTCCCCTAGAGTAACCTCCCCGTGAGCAGTCCTGTGCCAAATACACAGATCAACTGCGGGGGGAGTGGACCCACTGCTCTCAGCCCTGACCAGCACTGCCCAGCCTCAATAGCTGGCACTGCCCACCTGGGTTGCAGATGCTCCGCTCAGTACGGGCAAGAGGAGGGCAATGCAAATGGGTGGCAGAAGTTGGTGGGGACCATTATGGTTTCACTTCACTACTCCTTGGAGAGGGAGCTGGTCTGAGAGGTGATGTCCATGGGCAGGGATTGGCAACCCAAAAGATAAGAAGAACTATTTTTAAAAATTCCTTCAATAACCAAGTGTTCTGAGAGCAGCAATGGGTGTAGCCTCCTGGCTGGGGGCGGGGGGGGACGGTGGTGGTAGGGGGTACTGAAACAGTTTGCCATCTACCGGGTCCACTACCAGAGGAGGGGGAACCTGGAACCAGGAGCAGGCCCCCTGAAGGCCTAGTGTGGGCTGCTCACAGGGTCCCCTAGTGACAGCAAGGCCTGCAGCCAGTACTAGGCTGCCTGCAGGGTCCCCCAGCAGTGGTGAGGGTGGGGCTGCAGTCCAGAGCTACCAGGGGGCAGTCAAAAAGTTGCATGTGGCTCCAGAGCCGCAGATTGCAGATCCCTGTCCATGGGGAACAGCAGGGTGGCAGGGACCTGGGTGGTGCTGTTTTTTCCATGAGTGCTTAGCAGAGTCAGACACAGCAGCCTCCCAGGCATCCCAGACTGGCAGAGAACCATGATGGACCATACCAGTGCTGAGGCCCTCCCCCCACATCAGTGCAGGGTGTGCCAACAGGCACTAGGTAGGGCATCTGCACAAAAACTAGTCAGTGGCACTAGCCACAGTCCTGCAAATCCAGCCGAGCATCTAAGGAGGTAGCCATGCAGACTAACCCCAGGGATTTCTTCTTCATGGCCGGGACGATCTCTGTTTCTACGTCTACGTTCAAGTCGAACTTCAGGGTGAAGCACTCTTTGCTGGGGTCCTAAAAAAAGGGGGAAAGAGTTTTGTGCAGCCCATTTCTTGAGTAAAAAACACATGGAGTCGTGTGGCAGTTTGAGACTAACATTTATTTTTCGCATGAGCTTTTGTGGGAGAAAATCCCACTTCCTCAGATGCTTCGAAGATCTTTGAAGCATCTGAGGAAGTGGGATTTTCTCCCACGAAAGCTCATGCGAAAAATAAATCTGTTAGTCTCAAACTGCCACACGACTCCTTGTTGTTTTTTTGCTGGACTAGACTAACATGGCTATCCCTTTGTAAATTGACATTTCTTGAGTGCCTGACTATCACCTTTGAGGCTGGATAACCTCGTAGTCCCCGCCTAATTCCTGGGCTGCCTCCTTGCACTGTTGTGCCACTGCTGGTTTGGGAATCTGCTCACCTGTACACCCAGCTGGCACAGGCCTAGCTACCCAATGAAAGCTGCTCCAGCTGGAGGCCAAGGGGACGGAGCCCTCGCTAGAATTGGGGAAAGAAGGGCCTGTCACTTGGTGTTACTCGCTCTGACCTCTGCAAGGAACCAGGACATGCTGCACTGGGCTGGTTGGGTTCCCCGCCTCACTGCAGAGCTGCTAAGCACCAGCCCTTGCTTCATCCCACAGGGTCCTAGGCAGTGAGGCCTCCCTTCCCCAGCACAGGACACCAGTTCCAAGGGTTTGGCTTCACAATCATGCCTAGAGGCAGGTGTCAAGGCTCCTCAAGTCACAAGGCAAGGGACTGGCCTGGGCTCCTTACATCTGTGTGTCTCCGCCGGGCTTTCTTCTTGGTGAGCTTCAGCGCAGAGCTCTTCTTCTCCCTGCAGGGGACAAAGGCACATTACAGGGGCATGGCTAGAGCCTCCTTCCAGCACATGAGCTTGGGCCAGGCAAATGCCAGAGGCCAGAGAACCCTATGCCCCTGTCACACATATTGTGACCAGATGCAGAGCAGACTCCAAAGTTGCAGAGAAAGCAGCAGCAGCTCCTCCCTGTCAATGTCCTCCAGCCTACCTTCCAGGCACATGATTCAGAGCCATGGTGGCCTCAGCAACAGTCAATGGCTGCAGAACCCTAATCCTAACCCTTGGAGTAATGTCCCATCTGGCCCTGGCTCAGAGTCAGGAATCTCCTCCACTGCTAAGGATCCATGACTTACAGACCAACAGTACTGAGATGAGAAGGGAAGGAAGCACAACAAGGGACTGGACAGATGACCAAGAGTCACAGAGTGACCTGGCCTACAGCACTCAGCAGCTGTGCAAAGGTTCCTTCAGTCTCCCAGACAATTGCCTGGCCCTTGGGAGTCATCAGTGCAGCCAGAACATACACTGCAACCTTTGACCTGGGATCCTGATCTTCTGGGACAGCTGCCTGGTGTGCCCCTCCCCTAGAAACCAGCATCACACAGCCCCTTGGGCCCACTGCACACTTCGTCAAGTCCGCTGCCTTCCCCAGCCCTTCACATGCATACGCACCCTTTCCCATCCACGAGCCCTTCTTCCTCCTCCTCCATGTCAGAGGCAGGGCTGGTGCGTGGGGGGCAGGACCGTGTGGACACGTTCCGGGCCAGAATGGAACCTGCAGCCAGGAGATGGAGGAGTCACACCATGGCAGCTGCCACGGGAATGACCAATAGTTGCTCTCTGCCTTTTGGAACAGGGCCAGCCTAAGAACCCAGGAGACTGAGCCCTATCGGTCCTCGGTGCACATCTCCTCACTGGCTCTTGAGCATGGGGAAGCACAAACCCCTTTGTCCACAGGCTCATCGAGACCCACTGCTGCCCCTGCTGACAGACTGTGCCACCCCAAGACCCTGTCCCCTTGCTGGCCTGGTGGGAAGCCCTGGTGAGTCACCACAGGGGAGCTGAGCCCTGGGCCAAGGGGCATAGAACAGGAAAAACCCCCACAGCATGGACACTGCCTCAGTGTTATTCCCTGCCTGCCTGCCCAGGTCATCCCAGCTCCCGGCCTGCCCTGGAGAGAGGATCAGTCCAAGGGGACAGGCCCCTGAAGCAGGAGCACCGTCGCTGACTCAGGCCTTTCCCAACCACCAGGGAGGGGAGTAGCGTTCACCCTCCCAAGGTCCATGGGTTTCACCTGGCGGGGGCAAGTCGAAGCGGATGTGGCCATCAAAGTGCATGGTGCTGTGGAACTTGCTGTCACAGGCCTCACACAGGTTCAAGGGACTGCTATGATTCAGCTGCTGACACTCAGCATGGTGACATACCTAAGAGAGAGAAGACACCACACTGTCAGCCAGGGCCCTGCCCCACCAGGTGGGGACAGCCATGCAGGATGCACCAGGGTTCAGTTATATTGGGGTCCCTTCATTCTGCTCCGCTGGGGTAAAGGGGGCTACAATGCTAGTGGGCAGAGGTCCAGGTGTCTCCCAGGCCAGCCCCTTACAGGTTCCAGGGCATGAACAGAATGTAGCTCTGCTCCTCTGCCTCATCAGCCTTGCGCTCAGGCTGCCAAGAACAGCCCTGAGTTGGCAACAACCAACACCTATGGTGCTGGACCTGTCCACCTGGCAATAAGTGGCTCAGGTCAGCAGCTGAGGTCATTCCTGGAGAGGAAGGAGCATCTCTTGCCCAGTGGTGCAGGGTGGAAGGCCTGGGGACCACCAACCACAGTTATTAAGAAGCCACACCCAGACCCTACAAGAATCAGCAGGAACTTGCGGCAAAAGGCGAAGTGGGGAGGGTCTGACTGCCTGGAGCAGCCGTTACTAACAGAGTCTCCTGGGAGTCAGGACTGAGACACCTACCAGGTAGGGTCTGGAAGTGGCCTGCCAAAGTCAGAAGGGCCTCTGGCAGAAAGGCCTGACAGGAAGAAGAGACAATTCTGGAGGGGCTTTGTTCTGAGACTTAGAGTTTCTTTTATGTGAATAAACCCAGCCCCCAAGATGGGTATTTGGCCGCAAAGCCTGGACCAAGGTTTCTGGGAGCAGTCCAGGGGGTCTGCTTGTGCCAGGCCCATTTGCACCCAGCTACAGGAACTCTCTGGGCCCTCAGCCTATACATATACACACATATACACACGTACACACTTCAAAACCACCAGCCTTGTCTGCAGAGTGTGAAACCAAGACCTGGGAACATCCCAGAGCACTGAGCCAGAGGCAGATAGACAAAAGAACAGAGTACAGGCTCCCTGAACAGCACCTCATTGCCTGGCTCCTGCCCACACCCTCTGAACCCCTGCTCTCACTGGTGGGTGAACCAAGGCACCTTCTGTCCCCATGGCTAAGACACTCCTCTTGGGAAGATACATTCCATGAGGGTATGGGAGGGAGGCAGAGTGGTCTCGGTGGGGAAAGAGCTGCTGTGATACAAGGAGCCAGGCTGCCCGCAAGCCTGCATCAGCATCAGCATCAATCCCAGCCCTCTCACTGTCTGCAGTGGGGCAAATCACAGCTTGGCACGTACTCATGCTGCCCGCCCCAGGCATACTCACTGCCATGGTCGAAGAGCACTCCCAGCTGTTGGGCCGGTGCTAGCACCACCACCCTGCTGGTCGTACTAAGCTGTGGCCGTGGGTCCAGCTTTCCTACACCAACAGCTATCGCATCCCAAGCTCCCGGCACGGTGGCCGGCTCACTTTGCAAGCTGCTTTGTGTTTCAGATGGCCGTGTCCCTATAGCAGGGACAAGGAAACAAGTGTCTGCAGTGAAACAATGCTCGCGAGCCAATCCATTTCCTCCCATTGTGCGCAAGGCCCAAGCCTCCTTCGAGGCTGCTACGCGTCACTGGCAAGAGGGATTTATTTATATGCATGCGGCTGGGCTTAGGGCCAACGCACACTTTGCCCCATGCCTGCCCAGTACTGCTCCTGAGCACAGCGAGTGGGACCTACCATGTCTACATGTGTACTGGGCTCAGACGCAAACAAGGGCAGCACCCACTATCACCTACCAGGGAGGAACACTCCCTAGCCCTGGTCCTGCATTGTTGGAGCCATGTACCCAGCATCAGGACTTGCCCATTCAGCAGAGATGAGGCAGGCCAACCCAACAAACATTGCATCTCCACTGCACTGTGTGGGAAAGGATCTCCCTGTCCTGGCCACCCCTGTAAGGAGCAGAGCAGCAGAAAGAGACCCTCCCACAGGAGCCAGGGCCAAGCAGCACACAGATATGTCACATAAGAGCATCCCACGTGTGACGCTGTCTGGGTTAGGGGGACTGTTTATGATTATCTTTCATATTAATATTTCATATTTGCAATAATCCATATGTGATATGTCATGTTTGGTACCAATAGAAAGGTTGTAATCTGCTAAGAATGATTATATGGTTTATATATAGGTGTCAAATCTGTATTAGAAATTAGGAATATGTTTGCTCTACTTATGTTCCAAGTTATTTGATTCTAAGGTAATCCCAGACTGGGGATTGTCCGCAAAACCACTGTCCTCTTAATGCCCCATTAAGGGAACTTCCAGCTACGGTGGGCCTAGGAAGAAATCTGTTTGATGAGTCACCCAGACCAACCATGTGACTCAACTCCATTTTGATTTGGCAAGGACTCTGCGAGCATAGGGAAAGCGAAAGGTGATAAAAGGCACTGGCCCCATCTCCATTTTGTCTTCAGTCTTCAGGCTACAACCTGCAATCAACATCTATCCTCTGGAACTATTCTGCTGCACTGAACAAAGGACCGAAACGCACCCAAGTGCTGGGTGCATACCACAGGAATTGGACTAAACTGCAAATTCTTCAAAGACTTGCTTTCTATGGACTCAAAATCATTTGTATGTATGTGATTCACTTTGACTCTTTAACATCTTTCATATTTTGTTTCTTTTCTTTTTACATTAAACCTTTAGTTGTAGTTACTAAAGGATTTGCTGGCAACCTGGTATTTTGGGTACGATCCAAACCTATATTGTTCTGGGTAATGTGGCTGGCCCTTTGGGGTCAGGAGAACCTATTTCTTTAAGAGACCCAGTGGCTAGGTGGGGACCAGGGGAGCTGATGTGGAATAAAGGGGGCTGTTTCTATTTTGTTATGCTTGGTGGTGACCAAAGCGGGGAATCAGAAGCATGTTTTGTTACTGACTGGGAGACCAATTTAGGTACCACCTATCAGTGGTTTGGGGGTTTAGCCCCTGATTTTGCAGCTTGCCCTGATTCCGGCACATTCAGAAAGTTATCCCAGGAGGCCCAGGTCACACCACGCAGCAGGCAGGTGCAGTGAAGGGCTTGGGACTCACGCTCTGGCTGAAGGTCTCAGTGCTGAGCTTCAGCAGAGGCTACAACCGATGGAGGCCATGAGCATAAAACTCACAAACTGCAGGCAAGGTTCATGCAAGCCCTGCCCGGTCCAGATAGCAGTGATAAGGCCTAAGACATGAGACACTCCTGCCCCAGGCATTGCCAGAGACACAGTTGCGCCAGGAAGCACAGAACACAACCTTTTCTCAGGGCTAGGTAAGCCAACTGCATTCTGTGCCCCTGGCATGCTGGCATAGCCCAGAGATTGGGCCAGAGCCTGCACTGCAACTGGACCAAGAGCCACCTCTTGGGCTGGGTTCCAGGTCTAAGACATGCAGCTCCTACCAGGGCTTCGCTCCCAGATAGCCCCTGCAACCCAACTCCCCATAAAGCGAGGAAGCCCCATTTACAACCTACTTGCTTCTCTCACTCAAGTTCTTTGCACTTGCCAAGGGATCACTGACAGGCCTCGGGCTTGTAGAGCTTTCTTAGGGGAAGGAGAGCATGGCTCCCACTGGCTCAATGCCTCCTGCTGCACTGAGAGCCTGGCCCAGACTTCACACCAGCCTGCAGCTCCACCTGTTGTCCTTGTCCTGGCACTTCAGATGTGCCCAGAGAGCCACAAGGTTCCATTCACAAGAGAACTATCGAATTTTCACCATTCTTCACTGCAACATGCAGATTAAGTATCAGCTGAATGTATACTAGTGCTGCCTGCAAGGGCTGACTTGCATGTCCAGGATGTTTCCTTGAACTAGCCCTCAGCTGGAACCTTGGCCCCAGAAGCAGCTCTCCCTACAGAAGGAACAGCTTGTCCCTCAGTGGGCCCCCACAAAGCAGCACAGCCCAGCAAAGTGTGGAGTGCTTGCACTGGACAAGAAAGTTCCTTGAGCGTGAGTGACATCACAAGCAGGATGACCTATGGATGGCCAAGTTTCCCAGGTAAGACAAGTCAGGCAGTCAGAGGCAGAGCCACCTAAGTCCATGCCCACTCTGGGAGTTCACACCAGGACAGCGTGAGCACAAACGGTTCCTGTCAAGGCATGTGGAGAAGCATTTTACCCTGGCGCGGTGACACACAAGTGAAGCAGGCCCAGCAGGGGCTGGCATTCCATGGGGCCCAATAGCGGGCACACACAGTCCTCTGGAACACACCAGGCCAGTGGAAATACTCAGTCCCACTTTCCTGCTGCAGGACTCCCCAGGGAGGAGCAGAGGAAGAGGAAGAATCCAGCCCACACACCTCCAGTCCCACCCTCACTTCCTGCCCTCCTTCCTCTCCCATCCCGGCTGACGTGCTTTCACTTTCCCATCCCTGGGCAATTCTATGGGCCAGAGCATCCGGAGCCCAACTGGAGCATTCCCTCCTGGACCAGCCAGATGTGGGGTGGGGTGGGGAGGCAGGCAACATGGCCAGCAACCAGCGCCGGCCAATCCAGATGGCACTTCCCCAGCAGAGCTGGAACAAACAGCACTGGGCTGTCAACTGGGAGCCATGATGAGCTGGGCCAGGCTGGGAGGTGCCTTCCTTGTGGCTGGGCAAAGGAGAGCCATAATGAGCTAAGCTTGGCCAGGAGGCACATCAAGTTGTGCCAAGCCAGGTGCAATCATCAGTGTGTGGGGCTTGGACAGTGGGCAAAACTTGGCAGTGTGCCACTATATACTTTTCTTTCCCCAGTCTGATCTTCAGGTCCGTGGCTTGTGAGTGTGCGCACCAGGGCCCACGTGCTCAGGGAGTTCCAGTCAACAGCTGAGGCATGCACACATTTGCACAGTTCAGCTGAAGGCCACCTGGTGATACAAGAAGCCCTCAAGTTACCAGCACACACGCTCGGGATCTCGTGCACCTACCATCTCCCCTGGGCAGTGCTGGACCAAGAGAAAAGTTGCTTGTGTGGCCTCCGGCAAGTCATTCCAGCAACCCTGCTCCCAGGTAATCCTCCCTCCACCCTGCTGCTGAGTTCATTATTTACCTCCCCTCCTTCATCCCCAGCTCAAACACAAGGCGCCCATGGTCCAGGAGGAAGTTTGGCCATTGTAGCTCTGTGCCTTCTCCCCACAGGCCAGCATCTCCCAAAGCCCGGCTCTCTGCCTTGTGCCCACAGGGTTCCCATACAGTTGACAAAAATAAAAACCTGCCTGCCAAATGCGAGATCAGGGCTGTGCCTGCAGCCGCTAACAACACAGCACACACTCCCTGCTCCCAGGACATCACCAAGTGCTGGCTAGGCATCTTGCTGGGCTGTCAGAGGCAAGGAGTCAGCCCTGAGAGCAGCTAGCCTGAATCTCCTGGCTGATACATTCATAGGTCAGAACACATGCGATATTTACAGGACCTGTAACGTCTCCAGTCCCATGCAAATGAAAAGGAGCCAGGGCAGGGGACAGGCTGTTGGTGGGGGCAGGGATGTCACTGCAAGGTGGGGGGTCACAGGCACACACAAGAAGGTGAGGGGAGCTCATAGATGTTCACCTACAGCAGGGGTCTCAAACTCAAATCACCAAGAGGGCCACATGAGGATTAGTACATTAGCCCCAGGGCCCACCACTGCAACCTTTCCATACAATGATATTGCAAACATCGGTAAAGATCGTGTCATTGCAGGCTGCAGGAAATAGCTTTAGGGGCCGCATGTGGCCTGCAGACCACATGTCTGAGACCCCTGACCAACAGGCCCAAGGGTGCAGACCACAGATCTGGCATGATTTACGACAAGACTACCTGCTTTGAAACACAGAAGCAAATACAACCCAACCTGGCCTAGCTGAGCAGGGGAATCAGACAGCAGCAGCTGCTGCGGCTCATTGCTGAATTTTTAATATCTTGCAGCAAGCAATGTGAAACCTAATACCAGTCGCCCATGGCCTGAGCTGCAGGAGCAACAGACTGTCTTTTGTCAAAGAAGGCTGAGGGCCTGTGAAAACACAACCCGCTAGTCCCGGATCTAGACTCACCTCTCTGGCCACAGCACCCGACAACAACGGCAGCAACTTTAGCTCAGCCAACTGCAGCCGCCCCACAGGGAAGCTCCATGATCCACAGGGGCAGCCAGCCTCTTCCAGAACTGAAGATTGCCCCCAATTCCCCAGAGCAAGCCAGGCAGCTTGTGTCCTCAGCACAAACCCCACTGACTCATCTCTCCAAGGGGGGGTTCGGGTGGCCTGGCCGTGGTGACACAATGTTGACTAAGCAGGTGAGGCACCTCTGGGTTTGAGATGAGTAAGATTTTTCAGTTCACTCTGTGTCTGCTCTTTTTTGCCAGGCAGGCTTCAAATTCCAGGCCTCCAGCACAGCAGAGGTACTATCATTCTCCAGCTGCATGCGGGCATCTGTGTCCCTTGTCGCCTGGCAGCCTGCAGCACTCCTCTGGAACTGAAGCCTAAGAGGCACCTGCACGGATACACCTTTTCCAAGGCAACTGTGCGATCTGATCAGTAACTGCCCCAGGAGCATCAGGTTTCTGACCCGCTTATCTGCATGCTACAGTCAGACCCACTACCCTCTGCATGTGCTGCAAGTGCTCTGCAGCTGCAGGGGCAGCTGGGTCCCAGCCTCCTGAGTGAAATCTGGTTACTGCTCAGTTCATGGACGCTGTCACCATACAGCCAGGGTGTGCCTTCCCAGAACTGACCACCTCAGCCAGCCACCTGAGGGATGTGATGCAGTAGGAAGCTGAGGCTGCTGCACTGACCCAGGTAGGAAGTACAAGCTGGTGCTGTCCTGGGTGCTCTCCTGCAGCTGCAGGCACACAGCCCCAGACAAGACAGCTCCAGCAGTTAAACCTTCTCAGCTCTTACAGCACAGGTACAGCACAAAGAAAGAGGTTTTAGCCGGACTTCACTAACCCCATTCCAGCCGTGCTGACCTCTGCACAGAACAGTACTCACTCTGCTGCTCAGCAAGATCTGAGCAAGAGAGGCTGCAGGGAGCTTGCCTGGCACCCCGTGCTATAGCCCCTAGCACATGGCCTAGTAACTGGAACCAGCTAGAGATGGGAAAACAATCACAGCCCCTTTTCTGATGATGGCACTGACTTGCACAATTCTATGGGATGCCAGATCTGCAGTCTTACCCTCATTACTGAGGGATGGGTTGATCATAGCAAGGTCCGCACGTGCATTTGATCCAGGCCATAGTTGTCTACTGCAGGCATGAGCTTGGCAGTAGAGCTTCACTGCTAATGCACCCCCTGCTCCTTTTATTTGACATCTTGGCAGAAGCAGAGCGTGTCTCTGCCCCAAATACAGACATGTGGAGACATTAACTCTTATTGGTAGATTCTCTAGGATGTGTTTGTTAAAGAACAAACAGCTGAGTTTTAAAGACCACCAATATGGAGAAGGCGCCAGAGAAATCAAAATCTGCTAGGTAGATTGAGTTGATTTTTGCCAGAAATATGAAGCATGCAGTCACTCAGAGCCTGGTACCTTCTGTGCTATGTTTTCCTCCTTCAGCCCCTTTGCAGAGAGCAGTCTGTCTGCACCACATACACATCACAAAACAATAACATTCAGTAAAGCACCACCACAGCTCACTCAGCTACCTAGAGCATGATGGAAGAAGCGCAGGAGGTCCCCATGGTAGAGACCACATCAATACAACACAACCACCAGGAAACCATGTCTCCACGTGCCCTGCCCCCCCTCTGCAGTTACTGCATCATTCCCACCCCAGCAGAGAGTCTATGAAAGCAAACACTGACTTGTAAAATGCAAATGTGCAAAGTTGGTGGAAACCACCAGCATCTTCATCAAACTCTCCCTTTGCAGCTTAGACACTGAGTCCAGGTCACCTGCACAGTCTGATGAACCACAGGCCAGAGCACCAATGGAAGGTTGGCTATCTCCACTAGCAGGGACCCATTTCTCTCTGGGTTGGGCAGGCTTCCTGCCCCTGAGTGCTGCACCCAACAGAGCCCAGTGGCCCCCAATTTGCACTCTAACTTCAAGCTTAGGCATGCCAAAGGCTCCATGGGATGCCAGTGTAAGAGACTCGTTTGTTTCCTGACAAATGCAGCATTTTCCAGCTGTGGCTTGTCACCAGTGCCTGGCTGCTGTAGAGTCACCCTGAATTCACCAGTGCTGAGCAGGCTTTTTCTGATGAGGGAGGGATGTCAGATAAAACATGCTTTGTTGGGCCTCCCCTCCAGCCCCTTGTCCCATTCTACAGGACACTTGGAGACAGTCTGTGGGGCCATTTTGCTTTGAGGCACCCCAGCAGGGAACTGGGCCCCACCAGTGGCTCTGCCCACCCACATATACTCCAATTCTCTGAGCAGCCCCAAGCAGAGCCGAGAGCTCAGAAATGCCCCCAATCCCTCAGCTGGCCCTGCTGTTGGATACCAAGGAAAATCTTCTGAAGCACTGGAAGGTCCATGCTCCTGCACTGTGGGCCTCATTCTGATGTTACTCAGATTTGTTGAGCATATTCTAGGAGTGGTTGGGTCAGGGCCCCAGTGTAGTCTTATGCTCTGAATAGAGAGGAGGGAATCCAAAACACAGGGAGATCACCCAGCAGGCCACTGGCAGATTTAAGAACAGCAGCCATGCCTCCTCAGCACCAGGCCAGTCCCCTCCCGCTCAGCCAGCCTGTCACCTAGGCACTCATCTTTGTGAAACTCTCCTGACATTGGATCTTGCAGACTCTGCCACAAAGGTCAAAGTGTGGGCTGTGGTCTGGGGTACTCCATGGCTAGCTCACCTTTGGGGCACTGGGATCCAGAGAGGAAACAGAGCACTTTGCTTTTCAGCACCTGATTATGCACCATAGGATTATTACAGCTCCTTTGTGCTGTTTATGGATCCTTGATCCTTGGGGCTGGCTCTGCAAAGGGCTGAAGCATGAGAGAGCCTTGGGTTTTGTGAGCCTTGGGGTGCAGAGGCCAGAAGCAAACAAATCCTCAGCACAAGAGGGCGTCTTCTGCCACCCTGCATGCTATCAAGTGTTTAAGTCACGCAGTATGCCTAGTTTCCTGCTAGTCAGGAGAAACAATGAAAGCCTGCACTTGAGATGCCTGGCCCTTGAGTCAGGGGCCAGAGGCTACACACAGGGCCATGGCCAGGCCAGTGACCTGAGGATAGAATGAGAACAGGTTCAAATCACTGCCCTGAAGCTGGGTACTGGGCTCAGGACCCCTGCTGAGGGTGTCTTTGTCAGGCAAGTGATAAAGCAGTCTCTGTCCACAGCTCCTGCACTGCAAAATGCTGGACCTTGACACCACAGACTAGCCCACTCCCTGCTGCTGGCATCTGGGCCTGAAAAACTGGGAGCCTGCCAGACCATGTTCAGTGCAGAGCCCAGGCCAGCCTCTCTCCAGTCCATGCACATGCAGCAAAACACAGGTGGCCTTTCCGTTTCTGTCCCCAAAGCACAGCTCCAGGCTCCAGCAGACAGCTGGGCAAGGGGAAGCAGAGGAGGATGGTCTTTTTCCTATGTGTGCACAGTACCCACCACAGCAGTGAAAGTCACACACAGAGCCACTCACCTCTGTGCCCCAGCAGCATCTCTGGGAGCACCAGCCTGATGATTGGCAAAATCACCATCAGCGTGACTAGAGGGTGAGACCAGCTATAGCCCCCCAGTAAACTGAGCCCTGGGTGGAGAGATGGGAGGGAGGCCTTTTCAAGCCTCTTTACTGTCCACTGAGCTGCTTGACCGTTCCTAAATGCACCACAATACAACGGCAATGAGTTGTTGTGGGGTGGCCCCTTCAGGGGGTGGCACCCAACTGTGCAGCCAGGCCCCATCGCAATGTCTGGACCTGCCCCTGTTTTGGAATCCGGTCTTCCACTAACCACTGCCATGGAGATGCGTCAGACAGATGCTGTACCCGGTGCCAAGGGCTGGGCCAGCCCTTGTGGGAAGAGCTGGATACTGCAGCCAGCAGGAGCAGATCCAACCCCCTCAAGCTGTGCTGCAGGGCCTTGGGCTCATGTCATGGAGAATGCAGAAAAGCTTCTTGGATCCCCTCTGTTCACAGCCCACCAGGACTCTGCTACGGTGGAGCTTTCTCCCATTCACCAGGGTCTCCACGCTACCGGTAGCCAGCTTCCCAAATCCAGACCCAGAAGGTCCGATCCTTGCTCTGTCTGGTCTCCTTTGGGGGGGGGGGGTTCCTCCCTCCACGAGGGTCCCAGCCGTCCCAATCAGCAGTGATGCTCAGCCAATGTAGCAGTCAGAGGGTTTATTAGCAATCCACTTTGCACAGCAGCTAGGACAGTTGGCTCTCAGATCAACCAGGAGGGCAGACAGTAAACCCCCAGGACAAGCCCCGGAGGTCCTGCCCCTCCGACCTTCATCTTTTCCTCCCCTCTCTCCCCTTTGTTCTCCTCCCTATCCAGCTGCCCTGCCCTTGGTCTAAACCGGCCACAACCTGTCACCCCCGGGGGTCCAGGTAAGGTCACACTAAAGCCTCTTCTCCCCTAGTGGTACCTATAGTTATCACACCCCTGTGTCCCATCACCAGAATACCATCACCAAAGAACAGGAACAGAAAAGAAGAACCACAGCAACCCAAGAGGTTTTTCTTACTTCATCACAGCTCAATATAACCAGTGGGCTAGGCGAGGGACTGGGAGCCAGGCCGGGATCCACGTGCTTTGGTGGGTAAAGCAGAAGTCTGGGACACAGGACAAACAAGTGTAAGGCCAAAACTGAGTACCTCCCCCTCCAGTCAGCATCCCCAACCATAAAACACACTCCAGGGAAATTTAATGCCCATATGCTCAACCAGCTCCCAGGGGTGCTGACATGTTACACAGGCAGGGCAGCACTTGGTGCAAGGACATGTCTGCCCTGGCAGCATCCCCTCAGCAGCTCAGTCAGCTTCTTTGGGGACTCGAGAGTAGAAGCAGGACCACCCAACTCACTAACTGTAGGTTTCAGGAAGGGGCCAACCCATGGCCCCTTGCCCTCCATCAATGCTGCTCCCAGAGCTAGCTTGAGGGTGTGATGAAGTAAGAAAATCTCTTTGGCTACTGTGGTTCTTTTCTGTTCCTGTTCTTTAGTGATGGTATTCTGGTGATGGGATATGGGGGTGTGATAACTATAGGTGCCGCTAGAGGGGAGGAGGCTTTAGTACAACCTTACTTGGACCCCCTGTGGGTGACAGGTTGTGGCCGGTTTCGACCAGGGGCAGGACAGCTGGATGTAGAGGAGAACAAAGGGAGAGGAGCGGGGGAAGGAAGATGGAGGTCTGAGAGGGCAGGATCTCCGGAGCTCGTCCTGGGGGTTTACTGTCTGCCCTCCTGGCTGATCTGAGAGCCAACTGTCCTAGCTGCTGTGCAAACTGGATTGCTATAAACCCTCTGATTTCTACACTGGCTGAGCATCACTGCTGACTGGGAACCCTCCCCAAGGGAGACCAGAAAGAGCAAGGATTGGACTCTCTAAGCCTGGATTTGGGAGATGGCTACAGGTAGCATGGAGACCCGCGTGCTGGATGGGAGAAGGCTCCACCATAGCAGAGTCCTGATTGGCTATGAACAGAGGGGATCCAAGAAGTTTTTCTGGGTTCTCCATGACAGAGGGATGGCAACCCAGGTGCAGAGTCTAGCAGAGGGATGCAGCAGGGGCAGAGAGAGAAAGTCACTTCTTGGGGTGGAGAGCCCTGGGTTCTGCTGAGCCAGCTGCTCTCACTTGGTGCTTTTCCCTGTTACCTGCGTCACCGTCTGCCATGTGGCAAGATACAGACATTGCTTCAGGCTTGGAGCACGTGGATTCCTGCCATGGGCAGCCTGCTCTGCCAGTACGTCATTGCCTCCGGGCATGCCAAGACCTATCCAAATGACAGTCAGCCTGCATTAATGTGGGAGCAGCAGCCCCTTCCAGGTCTTTGTGGTCTCTACAGCAAGGAGTATGCACCTGCTGGGGGAGGAAGGTGTTCCATGAAGAAAAGCCAGGCTCCCAGAGAGGGGCTCTCTCCAGAACTTCTCACTGGCAGTGGCAGGAGAGGAATCTGTGTGGGTAGCCTGTGCCCAGTGCCTTGCTGGGATCCACCCTCATTCTGGAGCAGGAACTCTAGGCTTAGAGTTGCCTAGAAGTCAGAGGTGGATTCTAACTTAGCCCAGTCCCTTCTGGGTGCACAGGTCAGTACCACCACAGCTGGGCTTGCTTGGGACCATGCCAGTCAACCTTGGACACAGGACTACTGTGAGAAAATCCCCTTGAGGTGAGATCCCAGCCCCCCCCCCCCCCCCGCGGAGCTGCTGGAAGAGCAGACAGCTCATTGCTCCCTGTTCTCCTCCCATGAGTCACCTCTGAAGGGTTGTAACCGATACCGCAGAGCAGCTGGCCCAAGATAATTACAACCCTGGCAAGAAGGCTAGACCGGGAAGCACTCACCCAAAAAGAAGCTCCACTCTGGCCTCCAGGCACTCCTCACACTACACTCTGTTGCTCGAGCTGACTGGGAACAAGGGCCCCTCCATTGCCTCCACTGTTCGCTGGACTGGGCCAGCTGGCTAGTCCCTGCTTCCCTGGCCTCAGCCCAGCCCACTCCACCTCCACCAGCACTTACCCTCTTGCCTGTCCTGTTCCAGGGCTCAGTCAGCCTGTGTGACTGCTTCCCAGGTGTGCAGCAGCTAGGGCCCTGTGTCCATCTGTCTGACCAGCCACTGAGCCAAACCCCACATCATTTAACTCTTTCCAGGTACTGTGCTCTTCTTCTCCCCACACCAAGGAAAGGCCAGACTCAGCCAGATTGCAGATGTCTGGCAAGACTGTCTCAGACAACAGTGCTGGCTGAAAGCAGACCCAGAAAGGAAGGCAGGCTTCAACCCACCACTGCAGACAGTTATGTTCTGAGTTAGAGCACCCCACCTGCAGTGATACACCCTCCTTGATGCAACCCTCTCTTCTAGGTACCAAATGGGCTTTGCAAGGGAAAGGGACTACGCCAATCCTCTCACTCCCCCTCTCCCCCTGGGGAACCAACCATGGGGCCTATCTGAGCCCATAAGGTAACCACAGCTCCATCAGTGGCTGCGCCTTTAGCTCTGGCTGTGTGGGCAGACACCTCCTGTCTCCATGTGCCTGGGAAGGATGCTCAGATGTGGTTGCGTGGAGCACTGTAGCATGGATGCACAGGCCTGATGGGGGAGCCCATTCTTCCCCTGCTTTGAATCACCCCCCTGCTGGTGCTCCAAGCTCTGAGAAGTGAAAACACTTGACCTCCCTGGCAGAAGGGTGTATTCTGCCCTCCCCAGGGAAACTGGCTGCTGCCTCCCCCTTGCTCAGCCCAGCAGTTCTCATCCCCCCTGCACCAAGCACATGAGCACTTTCAGACGAGCCACACAGTACACCTCAGCCAGGGCCCCTGGCTATGGGCACCGCCAGGCAGAGCTCCACCTGCCGCACTCCAAGGACAGCTGCTGCTCTTCAGGGCCAAGCAGAGCTGCTCAGCCAGGTGCCTGGCCAGTGGGAGGCCAACTCCTGCCAGCCACCAGCAGCACTTCTGCAACCTGGCTTGCAAGCCACTTGTGGGGGAGCTCCCAACAAGGCAGCAGCTCATGTAGCTCTCAGAAGCCTATGGCCTGGCTCTCAAAGCGCATGATCCATATGTCTGCAGTGTGAAAGAACAGGGAGCAGGAGAAGAAATGCAGGTGGGGTCATTGCACAAGGGCCAGCTGGATGAAGAAACCACTGCTTTGTGCCTGGGCTAGACATATCCAGCCTGTACAGAGCTGTAAAACTAGACCTTCTCTAAAGGCCCTGACAGGCTTTTCTGCTCTACAGGGGGCAGCTAGCCTCTGTGCTCACCAACGACAGAACAGATCCTGCTGCGAGTGCTCCAGCTGCCAAGGTGGGGCCACACAGGCACTCCAGCCAGCGGGTAATTAGAGATCGCAGTGCCAGCCTGGCCTCCCAACAGCCACGGCAGAAGCTGGCACACTTGGTGCATGAATGGCCCAGGACACAAGGGGAAGTGGAGGCCCAAGCGATGGCCCCATGAACAAACTGGAAGAGGGGGTACCTGACTGCCAAGGCCAAACCAGTGGGGCAGGGATGGGAAGGAATCCCACTGCTGTGTGACCAGATCATCTCATGGCTGATGACAGAAATGCATATGCAGCAGCTGCAGATCCATGCTAGAGGGAGAGAGGGCTACAGTCCTGTGCTGTCCCTCTGCACTGCTCTGCTCTGGCCATGACACAGGGGTGATTCCCCTCCACCTGCCCCACTTACACCTGGACAAGCCACCATCTACCGCTCCTATGCCAGTGGATCCCCTCGGAGCACAGCGGAGCAGGCAGTCCCTCCAGAGCTGGGCACTGCAGCTCAGAGTTGGTAGGAAGCTGTTGCTGGAGCTTTGTCTCTGCAGAACAGAGGGACCCCCTCCCAGCCACAGTCAGTGGTGACTGTCAGACGCTGGGAGGTTAGGCATACTACAGCCCAGCCTCCCTAGGATCAAACACCACGGGGTTTGTGCTGCATGGATAGTCATGGAACCCCAGAGGGAAAGATTTTCCCCAGTGATTGACCTTTAACAGGCAGCACAAGCCCCTTTGGAGGAAAAGTTGGATCTTGTTGGCCAGCTGCAGTGCACAGGCCAGGGCCTGAATTCTGGGCATGCCCAGGGATGGAGTGGGGCCAGAGGGAATGTCACCAGTGGGCCACTTCTGCCTCCAAGGGATGCTTTTCAGAGAAGCTCCACTGCATGGAAAATCTCCACTGGCAAGAGCATCTTGCCAGACCTGCACGGTGGCACTTGGCCCAGCAGGCAGCCTGACCCCGTGCAGAACCCTTGCAGGAAGCAGCAGCAGAACAGCAAAGCCGTACGATACCAGTCTGTGCCCTGCACCTCCTCCATGCCACCTGGAGCTCTGGCAGCACGCAGCACTCCTGCCGACCCTGACCGGCCCTAAGAAAGGGTGGCCCATCAGCATTCACTTTGCACTGCAGTCTGAACTGTGCAGACTACCCTGAGGCAGCAGCAAAGCCTGCAATTTTGCCCGAACCTGGGGAAAATATTCATGGCACCTCTGCAGCAAAGACTGGCTGCACTGAACTGAGATCCATGGGAAGCGAGCTCCCTGTAGCTCCATAAGTGGTGCCTTGCTCTACGCGAGCACTGCTGCATCTGCTACTCAAGTGCCACAAGCACCTGCCAGCTTCCAGTGGGACAGAGAAAACTGGAAACCAACAGCTTAGGCCCTAAATTACACCCGTCTCCAAACCATCCTACTACTCAGTAAGAACCCCGAAAAACAAAAACCAGCTGGTTTCCCAAACTGAGGAACCTAGCCTGCCCCCTCATATACACCCAAGCCCCAGCCTCTCTCACAGTCAGGAGCTCCCCAGCTCACTCTGCAGCAAGGCCCTCCTGAGACACAAGATGTACAGCACTTCTCTCCTGAGGCCAGTGCACATTGTGCACCTTACTAATTCCATAGCGTCATCCGAAGCCCCTGCTGAATGGCAGGAGAGGCAAGCATTGCATCTGCACATTTAAACAAACCCTGGATGGGAAAACCATTGGCGCTGTCCTCGTGATCCAGAATTTGCTCCAAGAGCATGAGTGGCTTGCAAAGATCAGGTTGTTTCTTAAGTAACTTCCTTCACAGTTAACCAGTTTTTGTATCAGATTTTTCCAGGGATAATGAGATTATAATAAAGTCCTGATGATATGGTACTGGACCCAGAATCATGGCATCCAATCCAGGCTCAGTGTTCCCTGTGGGCATACAGCATATCTGGCCTGTCTGACTGAGGTCTCAGACTGCAACCTCCTTGGAAGAACCACAGTTCCCAGAGCACTGCAGGCAGCCCCTCCTGACACTCACCAGACTGCCAGTCACCACTGCTTACATCTCATCTCTTGAATAATCTGGCAAACTCTCCACAAGGTGCCTTGTGCCAACACAACCTGCCCAAGAATTCTGAGGATGACCTTCCTGATAAACCCAAGCAATGCCTGGGGAAGCTTTGTCCACAACCCTCTAGCAAAATAAGGAGTCAGCTATTGCCAAAGGTTCTTAGAGTCCAGCTAGAGCTAGCTGCAGCTTGTCCTTTAAATCAGTTGTGTGCTTAGAAGCAGTCATTCGTATTGCTAATTAGTGAGAAGTATCTGCTGAAAAGAAGGTGGAGAAGAGACAGGCAGCCTGGAGAATAGCTAGAGCTCTCAGGAAATGCAGCATTTTAAATCATTGTGTTTTCCCACTCTCTCCAAGTTTGCTGTGACCAATTGCTGGCAGCAAGCAGCACATTGTTACTGCTCCCTGAAAACCCAGCACTTTTAGTCTCTGCAGAGCCTGGATTTCTACTTACTGGGGTAAGGCCAGGATAATCCACACCTCAAGCGTGATGGTATCTCCTTTGGCAGTTGCCCTGAATCCACTGGATTGTACATATGTTTTGCCCTCATTTAAAGTCCCACCCAGCCATCACTAACATGATCCATCATGCTTTGTGTTACTATTTACTGAGCTGGGTCTGCAGGCCCAGTGTTCTCAGGGCATTTAATCTAGTTGGTATCATTTATCATTTGTGGCATTCTCAAGCCTCACCTTACCCGCCTGCCAGAGGAGGACAAGGGGAAAGGTCTGTAGCTAGTGCTAGAGATAGAGGCTCAAAGGGGACGGAGAGCTTCTTTCTGCACAGCATACCTTGACCCTGGCTGACCCTTACCATTCTCTGCCCCAGGGATTGGCTCCGCTAGGAAATCCCCACCCCCGGCTCCAGTGACCCACTCTTTGCCCTTCCCATACCCCAGCCATGCCAGAGAGAGTCGCCTACTCCAGCCCTGAGATGGCCATTCAGAGACTCACCGATCTGCTGAAGAGCCCCTCAGGGCCACTGCTGCCTGCCGAGCTGGCCCTTACATCGCTCAGTCTTTGCCTCATCACAGCACTGTGCTTGCCAGGCTCTGGCAGGCAGCACTCAGCTCGCTGCGCCACTGAGCTGGCCAAGTTCAGCTGCGCCCGACGCCTCCTCCCAGCACAGTGCAGGCAGGAACAGGGCTGGGCTTGGCGCTACAGGGAGTCCTTGCCTGGGGCAAGTCCGGCACTGCAGTGGCTGGCGTTCCTGCATCCCTCTCCCTCACAGAGACCCCGACGGATGTGCAGGGGAAATCAGCGGACACAAAGCCATGTTAGCAGCTGGCAGCTGGATAATTAGGGCTGTCGGAATCTACCACCCCCACATCCCAGGCAGAAGCAGACAGCTGGAATGTACCATTCATCCACCGGCATCTGCCTGCTGTACTGGCCCTTTTCACGCAGTGAAAGTCAAGTCTTCCAAGCAGGCCAGCCATGAACCTGCAAAGCCTGGAGACTGGAATGCAGAAAGAGACCCACCATCTGCACTGCCAAGGAACTGCCCCCCTTCCTCCAGCTATAGGCAGGGCTGGATTCAAAACCAAAGTCCCTGGGTCCAGACTTCCCTACACGGAATGGCAGCCACAGCCTGTCAAGGCCAGCTGCCCCAAAGAGCAGGACACTGTGGCTGGAGTCACCTTTCTCCAGTCCATTGCTGTTTAGATCACTGCAGCACCCGAAGGCCCCAGTGCTCTGGGCACAGTGCACAAAGTGTTGAATCACTCACCGGGGATGAGCCTGGCAGCCTGGAACCTGCCTCATCTCAAACCCAGCCCCAAAGCTTTGCCCTGAGTTCACAGCCAACCAGGAACTTCCAGTCCCCACCTCCACCCCCCAACACAGCCAAATCCCAAAGTTCAAAATTCATCAGGCACCCCAAAGGCACACAATTGGAAATCACGAGGTTATTTTAGAAACAAATGTTGGGCTGGGTCACATGACTCCAGTAGCTGGAGCTTTGAAGAGAGTGCACCACCCATTGAGTGACTCGTGCAGAAATCTCAAAAACTTGTGAGTGTGTCCCCTCACCCCCAACACACCTTGAACACTGCCAGGTAGTGGGAAACTGATAAGCTGGCTTCATGGGCCCAGCCCAGCTCAGGACAGTGGGAAAGCCTGGTGTTGCCAGAATAGAAAGGGCTGCAAAGATGCTACCACAGCCACTCTTCCTGCTCCATATCATGGCTTCTGTCCCAGACGGGCTGCCTCAGGTGGTGCCACAGCAAGTCTTGGGAGGCCCCTGATTTTACCAGGGCACCAGAAGCAGCATCTCACACTCCTGTCCCACACTGCAATTGCCACCTGGGGGGAGCAAGCTGTCAGCAAAGGGCTTCATACAGTTGGACTACAGGTCCCTAGCCTCATGTCTCACTGTCTGGAAGGCTGTGAAAGGCCTAGCAAATTTATTTATCACATGAGCTGTTGTGGGTAGAATCTCACTTCGTCAAACGTATGAAATAGAAACTACAGTATGGAAGGGGATAGACAAATTCAGAGAAGGGTAAGTCACAAGGTCGGTTCAGATTTTTTCAGCAAACTGAGCAAGTTGTTTTGAGTCAAACAGTGTGGAACAACAGATAAGAAAGTGGGAAGATTAAAAGAAGGGAAAGTCACTTTTTGTAATGAAAGATCCAGGACAAATCTCTGTTCAGACCTAATGCAGTGGGGTCATATTTGCATACAAATTCTAACTCTGAAATTTCCCTTTGGATTCTTGAAGTGTTTCTGTTGAAGCACCGTCACTGTCACGTCTTTCACAGAATGCATATGGAAGTGGAAGTGTTAGTTATTCCTTTCCATACTGTAGTTTCCATTTCATGCATCTGAAGAAGTAACATGGTTACCCCTCTGAAACTTGTGAAAAGCTTGGTACACTAAGAAGAGACATCAGCCAGGGTGCTGGAGCCAGCCCGGGGCTGTGGTGAAGCAGCCCGTGACATTCACTCCAGATACTGTGAGGATAAGCAACAAGCTTTGCTTCTGAGATGAAAAATCCACAGTGGACATTATCCTAGGAACTCCCATGACGCCTGGTCCTGGAATGCGTGAGAACAACCCTTTCCTCAGCAGGACTCACAGCTCCTGGGGCACAAGCTAATCCATGACGCTCCCATTCATGAACTAGCCTACAAGACCACTATCCTCTGCCAAGTTCCAAAGGGGCAGCCATGTTAGTCTAGTTCAGCAAAACAAACAAGGAGTCCTGTGGCACTTCTAAAGACTAACAAATTTATTTATTGTATGAGCTTTTGTGGGTAAAAATCCCACTTCTTCAGATGCATGAAATGGAAACTGAGAAGGGGTTTGAGGCACTATTGCAATGTAAGTAATAGGGAACATGCTCCAATCCCCTGGATGTGTAAGGCAGCCCCTGCCTAACTCTAGCCTGTGGGAGTTCCAGGTGCTGTCCAAGCTGCAGGGGAAGCAACGAGGCAAAAGACAGAAAAATACTCTTGTCATCTGCCCAGAGCAAAGCAGAATTGATCCCCACAGCTGGCAAGGCTGCAACCTGAGACTGCCCCATTGCAACCTGGTCACCAACAGCCAGGACTTGGCCCCGATCAGCACTGCAATCAAACCACTCAGGCAGTAGCACATTGGAGTGGCCATCATGGGTGAGGCAGGAACACAGCATGGACCCTGGGCACCAAGGTGAGCTCAGACTGAGGCAAGGCTAACGCCTGCCCACCATGCCAGGAGCACAAAGTAGGGGCAGTGAGCCATTAGGTTTCAGACTAGGGCAGAAAAACTCGAGTACTATCAGAATACTTTCCTAATACTTTACCATACTTTTACAGCCCTCCTGCAACCAGCCCAGTGCTAGAGAGGAAAGCCAGTGAGCACCAGCTGGCACAACCAGGGCCCTTCACCATGGCTCCTCTTGTCTGGGGCAGCACAAGTGCCATGTGCCACTTGCTAGCCAGCACTGCCATCTGCTGGGGTGCTGCAGTAGTGCTGCTGAACACTCAATTCAGCTGCACTGCATCAGACCTCAGCATGCACCACCTAGGAATGGGCCAAGACAAGCCAGGGGCCCTTTCAGAATTGGGCCTGTCCTGCCAACCAGTCCAACATCATCCTCTCTGCTGCAAGGGGTTTGCAAGCTGTGCTGCGGGGAGAAGAGGGGGCAGCACCTGCCCTACCCTCCTGCCCCCCTTTCAGATCACAGTTCCTTGATACTTCTGCAGCTCCCAGAAATACACATGGCTTGACTGACAGATCCCATTCTGACAGAGGATGGGAAGGGAGGATGCAGATTTTTCTGCTCCCTTCTCTTGAGTCTTATCTCATGCTGGGCTGACTCTTGGCCATTTGCCTTTGTTCTGAGTGTTGGTATTTTGTCTCGTTCCTTGTCTCTCATGCATGCTCCCCCCCCCGCCCATCTCTGTGCACCGATCCTGATTTCTGTGATTACTGCCACACAGGTGCTCCATTTCACACCAGCCTTGGGTAGGACTTCACCACCTTTCTATATGAACATAAACAAAGTACTGATCTTACCAGAGCGATGGGCTCTGCTGGCCCACATTCTGAAGGGTCCCTCTCCCCCCGATACCCAACCCCATGCAAGCAGTGAAGGAAAGTTTGCAGCCCTTCTTTTCTTCTCTCCTTTCCAACATAAGCAGGATAGTCCTTGTGAACCACATTAATGTCTAGCCCTTTTTCAAATCCTGCAGCGAATCCTATTTATTGGTTTTCAATTTATTGTTTCTCAATTTCCTCTGCTAACAGTGAGTTGCATGCCAAGAACAGCCTGCATTTGGCACCAGCTGCACTGTTGGAAATCATCCCCGTACCCCTACCCCAACAGAACAAGCAGGCTATGCCTCTGAAGAATGTAATGGACTGATGGGTATTGCTGGCAAAGCAGCTCTGAGCATCATTTATGACAGCCCTTCCAGGGGCAGTGAGGACACAGCCCCTGGGGAGGTGCTGCCTTCCCAGGCTGGGCATCTGGTTTCTAACTGCAATCCACCCCAAGGCTGCTCAAGCCAAGAGTACAACATCACCTTGGGGGAATTAGGGGGTCTTTAATCTCCATCACTCCAATTTCAGCTGCAGCCCAGGACATGCCCAGCTGAGTTCCGAAACCTCCACTGAAACCTTTCTGCCTCTGCTGTCCCCAAGCCCATGAACACCCTAGCAGAAAAGAGCTGGGTATCTGACCAAGACCTCGTGGTTCCTCATCATCCTCATCCATGACACCAAGCCAAATGCTCAGCTCCTTGCAAAGCCATGCTAAAAAACAACTAACACCATCCTTATTTCTGGGCTCTGCACAGGACCCACAGAGCCCCCACTTCACAGCCATAGGCCAGGAGTTACTCCAGGCACTGCTCTCCTGAAGAGTCCAGGCTACGCAGTACACAGCTCAGCCAGTGTCACCTGATTTCTGTCTGTTCTCCTGACCCTTTCTCCTATCTCCACCTCACCAGGCAGGGTAACCAGAGCAGCACAGGGGCAGTGCCCTGTACCCCCTACAAACTCCAGCAATTAAACCCTGGCTTTCCCATCTTTTACTGTCCTCTACAGGAGGGGAGCTTGACTCTGTGTGGTCACCAGGCCTGGCTTAGACCCTGAAAGTGCCTGGGATGTCTCACCAGCTCTAGAACACCCCTGACTGGGACCTGTGGGCAAGAGCACCCGTGGCCTGGAAAAAGTTCTGGGGATTGGGCACGAACATTCAAGGTTTGTGCGCTTTAAGCATGCCACCACTGCAGCTGCCACCGCAGCAGCCTTGGGGCTCTAGCGCCAACATTTAGGGATCAAGCCCCATAAACCCAGTGCTAGCAACACCCCTGCCTGTGAATTACAAACAGGGTTTCAACCCCCATTTTACATATGGGCTGCTGAGGCTCATGCTGGTTAACTGAATGTACTGAGGTCATGCAGTGAGTCAGCAACCCTGGAGTCTGGGTTCCCAGGCCCATCTTAACCACCAACAATGAGAAATATGATTTCACAGCAAAGTCCAGATGGTCTCACAAGGTTGTACTGTGACCACCACTCTCCATCCTCTCTTGGGAGTTCACAGGCACATGGTGTATGTGTAATACATGGCCTCTCCTGCAGAGAGGGCGGTATTCTCAGGAGGTTCTCAGTCAGTGGCATACCAGGGGAGGTGGGGCTGTCCGGGCTGCAAGGGTGCAAAATCTGCACATCAGGTGGGGACCTTGGACCATCCTTGGACTTTGCAGAACTGCCAAGTTCACCTTACCAACAATTTCCTCAACATGCTGGACCTGCCTCTCTACAGCTCTCTGCTCCTTGTCCCCGGAAATGTGCAAGTAACACAGAGAATTTCCCTTCTCTGCACTCTCTGCTGCCTTTGCTGCCTATGCTCAGTGTCATCTGTAAAAACCTCCCTGACTTATTTACATCTCCCCACCATTCATTTAAATAATGGCCATTATATGCACCTCTGTAATTAGAACATTCTGGAAACTTGCCCTTGACACTCTACAGACACAAGCAATATATTCTATCTGGATGTGCAAGTTAAACAGTGGATTCTCCTTCAAAGCCTTAATTACAACTCATAACAACTTTGTTCAGTAGAGCTGGCAAAAAGCAATGACAGGTCTGCAAGCAAACCCTAGTGTAAGTAAACAGTTAGTTGGGTTGCCATTCTTTGACCAGATTAATTCTTGCAAGAGCCTGTAGGCTGCAGACACATCAGCGCCACCTGATCAAGTAATGGATTAGCGATCAAGGGGCAGGGCTAGTTCACTTACTGAGAGCAGACCATTGAGACACAGAAAGGAGCAAAATCAGAGAAACATTGTTTAGACGCTAAAATAACAAGCTGTTGAAGACAAGATTACTGTATGGCAGGGGTAGGCAATCCCTGGCATGTGTGTCAACAGTGGCACGAGAGCCCATTTGGAGCAGTACACAGCACTCTCTGCAATGTAACAGAAATTGTGGCTCCTGCCACTGAAAGCCACTCTGGGCAGCTTCTTTCAGGAGAAGCTGGGGCACAAAGGGTCCCCATCATGCCCACGTTCCAGGCATAGTGCGGAAAGAAGATACCTGGAACAGCTTCTCTCCATGGTGTGCATCCACCAAGGAGTCACTTGAGGTAGTTTTTTCCCTCAGCATGCCGGGAGACTCCCCAAGAGGAGCTGCTCAAGGCAGCTTCTTTCCATGGCATCCCTGGGGGTCCCCATCCCCAGGCATGCTGCTAAGAGGAGCCACTGCAGGCAGCTTCTTTCCACAAGTGGCTCCTTTCAGTGGCATGCCAGGGAAACACCCCCCTGCTGCTCCTCAACCTCCAGCCATGGCTGCCACCAAATTTTCAGGCAGCTGCCGCTTTTATTTCTGTGGAACTAACCACTGGCACTGGCTGACAGTCGAGGAAAAGGGGCCAGCACAGGGGTCGGCAGAGGCTCCTGACCCCTGCTGTATGGCCACACACCAGCATTAAGGTCCATCTCTACACATGTGTGGTTGGACAGGGTGCCCACCTGGTAGGCCCTCAGGTAGGATGTGCAACTCAAGCTGTTCTCTCCAGCAAAGGGCACACCACCACCCCAAGCAGCAACCCCATTCCAGGCAGGGTTCAAGGCAGCAAGTTGACTAATGCTGCTGTTCAGTTCAGCCAAGGACATGACACTCAATGTGGTTCTAAGAGGACAGCAGTCTCTCCTGAAGGGAGGTGACATCACAGACTGGTTTCACTGGGTTTGTGGCACCAGCACCTGTTTGCCAAACCAAACCACTTGGGCTGGCTTGGGCTGTGGCCTCAAGGCTAAGCCGGCCCCAGGAGATGGGGGCAGAGCCCTGTGAGGCTCACAGCTAACGGTCCCTTCCCTGACACTGGCTGCAAAGGAGTCCTGGGTCAACAAAAGGTTCCATGCTTCACACAGAGTGGTTTGCCATGTGGCTCCCCGTACAGCCCATCTGCCACAACACCGAGCTCTTCCCGGAGAGTATGAACAGAGCCCCAATGCAAGCTTCAGACAGGCTGCTTGCCTGGCTCCTGCATGCTGCCATCACGCTGGTGCCAGCTGCAGATACACAGGGTGAGTTTGGAGATGGGAGATGCAGGGTGATGAGGGTAAGCCTTTTTCAGCAGCTGATCACCTGTCAAACCAACTCCTGGGAGCAGCCTCCTCCCGGGCCAGGGCAGGCATCAACACAGCCAGCTGCAGCCACTAGCTGAGGCTCTTGGTCTCAACTGCAAAATGCCACAGACTAACTCAATGGCTACTTTCCCCTCCTCTGACCAGGCGACTGCAGCACCTACAGCTCCTGCAGGAACAGGAATCAGCTTAGCTCTCCCATCCCGAGCCCCACTGGCACTGAATGTTTGCTGTACTCGCTGCCAGGATCACCATGGAACCATGTGGGTGCAGTGAGGCTGCAGCAGGTCTGTCAATACCTTGCGGGACCTGCAGCACAGTTGGTAGGACTCAGTCTCTGCTGAAGCCTGCCCTCCCAAACTACAGATACAGAGCCCAGCCCAGTGCCAGATTGCAGCTGGGTTCCTAGTTCCTCCACACTGCTCCTGTTGCCAGAAGAGATGAATGAGTGAGGAAGAATGAGTCATGCTGTGTGGGATCCCCACATGAGGTGACAGGCACAGGGACAGCAAATACACTCTGCCCCCAAAACAATCCCTTCTCTTGTCCCTCATTCCCCTCCTGACGCTATCTGTAGTGTCACAATATGCCCAGGAAGCCAAAGGCACACCAGGAAGCATACCCGGAGGCAAACCCAGTGTCTTCATTTTGATAGGGAGCAGAGGGAGCTGTGGCCATGATGCCAATCCACAGGGCAACCCAACCAGACTTTCCCTTTTCCATATCCCACAGCCATAGTACTCCAGCCCCCCCCCCCCCCTTCACTGCCTAACCTACCCACATCCCTTCGCCTCACCCAGCTCTCCACCCAACATGATCAACTCACTTTTCCTCCCACAGCTGACTCTTACAGGAATTGGATGAAAGAGACACTGGAAAGCTGCAAAGCCAACCTGTGTTCCCACACTGGAGCTCAGCTTCCCCTAGAACAGGAGTCTCAAACTCACAGCCTGTGGGCCACATGTAGCCCCTAAAGTTATTTCCTGTGGCCTGCAATGACATTATCATTATCAATATTTGCAATATCGTTGGACAAAAGGTTTAAGTGGTGCAGCCCTCAGGCTAATGTACTAGTCCTCATGCAGCCCCTGTAGTGATTTGAGTTTGAGATCCCTGCCCTAGAGTGAACAGCCACCTATGAGAGCATTGCAGTCCACAACACCAACCACTGCACCTTTGGAGCCTGCCAGTCCTCCCACCCCTCAGGCTGAGAATTACTGACATGGGAGAGTCCTGCCCCAGGAGCCCCATTCCACTTCTGCTGGTGCCAGTGCCGGCGTGCTGCCCTGGTGGCCCTAGCCAGTGGCAGGACTTGTAGCACACACAGGGGTCTTGGAGGCACCCATTGCCATGGCAGCCAGGTGCTGCATACAGCAATGGAGGAAGATCCACTTGCTACCTGTGGATAGCCTGTCTGATCATACTGTGGTGGGGCTGTACATTACAGTGCTGCAGAGCAAGGCCTGTGCAAAGGGGTGTGTCCTGCCTTGCACGCTGAGCACAAGACACAAGCTCACCCTGAGCATGGAGGGTAGTCTGTTTCTGAGCACAGAAGCAAAGCATTCCTTGCTCTTTTAGTCACGTCTCTTTCCCCTCACTGAGCTCTGCCAATACAACACACATCTGGCTCTGCTCATCTAGCTGAGGTGCCTACATGGTCTTGTCACGTAGTACCTGAGCACCTCCTGATCCCACTGTATAGGTTATGTAGGAAATACTGATATTCCCATTATGCAGATGGAAAACTGAGGCACAGACAAACTGATCTGCATTGTCTGTGGCAAAGCAGGGAATTAAACACAAGTCTACACACCCTAAGCCTTCCATCCTCTTGGTTCCCACACTGGGTCTCCCATGAGCAGAAATGGCCAGTCCTGCCACACAGTCTGCTGCTCTTCTGTGAGGAGGAAAGAGAATGAAGATGGATAAGTTGTGATCTTCACACACATGCCACCCTTCAGAGCTGGCTCTCAAGTAAGCGCTGTGAGGCTAAAAAGCCAGAACCCCTTCCGTGCCCTTGCCCAAATGCTGCTTTACTAATTTTAAAAAGTTCCACCTTTAAACTAATCCTTAAAAATAGACAGAAGTAAAAATCCTCAAAAATCTGTGCCAAGAACAACTCCCTTTAAGGCTCATTGCTTCATTATATTCTTCTTGCTCCTTTTAAAATCAGCACCTAATTTCAATAAACAAAGCAGCTCCCCATGTCTGCTTAGAATAAAAGTTCCTGGTGGTGTTGCCAAGGTTTCAAGACTAAACAACACTCTCTCTTGTGGCTTGAAGAATTTCCACATCTTGTCCTTCCAGCTATGGGCAGGAGCCATTGCAATGAGCAGCAAACTCAAGTTGTACTAGATCCTACTGCCCCTTGGAAAACCTGGGTGTTAATTACCAGGGAACGTCCTGAGCAGAGAACTGTTCCATCACCCACAGGGACAACAGCACCTGATAAATCACCCGAGAAACCAGGCAATTTAGGATGGAGGAGGCAGCAAAGGGAGCACTCAGCTTCACTGCTCCAACCCAACACCATGTCAGTAGCAAGCTTAGCTGTTCCAGTGAAGCAATATTAGCCAGGGCTCCCTAGAATGGATTTATAACAACCTGTCTCACTTACCTGGAATAAAAAACATCACCAGGAAACAGCCAATGTCTGAAAAGCCAGCAGAAATGTTAGCTGTCTGTAGGTTCAGTCCAGAGCCTGAACAGAACATTCCCAGAGCAAGCCCCTGAACCAACAGTGAGAGATAAGATGCCCTAAATCCACTCAAGCTTTACATTAATGATCAATTAGATTAAGAGGAGAGATCTTCAATAGTACTATTTTTGTGCCTGGGCATGCGGAGATAGACGTATTGACTGGGCCAGTCACTGTCCCAGACCCACTTAGATGCAGGATTACAAGTTCCAAAAGCTGATGATGAGAGCAAGTTAATTTTTAAATGTGCAGCACAAACACCCACTAGAGAGGCGCTCTCCCTCTGCAGCACAGAGACAAATAGTTAAACACACACACAAGGAAACACACTGCAGCAAATGACACATAGTCAAAGGCTTTGCTTCGCCCAGGCTGAGAACTTCTACCATTAGCAGAATAAGCCACAGGAAGCATGCAGAGCTGCAAAATCAGAAACTCTCTTGTTCAACATGCTCTGTATCAAACACAACAACTTAGCTGTGAACCTAGGCCCCAGCCCCTTTGTGGGAGCTGGGAAATGTTCATGGAGTGGTGATGGTTACTCATGTAAGACACATCAAGATACACTTAGATGAAGACAACTCTTCCAGGAAGGTAGACCAGTTGTTACACTCTCACCTCAGCTCTGCACTTCACAGAGGCAAGAACATTTGCTTTTACAAATAATTCCTCAATAACCTCAGGAAAAGCTCTAAAGTGTAAACTTCGAGGAAGTCACTCAGAGACATGCAGTACAATTCCCCGGGCCAACAGCCTAGTAGAGCTGTGCCTCTCAGAGAGGTAGCTCTGAGGTATTGGGAGGCCTAGAGAGGGTAAAGCCCTTTTTGCTCAGCTTGTCTGTGTGATTCTCAGATTTTGACTGAAGATCCTTTCAGCCTTTCTAGGGTGCCTGGTGGAAGTGTTACAAGCCCCTGAGACATAATCACCATGTCAGGCAAGCTGGACTTCTGGTGAGTGACATTTTAACTGCCTTCTGACTGTGCCACTGATCTTTGCCCAAGCAGTGGTGCAAAATGAAAATGGCTTTATTAGGTATTCCCCAGTCACCAGCAAGTGTCTTTAGGAACAGGTAGTGAGCCAGGAGTCGAAAGCTCCCAAGAGAGAAATGGGAGCAGCAGTAAGTCTCAGTGCTCCACAAAGCAGACAGCTGCAGCTTATGGAGACTCTTGCCCTACCAGCAGACCTCTCCCCAGTCCCAGCAGAGCCTGGTAGTCCTACACCAGCTCTATTCTGACATGTGGTATGTGCATGTGGCCTCTGCAGCCGCAGCTCCATCTGCACACAGTTGGTAAAATGTGTTTCAACAGAAACCCCTGTGATGTCAGACACGGGGCTGCATTTCCTCTGACTCCAGGTCCCCTGTATGATTCCAGAATCCCGCTGCCAACAACTGTAATGCAAATGGGTGAAGATTCCTGCACCTCGTATCCCTCTTTTTAGCATGCCGGGGGCACCACCCGCACAGAGGTCCCTCTTTTGCAGGCTGCATCCACTTGCAGACTAATTCCTTTCCTGCAACTAAACAGGATGAAGAGGCTCAATTCGATTAGCTCAAATTATATCAGATCAGGAACAGCTGCGATGGTTAAATCCCAGCTGGACTCTCCTTGGGCCGTGCCTAGAGAGGCTGGAAATCACTCCAGGGCAAGCACAGCTCTGCATTCCCCCCTTGCAGGGGCTACTGCACAGCCTCCCCCTGCTTTACCCATGGGCTCTAAAGTGACAGCATGCCTTGAGAGCTGAGTGCCTCAGGTGCAGGGGGCAGTTTCCTGTGCAGAGAGCAGCATTGCCTGATATAACAGACACACAGGGGAGCTGTGATGGCTGCCCTTCCCCATGCTCTCTGATTACAACTTCCCAGACGGTCTGGGGAGAAGCTGAGATTTCCTGGACACGCTTGAAAGGAGCGCCAGCTCATCCTCGTCTCTTCTTCAGCACGGATGTAAGGGCAGAGCAGAAGCAGCAGACCTCTGGGAAAGTTCCACTGAGCCCCAGGGAAGGGCCTGGCTCTCAATAACCCCTCTGTAGGGGAGGCTGGAACCCAGGCTCTGCTCCCCACACAGGAGGGGCTTGGCAAAGAGCTCAGCACACCTGGCAGTTTCTGTGGGGATCTGGAAACAAGCTCAGCTCTTGGCTGGATTTCCACAACAAAGTCAGGGTTGCAGACCCGTCCATACTAACCCACTGGGAGACCAGCCACTAAGGAACAGGAAAGCCACCATAGCTCTGCTCTTTAAAATAGCTTAACAGCATGCCTCACTTGCATGCCCCTTGCACACCCAACCAAGGCAAAGAATTGTAGCCCAACCACCTGACCCACAAGCCCCCTCAGTACTGTGGGGAGAGGACCTGCACTCGTCAGAGCAAGACACTAATTTCCAGGCCCCCTGGCTTCCTTCCACAGCCACATGCACCACATGCTTCCAGGATGGCCTTCTCCAGAGCTGCTAGAATATCTTACTGCTCAGCCTCTAATACCAGCAGTAACCAAAGCATCCCATCTGCCCTATCTAGGAAGGAACAAATAGCCCCAGGTCTTTGAACTCTGCCACTAGCTGCTGCCCTCTTCACTCCCACTCCAGAAGTGTAAGAGAGAGGCCCAGATCTGTGGGATGGAGAGAGGCAGCTCTCCATACTCAGAGCACTGCTCTCTCACCAGATTTATCACCTGGACAGAGAGTGATGCATCTTTGGGCCAGTGCAAGAGCAGAAGGACAGAATTACAAGCAGCCAATTCAGTGAGCAGAGGCCTTCCATCAAGGAACAACCCTCAGTGCAAAACAGCACACCAGCCATGCAGGGACAGAGCATTCCTGGCCACACGGTAACAAGGAGACAGACAGACCCTGTGCAGCAGCTGAGATTTTCACCACTGTGTTTCAGGAAGGAGAGTATGAACTAGAGTCACCCCAGGCAGGCCACAGTCCCAGCATCTAACCACTGGATTCTCCCTGCCTGGAGCAACGTCTGCAGCTAACAATGACACAAGCTGGGCTCTTCGCTCACAAGCTGTTGATGTTATACATACAGCATTCAGCAGCATCAGAAGGAGCTTGGCAGGGGATTTATGTGGGACCAGCTGACACTGAACTAAATCTGTGGCCCCAGATTGCTTTCAGGTTTCAGTAGAAAAACAAGGAGTCGTGTGGCACTTTAAGACTAACAGATTTATTTTTCGCATGGGATTTTCTCCCACGAAAGCTCATGCGAAAAATAAATCTGTTAGTTTTAAAGTGCCACACAACTCCTTGGTTTTTTTTGCTGGACTAGACTAACACGGCTATCCCTTTGGAAATTGACAAGGTTTCAGTAGACCTGGTTGTTCAAAGCAACTGGAGGATGGAGGGTCTGAGCTGGAAGACCATTAGCTGACTGTATTAAAGTCCTTGGTGCCAGGATACAATAAGAAGCCTGGCTGAGGTTCCCTGGCTGGAAAACTACTGGTTTCCAAGACAAGTAACATAAGCGGCAGTCTGTTATTGGCCCTCAATGGCAGGCAATACATTTTCAACCAAATAGCTAGTGTATAAAGAGCTAGCTGCTAGCTTTTAAATAGGCTGTGGCCAGTCAGCTTTATTGACCAATTTTAGTGGCATGTTGAGACTTACAAGATCCAAAATGAAAGAGCAGACACTGACTTCCGCCCCTCTTTGTGGAGGGAAGAGACAGACGCAGCCTCTGATGCACTGGAGACAGCAATCCAGGCCAAACAGACTTGAAAAATAAACCCGATAGGTGGAAAATCCATACTCTATCCGGAAGACAGGGGCATTGCTGGCTAGGGGAGGGACCCAGGGCACGGCCCGCAGGCTCTGCCCCCAGCCTGCAGGCCCCGCCTCCTGGCCGGGGCAGGGCCGGTGCCACCACGCCACCGCAGGCGGCCAGGTCCGGATCCCCGGCTGGGGACGGGGCCGCCGTGGCTGTGGGTGGCTGGGCCCTGGATCTCCGGCCCGATTGGGCCGGAGATCCGGGGCACTGGCGCTGGGGTTCGGGGCATGTGCCCCGGAGCGCCCAGCGCCAGCGACACCCCTGCTGGAAGAGCTGACTACACAGCAGGTGCCTGACCTAGGTGGACACTGCAGGGAGCAATATATCAGTGCTGAAGGTATTTTCAGACTTAAGAGCATGTGTCTGTGGCCAAGGGCCCTCTAAACCCACAGGCAATAAAAACCAGGCAGCCATGGTGCTATTGCTTATGTGGGTACTTGGTCCTGCTATGAGTGCAGGAGACTGGACTCGATGACCTGTCATGGTCCCTTCCAGTTTCTGATTCTCATCTGTCTGCATAAGCAGGGACATACATGGGAGCAGGGGGTGGGGAGAACAAGAAGGGGCATATCCCCCCTGTGAGGAAGTAAGAAAACCTCTTGGGCTACTGCGGGATGCCAGGGGCAATGCCCAAAAGTTCTTCTTTTCTATTCCTGTATTTTGGTGATGGTATTATGGTGATGGGACTTGGGGTTGTGATAACTGTAGGTACCACTAGTGGGGGAAGAGGCTTTAGTCCGACCTTACCTGGACCCCCTGCAGGTGACAGGCTGTGCCTGGTTTAGACCAGGGGGAGGGCGGCTGGATGCAGAGGAGAACAAAAGGCAGAGAAGGGGGTAGAAGGAAGATGGAGGTTGGAGAGGCAGGATCTCCGGGGCTCGTCCTGGGGGTTTATTGCTAGACCTCCCGGGTGATCTGAAAGCCAACTGTCCTAGCTGCTGTGAAAACTGGATTGCTAATAAACCCTCTAACTTCTACATTGGCTGAGCATCACTGCTGATTGGGACTGTTGGGATCCTCGTGGAGGGAGGAACCCTCCCCCCAAGGGAGACCAGACAGAGTAAGGATCGGACCCTCTGGGCCTGGATTGGGAGCTGGCTACAGGTAGCAAGGAGACCTGGCAGATTCGGGAGAAATCTCCACCGTAGCAGAGTCCTGATTGGCTGTGAACAGAGGGGATCCAAGCATGCAGTCTGCAGTCTCCGTGACACCTCCCACCTAGAGTTACCAAATACCAAAGCATGGAAAGGAGGACAGGGAAGTACGAAAAGGAAGACATTGGAGGACATATGGAGAAATTTAGTATTAATGTTATATTCTTCTGTTTCTAGGGGGCCCTGGAATGCTTCCCCCTAAAAATAGGGTGTTCCAGGGCATTCCAGCATACTTTAACCCCTGTAAGCAAAAAGCCAGACAAAATCATGTATTTTTAAAATGCTGCAGGAAGGAGGACGTGAAGGTAAAAAGGAGGACATGTCCTCGTTTTGCATGACATCTGATAACCTTACCCCCACTCCAGTAATCATTTGGGGGCATAGAAATTCTCCAGCTTCAGGACCACCAGGGAGACAGGAGGAGGGAAGAATGCTTCCCAGGGCCAGTGCAGGTAAGAGCCAGCACCTCCTGAGGCCATGGGGTTCAAAGTTCAATTTCTGCACATGAGGAATCCCTCAACTCACAATTCTTGATGCAAAGAGCAAAGCTTGCACCACAGTGATGTTTTCCACAGATACTAGCTCAAAGCATGGGACTTGCTGCCATGCACCCATTATAGCAAACAGAACCTTCTGCCAATTGCCTTTAGCATTTTATGATGGCCATCTACTTAAACAGCCTCTTGCCCAATGAGCTCATCTCATCTTCTGTGACCTGTCCCAACAGAAAAGAGGTGGCTGAAAAAATGGGACACACATTGTGAAAAACATCTAAGTAGTTTCTGTTTTGGGGGTTCAAAGCTGACTCATATTCCAATTTTTAGCAACATTTTTCACAACAGTTCAACTGACTTTGCTGAAAGCTTCTGAAATTGAAATTACAGTTTCAGAAAGCAAAACATTTCTATCATGAGTTGAACAGAACAGTTGATAAAATGTGCAGAAGAAATTGTATGAAAAACAAAACATTTCAATGATGTTGACAATTATTTGTGCTAGGTTTTACTTTAGAAGAGAACCCATATTTTGAACAAAAAAGTGTGTGAAAAATGCCAGTCCATTCCACAAATATATATTAAGTCTGCCTGTGCACTCTCTCTTCTCCCCGCGCCTGCATGCACACTACTCACACTGCGCTTGTGCCCCACAGACCTCAGCGCAGGTCAAGGATGAGGAAAGTTGGTATCACTATCCACATTTCATGGATTAGGAAAGTGACTTGCCCATGGTCACACAACACATTCATAGCTGAGCCAGGATTACATCAAGGGTCTTCAGACCCTCTGCTAAGATGTCTGCCCTCCTGTCTCTGTTTTAATATGATTACTAGCTCCAGACTGGGTTCCCTGCTGAAAGCAAATTGGAAGCACATACAAAAAAAAGCCAACCTTTCCTACTAATATGCTGACATCATGTCAGTGGTGCGCACCAGAGCACTGCATCAGGGTTTGGATTTGATGCAGTTTCTCTCTCAGCATACTAGATGAGGCCCAGTATTCTCCCCAGGACTTGAAATTAGGGGGACTGTAGGAGGGGTGTTGGGGTGCTCACTAAATTGGTGTAACATTGGTATTAGCTGACAACTGAGAGGGTGTTGGGAATTTGGGGGGGGGGTTAGGGAGGGTGTTAGGGAAATCCCTGACTAGGCCCCAGGAGCAGGCAGACTCATTCCAGCTGTTGCCATACACTTGACTGGGCTGAGCCCACCCCCGAAGCCAGCAGCGTGCCCCAAGGTACTCGTCGCATGCACGCTCCCCACTCACTTCTCCCTCACTCTGCCATGGCAGTCATGTTTGTCACATGAGCTGCCATCAGACAGCCAAGGGGAGACTTGGGTCTCAATAGCAGATACCCCTCACCTCCCCCCCGCACTATTCTGTCTCCAGAATCCCTGGCTCTGCACTCAGACTTAGCTATTCACGTGGGGTTAAAGAGTTCCAGCAAAGATTTTAGAGAATTAATCTTAAAAGTGAAAGCAAAAGGAAAATGACAGCTGACCCCAGTGCAGACATTCTCCATGCCCCTCTGGCTGCAGCCTGCGAGGATCCTTGGACAAAGAGCTAAAGAAACTCAATAGCCCATTTTAAATGCTTAACTTGTCAGCTGCTAGTGCCTGGCTTCTATGGCTGTCTGGAAACGCAATTCTGCTTGCACTGGCCATACGTAAGAACCAAGTGATGTAATGAGACACAAGTGAAAAGAAAACACTGGAGCCTTGGTCTGCGAGGCAGGGGGGAAGGGGTGGGAAAGGAAAGACCCTCCAGCTGGGCAGTGGCTTCTCTTTCCTTTCCATGGCAATCCATTTGTAAGTGAAGTATCCCCAACTTCCTCCTAGCACTTACTGCATCTAGAGACAGACACTTCCCTTGGTCACGCTGCCAAGAACACTTAAGCTCTGTAAGAACCCACTGAATGATCTGGCAGCCCTAAATCTCCGTGGAGAAAGCTCTTCCTGATAAGATGGCTCCACTCTGTTAGTTCCTGTGACCCATTCAGTCAGCTGGAATGGGCTGTTGGTCACCATCTGGGAACAGCAACCAGGACGGCATGTGTAGCTCAGCCCAAATGTTCATAAGGCCTGTGACTCCACCCTCAGCCCACCTCTCCCAGCAAAGGCAGGAGCAGCCTTCATGGTGGGGATGAGAGATGAGGCAAGATGAACATGTGTGTTATGAGCACCTGCTTGGAGTGTTACGGCACATCACAATAGATAGAAATATTCCCAGCCTCTGAGGGAAACACCCTAACTCAGCAGGAAACATCACGACTCAGCAACAAACACGCCCAATTCAGTTGTGCATTCCAACTAAGAAAGAATGTAGTGTAAAGAAGTGTGGTACCTTGAGGGCCCTCCTTTTGTCAAGGCAGTCAGGGCTTTGGCAGCACAGGGCCTTTTCCTCTGTTACAGTCCGATCATCTGGAGAAGAAAAAGATCAAATTAACCATCACAGAAAGGGGCTGAAGGGGCACCCAGTGGAGAGTGCTGGCCTGCTTGTCTCCTTGGGACAGAATAAAATTCAAACCTAGATAAGTACTGCTCATATGAGGACAATAGCTCTCCAATGGAGAGGTGCTGTCTTGTGAAACCCAGCTCTCATTGCTCTGTGCTGTAACTACCAATGTCAAGCAGTGCAGGGTATCTGAATGCTTTGTCTACATTGGACAGAATGAATTTAAAATATGCCCAGGTCAGAACTCAGTTTGCAAAGTAGTTCCAGCAGAGTCCAGCTCTGTTCTCTTTGGCTAAAGCAATAACCCACTACACTGATACTGGGTGCCCCCATCCTTGGGTGGGGTCCGGTGTGTAAGGAATTCAGACAATGGAGTTTAAGCCCAGGAATGTCAGAAAAGTGGAGTGGCATCACCAAACCTGACTGAACTGGCTGATTGTAACTCATGCGCGCATGTTTCTAAAGGGAACACTAGAGGGTCCCCAAATTCATGAGCATATTACAAAGCTTAGCTCATTTATAAAACGGTTGGTTACTCACCGTAACTGTCCTTCTTCAAGATGGGCTGCTCACATACATTCAGTTAGAGGTGTCTACATGCCACAGCGCACAGTAGCGTGGAATGTCTTTAGCGTTCGCCTGTCAGGTCAGGGCACACGGCCAATGTCCCCTCCACGCCGTGGTCGCAGCTATATAGGTGAGCATGACCCTGACCCTCCCAGTCCCATATACCTTCGTCAACTCCGTTAGCGGGGACAGTGGGAGGGACCTGAATGTATGTGAGCAGCCCATCTTGAAGAAGGACGGTTACAGTGAGTAACCAACCGTTCTCCTTGGCTGTGTTCACACACACATGGTTATTTCGAAACAAGTTGCATCGAAACAACTTGTTTCAAAATAAAGCCTTATTTCAAAATAAAGCCTTATTTCGAAATAACATACTTCGAATTAACAAAATGTTATTTCAAAATAAGAAAAAAAGCGGGAAACGAAATAGCAGGTTCACACTGTGCAGGCACCTGCGGGCTGAGTGTTCCCTGGCCAGGGTGCTGAGGGGGCAGCCCTTGACCTGTTGTTTCGGAACCTCTTGTTCCGAAACAACATGTTCACACGAGTTGTTTCGAAACAAGTGTTTTGAAACAAGGTTGTTTCGACCCCAAATGGGGTTTAACTTGTTTCGAAATAACACCCTTGTTTCAAAACAACGGGTTCCCGTTGTTTCGAAACAACAGTGCGTCGTGTGAACATGTTTTTTTTTGTTTTGAAACAACGAGGTTGTTTCGAAACAAAAGTGCTGTGTGAACACAGCCCTTCAAGCATTGCTCACATCATTCAGTTATAGGTGACTGCTAGCTGTGCCCAAGGATGGTGGGAGGAGTTACAGTCTACCCACACTGAGTACAGCTTTGCCCACAGCGGCATCATTTCTCGCCTGTTGGGCAATGGCGTAGTGCGTTGTGAAGGTATGTACTAACGACCACGTAGTGGCCCTGCAGACCTCTTGGATAGGGACCTTGGCAAGGAAAGCCGTGGAGGACGCCTGAGCTCTGGTGGAGTGGGCTCTCACAGTCTCTGGGAGAGGCGTGTTTGACCTTCTGTAGCAGTCTTTAATGCAGTTCACAGTTCATTTGGAGATGCATTGGGAGGATACTGGAGAACCTCTCATGCGTTCCGCAACTGCCACGAACAGTTGGGGGGTCTTGTGGAAGGAATGGGTGCATTCAGTGTAGGTTAGGAGTGCTCTCCTCACATCCAGGGTGTGCCACCGTCTCTGGTTTTCCGTTACCTGCGGGTCTGGATACAAGACCGGCAGGCAGATTTCTTGATTCATGTGGAAGGGGGTGGCAACCTTGGGCAGGAACGAGGGATGGTGACGCAGGACCACCTTGTCGGGAAAGAAAACCGTATATGGGGGTTTAAAGGATAGGACTTGTACCTCTGAGACCCTTCTGGTCGATGTAACGGCCACCAGGAAAGCCATCTTCCAGGACAGCACTAGCAAGGTGGCTGAGTCTAAGGGCTCATACAGCAGTTCTGTCAGAGCCTGTAACACCACGTTCAGGTTCCACTGCGGGGCGGTGTTACGGATGTGGGGAAAAAGTTTTTCCACTCCTTTCAGAAATCTATGGCAGATGGGGTGTGAGAAGAGTGGGACCCCATCTGTTGTTTGGTGAAAGGCCGAGATTGCTGCCAAATACACTTTCAGTGATGACGGAGATAGGCCTTTCTCCCTTAGGTCAAGAAGGTAATCTAAGGTTGCCTGTACTGGTGCGGAGATAGGGTCTATGTTCTTATCACAGCACCAAGTGGAGAAGTGATTCCATTTTGCGATATACGTGGACCTGGTGGAGGGTTTTCTGCTACCAACCAGGACCTTTTTAACCCTATCCAAGCAGTGTCTCTCTTGCTCGCTGAGCTAGAGAGCATCCAGGCTGTCAGGTGCAGGAGGCCCAGGTTGGGGTGCCGAAGGTGTCCCGAGTCCTGTGTCAGAAGGTCTGCCCACTGTGAGAGGCAGAGCGGGGTCCTCACTGACATGTCTTGAAGGAGAGGGAATCAGTGTTGCCTGGGCCAGTCTGGGGCTATCAGGATGATGAGTACCTCGTCTGTGAGGACCTTCAGAGGTACCCTGTGAATCAGGGGATTTGGCGGGAAGGCATACATTAGGACTCCCGACCAGTTGAGGAGAAAGGCATTGCTGAGAGACCCCTTCTCCTGACCTCGGAGGGAGCAGAACCAAGGGCATTTGTGGTTCTGCGCTGTGGCAGAGGTCTATCTGAGGGGTTTCCCACCTGATTGTCAGCAGGGAGAAAACCTTGTCGTGGAGGGACCACTCGTGATTCATCAGCGGCTTTCAGCTGAGTGAGTCCGCTATGCCATTGTCCACCCCGGGTAGATGGGTGGCAGTTGGCGTGAAGTGATGGTCTATCGCTAGTTGCCACAGCTTGGTCGCTTCCTTGCATAGGGCCGAGGAATGGACTCCCCCTTGGCGGTTCATGTAGAATACGGCTGCTGTGTTGTCTGAGAGGATTTGGACCACTCTGCCCTGGATCTGGTCCAGGAAGGTCATGCAGGCCAGTCAGATGGCCTTGAGCTCCTTCACGTTTCTGTGGAGGAGACTGTCCTCGGGGCTCCAAGCGCCTCGCGTGGAGAGGCCCCCAGACAGGTGGGCACCCCACCCCAGGTTGGAGGCATCCATTATCAGGGTTACTGCAGGTTTGGACTCCCTAAACGGGATTCCCCCCATCGCGAAGTCGGGGTCCTACCAGATTTGGAGGGACTCCAGGGCATGCTGGGGTACTGAGATTACCTTGTCGAGACGGTTCCATTCTGCTCGGAAGCTTGTGGCGAACCAGAGCTGGAACGGTTGCATCCACAGGCGGGCTGTTCGGATTACCAGTGTGGCCGCTGCCATGTGCCCCAGGAGCTGCATGCATCTGCATGCTGTGGTCAGGCCGGGTGCCTGGAGCTCCGTGATGATGGTGCAGATGGACCGAAATCTTGACAAGGGCAAGGACACGATGCCTTGCTAAGTGTCCAGGCATGCCCCAATGAACTCTATGTCCTGGGTGGGGCAAAGCTTGGACTTTTCCAAGTTTATGTGAAAGCCCAGGAACTTGCACAGGTTCATTACGACGTCGACATGGTCTTGTACTTGTTGACTTGACTTGCCCACTGTGAGCCAGTCGTCCAGGTAGGGGTAGATTCCTACACCCCTCCTGTGTAGGAACACTGCAACCGGTGCGACACACTTTGTGAACACCCTGGTGGCTAGCGATAACCTGCTAGCTGCCCGCAGGGGAGGGCAGTAAACTGGTAATGGTGTCATGCCACTACAAACCTGAGGAACCGCCTATGGTGGGGACGGATGGCTATGTGGAAGTAAGCGTCCTTTAGGTCAAGGGCTGTGAACCACAGTCCTGGGGTCAGGGAGGGAATAATCCGCAGTAGGGAGATTATGCGGAATTTTATTTTCTTTATGTTTTTGTTGAGAGCTCTGAGGTCTAGGATGGGCCGTAGGTCCCCGTTGGGTTTGGGGACCAGGAAGTAGCGGGAATAGAACCCTTCGCCGCATTCCCTCTTGGGAACCTTTTTGATGGCTCTGAGGGAGAGTAACTTTTGGCATTCAGTCTCGAGCTTGCCTAGCAGATCGGGGTTCTCTGGGATTATGGGAGGGGACGGTTTCCTGTCCTGGGGGGTTGAGAGGAACTGGATGTGGTATCCTCTTGCTACAGTGTTGAGGATCCACTGGTCCAAAGTGACCGGGGTCCACCGTGAGGAGAAGTGGCAGAGGCGGTGGGGGGAGAACAGGGGCTGTGGAGCGCTGCCCTCGGAGGGACCATCAAAACGCTGTTTGTGGCCCAACGAATGGTCTGACTCTTGTCCGCGCCACCCCGACTGGGAGGCACCCAGCTTACCCCCTTTACCTGCCCGGCCTTTATCCTTGTCCAGGTTACCAAGGTGGCGGTGGGGAAACTGGAGAGATCTCGGGAACTGGGTCTGCAGCTGCAGCTGTTAATTCAGTTGTTGTAGCTGCTGTTGTAGCTGGTGCGACTTTGAGGAACGTGTAACAGGCAGCTGGGTGTAGATGCTGAGGGACTTCAAAGTGGCCCTCGAGTCCTTCATACCATGCAGCTTCGTGTCTGTGGAAGATGCAAAGAGGTCGGGTCCTTCGAAGGGAAGGTCCTGAATAATTTGTTGCATCTGTGTGGAGAGGCCGGAGTTCTGGAGCCAGGCCAGACGGCGCATCACCACTGCCAATGCCATTGTGCGTGCCACTGGGTCAACTGCATCCCAGGTTGCCTCAAGCGCATCCCTGGATGCTCTCTCCCCCTCGTCCAACATCTCTTCGAAGTCTCTCAGGCGATCCTCGGGGATGACCAATTGTAGATTCTGTAGGGCTTCCCACAGGTTGAAGATTTAGTGCGTCATCAAAACAGAATGGTTTGAGATGCGCAGCTGGAGGGCGGCCGAGGAGTAAACTTTCCTGCCAAGTAGGTCGAGCCTCCTTGCTTCCTTGTTCTTGGGGGTAGTGCTAGGTTGCCCTTGTCTCTCCCTTTGGTTGACTGCATCGACCACCAACGATCCCGGGGGTGGGTGGTGAAACAGGAAGGGGAAACCTTCTGGGGAGACAGAATATTTCTTGTCCACTATTTTGGACACTGGCAGGATCAAGGAAGGCGTTTGCCAGCGTTCCTGGACAATGCAGAACACCCCGGTGTACAAGGGAGTTCTGACCTTAGCCAGTGGGGTTCAATGACATGTGTCAAAGAGGGAGTCATCTTCCACCTGGATTACCCCTAGCTTGAGCTTCATGTTCGCTGCCATGTGGCGGAGAAGGTCCTGTTCGACACGAGGATCCCCTTTGCGGTTGGTGGGCATGTCGATTAATGTCTCATCAGGCGACAAAGATGATGGGACCCTTGATCTGCTTCATTGTGTTGAATCTGAGTCTGGTCCATCGTCGGAGAAATCCGAGGACTCTGGTGCAGATGAACGTGCATACCGGGAGGAGTCATCATCTGCTGTCGCATTCAGCCAGTCGAGAGTCCATTCATTGTGCGGGGACCTCAATGGCGGCATAGGTATAATGAGGGGACCAGGTGTTTCTCCCGATGGGTGCCTGCGCCACACGCTCAGTGACACGGAGCTTTTGCAGGCTCGCTTTCTCGGGTGCTTCTCCTGGGGGGGAAGAGAGGGATCCTCCGAGGATGACCTGGATGACTTCCCCGCTGATAGTTGGCAGTCCGGTATCAAGAATTCCTCGGGGAAGCAGTGAGGAGCCATAGAACTTGGGCCCGGTACTGGGTTTGACAGTGCTGGGTTAGAGAGAGGGAAGGAGGCCTGAGATGGTACCAGCATCAGTGCAGGTGTTGGCAGTGCCGAATCCGATGGTACTGGAAGTGACCGCACCAGAAGTGGAGTTATCGGCAACGGTGCCGGGTCCAGCAGTACCGGGCTTGGTGGTGGCGCTGGGCTTGCCAGTGGTGCCGGACTTGCAGGCGGTGCTGAACTCGTAGGCAGTGCCGGACTTGTGGGCGGTGCCATGTCCAGCAGCGCCAAGGGAGGCGGCGCCGTTGTGGCCGGTTGCCTCGTGTTCTGCACCAAAGCCGGATTTGAGCACCCTTGGCAAGCTGGTGCCTGAGCCATGGCCCTGCTCGGGGCGGCTGGGAGGCTACCGGGAGACCGGTGAGGTTGGTGCCTGGAAGGTACCGTGGAGGGCCGAGATCTTGGGCCTGGTACCGGGGATCGGCGGGAAGCTCGAGCCCGGGCCAGTCGAGTGTTCAGCGGAGTGCTGGTGGCTCGGCTGCTTTCGGATGGAGCGGTGCCAGTCCCCGAAAGGAGGCAGAGGCAATGCTCCTTTTCCAGCCGAGTCCTCCACTTGAAGGATTGGCAGATAGGGCAGTCCGCTGTGATGTGGGACTCACCCAAGCAAGCAAGGCACTTCTCGTGCAGATCATCCGTCGGGAAAGCCTTGCAGCATCCTAAGCACGGCTTGAATCCTGGCATTTCGAATTTCACGCAAAAGAACAGGCTCTTGCGTTTCGCAAGAAAACGCTGATCCGAACCGACGCTGATAGCAGAAAAAGGAACTGGGAGGGTCAGGGTCACAGTCACCTATATAGCCACGGCCATGGCGTGGAGGGGGCGTTGGCCGTGCACCCTGACCTGACAGACTAACGCTAAAGACTTTCCGAGCTACCGTGCGCCGCAGCACATAGACACCTGTAACTGAATGATGTGAGCAGCACTTGAAGGAGAATAGTTAATTTTGCAGAGGGTGCAGGCAAGGGAAAAGTGGGAGGAGAAAAAAAGCCAGACACACAAATACACTTGACAGGGAACTCTTTCTGTTCCTTACCAATAAGCAGTTTGCTAAGTGCTTTAGGCTAGAAGGGGTGAGAGGCAATGGAAATTATTAATCTACTTTATGAAGTGCCACTTGCCAACCCAGTGAGTGACACTGGAGACCCTGCAGAAGCTTGAAACAACTTGGTCAGCTGCTCCTGTATTCAGAACTTAATGTAATAATTTTGAATTGCCTTTAGTGCCAAAGGTGGAGCAGAAAGTCTCCACAAACCACAAATGAGCCCCAAACATGGGCAGTTATAACTTCATGGATAGATTTGTGCTACTGGGGCTAACCCTGACTCCCAGCAGAAAGCCAACAGGATGAGAAATGGCAGGCATGGTTCTCAGCTAATTAAGCATAATTGCAATCTGTGCCTTCCTAGACCTTCATCTCTCTCGGCCTCTGTAGCACAAGGTTCTTTCATGCCACCTGCCCCTATCCACAAGAGCCCAGACTGCAGCTCTTGGACTTGTGGTTCAAAGACAGCTGCTGTAAGTGCAATAACTGGGAGAAAAACAGTCTCCCCAAATCCACAGGGCACAGAGCAGCCCATATTTTGCATGGAGCCTCCAAGATTGGGAACATGCAGAAGACTGAAATCAAGTGACCAAAGCTGATCAGCATGGGCTATGTTCACACACAGAGGGCTTGTTTCGAAACAAGCTGTTTTGAAATAACTCTTTATTTCGAAACACCTTATTTCGAAAGACAAAAACAGTGTCTTCGAAATAAGGGTGCGAAATAGCATGTCCACAGTGT
>ML681963.1:20461200-20568622 GCA_007922195.1 Podocnemis expansa
CCCCCCTCTGCTGGCCAGAGGACACCCCAGGGTGTGGAGGGTTCCCTGGCCAGGGTGCTGAGGGGGTAGCCCTTCCTCCCACGGTGCTAAGCACTCTGGGAGGAAGGTCACGTGTTGTTTTGGAACAGTTTGTTCCGAAACAACATGTCCGCACAGGGCTGTTTCGAAACTAGCTGTTTCGAAACAACCTTGTTTCGCCGGGAAACCAGGTTTAAGCCATTCCGAAAGAACGGCGGCCATTTCGAAACAAGCGGTTTGCTTGTTTCGAAATGGCCGTGCGTCGTGTGGCCATGGCATTTCTTATTTCGAAACAGCCTCATTGTTTCAAAATAAGAATGCTGTGTGAACACACCCATGGTGATAGGCTGCCAGGCTGTCCATGAAGATTAGACCCTTCTGAGGTTCTCTTTCATACTGAAGCATGACCCTTCCTATTTTATAATCCCAGAATTCATTGCTGAGTAACTTCAGAGACTCTTACTAGTGAAAGCGCTAAGCCTCTGATTATACAGAGATGAGATATCGTAAACAAAGAGCGTTTAAAAGGCCATTATCCTCCTCTCTGGCAGGCAGCTGGATCCACAGACAGTGGCAGGCCCAACAAGCCGATTCCATCTGCTGAAATTTTATGAGGAGTGACACTCCACAGCTTCTCTTCATTGTAACGCTGAAGGTGGCCAAACCAGCTCTCATTTAAGGCATGAAACAAAGCTTTGCCTGCCATCTCCATGCTTAGTGATCCGCTCACCTACTCCTTGGTGCCGTGCCAGGCTCTGAGCGTTCTCCATTGCACCCCACAACCTCACTCTTTTTTCTTCCCAGCCAGCATCTTCTCAACCAGCTTCCGCAGTTTGAAGTTACACAGTTACAGCCAAGGGTGGGTCACACTGCCAGATTGAGAGCTCAGAGAAGCTGCTGTGCAACTCCAAGGGAAAACAAAGGTTCAGAGTGGGTGAAGAGGGTTCCAGGCTTGTGTTGTGAGGACAGCCCAGACTTGGTTGACTGCCCCCTTCTGCACCTTATCACCCATCCCCATGTCGAAGGCTCATCTGTGATCAGAGTTTGTCTGCTGCAGTTCACCCTGCCCTTCCGATCTCCCGCTCTCCCCAGTCTCAGACATAGCTGCCCTCTTACTCAGTTTACCACTAAGTCAGTCAGGTGCTGTGTCCTACTAGAGGATGGTTTTTTGTGAGCACTGGACTGGGCAGAGAAACCTCATCCTGACTTTCAATGCAAGTCTCTGCTCTCCCCCCACCAGCGGCCGAGTCTCTGTATTAATCTGACCCTGCTGAAGGGTGCAGACCAGGGTACAGAGTGGCAGTCAGAGACCCAGGGCAGATGGCTTAGATAGAACACCATGGACAGATCTCTGACCCTACAAGGACAGTAGCTAGCATGAAACCAGTGGCTGCACAAACAAGTGCTCCAGCTTTATTCTTCCCCAGCTACCCCCCCGACCCCTTTCTGCATCCAGTGGCTCCCGTACAGGGAGGAGCTGGTGTGGGGCAAGGGGCAGCCCAGCAAGCTCAGCACCAGCAGCAGCAGTCAGTGCTCCCCACAGCAGCCAACTTGCCAGGATTAAGGGTCTGAGGACACATGCTCACAGACCTCATGGGCCTCAAAAGTCTACTCTTGCCAATGACACATGCCAGGGCATCAGCTACGGGGCATCTGGGGGAGTTGGTGCTGTCACATGCAACCCCAGTCAAAGGCACGGATGAGCTAACAAGCAGGCACTCACCCCTTCAAGCTGCAGGCTGGGTGCTGCCTCAAGAGCAGTAGTGGCAGGTGCTTGGCCACTTACAGTCACTGTTCATTGGTTAATGATACTGCTGCTGTAACAAGCCAGGCTCCCCGCTGATGTGCCTGTCAGAATTCAGAGTGTGGCACCACAACCAGCTCCAAGAACACAGTGGGCCACCTCTGTAATGGCAGTGCCAGCCCCAGCAGCACAGAGTTCACCTCATTTCTGGGGCTTTCACACATCACAGCTGTATGGTACCAGAGCACGGAGGTTTATAAATATACATGCACGCATGCATCCACACAAAACATCACTATCAGCTCCTAGCTAGAAGCCTTTGCTGCTGGAAACTGCCCAGGGTAGCGATGCATCTTGGATTATAAAGGATCTGTCTCCTGGGTGACAGGCATGCTGAACATTTACTACAGACAGACATTTTGGAGAAATGAAGGCTCTTTATAGTATCATCTGGGACTGAAACCCAACATTATGACCAAGCTAGTACCCAGCTCACCCTTCAGACACTAGTTTAGAGCAAACACACCCTGCTTTTATGCATAAAGCTTCTTTACACACAACTCAGAAAAGTATAAAAGCCAAGTGTCAGGTCCAAGGAAAGACCCCCAGCTCTTTTCTCTTATGCCAGCTAAATCAAAGCCCTGATGCTGCAATGCCCCTGAGCAGTGCTGTAACTAGAGTGGGGCCAACAGGACAAAGCCCCAGTCGACAGTTTACAGGGTGCCAGACAACTGACCTCTACCTGGCCCCAAAGAGGAATGTGCCTTTGCCAAAGGCACATTCCTTCAGGGGCCAGGCTGGGGCAAGTCATCTCCTGCCCTGCCCCTGAGCCGCACGGGGGAAGGCACCTCGCCCCGCCCCACCTCTGGCCCTGATCTGCCAGTGGCCGGGAAAGCCTGCACCCCCCCACCCGGCTCTGGCCGTGATCTGCCCATGGTGGAGAAAGCCAACACCCCCGCCTGGTACTGTCTGTACTCTCCAGGCAGCAGGCAAAGCCGACACCCCCCAACCAGCTCTGGCCGCACTCACCAGGCGGTGGGGAAAGTCTGCACCTCTTACCCAGCCCTGGCCGTGATCTGCCGGTGGCAGGGAAGGCACCTGCCTGGCAAGGGCACTAGCGCCCTGGGGTGGGTGGGGGGCACCTTGGGGGCTGCTTGGCCGGTGCACCAGATAGCCTGCTTCATGCCCTGCCCCTGAGCCCCAGTCACAGAAACCAGCAGGGAAGTACAACCACTCAGCCAGTCATTTTAGTTACTCCCCCAGCCAAAAGGAAAACAGAAACCCTCCAGTCACAAACCTTTCCCAGGAGGAACACTGAGGCTTCAGGAAGCTGTGGCTCTCCTGAGAAGCTCCCCAGATGTGTAGATGGAAGTGTAGAAAGCAGCAGCCACACACCTTTTTTTCAGTGCTGTTCCTGGGACTCCATTCTGGGTGCTGAGCTTTTCTAATCACTGTCCCTTGGCCATGGAGACTCCCCCAGGGAAGGCTGTGCAGGCAGTGCTGAAGCTGAAGCAGCAGCTTCTTACTCATTTGGGTTTACAGGTTTATATTATCACACACAAGACAAGACAAGAGTAACAAGACAGCAGCAGCAAGTGATGAAATGCCAGTCACCCAAGCAGAGACTGCCAAACCTGTCTCCTCCTCACTTCTGTGTCCAGCCGAGCACTCACCCATTAGTAAAAGGAACCACAGGGACAGGGTCACTTTTCTTTGTTCATTCCAATGTGCTGAGCAGGAGCTGCAAAGGAGCAGGAGAGGCTCCAAGGCCAGCCGGTCAGGAAGGAGGAAACAAAGCAGGGAGATGCAGACACAACAGTGCACTGAGGAAATGTGTTTATCACAGACTGTGCCTGTGAACACAATAATCAAGCAGCAGGAACTGAGCCACAGCTCAGTGGGAGCAGCTCTGGAGAGACCTGGGGAGGAAGGTAGCACAGGGAGGCTGTGACCTCCAAAGAGACAGCAAGCTCAACCACGTCAGACCACCAGACAGACAACAATCTCAGAGAGAAAAGAATGGCCAAGCTTTACATATTACCAGCAATATGCCCCAACCACCACAGGCCAAAAACAAAACTAGTCCCTGCACCCCAAGGAGCTTACAGCCCAAGGGTCTGATCCTGCTAACACTTCCATATGGGAGTACCTTTGTACACACAATAGCCCCTCTGAGCTCAGGGGCTGCTCACATGCATACGTTTGCTAGATCAGGGACTAGAAGACGGGCCTAGAGTAGATAAATCTCACTGGCAGAAGACAGGGCAAGCAGTCAACGAAGGAGTCTGGAGAAGATGAATGGGAAACCCTTATTAATGCGCAGACAGAGATGGGGGTCAGGGAATAACATCCATGTTTTATAATCCCCCCTGAAGCAATGCTGGGAGCTCGCCTTCTACATCAGCCTCATCTCTGTGGGGAAGCAGTGGGAGTTACAGGGGGAAGCAGTGGGAGTTACAGGAAGGACAGGATATACAGTTCTGGGCAAGATCAAAGCACAGGGCTTCTCCTTCCAGCGCTGCTCACATCATTCAGTTACAGGTGTCTACATGCCGCAGCGCACGGTACTTGGAAAGTCTTCAGCCTTAGCCTGTCAGGTCAGGGCACATGGCCAACACCGCCTCCACGCTGTGACCATGGCTATATATGTGACCATGACCCTGACCCTCTCAGTTCCTTCTTCCGCCCTCAGCAATGGTTTCGGATCAGCCAAGAAACTTGTGTAAGCAGGTGCCTGTACTCTACCGGGAAATTCAAGCTGCCTGGTTTCAAGCCATGCCTGGGATGCTGCAAAGCTTTCCCGCTAGATGACCCCCATGATATGTCTCGCATGCCTCAGTGAGTCTTATCTCACCAAGAGCTGCTCCCTCTGCCAGTCCTTCAAAAGGAAAACTCACAAGGACAGAGAGCTGCACCTCTGATCCCTTGCCAGGAGCAGCACGCAAGCCTCTGATGCTGCCTGAGCCCTGAGTGCTCCGCCGGCTCACCCATCAGCCCAGGCGCCGAAACCCCGAGACTGATCTCTTGTGCCGAGCCTCGAGTCTCAGTCAATGCCCCCATCGGTACCATCGGGGTGCCGAACACCGCGGTTGCTGAATCAACCCAGCGCCGAACCCAAGGCGGTACCGCCAGTGGCACTGCCAACGCTGCAGGCTTCCATGTCGATGCAGATGCATCCTCCGGTCCGCATACCGGCACTGCAGAAGAAAACCAGCTTGACGCCGACTGCAGCACCAGAAGCCAAGCCGGCACAGGGAGTGGCTCCGCCCACCCACCCGGCACTGCCTAGCCTGTTGCCAGCACCGCAATCCAGCACTGGGAACTGCTCTCCCAACCCGGTGCCGTCCAGCCCAGGTTCAGTACCGCATTCAGCGGAGGACTGCTCTCCGGCCTCCTCCCCACACTCCTCCCAAGATGGGGTGAACAACAGCCAAGCCTCGTGGGCTCCTTCCCAAAGATTGGTGTTGACCTTGCCTCCAGCCTTAGTACGCTCTTCTTCTCTCAAGATGGTAATAAGGGTAAGAGAACATTTGGGGAAATGGTGCCATAAGCGCTCTCCCGTGCCTGCACCTCGTCGCAAGCACAGATTCTCGGGCCTGCCTGTACTAATGGGGCCCTCCCCTTCAGGTACCACACTGCAACCTAGCCGAGGCCGCTCCCCTCTGTGCCATCTGGAGGCCAGAGTGTCTTTTAATGACTGGTCACATGACTGGCTGGACATGGCCACTGATAATACTTTAGCCTCCTGGCACCGCCCCGTCCGGTCCCCCTCACAGACCATGGATTCAGACTTTTCGGATGATGAACCCGATCCTGACTCCACACATCGGAGTAGATTGCAGGCCCGGTCTTCCTCTTCGCCTGACAAATACACCTTTGAGAGACCAACTGATTATAATGAGGACTCTCATACCTACCAAGAGTTGCTATGCCATACGGCAGCCAAACTGAACCTGGAGCTCGGGACTGTCCAAGAAGAGGTGAATCCCCTCTTAGACGTCGGCCGGAGGGCTCCTCTTGCTAAGGTGTCTGTACCGCTCCACGAAGGGCTATACAGCATTGTCAAGGCACGCTGGCAAACCCCATCCTCAATCCCGCCAGTATCCAGTGTCACGGACTGCAGTTATCACATCCCTCAGGACAAATTCTCTTTTCTGTTCCAGCACCCTGCTCCGGGGTTGCTGGTTGTCGATGCCATGAACCAGAAAGAGAGGCAACGTCAACTCGGTTCCACCTCTAAGAATAAGAAGGTGAGGAAACTCGACCTGCTTGGCAGGAAGGTTTACGCCACAGCAGCCCTTCAGCTGCACATAGCAAACCACTCAGCCCTTATGACAAGGTATATCTTTAAACTCTGGAACGCCATGCAAGGCTTCCGTGCCATTATTGCAAAGGTTCATCTTAGAGACTTCAACACGATGCTCGAAGAAGGGGAAATGACATCTGGAGATGCTCGGATGGCCATCTGGGATGCCATGGACACAGCCGCCCATACGATGGCATCGGCTGTAGTAATGCATCGTTCGGCATGGCTACAGAGCTTGGGCCTACCTCCGCAGCTGTAGCTCACTATTCAGGACCTCCCATTTGAAGGCCCTGACCTTTTCCCTGAGTCCACGGATGCGAAGCTCCATGACATGAAAGACTTGAGGGCCACACGCCAGTTGCTGGGAGTTTACACCCTGCAACCTAACAGATGCTCTCTAAAACCCCATCAACTCCTCCAACAACTTCAGCAGTTAAAACAACAGATCCAACTGCAGAGTACTTTCCTGAAGTCCCTCCCCTTTTCCCAGTGCCACCTTGGGGACATGGACAGGCAGAGGCATCGCTGCCCCAGGGAGGGGATGGGGCCAGAAGCAGCTGCGGGTGGCTGGGTGCCACATCCCTGGCCAGGGACAGGGCTACTGCCGCTGTGGGCGGCCGGGCCCCGGATCCCCAGCCAGGGACGGGGCCGCTGTGGATGGGCCGGAGACCGGGAGAAGGGTGGCCCTGCCAGATCCAGGGCACTGGCGCTGGGATTCAGGGCACGTGCCCTGGGTGCCCAGGGCCAGCGACATCCCTGTGGACAGGGACAAGTTCCACTCAGGGAAGAGTGAGAAGTCCCATGTTCCCCAATTGAGTAGGCATGGGCAGGCCTCTGAACGCTCATCAGGGAAGAAACAGTGCTTTTGACGGTTACCATATGGCCAGTGAACCCACAAATTGACTGGTCCCCAACCTCTTACACCACTTCACACACCACTGGGCCAACATCACATCCGACCAGTGGGTCCTCGAGACGGTCGCAGAGGGGTATCATATTCAGTTTCTTTCAGTTCCTTGGGACACAAAACTGCCCCCTCTTTCATCTCTTGGAAACCAAGAACTGTCCCACCTTTTAAAGATCAAATGCCAGAAACTCTTCTCCCTCGGAGCCATAGAAAAGGCTCCCAAGCAGGAGTGGGGAAAAGGATTTTACTCCCGATGCTTCCTGGTCCCGAAATCCAATGGGGACCTTCGACCCATTCTAGATCTCAGAGCCTTAAACAAACACATAAGGAGAATAAAGTTCCATATGGTTTCCCTATCGCAAATCCTTCCATCTCTGTCTCCTGGGGATTGATTCATGGCCCTCAATCTGAAAGACACCTACTTTCACATAGCCATAAGGCCCTGCCACAGGCAGTTCCTAAGGTTCATGGTGGTGAACAACCACTTTCAGTTCACCCCTTTCCCTTTCAGCCTCTCCCTGGCCCCTAGGGTGTTCACGAAGTGCATGGTGCCAGTCGCAGCATACTTGCGCAGAAGGGGCATAAGAATTTATTCCCATCTAGACAACTGGTTAACAGTCGGGAAATCAAGCTCCCAAGTAGAGCTCCACATCAAAGCAGTAGTGAGGCTCTGCGACTATCTGGGCCTCCATATAAACCAAGAGAAGTCAAAGCTCTGCCCATACCAAAACATAGAGTTCCTAGGGGTGCGTCCAGATGCTCGCAAGGGGTTAGCATTCCTACCCCCCTCCAGATTTCAGTCCATTTGTACCATCATTTCGCAGCTGCAAACGTCTCCCCTGACCACGGCCTGATGGTGCCTGCAGCTCCTCAGTCACATGGCAGCCTCCACCTTAGTGATCCAGACAGCACGTCTGAGGAGGAGGCCTTTCCAAATCTGGCTTTCCACATATGGAGGGAATTCCTGAATAAGGTACTGTCTGTTCCCCAGGAGACACTTCAGGTTTGGAGGGATCCCTGCTTTGCCATGGGGGGCATCCCCTTCAAAGACTTCAGCCCCTCAGTGACCTTAATAACGGACACCTCGAACACAGGGTGGGGGGCCCACATCTCTGGGGGGCTCTCCACTCAAGGGCTCTGGTCGCACACTGATGGCCCTCTCCACATAAATGTGAAGGAACTAAGGGCCATCAGGCTAGCCTGCTTCACCTTCCTAGATAAGATACGGAGCAGGTTGGTTCAGATCCTCACGGACAATACCATAGCCATGTTCTACATGAATTGGCAAGGGGGGGCTCTGTTCTACGCCACTTTGCAAGGAGACGTGCAAACTCTGGGAATTGGCTATATGGCACGACTTCCTCCCAGTGGCCTCCCACCTACCCGGGGTGGACAACAGGCTAGTGGACTCACTAAGAAGAAAACTGCTTTAGCGAACCATGAGTGGTACCTTCACAATAAGGTGTTCTCCCTCCTGGTAGACAAATGGCGTCTCCTCCAGATACACTTGTTTGTGACATGACAGAATTGCAAATGCCCCCAGTTCTGCTCCCTCAGGGGCTCGGAGGAGGGGTTCCTCACCGATGCCTTCCTCATCAACTGGTTGGGGTCCCTGATGTGCGCCTTCCCGCCAGTTCCCCTGATATAGAGGGTTCTCCTGAAAATTGACAGGGATGGAGCGAACATAATACAAATAGCTCTGGACTGGCCCAGACAGCACTGGTTCCCACTCCTGCAGGACATGTCCATAGAGATCCCACTCCGCCTCCCACCGTGGATGGATCTCCTGATGCAGGACTTGGGGCACCTTTGGCACCCAGACCTGGGCCACCTACACCTGATGGCCTGGACACTCTCTGGCTCAGTGGGCAGGAGAGGCTTTGCTCAGACAGGGTTAAGAAGGTCCTGATTGGTAGCAAAAGACCATCCACCAGATCCATGTACACAGCCAAATGGAAGTGGTTCTCCATTTGGGCCCAGGACAAGCGTGTAGACCCTATATCAGCCCCGATTCACCTCATCCTAGACTATCTGCTAGGCCTAAGGGAAAAAGGCCTCTCTCCTTCAGGGGTGTCGCTGGCACCGGGCACACAAGGTACATGCCCTGAATCCCAGCACCAGTACCCTGGGTCTGGCAGCGCCCACGTCTCCCAGTCTCTGGCCTGATTGTGCCAGAGATCTGGGGCTCAGCTGCCCACTCCTCACCCCGTCCCCAGCCAGGGATCCGGGGCTCAGCTGCTTGCAGCCGCTCATGGCCCCATCCCCAGCTGGGGCCGTGGCCTGCGGTCAGGGGGCATGGCCTCCTGGCAAGGGGCGTGGCCTGGGCTGGTGCCCCGTGTGCTTTCCTGGGGCAGTGACACCCCTGCTCTCCTTTCTCATTGAGAGTCCATTTAACAGCAGTCTCCGCTCTCCAACAGAGTGTGGATGGGCAATCAGTTTTCTCCCATCCCACCTCTGTCAGATTCCTAAAAGGGGTGAAGAGACTTTTTCCCCAACCTTATAAGCCCACCCCACCTTGGGACCTGAATATTGTCCTCTGGGCAATGACAGAGTCGCCCTATGAACCTTTGGACTCAGCCACCCTCCTTGTCTTGTCCTGGAAGGTGGCCTTCTTAGTAGCAATCACCTCTGCCAGAAGGGTTTCAGAGTTAAAAGCCCTCTCCTCGGAACCCCCATACACGAGGTTCTACCCGGATGAGGTGGTTTTGAATCACCACCCATCCTTCCTCCCTAAGGTGGCCACCCCTTTCCACCTTAACCAAGAAATTTGCTTGCCAGTTTTTTTACCCAGATCCCCAGGTTACACAGAACCAGAGGAAGTGGCATGCACTGGATGTGAGGAGAGCGCTCCTAACTTACATTGAGCACACCTGGCCATTTCGCAAGACCCCCCAACTGTTTGTGGTGGTTTCTGAATGTAAGAGAGGTTTACCAGTGTGCTCTCAGTGTATCTCTAAATGGATTGTGAACTGTATCAAGGACTGCTACTGAAGGTCAAAATGCCCCTTCCTGGAACTGTTAGAGCCCACTCTGCTAGGGCCCAGGCGTCCTCTATGGCCTTCCTCACCAAGGTCCCAATCCAAGAGATCTGCAGAGCCACTACGTGGTCGTCGATTCATACCTTCACAACGCACTACGTTATCACCCAGCAGGCTAGAGATGATGCCACTCTGGGAAGAGCTGTATTCAGTATGGGTAGACTGTAACTCCTCCCACTGTCCATGGGTACAGCTAGCAGTCACCTGTAACTGAATGACGTGAGCAGTGCTCGAAGGAGAACTGTGAGTTACTTACCAATAACCGTCCTTCTTCGAGATGGGCTGCTCACATACATTCAGGCCCCTCCCACCATCCCCGCTAATGGAGTTGGTGACAGTATATGGGACTGGGAGGGTCAGGGTCATGGTCACCTATATAGCTACGGTCGCGGTGTGGAGGGGGCATTGGCCACGTGCCCTGCCCTGACAGGCTAAGGCTGAAGACTTTCCGAGCTGCCGTGCGCTGAGGCATGTAGACACCTGTAACTGAATGTATGTGAGCAGCCCATCTCCAAGAAGGACGGTTACTGGTAAGTAACCCACCATTTTCTCTACCAGCAGCAAAATATTGAGGATCATTCCTCCAAGAACAGGGGAGTTAAGCAGAAATCCAACAGCAGCCCAATCAAAAGTTAGGAGCCAGTACAGCTGATGGCAGCACAGCTTTCCCACCGTCGACCCATAGCAGACTTGTGCATGAAGCTAAATGGTGATCTACATTAAAACTTGCATCCATGGAGGCCTCTGGGACCCAGGGTTGCAGGTGGGCAGGACCAGATCTCTTCCACAAACCCGCATTAAGACCAGGTGAGCTGCTGTCATTTATTAGGCTCCGTCCCAGTACATACTTTATCAATAATGCATGAAGCTTCTCTTCAGAGAAAATCAGCCTAGTCCAGGAAGTAGGATTCCCATCTAATGGGGAGAAGCAATGGGTCCAGACAAGAGGATGGCTGCCTGGCAATGAGCTATGTGCTCACCATTCATCTCCCGCTACCTCCCCAGCCAGCTGTCATCACTGCCCTCCCTCTTGAGAACAAAACCAGAGGCCCTCCCCACTGCTGGGTGGATCACAGCCTATATAAATGTTTCTCAGGAGAGGCTGTGCAGCAAATGGTAAGAGCAAAGGATTGGTTTCCATATTACCTTCCCTGACTTCTGCCAAGACTGGGCGTGGCTTTAGCTACCACCATCAGCATCACTCATTCAGCTCCATCTATAGGAAGGTTCAAGCGCTCCCAGTTCCAAGACTGGCCTGTCAGCTGAGAAGGAGAATAAGCGTGGTTCCTGCTGCAAAGCTCCGAGGGGCTAGCCAGGCTGCGTCATGCTCACCACAGCCCAGTGCAGGGTCCTAAGAGCAGAGCTATCTGGGTTGGTCACATCAACAGAAGAGCTGGCTTTCAGGCAGACACCTGCTACCTTCCCTTTTCCTTGTCATAACACAAGTGGGAAAGCAAAGCATCAGCTGAGCTCCCAAATTCAAGCTTCAAGGAGCGCTGGTGTATGAAGACCCACTAGAGGTCTGCCCCACATCCTGCCTCTGAACCCCATGTTTCTCACATCATTGCCCTGTCAGTGAGCTGCACAGAAGCCCTGTGTTTACCTGTCCCAGAGAAAGGCTGCATCACAGATGGGATGGTAAAATCATTTTATTCTATGCTGTCACAAGATGCACCTCAGGGGTATGAGCAGTGCAGCTTTTCTGTTCACTTTTGCCATGTATTTGTATAGTTTACTGCAAAACATGCCATACAAGTTCCTTTTATGAACATTCTGCAGGCCTGTACATGTGCAAGTATCATGTTTCCTGCAGCATCATACATATACCTAAGTGAAACACATTCTCATGTATTTCATATGGCTCAAGAGGGATGCAGATGTTCAGTGCTGTCTCTCAGCACAGAGACAGAAAGGATGTATCACAAAGGCTATGCAAACTACTTGGATAGAGAGGGAAAAGATCACCTGACCCTCACAGGGAAGTTGTTTGGAGAAAGTACTTCTTACACTGGGAACTGTTAAAGGCATTTGGCCAGAAAATATCCATCTTGAAACATCTCCATGTATAACCAAGGACTGTGTCCTGCCTGGGGAAAGGCAGAGACTGGCTGTAAAACCATCATCAGCCGACCATGGGAGTAAGATAAAAAATGCACTTCTACAGTAAACTTTAGATTAAAATGTGTCCTGTCCTTTATTTGGTGGTAGTTAACTCCTAACAGGTTAATTAATTGACTGTGCATTGATTTGTTACATACTCACTTCAAATCATGTTTTTATCAATAAACTAGTGTTTGTTTTATCTAAACTAAGGCGGTGTGCATTCTAGAGTGTGTGAAGGGCCAAAAGCTGTTTGCATTTTCAGTTCCTTTGTAAAACTGTTAGGCTGGATTATATGACCCTACAGTATCTGGGAAGGGTCGCAATCGCTGCAGGAAGGAAGTTCCCGGTTTGGCATCTAGGAGTGCTTGCTGGCAGACCATCCCGAGTGGCTAGAGAGCACACATCCACTGCCTGGGACTGATTACATGCAGGAGACTAGCATGGACTGCCTCAGGTGTGGGGGTCTACCTAGCAAAGGAAGGTAAGTTAGAGTGCAAGAGTGGGTGGTCAGGGAGGCACAGCAGCACACCAAACTAGATTCTGGGACGGGAACGTCATGTGTGTGTCAGCCTTTAGCTTACGGACCTGGGCAGTACGTAAGCCTGGTCACTGGGGCCGTGAAACTGCTCTCGGCCACGTCAGCTTGGCTGCTGGGAAATGTACTGACAGGGCCCACCCCACCCTTGATATCTCTGGTTCACTTGCAGAACAGTTCTGTGTGAACGCATAAGGATGGCTCTGTCTCAGACTGCATCCAACAGTCAAACGCCACTGCCAAGCCTTGCAGATCGACCCTGCTGCCTCAGAACTCAGTGAGTAAAGAGAGCTACCTGGGGAGCACATGGGGTGTTTGAGAGCAGCATGGAGCCTCAGCTGGACTGTTTTGCCCTGTTCCTTTCTAGCACAGACTAGCACCTTCTGTTTCCCCCCGGTGGTTGGGGGAGGTCACGGAGTTAGAGGCAGCAGGGCCCTTGGATGCAGGCAGAGTTCTCCTAAGGATGAATAATGCTGAAGGTTGTGACAGTAGCAGCCTGGAGGACACACAGCTTTGGCTGGGGCTGCCCCTCCTTGCCCAGCATGGACTGGGGAAGGGAACAAGAAGCCAGGGGGTATGTTAGGAAAACAAACAGCAGCAATACAAGCTGCAATGAGAGTATGTTCACTTCCAGACCCCTTGTTGCATTCTGTTCTTCCTCTCAGCAGCAAGGTATCTGAATGGCCCCAGCTATAGAGCTGCTGCTCTTCCCTGTGATTTCAGCTCCATAGAAACCCAGCCATTGTACAGCCCAGCTTTCAAAGCTGCACACACACTGAGTGGCCCTGTAAACTGGAGGTTTGAGATGTGGGCTCATTTAGTTTCATTTTATATTTCAGGGTCCCCTGTAGGTGTCTGACTCTGCTTTAAAATGTGGCTGTCAGTAGCTCTTAGCTGACTTGTTTGATCTGAGTTTGTATCTTCCAGAGCCCACTAGCTTCCTTGGACAATTTGCCGGTATATCCAGGCTCAACTTGGCTGACAGAAAGATAAGACACTCCTTTAAAAGCACATTACACAGACCAGAGAGAAAGGAGGACCATTTACTTCCAAGGGAGCATTTGGGCCTCCATCTGCAAGCAGTTTATCCTGTTTTCTGAGCATTTCATGTATACATATGTGCATGGAAAACCATCATAAAAACAAGCAACATGAAAGCAGTTGATCTGAAGAAACTCTTTGAAATTGAAAGAATTGCAGTAAAAGGAGAAGGGAAAGGAATGGAAATGACTATCTGGAATCTGGTGTATGTTATAGAGCCCTGGACTACAATGGGTGCTCATACAGCTCTTCCTAATAAGCATCAATCCTAAAACTCCTCCTAGGTCTCCAGGACCTTTGTCAACTTATCAGCCCACCAGCATCTCACCAACTCCAAAGCAGCAAGATTTCCTGTGCACTGAAACTAAGCTTTGAATATTCCTGGATTCAGACACTGCAATTTGCAGTACAGACTAATAACCAGAGAGACTGGAATTGGAATACAAGCTGTTATGTCCATTAATCCTTACAGGCTGCAGAATCGACACACTGGTATTCTAAAGATTCAGTTGGCTGGCAGTCTGGGAAAAGCCAATGATTTAAGGGTTAAGACGGCAGCCTAAAAGCAAGGTTTTACTATGAAAGAGCTCATGTAGGTTTAAGAATTCTAATATGGATTTATAAAACACTGAGGTAATTATCCCCTGGGGAAAGCTGGCCCCATAGCACTCCAGCTTCTGTAGAAACAGTTCTACATGGTCTGTCTTCAGCTACTGGCAAACCTGGAGGCTGTGGAACTAAAAAAGTGGCATTAGGGACCATAGAGTGCCTTCTGGGGTGACTCTCCCTAGAGAGTAATAATTGCCTGTGACAGGGTGCACATCTGTGGGTCCTGGATTATGATGTACACAATTCTCCTGTTCACTTGTACACTGAAATTTGCTGCCAATTGCACCATGCAATGTTTCTGTGTGGATGCTAATAACCTATTCTGCATGATTTCTTTAATTATATGTTTTCTACAACTTTATACATGTGAACAAACATGTAACATGCTTTCTATAGCTCAGGTATAAGGGAACAGACAGAGGTCTCTCCCAGCAGCAGTGAACCTGGAAGAGACAAAGGTATGCTAATAGACGTGTCTGTGAAGAGACAAAAGAATCACCTAGCCCTGAAAGGGAGGGACTGAGGGGTTTGGAAACAAAGACGAAGACCTGGAAGTTTGGGGGGCTTTTTGAGCTGGGACTCTCCATCTTGTAACAACTACAAGCAAGATCTCGGCCCTGCCTGGCCACAGGCAGACACTGGCTGTGCAAACATCTAACAGCCAAACACTTTGAGCATAAACTTGTTTGGACTATGAGGTTAGTTTAAGTAGAAGTATTAGGTTAGCATGCATATTTTGCCTTTTATTTTCTTGTGGTCTCTCCTGACTTGCTTATACTGTGATTCTGCCATGCTTGGCCCTATTCTCACTTAGAATTATGATCTGTTCAATAAACTAGTAGTTGTTTTACCCAAAGCTATGTGATCTTTAGAGGGTGCGAGTGAAGGTGGCTGGGCACAATCCATTTCTTTGTTAATGGACGGACTTGAGTGTATGATGGTTGGAAGTGGTTCCCAATCTCTGTAGACAGGGGGTCCTGGTGTGGTAACTGGGGCTAGGGGTGCTTGCTGGGGAACTGTCCTTCAAGTAACCAGGGGGCAAACACCCACTGCCTGGGACTAGTTGCATGCAAGAGGCTGGAGTGGACTGACTCAGCAGTGAGTGGTCACTTGGCAAAGCAGGGTGCTGGATCCTGGGAGCAGCCTGTCACAGCCCACATGGAGAACTGCCTTGGGCTTCACACAGCATGGTCCCAAAACCTGGTGGTACCTAGCCATCAACTCCCTTTTCCATTCCATACCTGGTCCCCACCACCAAAACAAATCCTGCAGCATCTACATTTCTTCTCCTCTTAAGCTGATAGTAGAGGAAATATTTGATTTCTGGCTGCAAAACTGGGTTTCAGATATTTTGAAGTAAAAGATGATGGTGAGGTGTGCGGAGCAGAGTGGAGCAGAGCAAGCAGAAGTACTGCTGTTGTGGAACTCCAAGAGCCCTTTTCCACCCTAGTGCAGGGAGGCTGAGAGAACAGGACCTCTGTTTGTACAGGTGACAGCATCTGCTGCTGCTGTTGTTGTCAGAGAAGGTGGCCTGGGTTTATATTTAGCCCCTAACCAAGTGAATTACAGCCTCCCTGCTCCTGCCAACATCACCACAGGTTATACGCAGCTTGACAGGATCTTGGATTCCCCTTTTGACCTGCTGCTCTGGGTATTGCCAGCAAATGACTCACAGTCGCAGTTCCAAAAGTATCCAATAATTTCCAGCACAGAAATGGGCCAAAGCTGCAAACGTTCCCTAATATGGAAATTTTATCAATGGGGTGCAGAGCAGAGAAGCCATATGTACCCAAAGGAGACCACGACACACCAAGACACACGCATTCTCATCACAAAGGAGCAGAGCCTTAACTACAGCAGGGTGAATGAGGCTTTGCCCCTCAATAGAGCCACCCTATTAAAAGGCATGTTTTCCAGGCACCAGCCCCAAGTGCTGCTAATTGCAAGGGGCACGTTTTGACTGGAACGCGCCTGGGGCCTTGAAACAGAGCATGACACCTCTGCAAAGGAGGGCAACAAAGTAAGTAAGAGCAGGATGTGGCCAGTCAGATTCAATCAAACATGGCACATGCTTCAATCTCCAGCTCAGGTCATTACCATCCTAAATTCGCTTCACATGTCTCTGGATACAGGATTCTTCACTTCCTGTCATGAATTAGCACCTAGTGATGCTGTGCACCCTCAGTTACTGTGACCTGCCACAGAGATGACTGCAATTCAGTGGTATAACCCTTTCCTACTGTGCAAGGGCTTTGCAGGTTTAGTTTATCAGAGCTTTTAAAATGCTTTATGGTCCCCAGGTGAAAAGAACCATAGACAAAGCCTTATCCATGAAGCTGTCCCACTAACAGCAACAAGTTGACTCTATGCACATGGAGAGCATGCTTCAATGGGTCTTCCCCACTCCAGACTGCAAGATTCACACCTCCATGCCATAATTCTGCCCTTCAAAGGGAAAAGCGATACTTCGAAATTCCCCTGTCCATCTGCCACTTGGAAAATGTTGGGAAGAATGGCTCGGGACAGCAGGGATGTTTAGCCAAACCCCTAGTGAGCAACAAGCCACACCCAGAAACTTTGCTCCAACTCATCATCTCATGTGACCCCACTGCTCCTGGATGTGCAGCAGCTTCACTTTAATCAGACTGGCACCACCCTGAGGAACAAATCTACTGTCTCCTGGCAAAGGGCTGCTGGAACCACGTTGGGACATGCCGTCATTCCCAGCCACAACCAGAGCAGCCAATCCTGACAGCTGTCCCAATCTGAGATCCCTGACAAATGTGCTCCAAGACAGACAGGGAGATGGACTCAAAGCTGCGGACTGGTTTCCGTTACTACTGAGATGCTCCAGCATTTGTGGCTAGAAAAGCCAGAAAGGTGATACGAAGAGCCAGGCTGCTGAAAGAGAGTCGAGACAGACGAGGCAGAACCACAGAGGCTAGGAGAGAGGACGACGACACCCAGAGCTGCCTCAGCCAGGCCCAAGAAACTGCCTGGCGCAGAAACCAAGAGCAGAGCAAGCGCTGAGACTGAGACTATTTGGAGAATTGGGTGGTGGGTGGGTGCAAGGCCCTCCCCCAGCCTAAGGGGAGGTGGAGGTGGTACTGGACCCAGTCACTGGGACTGAGACATGGCAAAGTGCTTTGCTATGGCTTCTCCTCCCTATGTCCCATCCATGGGAGACTCACCTTCTGTCCCGCCTGAGAACTAAGCAAGCTCAGAGGAGACCACACCCCCAGAATTTTTTTTTTCAGTTCAGACACACAAAGGCAGCACCAACCCAACTCTGACCAGGACTTTTCTGAGGGTTGTCTTCATTTTCTCACCGTGCATTTGATGACCCCAAAGATGTGCTGGACAGATGCAAAACACAAACTCTGCTGCAAACAGAACAGTCTAAACTCAGACAGGGATGAAGAGGGAGGGAGGGAGGGAGGGAGGAATGGGGGATGAGATCATTGCAGGGTTACTCAGATGGAAGTAGACAAGATGCAAAGAATGGAAAAGATTAAAGTTAAGAACTGTAAAAATAACAGCTCCCAGCCCTTGTTGTGTGCACCATGCAAGGAGTGAGCACCAGGGGGATTTAACAGAGCAAGCAGTGCTTTGACAGGGAAGAGAGGGAGTCAGTCTATAACACAGTCTCATTTTGAATGACCTTCATCAAGTAGCCAATAAATACAATAGGCCCTTTGTATGTAGCACTTTCCATTCAGAGAGCTGCAGGCCCACTCCAGGGTTAGCACCAACAGCCCCCAGACAGATAGGGAAACTGAAGCCTAGAGTGACTGGTGCAAATCACATAGTGAGTCAACCGCCCAGTACAATTAGAAGCTGCATCTCCTGCACCATAGTTCTGATTCCACTGGACCCACTGGCATCATTCCTTCCAGCTCAAAGGGATCCCAGGTTGTTACACTGCTGGAAAAGCAGCTGTGGTTTGTAAAGTGCTTTGTGTTCTTAGGATGAGTGGTGCTCAGTGCAAAGCAGATCCAAATGGAGTCATTACTCAGACTGTGATGTGCCTGCCCTGAATACAGCTATTGAAACAGACAGGGGGTTGAGCTCCAGAAACATTCAGGGGTATCAATCTGCTGCCAAACTATTATTAAATATTAAACCAATTCCTTATGAGGGGCAATTCACATACAGCCTTGTCCTCCTTTCTTTCTCCAACTGTCCCTTTCATCTCCCTCCATCCCTCTTTCCTCCCAGACAATGACCTTCTCCTGCCAGGAATTAGAAGCCACAGAACAATTGTTCAAGAACAAACAACTGCTTGTGGCACTAGCTGGACAACAGCCATTAGCTAGTACTAAGCAAGGATGTGGGCTGGCTAATGCTCTGAGAGAATGCAGCTTTTCTGTCTGGTAGGTGCATTAAGAATCAGGGCCACCAAGCCATCCACCCAGAGCCATAACCAGGGTGGGATGAACAGGGCTTTGCTTCAGGTGCCATATTTTAGAGGGTACCAATGTTCCCTTTAAGCTGCTACAGCTAGGCTGAGGAGTTTTAAACCTCCCATCCTGAGCATGCTCAGATGCGTGCTCGAGGTCAGGATGGGAGCAGCCTGGACAGGGAGCAGCTCCATCAGGTAAGGGGAATGGGCTCTGGGGATCAGGGACAAGGAGCTGGCAGGTGGTTGGAAGCTTAGGATTGGTAGGAAATGCACGGGAGATCAAGGAGCCAGTGGGCGGGTCAGGAAAGGGGTCAGGGGATCAAAGAGCCAGCGGGGTGGGGGAGGTCAGGGTTGGTGGGAAAGAATGGGGGAGGTGAGGAGCCAGTGGGCAGGTTAAGGAAGGGGGGTTGGGTGAGCTGGCAGCCAGGCGGGGAAGGCACAGAGGATCAGAGGGCTGGCAGGCAGGTCAGGGAAGGGGGTTGGAGGAGAGCGGGTTTTGTGCTGCTTGCCCCAGGTGCCAAAAAACCTAGTTCCAGTTCAGCATCCACCTCCATCTTCTTGGTGCAAATATCTCCAGCAGGTAGCTTCCACTGGAGCTAGGAGATAATTGAACTTCTCTTGACCAGGTTCCCAATCTAGGTTATTGGCTGCCCTGGTTTTGCTGTCACATTCATTCCAGAGGAGGAGGAGAAAGCAAGATTCCCCCACTTCAAGCTGCTTGGGAGGGAGTCAAGACAGATAGAGGCAGAAAGAACCCTGGCACACAGACAAATGCTAGTACCCAAAGGGTTAAAGAGATAGGAATACAGCCAGAATTGCCAGGAAGGATCAGATCTGTGGCCCACCAAGCCCAGATTCCCACCTCTAACAATGGCCAATACCAGGTGCTTGAGCAGTAGGTGCAGGAAAACTACTTCCTAGTTGCTGGAGGTAGGTGCAGGAAAACTCCTACTTCCTAGCTGGCTGATGCCCTAAAGCATGAAGTTCATTCTAGCTCAATATTCTTGCTTGTATCAGTTCTGATAACTCTGGCTATCCCTGCACTGGCCAATCCCTCTAAGAGTCGTTGGGGTTAGAGGTGAACTTCCCTGCAAGTTGAGATAACACAAACTCATTCCAAAGGGTTAGCTGTGTTAGTCTAGTTCAGCAAAACAAACAAGGAATCCTGTGGCACTTTTCAAGACTAACAAATGTATTTATCACATGAGCTTTTCTGGGAGAAAATCCCATTTCAGACACTTTGAAGAACTGAAACTCATAAATCTAAACAACTCAACGTCTCTGCCTCAGGGCTGGAGCTCCTCACTGGCAACTCAGACCCATCTAGGGTACCCTCCATGCTGTATGCCCCAAGCCAGCCTTCCCATTCAGAGGATGCCCTTTATTCAGGAGGCTGATACCTAGAGCTGATGGCAAAGAGCCAGGGAAAGATTTCTGGAGGAGGACTCAGTCTGACAGGCCACAGACTCTCATGCCGAGGGTGAACTGGAAGCAGTGCCCTTACACATAGACAAGTTCCTAACCTCTCAAATGGGACAGAGATTGGCCCTTCTGTGAGGATTTGGGCTAAAAAGACCCCTTACTGAAGGAGCTCCACAGGATCTGCTCTGTAGAGCCAGAGAGCAGGAAACAAGGCCCTGAGACCAGGCCTGCAGCCTGTGGCACTCCAGCAGTGACACTTTTGTCATACAGCCCAACAGGGCTAGGAAGCAGGCATCATTCTCTGGCAAGAAGGTGCAGGGAAAAGGAAGACCTCAGTGGATGGCAGGTCCTGGCTCCAAGTGAGACATCAGAGCACAGACCCACACGCAGCTGTAAGGAGAGAAACAAAGCCTGGGTAACACAAAGATCACCCAATCCACCTAGCCAGCTAGCCCCAGAAGGGGTTTACAATCTGCCTTCGTTCTATACAATTCAAGACAAAAGATTACTGTGAAACATCTGTGATGTGCCATGGCTCATAGTTTTAAAATGGTGGCCACGGTAGTTCATTAAAACCCAGGAGTGGTTTCAGATTCCAAAGTTCAGCTGGTGCATGGAGATTGTGACAACAGTGGGGGGCACTGGAAGGGGCAAGGGGATGTACAACCTTGCTTGGACCTGCAGTGAGCTCAACCATTACAGGTTCCTGCTCCATCCTACTAGCCAGTCAAGCACCTGGCAGCACCAGCTGGAGACTCATGTTAATGCAGGCATACGGCAGGTTGGGAGTGCAGTGGCAGTCAGCACCATTCCCTCCCTTTATCACCCGGAGGACTTGAGGGGGCCAAGGTCTTAGTTGCAGCGCAGAGCACAGTAGGACTGCTCCCCTCTGCACAGTCAAGCTGAGGGAACCATAGCAACCCCCACACTGCTGGTGAAGGAGCAGCAAGGGAGCCTTCCAGGGACAGGAGGAGTCACTCTGTGGCCATCTGAGATGACAGGATGGTGCTAGTAGGGAAAGCAACCAGAGGGAAAGTGACCTGCATGATGTGCTCATGTGGCTCTGTAACCAGGGCCAGATTAAGGCAGAATCATGGGGGCTGCAGCCCCTGGCCCTGGCTTAAAGGGGGGCCCCACAGCCCCCCAAAATCTGGCTCCTTGCTGAATGGAGGGCTGCCGCTGTTAACTGTCAGCAGCCTGGCTGACCAGCCTCCAGGCTCGCTGGTCTGCTCAAGACCAAATCAGCCAGGGAGTGGGGCAGAAGTGTACCAGCCCATGGCCTTTGGTCTGTTTCCCCTCCCATAGCAGCACCAGTCCATGCAGCCTCTCCAAAGCCCTCCAAAGCAGGAGAGCAGTGCCACTCCTCAGCCCCCTCCACTGCCCACCGTCCCCACAGCCCCTCTGCAGAGCCAGCTGGATGCCACCCCAGAGCACCTGACCAGACCTCTCAACTGGGGGGGGCACTCCCCACCCACAAGCAGGACACCACAGCAATGGGGGGAAGCAAAAGAGTGGGCAGCCCCAGGATGCAATCCGACCCTGTCTGTAATGAGTAGCCAGGGTTGGCATAAAAAGAACTACACTTGGCCATCACTGAGAACCACACAGAGAACACAGTACTAGAACAGCAAGGGGGGCCCTTGGCCAGGCTGCAGCACATGGCAGAGCTGCAGGAAGTCTGAGGAACACCTGGCCACATACGGGCATGCTTGACCTGAGCACTGCTGCCAGTACCAGTAGAAGGAGAGATTCAGCGGGTAGATCTCTCCTTCTTGTGGCTTGCTGGAAGAGAGAGATCCTTTCTCTCACATAATTCTTTGGCCTCAGCTTCCAAAAGCAGAGGATTTCAGGCATGAACCTTACCTGGGCTCGGAGGAAAAAGCTAGCCAGTGGTGTCTTTTGAAGGGGGCCACACATTGCAGCATAGCAAGGGTGAGAGATGCTGTGGCCAGGCAGGCCACGTGCCAGCCATTTAGGGTTATTAGGCACAATCTAAATCTGGGCTGAGCTGCTGAAGTTAAACAGCCTCCCCAGAATTAATCATTCTAAGTAACGAGCCATGTCACTGCTATTTAGGCAGGATTGCAGAGCATCACCATTAACGAAGCCCTCTGTAATCAGGAATGGTGTGGAATGGCGAGGTGCTGCCTGTGGCCTTTCCTCACAGCAACAGCCTGCGCATGGGCCACGAGCAGTGACTGAGCAGTGCTAAGCACACACAGTGGCGTTCAGAGTAAACAATGGCAATGAATAGCCAAACATGGAAAATCTAAACACAAAGCTCCTGTCTAACATGAGGGAGGAAAGGCTCTAACCTCATGGCAGAAATACAGGTCCAAATAGCCCCCACCAATGTGGGACCCAACTTTGCTCCCACTAATGCCAAAGGAAGCTTTGCTACTGACACTGAAAGGGAGTGGGATCATTTGAAGACAAGTAACCCTTTGGAAAACATTCAGGAGACAAGCCAGCAGGAGCAATCCTGTACCTCAGCAAAACAGTGCAGCAAAGAGGACTCTCTGGAATGCTTTGCTTGGGAGTAGAGACCAGCCCTTCAGATTAGTACACATCCCTCTCCTGGTTTTACATGGGAAAAGTCCAGCAGGCACAAATATGACAGTTTGCTGGAGAAAGAGCCCCCATTCTTATTGGACCAAGTTCTATTTCTCAGAGAGCTGGAACCCTCAAGTCTGTACCAGTCCCTTTCCACTCACACTTACAATACCTGGCACCCTTAGATGGCCAAGCAGCTCCCTCCTCTCCACAGTGAAGCAGGGGCCCCTGTGTGGCCTGGGATTAATGAGTACCAAAAGTATCTGTAAACACTGGTAAAAGATTGGGCAGCACGAAATTCTGCCAGATTTTTCCTCTTTTCTCAACCTTGCTGAAAGGCAAACTCCTCACTCACCTTTGTTTTCACCAACGAAACCAGTACTCTGCATGCACCAAAAAGAAAGAAAGGGACACTGGCCAAGACCAGGGTTAGATTTCATCAGCAGAAAATTGCCTTTTGTCCTTTCAGAATATGCAAAAAACCTGTCACCAAAGGAAGCAGCCATTCCACTCTTTGTGGCTTTGGTAAAAACACAAGACTGCAGTTTTCACTAGCAGCATCCATTCTCTCTTGGAGATTTAACTAAAATAATTCAATCATTCAGTCCCTGCAGGGTGAACTGACAAGGGACTCCAGGTCCCAGGGCCATCAACCCAGCACTTGTAAATTCTCTCAATGAAGATGAAGAATCCTCTCTGGTGGATGTGCCGTGAGTGCACAGGAAATGTAACAATTAAGATGCAGGAGAGATGAGCTGTGGCCCCAGTGCTGTGCAGCAGGGAGCCCTGCTTGCTGTGTGCAGCTGTAGAACAATTGCTGATACTGGTGCAGAAGAGACTGTACAGGTTGAAACAGTCTCTGCTGACAGAGAATTTGCTGCCATGACTGCTCTGTTTCATATGGGAACAAAGAAACTTTTCCTATGGAGGGATACTGCAGGAGTAAATCATTTGTCCATCCATAGAAGACTGGCCTAGTCAAGAGCCAACAGTATTTAAAGGAAGGCACCAAATTCCCTGCTAAAGTGTAATGTTAAAGGTTCGAAAGAGACAAGACGACGCCAAACTCTAGGACTCTTTTCAGCAAGCTCCAGTTCACTGCTGTTAGGTGCAAGGCCCTCCTTTCACTGTAAGAAAATGATTCCCCATCCTTGCACTTCCCTCTCCTTCCACAGACTGGTCTTTGGAGGAACAATATCTTACCTGAGCTCTCTTTTTTTGGTTGTCCCTGAGCCCAAGCCAATATTCTGGGCCTTCCTAGGTTATTTCTATTAGGATGAGAAATAGATGACAGGAGTCAGTATATCTTTGGTGCCATCCTGTTTATTTAGAGCATGGACACCAAGACTATTCTCCCTGGACATAGTGGGAACAAGTGACAGCACAGGAACATTACTGCTCGGGGGAAAGATCCAGGGCACAGGCCCAGGTCCCGCCCCCTGGGTGCTGGCCACACCCTCTAGGCCACAATCTAGCATCCTGGGCCCAATCATGCATCGATCTCCTGCTGCCTCCAGCCTGGCCCCAGATCCCCGGCCAGGTTCAGGGCTGGGAGAGGAGGGTGCTGCTGTGGGCATCCAGCCTCAATCCCCCCCCGGGAGAAGTGAGTGCTGCTGCAGGTTTCCCAGCTTCAATCCCTGGCCAGGACCAGTGCTGAGAGATGTGGGTGCTGCAGTGGGTGCCCCAGCCCCAGGTGCCCGGTCCACGATGGGGCTGGCCTGGACACTCAGGGCACTGGCACCAAGACTCAGGGCACATGCCCTGTGTGCCAGGCACCAGCGACACCCCTGCAACAGCAGGTAGTTTCCTAACTCAGAATCCCAAGCCTGCCTTTCCAACAAATACAGGTCCCAAAAGAATTGCTGCTCCCAAGCTTCTTCCCAGAGCCATTCATATCACTGTTACTCTAGCTCATTTTCTCTTGGCTTCCTAACACACGTCTGTCTCTCTCTTCCACTTGTACACAAAATGCACCGGCCCCTGCATTTGCAATCAGTCTCTAGGGAAACCCCTCAGTCTCTTGTTCATGGGCCAGCGTGGTAGGACATGACTTGGGCAGTAGCTTCTATCATCTATCACCATACACAGGCGCATTTAATTGCTCCTTCATTTAAGCATCATAACACTGTAAAGTTTGGGAAATCGTTGACTAACAAAGAGCATCTCCAATAAATTTGTAAACAACTGCGAGACAACACTCTCCTGAAGATTCTTAGAACTGAGAGCTCTCCAACTGCTCTTGGAAAACAGAATGAGGTAATAAATATAAAAGAGGCATGAGTATGTTACTCCAGGCCCAGCAGTTCAGAATTAGTTACCCTCACTACAAAGGGAACCAACACACACGCCAATGGCCCACAGCAGCTACATTTATTGAGTGCAACTGAGCTCCTAGGCACCTTTCATTGGCCTGGTGGAGAATGAGCCATTGTGGTCAGTGATGGCATGCCTGGCAGAAGAGGTGAGAATGATATTTAATCTGTAGCACAATGTAGCAAACCCCGAGTCAGCACAGGCTGCTGGGAGAGCCAAGGCGAGTCAAAGACCAGGCACTCCAGTGTGGGAGCACAAACTCCTAACAGAGAGAGTCTGTGCCAGATGTGAAATTGTATCGCAAATCACCCTTTGGGGGTGGTGGAGCTGGGGACACACACCTTCCTTACTTAGGGGCTGCAATTCAACCATGGCATCAACAACAGTAAAGACTGAATCCCCTGAGTCACCTATTTGAGAGACAAGAGGAGACTCTGACAAGGAGCATGGCCATTTCTGGCCACACACAAGCGTCCAGTTTTCTTAGATTCACTGAGCCTCGCAGTAAGTTTCCGGAGGGATGGGCAAGCATAGCATGTATGAATCTGGGATGGATGTGCAAACCCAGGCAGGAGATAACTGGCTCTGAGGGGTGAACGCCATGACCACTGCTTGACCAGAAAGGGGTGTGGGTTCCTAAACATGATACCTAGTAAGAGTGAAAGGCCTAGCCCTGCTGTGCTGCACTAAGGGGATAAAATAAGGTGTTGGTAGTACTGTGATGTTAGCAATCCCTGTTCTGAAACCTGACAGTGGAGGGGGAGCTGATCCCTGACTGGAAGAGTGACTGGTGTCCAATTCCATGCAGCATGGGTGACACAGGCATCAGCAGCCCAATAGGTCCCTGCCTGGTGACACATTCATGGAGGGAAAAGAAGTTCCTTTCCCTGAGAGCAGCAATGTGCTCAATACCCTATAGGAAAGCACTGCTGCACAAAACATGGGGAAGAAGGGATCTTCCTCTCTCTTATGTAAGATGCGGTGCCAGAACTACAGGCTCCTCCTCGCTGTATACCACTGAGCAAGACTGAAAAGGCAGAGGAAGAAAGTTAGAGAGTAGGAAGTCCTGCATGGATGGTGATTGGTCATCATTCTGTCCATCACAGTGATGTAACCCGGCATCTGCACCATCCAAGTCATCTGGAGAACTTAAGCCAGGAGCGTACACTCTGAAGCACGAAGCCAGGGCTGTCCCTGCAAGGCTCACCATGATCAGCCAGTAGCCAGGCTGGGCACCTCTGAAAGTCACCAAATGGCTTTAGCCATAGGGCAACAGTAATTTTAATGGTTCCACGGGTTGCCTCTTCCATGAGCCCTGAGGTAGTCTCTTCTATTCCTGTCTTCAGCACTTAATGCAATAAACACTCAGTCACCTGTCAGGTTGGAAGACAGCTGTATTCCCCCTCAAAGGGATATCGAAGAGCTATCCCTGGGCACGCACACTAAGGTCCTGGGGGCAGGAAATGTGTCTCACTGTAATGTTCTGCGAAGCACTGGGGCACCATATAAATACCTGAGTCAGGGGCAGTGCAGCAATGAGTTCACAATGAGCAGTAACAGTGTGGTGTGGTACCCTGAGCAGGTAAGCAGTACTGTGTGCACATTTCAGGTTTCAAGAGCAAGTCATCCACTTGTCCACAGGACTGAGTTGGCCACACCTTGATCCCTGGCTTTTGCTCAGCCAGAGCCTGCTTTTAGGACACTAGACTCCAGTGTCCTTTTTGGTCTCAATGGAAACAGCTTTCCAGCTTGGGTCACTATAATAGCAACACAGAACCGAGAAACCTATTTGCCTCTATAAACAAGCACAGACAATTTGCTTATGAGGTCCGGCAGGAACTTCTCTAGCTTTGCCTGTTAAAAAAAACACCACAATCTGATTTCAGGTTCCTTCCCTCACCTGTTGGCTTCCTCAGCTTCCTCATGCTAAAATCCCAGAGCCTGAAAGAGGAAAAATGAATAAATGCAAGGCAAAACATGAGGCCCTTCTTGTTAGTGGAACAAATCCTCTTTTTGCAAAACAGACAGGATGTGCCAGCTCCTGGCAAAAGATGGGCACAGTCACATTCTCTTTGGGACACAGAGACTACCAGCTTGCTTCTGAGGGTGCTAGAAATTGGCAGTTCTGAGCTGTACTGTAATCAGAGAAACAGTCCCCTGGATGTGGAAATATAACTAGTCAGCCTATGGAAAGTACAACAGCATATGTCTAACCGGACAACAGAGTGCTTTCTGACAGCCCTGAGCCCCAACTCCCTCTGTGGTGACTAGTACAAAGTCCGGGCTGAAAACTGCACAGAACCTACAGAGTTCTGTAACCAAAGTACAACCCCTACAGCCCAGAGGAAGCCATGGTTATGAACAGATTTCGTAGCAGCAGCATTGGTGCAGGGAAACAAGGTTAGTGAGACATCTGGATGCCAACAGGCAGTGGTTGGTTTTGTGTGTGGAGAGGTTTTATGTAAAGTTAAGCAAAAGTGCATCTCCAAGATGGACTTGTTGGAAGAGATCATTTGGGTCATCTAGTAGCTCAGGCTAATGCTGCCCTACTCTATACAGGCACAGCACCAAACTCTCCTCTGCTCCACCAGCCCAGTTATTTCAGAAGTTGGCCTCCTCCCTCCAGCCTCTCAGACCTCTTTACATCCTCATCAGAGCCCAAACAGATGTTCTGTCCCAGCAGCTGGTGGCAACTGGTAGAAAGAGGTGGCTATGCAATGCACAGGAGTAGGATAGGCGGCCAATGGAGTGCATAAGTGGCCAAGAGAGAAGAGACTTGTTTCTCCCGAGCCAGGACTAAGGCCAGCAGGTGTGAAGAGATCAGCGCAGAGCAGATACAAGATTGCTGCTGAATGAGGCCCCATCTGATTATTTGATCTGAAAAGGATGAGAGAAATGTGCCTGTTGTGAGGCTTTGCTGCCCACACTTTGCAATAATTTCCCAGAGAACACAATAACCACTCTGTCCACTGCTGCATCACCATGGGCTCAGACAGCTCAGTAACAGCTTCTCCATTGGCTGGCCACTGAATGATCATTTCAGTTGACCTATTATGAATAATAATGGGAGCTAGTTGGGAACACTTTCATACTGGTATGAGAAAGTTGTACAATTGCAGTGAAAACTTCAAAACAGGGAAATAATTTGCAGCCCTAGGGTAAACAGGAGCCTCAGAAACCTGTCTTAACACATCTCTGCCTCATAAGCAAGATAGATCATCCTTGCCTCATCTCTTCAGCTTGGCTGTTCCTGGCCACAGGAGTTTATTTCTGCTGCTGTAGAAGGAAACAGAGGAACTTTTCCAAGTAAGCAGTTTAAGGAAATGTATCTATGATCCCAAAGCAGCAAGATAATTAGGGTGCAACTAGGCCTGAGAGTTATACCCTAGAAGTCAACTCCATGCTTTGCTCTTAGCCAAGACCCAGACAGGAGCGCTAAGCAGATGAGAGCGTTGCAGACTCAGCCAGCATTGGCAGCCCTGTTGGCTGCTCTTTGGTTGACTACCAAACAGCCCAGAGCTTGAACACAAAAACTCAAACCCCAGTCTTGGCAGTAGAGATTTGCTTGGCCCAACTTAGAGACCCTCACCCAGGGTAGCACAAACAAGCATGGCCACTGGCTGTGAGCAATTCCTTAACATCAACTGAGGGATTGGAATGGGGTCTGAAAGCACAGCGTCCTGGAAAGGATTTCACCATCCCAAGGATGATGATTTTTCACTGACTGTTTGAAAGTCTAGTGCCTGTTTACATTATCACACTCCTGATTTGGTGACTCAGTGAAGAAATGATGGTAGGGCCATCAAGCACCAGGTCCTCCTCTGCCCTGAGACGCAAAAACATTTGTCTCAACGAACATTATTTACATCACATAACACTGCAATAACTTACTATTGTCTAAACATTTGTTTGACCTGAACGTGAACATTTATGCAACAAGTTGCACAGGACATAGCAGGCCAAGAGCCTATGTTATCAACAGTAGCCAAATGTGGGAATGTTAGTATTTATCACTGCATCTGGAGAGAGTTTATACCAACCTGGCATTGACAGTGGGAACAGGACTGGAAGAGCAGGGACACTGTAAGTTCAGGACTAAGGTGCATTATCACTTAAAAGCAGGAGCTAAGAAGAAGCTGAACACCACAGAGGTAACTTCCAACACACATGGGGAAGGAAAATGCAGTTGGGGTTTCTCCATATATCCACAAGGGCACTGAAGAGCAAGTACTGCAGCTTTCCCCACATGGTCCCTCACCCACTACCAAGGAGTAACACAGGTCAGTGGATTTAGGTTCCTAAGTCACTTTTAGTACTGGACAAAGGATGCGTGAGAATTTTATCCATGGTGTTTTTACCATACAGAACATCCTTCCAGCAGGAACTCACCTGAGATACTGCTGAGGCACTGGCTCCCCATCAGTACTGACCTGGTCTGGATTCAAATCAGTAACCAGGTTAGTCCATTTTCTGACCATTCCCTTTTCCTTTGGATGCTGCCACATGCATTGGAAATGTGATTTTGAAAACCCTTCAGACAAAGACTAAGCCTTCCCATGGTCTTTCCAGGGCACCTCTCACAGCTGCTGCCCAGCAGGTTCCTGTTGGTGCCACGCTGTATCCCAGAAGCCAGGATGCCTGAACTGCAGCAATAACATCGCTACACCTAGAGCAAACCTCCTGCCACATTCCCTGCTCCCCCTCCAGACTAAAGGGAGCCTGGCTAGCTCAGCTTTGCCATGGGAGGCTACACTGCCCAGGGCTGGATGTGAGGGGACATGATCTGAAGAATTCTGGGCCCAGAATATTCAGACGCATCAGCAGACATGGCTACCATCTTGCACCAAGTATATGAGGGAAGTTCCACCAAGAAACCATCTTGGGTCCAAACCTGCACAGTCCACACACGCCACTGACAAGCCCTTCAGAGGGCAAAAATTGCCTCGACCAGCCTGGGCCCAGACTGGCTTTGACCCACAGGTAAAAGGCTCCATAGACAACCCTGGACATCAGTGGCGTTCCTTGGAGGGCTGACCTTCGCCCTCCCACATCAGAGAAAGCCCAATCCTTACAGAGCATCAGGGGATGGAACAGTTGGGAAGGAAGCTTGTAGCTCCATTTCTATACCAGCAGGAGTGGTGTAAATTAACACCACTGCCTAGAACTGGGAAGGAACTCCCTGGCTCACCATGCCTATCTCAGTGTAAGTTCTCTAGCAGCCCTAACTGTACCCAACATTAGCCAAAATTTGTGCTGTCTGAGAAGCAGATCCTGCTCCATCAGCACTACAGTCAAATGCTTTCTCTTCTATGTAATGTGAGCACAGCAACCAGCTCCTTTAGTTTTTGAACTTTTCACCCACCACAACAGCACTGAGATACAGCCTGGGAAGCAAAAAGCATCTTTACTTTTCATCATTTCATCAGTGAGCTGAAAAAAAAAGTTGGCACAGTTTCTGAGTGGCTATGCACAATTAAAACAGGAGTGAACCCATTAGCTCTGTGATCTCAGCCCTCCCCTAGCATGAGCCTTCCTCACACACCCACCCACACCAGATTTGACCTACCATCAAGATCCTCAATAATATCCAGGGTGGAGCTCCAGGAGAACCGTTCCACTGCCCCATATTCCAACTCGCTCAGAGCAGTTGGTAGAGTTTCCAGCTCATAGGCACCTCGCTTTTTCCAATATAGAAACATACTGGGGAGAAACCTGGAGGCCTGTTGAAGTAATCAATATTCTGCCCTTACTGCTTGATGACCACGAGGGAGTTAGCTCTCCTAGCTGTGGGGAAGTGTGCCCGCAGCATATTTCGGCATTGATGCCATCCACAGGAATAGCAGGAGGAGGCCAGACTTCAGCATTTCGGAGCAGGTTCTCGTTTATGGACAAGTGCCGCATTCATCCTGAGAAACAGGAATTCTGGGGTGGCAGAGGGTGCTACTAGAAACGGACCAATGCTCTGTGCACAGGGCAGACAAAGGGCCTTTCTTCAGCCTCCTACAGACATTTCACAAATTTCACTTGCTATCGTCTATGAAAGAAATTCAGCTCAAGAGACAAGACACATTTGTGACTATTTTAACCACTAGAAAGAACAGAGTCGTTCAGCAATTTTGCTCTTATGAAAAGTTATCAGAGGAAGAATGTGTCTCCCCAAAGCCCTACTACTGCACCATCCTTCCTCAGAGGAAGCTCTCTATGCAAATCTAGCTGCAGAATTGACTGATTGGCACAAACAAGTGCTTTAACATTCCCTTCAGTACCAAAAAAATCATTGACAATTTCTAGCTATTTAAAAAGTTGGCCTGGTGCCAGGCTGGTGGACTGCAAGCAGTAGCTTTTATGACTAATGGAAGGATCAGTGACTGAAATGGACAGATTCCCAGGGAAAGGATTTTCCAGATGGAGACAGCATGTTTAGCCTTTGAAGACAGAGGAAAAGGGTTGGGGCTCCAGCATAACTCACCCTCTGGCTCATCCCTGAAAAATCAACCACCAGTAGCTCCTGAGATGTACCCCACCTTGGTTTTAAAGAGCAGGCTTGGAATAAACCAGAATCCAAACCAGGCAGAAAACGAGCGCATGACCTCATGCAGCTAAGCCATAGAGCAATCAAAGCAAAAGGCCTGCTTTTCCACTGTGGTAAGCTGGTTCCACCACCTCTCCTGGTTGCCTCTCTATACATTGCTCATCTCAGCTATTAAAGCAAAACAGGAAGGATCTGAGGAGGAGGGAGCAGTCTCTTGCTTCTGTTTAGCTGCTGAATTTTCTGTTGGATCATGAAGCACAGCACTACCCATTTCCTAATGGGTTGCTGCCTGTAGAGGGGACAGCCTGAGTGCTAATGTCAGCTCCATCATTGACTCCCTACATGACTCTTAGACAACTCATTTCACCCAGGGGATCAAGCTGCCCTCTTTAATGTAGCGGCTAGACTTAATCACAGTGGTGTCTGGAGGAGTTAGTGGCTGTAAAGCACTAAGATTTAACTTTTTATTCCTCCTAATGAGGCTCAGACTTTCCAGACAAGCAATTAAAAAGTACCATGTACAATACATTAATTAGCGTATATATTACTGGCTAAGCCAGCATCTTACTGCCAACTACAGACAATTTGCTTTAAAAAAAATTTCAGTGGGGAGGTACCTTTTGAATATAAAATTATTTACAACACCTGTTCCAATTAAAATAAGTGTGCAGGAATTTCCCATTTTCTGCAAGATGTATCCAGTACAGAGGTGGAGATCAAGGAGAAGTGGGATGTTTCCAAGTCAGATCTAGAATGAAATGAAAGGTCAGAGAGGCTATCCCTGGTGTCATGAGTTCCACAGAAGAAAACTCTTGCATCAGAGTGGGCAGAAGGATGGAGAGCAGGGTGGGACTGGACCAGCAGAGAGACAATGGCTGTGAGATCTGCTGGAACAACTTCACAGAGAGTTTGAAAAGTGGGAAGAGTTGTTTTGAAATGAATCCTGAAGAGAATGGTGAGGCAATGGGGATAGTTAATAAAAGAAGTTGATGTGCTCTCATTCTGTAAAGCAAGACAGGCAGCAATATGTGCACATACTGAATGCTATTGAGAAGAGAGTTTGAACAGTCAAGGCAATTCAATTCATAGTTAGAATATAGCGCACATAGCATAGAGTGAGAAACCACAGGCCCAGCTGCCATCTGACTCAATTTGAAACAGCTGAGCCCTAAACTCCTCTCTCAAATATGGAGCTCACAGTGGAAAAAAAACAAATGCTCCTGATTCCCACTTTGAACCCAGACACCTGGTTACAATTCAAGTTTTAAGACTGAGGCAAAAATTTGTTCCAGTTCACCCTGGCACACCCAGTGGAATCCCCACTCCCCACCCCTCACTGAACAAACAGCAAAGATCTGTGCAGAATTTAAAACCTGTGGTGCTCAACAGAAAAAGATTCAGGGCTACAGACACACCTTTCTGCTGGGAAACAGCTTTGGAAAGTGACAAGACAAATCCCAGGGTAAAGGGTTGTTTAATCAGAAGACGCTCACAGGGAAATGGAGACCAGGAGATATTGTCACACTTGAGAGCCCTTGACCACCCCTTAGATCCCTGGAATTCCTAAACATTGTACCCCAGCCCTTGGATTCCCATCAAAGTGTACTCTGGAAATATTTCTGGAAAGCAATTTAAAGGAAAACTCACTAGAGAATGGCTGTGAGCTTGGGAAGTGGTGGAGCAGAGGTGGGATCATAGCACAGTTCAAAGACCTCTACAGCCCCAAGAAGCCAACAGGACACCCTGCCTGCCTCTAACAGAGGAACTCCCTTAATGCTGCTGGTAGCCAATTCTGGCTGTGATCTTCTGACAGGGGTCTGTATGCCAGTTGCCTTGTCACTGCCTTGGTACCTGTTGTTCCTTTGGAGTGCACATACCTCATAGCAGGGACTTGTAACATCACCCACCTGTTCACCAGTCACTGCAGATGAGGGTGTGAGTAGTCAGGCCTAGTGGTCAGACAGTGCTGAGGGCCACCATCAGGAACCAAGCAGCAGAGCAGGCCTGGAGCCAGGTTTGCAACAAGCAAGCACAGAAGTGATGTAGCAATGGGCACAGCACTGAGCAGCCAGCAATCTGTCACTGTTGCTGAGCTTAAATACAGCCAATCAGATGATTCTGCCATAGTCCATCTGGACATACTAACCCCATGGTTTTCAAACATAGGGTTGGGACCCAGTACTGGGTCACAAACCCTCAGGCACTAGGTCGCGGCACCTCCCGCTGCCACCGCCAAAAGACAAACGCATTGAAAAAAAAATGAGTCGTGTGGCACTTTAAGACTAACAAATTTATTTTTCGCATGAGCTTTCATGGGAGAAAATCCCACTTCCTCAGATGCTTCGAAGATGGGTGAACTTACAGAATGGAATGAAAATAAATGCAAGGGGATGTAAAACATAGGATCAGGTCATACAGTAACAGCAAATCAGAGCAGTTGTTAGGTTATAACTATGGGGAGCCTGAAGACAAATTACCTTTTGTAATGGGAAAAGAACCCATAGTCTCGATTAAGTCCTGCTTTCACAGAATTTAGCTTACATATTAATTTGAGTACAGCTGTTTCTCTTTGAAGTCTTGATGTCCCAGCCACATCTCTGACGACAGTCGTTAACCAATCATTCATCGAGTGATTAGAAAGATGGAAGTGCTCAGCAACTGGTTTCTTTGTTCTGTGATGTCTGATATCAGCTCTGTGTTCATTTATCCTTTTGTGCAGCGATCGTCCTATTTGTCCAATGTATAAGGCGTTGGGGCATTTCTTGCACATGATGGCATAGACCACATTAGTAGATGAGCAGGTAAATGAGCATTTGATGGAGTAGCAGGCTTGATTAGGACCTATGATGGTATCTGTTGTGCAGATATGTGGGCAGATGTGGCAGCGTGGTTTGTTGCAGGGGTGTGTGCCTGCTTCAATGTTTCTGTTGTTAGATCTGTAGTTGCTGGTGAGTGTTTAAGATTGGGTGGCTGTCTGTAGCCAAGGAGAAGTCAGTCTGTCTCCCAAGGCTAGAGAGAGAGAGGGATCATCTTTTAGAATAGACTGTAGGTCCTTAATGATCTGTTGCAGAGGTCTGACTTGAGGGTTGTATGTGGTGACTAGTGGTGTTCTGTTTTCTTTCTTGGGCCTCTCCTGTAGTAGATGACTTCCGGGAACCCGTCTAGCTCTGTGAATTTGTTTTCTTACTTCCCCACGTGAGTACTGTAGTTTCAAGAATGCTTGATAGAGATCCTCAAGATGTCTGTCTCTGTCTGAGGGATCAGAGCAGATGGGGTTATATCTTAGGGCTTGGCTGTAGACAATGGATCGTGTGGTGTGTTTAGGATGGAAGCTCGAAGGATGTAGGTAACTATACCAATCAGTAGGTATTCGGTACAGGGCGGTGGTGATGCGTCTATCCCTGATTTGTACTGTAGTGTCGAGAAAGTAGATCTCCTGTGTGGAGTGTTCCAGGCTCAATTTGATGGTGGAGTGGAAAATGTTGAAATCTCTGTGGAAATCTCTGTGAAATGCATTGCTCAAAGATGTAATTGTTGGGTTGCGGGCATAAATGATTTTTTTCAACTGGGTCCTGAGAAAAAGTTTGAAAACCTCTGTGCTAAACCACCTGCCACCAACAAGGCCTGCAAAGAGCCAGGCTCTCGCTCAGTCTGACACAGAGCAGGCATAACAGATCAAATGCTGACAAAGTGTGGGAGCACTTTTCCCTGTGAAATTCATCCTGCCAATCAGGACCTCCCTCGACAGTCACCCCAGATTGATGCACATCAGTGCAGTAACCAGCTCAGGACGAAGCAGATGTCAGTAGCTCTCTCCTAGCTGGGTGTGAGCAAGGGACCTGCAATAGGAGCCTGAACTCAGCCACTTGCTCTGTGCCTGCTCCTTCACAAGAGGCATGGCCTGTGCCCTGTGCCTGCCTCACTCACTCGGCGAGGCAAGAGAGACAGGCAGCAGGGCTGCTGCTTTGTGCACTGGCTCACTCCCGGGTTCCAGAGTTTCACTGGCAATACAGATTTTAAATTTTGTCAGAAGTATAAAAAGTTTGGGCAACATCACTGGTAGGATCAGAGAGTGGCTGGGGTCAGCAGGAGGGGCCCAGCCAGTATAGAAGGAACAGGTTCTGTAGAGCTGCAGGGGGATTGGATGGACAGTGCATTTTGCAACTGTTTCTCTGCTGTTTCTTAGATGCATAGGGCCAGCTGATGAATTAGTACAGACAGGCTCCTATGAATGGAGCCAGAAGATTCCTGCTCCCAAGGAAAGCAAAGAGCCAGGACACAGGATCAACCAGGTGAGCAGGGTGCAAATGTGTGAGGGCATCACACATCTGATAAAATGCTGGCAGTTCCACAGCTCTCAGCATCCAATCACCATGCCCCTAGAATTCAAGTGACTGTTTTATTGAACAGGGGTTTGGAAGAAGCCTACCTGACTACAGCTGAAAACTACAAGGTTACAAAGAGAAGGCCTTAGTGCAACAGAAAGGAATCAAGCAACACATGAGCCACTTTCTTTGTGGTACAATTTCCTGTGGGTAGAGAGATACTGGGATGGCAGAAGTGTAGAGAATCCAGTGCTGTACCACAAGAAATCCACTTCTATGGGAGTGCTGGTGCATGGACATCACCACGGAGCAAAACTCAAATGGTTTGTGACCAGATCCAAGGCCACTTGGATATACATCTAGCATTTGCATGTCCACTGATTGCTAGCTTGGCTGTGACTGTCCTTGGCTTATGTCCTCAGGGGATTGGCTTGTCACAGAGATGGACGTATAGCACACACCAACCACTGGACATTCTGAGCACAAATCCTTCCTGCACCCATCATTGCTCCCTTCACGCTTCTTCTCCAGCTGCTCAGCCCACTCTCCCAGAGGAGGCCATGTTCAGAAATACTCTCTTACACTAGCACCACTGCACATTCAGGCAGGATGGGCCTACACCAAAAATTCTTGCAGCTAATTATGCAGAAGCTGCTTTCTGCCATTTCAATGAGCAGGAAACCCACAGCAAGGCCCTCTGCAGCTCAGTAGAAGCCACTGAAGTTCTGAACACAACACAACACATCCTTGGAAGGGGAAGCTGGTGCAATGCACATGTAGCCTTCTTTCTATGTTCCACTTCAGAACCCAAGTCCTGGCTGCATAGGCTGAAGCTGAGGAGATCCAACAAGCTCTGGGTTGCCTAAAAATGCAGTTCGTGAGCCAGATGAGACCCACAGTAATCCCCTCTTTACAACCACAGAGCAAATACAAGGCTGATTAAGCTGTGGCTTTTCACTGACCAGGGACTCGGTCAACAAGCAATTTCCGTTCGGAACAAGGAAGCTCCACATACAAGCAAATGTAGTTGTTCACACTTGAGACAATTATGCATATACATGTAAATTAGGCACAGACCTCCAGCATCTGGTAAGCTGCCAACTCAGCCCTCAGTACCAAAGTTTGGGCATATCTGCTGTGAGCCACCCATACGAAAAGCAGGAAGAGATTAAAAATTTCCTGGAATGTTTGGGAGAGGGGGAAGTTGGCTTTCCAGAAGCCCTTTGAACTGTGACTGTTAGATCACTGTGCTTCCCCCACCCCATTGCCTATGGAGCTGAAATGCTACAGTGCTTGGATCTTCTCTCTTTTTCTCATCATGCTGCACACACCATGTCCTGCTATCTTGTGCCAGCTCCAAACTTTGGCCTTAAGGAAAGTACATGGAACTGAAGGCAAGAACGTGACTGCTACTGGGCAGTCCAATAGCTTTGCTTTTCTCCAGCTGGAAGGAGTCAGAAACAAGCCCAACAGAAAGGTAAACCCTGCCTTCCATCTTTGCACCATCCTTGTTTCTGCACATCTCTCAGATGCAGCTGACACTGCTGTACTGCAGGGGCATCGTTGCCCTGGGGAAAGACCCGGGGCACCAGCCCAGGCCACGCCCCTGGCCAGGAGGCCACGACCCCTGGCTGCAGGTCATGCCCCCAGCCGGGGATGGGGATGGGAGCAGCCGCAAGGAGCTGAGCTGGGGATGGGGCTGCTGCCGCCACAGGCGGCTGGGCCCCAGATCCCCTGCCAGGGATGGGGCCAGGAGCAGTCTCCACGGCCGTGAGTGGCTGAGCCCCAGATCCCCAGCCGGGGACAGGACTGCCACAGCTGTGGGCAGCTAGTACCTGGCTCTCCAGCCCGATCAGGCCAGAGACCAGGAGAGGTGGGGCCCTGCCATACCCGGGGCACTGGTGCTGGGATTTGGGGCACATGCCCCGTGTGCCTGGAGCCAGTGATGCCCCTGCTGTACTGGCAGGAGAGTAATGGGCTCATAAAACGTCCAGGGTAGCACCCAGTCAGTCAGTCTAGGAGCACTTCACTCAAGACCTAAGACAAGGACACACAAGGTGTCAGATTCAATGAGGAATTAATTTGGTCTCTGTGGCTAATCAGCTCAGCCTCATTAGATTCTCCTTAGCAGTTTGCTCCTGCTGCATGCCCTACAGTGTGCCATCTCAGTCAAGGGAAAGGAAACTTCCTGTAACCTTCCTATGACAAAGTGAGCCAGACACACTATTCCATACAAGGCAAGACGCAAGCATCACCTTGTGTAATGTGTAAACCATGTGGAAAATGTAACCACCAGTAACTTCATGCTTAAGACTCAGACCAGTTCTGATAGGCATTCCTCTTCCCCAAGCCTAGGTCTTCTTTGTTCCCACCTAAACATTTGCCAGTTCTCAGGTCTCAGTCAGGCTTGCCGGCTATGGTCTTTGGTGTTCATTCACCAGCACTCCCCTGGGACCAGATTTTGTGCTGTGTTCTAGGACCCAGCCAACCCCAAGAAAGCCTAAAAGCACAAGAGGGTCCTAATGGCTAACCATGAAGTAACTCAATCGGAGAAAGAGAGGATTTACCAGACACAAGGACATGCCAAAGAGTTTGGGGTGTACTGGAAAGAGATCTCAAAACGGCTGGGGCTAGTAGAGGAATTCAGGAAGTTCTGACAAGACCTATGCCATTTATGCATCCCTCCTAACAAAACCTCTCCCGTTCCACTCACTGTTCTCCCTTAAGCATCCCGCAATCTGGCTCCCTAAGTTCCGCCATACCACAGCCTGGCTGCTTCAGGAGATTCTTCTGTAACCATCTTCATATCCTTTTCCTGGTCAGCCAGGCCGCATAACTATTCCATGTAAAATGTACTTACTTCTGGCTTGTTGCCCCAGACTCCTTATTGTAGGTTTGTCTCCATAAAACCACATTTTCCATATACAGACTCAGCCACTGAAGAGATCCAAACCACTCTAAATTCAATCCATCTTGGCAGACTACATACAAAAGCTTTTCTTTTAGCTTGAAGTCTTCTATTTGTTAATTGTCTAGGCCTCTTCCACAGGCCTTGGCCTTGGGTATCATTAGTGCAAAGTCAAGTGTAATCAAATTCCTGGATGACTTTGAAACTCCATGGGACAAATACCCCAAAAGACAGAACCACAGTACAAAGTGACCAGGAGGTGTTAGGCAAGAGCAGCACCATAAGAGAAAAATCAAGGAGAGCTGTGGCACTTTTAATGACTAAAAAATTTGTAACTTGAACTTCCACATACAGTCTGATGAAGTGGAATTCTGCCCAGGAAAGTTCATGCAACAAATAAATTAGTTAGTTTTTAAAAGTGCCACAGAACTCCTTGTTTGTCTTGCTGAACCAGACTAACACGGCTACCCCTCGGGAACTTATAACAAGAGAAGATGCTGAACTAATTAAGGTAAAGTCCTACATGCAGAAAGACACAAAGACAACAAGATACAGAGGGGGTGGGAAGGAGAACAGAAGGGAGAGACATAACTATGATTTTCAAATACTTGAAAGACTGCTATTTAAAAAAGACAACAGAGAAATGTTGTTCTCTCTTACCATAGAGGGCAAGACAAGATGCAAGGGGTTCAAACCTCAACACAGCAGATTGGGATTAAATCTCAGGAAAAACTTCATAACTGTAAGAACAGTAGGACAATGAAAGACTGCCTAGGAAGTTATGGAAGCACCTTCACTGGTGGTTCTAGAAAACAGGCTGAATAGCCATCTGTCTTGGGTGGTTTACACACAATAAACCCTGTAGGTGAGTAGACTAGATGAACCTTGCGATCCCTACTAACCCTATGGTTCTATAACTCTACCCAGTAGGCACACACTGCATTACGAGTTACTTTTCAGCTTTTCTTCTGTTCTAGCCTCATATAACTAAGTAAACAAGTCCTCTGGTTGCTGCTGAGAAGGTGCAGGATTAGGAGAGAGATGTTCACAACTGCTTCTCCATTTTGAAGGTCAGGTCCAAATTACGAGCTTGAGGACCACTGGTCTATGTTACTTGTGCAGCGCACTAACCACTCAAGGTTATTTACCTACCAAAGATAAGACTCATGCTAAGGAGATGTGGCTAGAGACATGACTGGACAGTGCTGCTCTATTTCACAGAAATCTGGAGACTGTCCAAAGTGTCTAAGATGGCTGAGAGTGGCCAATGTGGGGGCTGTTAATTACAAAACCATCATCTATGTGAGTTTCACATGGAGAAACAAATAGGAAGAAGAGAACTGAGTGACTTGAATGCAGAATATGTCAAATTGATCACTGCTTCACAGGAATGGGGACAAAGTCTTTCTGAAGAGACAGAGAGAGGGGATAGTTACCCAGCTGTAGAATCACAGAATCTGGAAGCGACCATGAGAGGTCATTGAGTCCAGTCTCCTGTCCTCATGACAGGACGAAGTACCCTCTTAAACCATTCCTGAAAAGTGCTTGGCTAAGTTGCTCTTAAAATCTTCCAATGATGGAAGTTCCAAAACCTGCCTAGGCAACTTATTTCAGGGGTTAATCACTCTGACAGTTAGGAATATTTTCCTAATGTCCAACCTAAACCTCCCTTGCCATAATATAAACACATTCCTGCTTGGCCTATCATCAGTGGTTAAGGAGAATAATTTTTCTCCCTCCCACCCACAACCACCTTTTAAGTACTTGAAAACTTATCAAGCCCCCTCTCAGTCTCCTCTTTTCCAGACTAAACAAACCCAGCTCTTTCAATCTTCCCTCATAAGTCAAGTATTTCAGAACGTCAGTCATTCTTGTTGCTGCACTTTGGACTTTCTCCAATTTATCCACATCTTTCCTGAAATGAGGCGCCCGGAACTGGACACAGCACTCCAGTTGAGGCCTAATCAAGGCCAAGTAAAAGTGGAAGAATTACTTACAAATACTTACAAATACTTCTGTTAATACTTCCCAGAATGGTGTTTGCTTTTGGGAAACAGCGTTACACTGTTGACTTGTACTTAGTTTGCAGTCCACTATGACACCCACATACCTTTCAGCAGGACTCCTTCCTAAGCAGTCATTGCCCATTTTGTATATGTGCAATGGATTGTTCTGTCCTAAGTGGAATACTTTGCATTTATCTTTACTGAATTTCATTCTATTTATCTCAGACTGTTTCACAAGTTTGTCCATATCATTTTGAATTGTGACCCTACCTTCTAAAGCACTTCAAACCCTCCCAGCTTAGCATCATCAGCAAACTTTATAAGTGTACTCTCTAGGCCATCATCTAAATCATTGACGAAAATACTGAACAGAACTGGACCCTGAACCGATCCCTTTGGTACCCTGCTCACAATACCCCTCCAGCATGACTGTGAACCATTGATAACTACACTCCGGGAATGGTTATCCACCCAGTTTTGCACCCATCTTATAGCAGTTCCATCTAGGTTGTACTTCCCTAGCTCGTAAATGAGAAGGTGATGCAAGATCATATCAAAAGGCCTTACTTAAGTCTAGATATACCCCATCTATTGCTTCCCCTCTATCCACAAAGCTTTCTAGGATGGGGTAACAAGCCATCAGGTTGGTTTGACATGATTTGTTCTTGACAAACCCATGCTATCACTTAACATCTTATTCTCTTCTAGATGTTTTCTAATTGATTGCTTAATTATTTGCTACATTATTTTTCCCGCTACAGAGTTTAAACTGACTGGTCTATAATTCCCTGGGTTGTCCTTATTTCATTTTTTATAGATGGGCACTATATTTGCTCTTTTCCAGTCCTCTGGGATCAATCCAGTCTTCCATGACTTTTCAAAGATAATAGCCAGGGTAACAGCAGGAAGACAGTATAAAATTCAAAGTTCCTAATGGAGCCACATGCACCCTTCCCTAGAACAGCCTCCTTCCGAAGAATCCTGCACACACCCTTCCTAGTCAGAGCAGTTCCAGCCCTGAGCATGTTCTTGCTCCACCAGCACGCTGGCGGGGCACATGAGCAAAGAAACCAGTGTGAACCACATTTAAGTGGATAGACAATGAAAAACCATATGAGGTCAACCTGATCCTGTTACTTACACTTCCCTGCACTTATTTTTCCTGCTATTCTGTAAATTCCTCACCTTCAAGCACCTGACAAAGTGGGATTTCTCCCACACATGCTAATATGATTAACAAATTTGTTAGTCTTTAAAAGAGCCACTAGACTAACAAGGCTCGCCCTTTAGAGAAAGATTCCTTGTTTGTTTTGCTAAACAAGACTAACACAGCTACCCTTTCGGAATTATTTTTCATCTAGTGTATCACAAAGCAATAAAACCTTCCCAAAATAATTTCAAGAGCACATCTTTTATGAAATGCCCAGTAATCTGCTTCCTTATGATCTGAACACATTCATGGTGGATTCATCAAGTAAACTGAAGCCAGCTGCACTTGGCAGTCTGTCTCTGGATGTTTAAAAAAAAAAAAAAAAGCACCTCTCCCAACTGCACCTCTTCAAAATAACATGCCTACTGCTCATTCTGATTTCCTAGACTTTTACTGTCAATGTGGTATATATGAAGGAGGATGTCCTAGCTTCAGGGACAAAACGAGGCCCTTTGTCAACAAGTGAAAGCATTCCCTGCAGCAGATTCTCTCTTGGAAAGCCAGGCATTGTATTGCTCTGTACTGGGCAATGCTTGTTTCTAAGTCTCAAATTATCCTTTAAAGGGAAACCGAAAACCCCTCCCATGGCAGCATCTATTCATATTATATCAACATGCTGACCCCAAGAGCAAAACCGATCCTTTTCTATTTAACTTCCAAAGGTCACCAGGCTCTGGTTCACATCAAAGACAACTGTTCTCTGAGTCAGAGTTTAATCTATTGCAAAAGGCCATCCATTCTCACAAATCTCTTATCTGCATCAGAGCTGCCTAGGCACAGAACTCTTCTGAGCTTAGGAGAAAGAGACCACTGCAAAAAAAAAAGGGGGGGGGGGGGAGGGGTAGTCACCACAAGGCAACAATTCCGTCTCCCTCCCACTTGTTTCTCCTGTGACATTTCTTCCATCACCATCACAGGACATCCAGCTGCACCCCCTCCTGTACAATGAGAAGCAGTAGAATGTCATGGCTAGAGCAGGAGCCTTAAAAAGCAGGATTCCTGGGTTCTAGCCATAACCTGGTTAAGTCGAACACCACTTCTCCCTGCCTCAAGTCTGCATCTGTGGGATGCTTGTGATTCTACGAAGGGATGTGAGACTTCACTAGTTACCATTTCTAACATCCTTCAGAATCTTGCTCAACCTTCTGTTTGTTAAACACCCAACTTGATCCTATTCTCCTACGTTACCTAACCCACAGCATGGAAATGCTCTCCTTTGTAAAATTAATGGCTTAAGTCTCTCTCACTCTCCTTCTTACCTACGCTGACTCCTTGAATAAGGTGAACTGTATTCATGTTTTACTCCTGACCTGGATGTTCCCATACAACCTCTGCTACCTGAATGCCCCATGGGACACTGAAGTGACTCGTTTCTGTGAGAGAATTCCCTGAGACATTAGTTCAGAGAATAGGAAATTCTGTAGTTTTTTTGTACCAACATGAAACAGTGTTCATTTACAGTATGTCCCCTTGGGAATAGAAGTGGGCTTTACTCAGTGTGTCTCTCACAAACCAGCACCTTGAGTCTGACTGCTGGTGGGTTACATTATAATTTCCTTTCCAGGGGAAATCGAGGCATTTCAGATTTATTTTTGTTCTGAACTGGAATGAAAACAGGAACAATTGGAATTTCCTGTAGAATATTTTGAAAAAAGTTCATTTTGCTACAGTGAACAAGTTCTATTTCAATACAGTCCAAATGTTTCATTCTGATTTTGAGTATTTTAATTTAGAATAGAAGTTTCTAAAGCAAGAGATACTTTACAATGAAAAAAAAAATCAAAATATTCCATTCCAATAAAGTTGAACTGTTCCCATTTTGACTTGTTGAAACACTTCAATTTTTTTCCCCCAAAAACAAAATTCTGTTAAAAATCAAACACATTCCCATGGAAAGTTTTGAGGAAATAGCATTTTATAATGGAAAAATCTTTCAACTGGAATTGCATCAGGCCAACACAACTATGTCGAACCAGTGCTGTCTGTGTAACTAGCTGTTTGGTTTAAGCAGTTTAAAAAAATATCCAACCAACCATTAGATGTCTAAGCCTATTGGGAGACAATAAGAGCCTTAGGCCTCATTTACACACAGCAGCTGCATTGATTTTAAGTCAGTTTAAGAACTGATATAGCTAAACCAGTGCTAGACCCTGTGTAGACATATTCATCAGTTTAGAACTGGATATATGGATTTACCTCTCTCTTCTAATGATACAAGCGCAAGCTAAACCAATGTAAATCAAGGTTAAAACAACTGAAGATCACTCAAACAAGGGTCTGTACTAGTTTAGCATCAGACCTCTAGTTATACTGGGATGACTGTATGTAAAGACCAGGCATCACATTGGAATTTACAAGGAATTTGGGCACTGAATATCCCACCCCAAGGAACTATTTACTTTCCCAGACTAGAACAGGCACTGACCAGAGGCTGTTTATGATTTCAAAGGTTTGTCCATTGTTGTTGGTAGTGTAGCCATATCAGCCCAAAAATATTAGAGACAAAGTAAGTGAAGTTACATGTTTTATTGGACCAGCTTCTGTTATCCATCAGCCAGTTCTCTGACACTCTGAAGGAGGCTGATCTGACAGTCATATAAAAAAAGAAAAAGATACCAAGACTGAGTTCTCTGCTCACATCATTCAGTCCAGCTTTTCCTGTGCTTTTACCCCCCATGGCCACGTCCCCTTCTCCCACATGGCTCAGCGAGTGCTTCAGGTTCTGCATTGTGCCTTACACAGGTGTTAGGAAAGCTGCTTTGCTGGCCAAGTGAGGATTTCTCAGATGTGCTTTGCAAAATTTTTTGATCGCTACTGAGTGTTCCTCAGCAGCCAAGAGCACTAAACTGTAGCTTGGAATCAACACTTGCAGCCACTGGGTTTTACCTGGAAGAATGGAAACCCTGCTATACAGCCACACTGGTTAGCAGAGAGGAATATCACTCTGGAACCAGCCCGACGGAAACAAGTTGCTGCTCATTTCACTCTGTTGGCCTGTAGTTGGTTTTGAACCCATTTTCCTTCTGTTCAGCACTGAGGACACCATTCTCTTACTGGCTGTGCTTACATCTTGGAGGTGACCAGGAGGACTCTCTGGTATACTAGAGGCAGCTGGCATGATGGCTAGAGCTAGGCAAGTCCCAAAAGGTATGATTAAACACCCCGAAATTTGGACCTTTACCTGAGTTCTTCTAGCTTACAAACCTTGCAAGAAGTCTTACAAATACTCTCCTTCAGGCATTTCAGTGACACCATTTCTGGCCAGGAAATGACGCTACAAGTCACCAACCACATATTTCAAAGCCATAAACTTCTCCAACACCAAAAAAAGGGTTTGAGGTACATGTTTGTTCTCTCCCTCCATTATCATCTGAGCTGGTGCATTCACCCCCAAAAGAGATGAGTCTTTCATTAATACCTAGGGAAGGTAGCATCTCTCCTGATTGTGGAGCTCAAGAGCACAAGCCAAACTTCCCTGGTGCCTCGTCCAAACTTCCAGGGCAATGGCAGCAAAAACTGTGGTTCACAAATGGCTCTTCAGTGTTTTGCCTTTTGCAAGAGGAATGTCTGGCTTCATCAAGGCCAATATTACTTTTAAAAATGGAAAATCCTCCAAGTTATGCATCTTGCGGTGCAGCCATGTCTGCTCTGAGCTTCCTTCAGCTTTAATCCGTAGGGCCCTGGACAAATTTAGCTGCCAGACTGCATAGCTTCACACAAGCACGAGTGAGTCTCAAACTTATCGTATTGAACTTTTTCAGTATTATTTAAAAAGGCACCATTCTGAGGACTAACACGCACCTTCTTATTCCACAGCTTTGCTTCATGTGTCTGAATTCAGGAGACTTACCTGCTGATTTCAGTTACCAAAGAAAATTTGTCCTGCTTTTCACTCCACTGACCCTGCAACAGTACTAGGAGTAATGGATTCTGGTCTTTCCTGGCTATTATCAGCAAAATTGTTACCTTCACTGCAAGCCACTGCCCCGTGCTAGCCTAGTGGGGTGGTAGGACTGCACTAAAGGGATGGGGGCAGAGTTCAGCCTGAAGCATCTTTACTACTTACTAATTGTGACAAGATGGAAAGATCTAAATCCGACTTAGTCCAGGCTGAGTTTGCTGCACTAGCACTCCAACACCTCTTCACTATTTGACCACCGAGTTCATTCGATCTGGAATGAATGACAGTCATGGACCCCCAAGGTGACATCTCCACAGGACAATGCCCAAGGAATTATTCCATGCTAGACAAAAGTCTCTTCTGACCAGGCCTGGAGCTCAACATCATGTGTTTGCTCCCAAAAATGAGAACACAGGGAGCAGAACTGCACAGTGCTCCCAGCATCCATATATCAGTTCCTATTCTGCAGGACCTCTCCTAGAGCAAAACTCCACAGTCTATTCAGTCCTTGGCATCCAAGCTTAGCCTGCCAGCAAGAAGCTCACAGGTGGGAAATTAAAGTGCCTAAAGAGCCTAACAACTTTTAATGAGACTAGACACTTGAAAATGAGACCCGAGTTCTTAATTATTTAGCTGCATTTGAAATTTTTACCCCAAAGTCTCTTACTCCTTCTGTTCCTATTCAACAACTAACTACCAGCAACAGAAAATCCTTTGCAGTGGCTATGGGAAGGGTGATTTTAAGAGCTATTTGGCAGTTGATGGAAAATGCAGATGGGAGAGAGGGTGAAGAAGAGAGGAGATTAATTCATTTGATTACAGGGTGAGCCTACACAGCAACTAGACATTTAGGCTCATGGGGCTTGGACTGCAGGGCTGTTTCACTGCTGTGTAGATTTCTGAGCTCAAGATGGAGCTTGGGCTCTAGGACCTTGTGGGGCAGCAGGGTCTAAGAGCTCTGGAACCAGCTGAAGGCTAGAAGGCTACACAGCCACGAAACAGTACCTTGAGCCTGAGTTGCCTGACACAGGCCATCTGTGGCTTTTTCTTCGCTATGTAAATGTACTCAACACCAACTTACGCCTAGCTGGAGATGCTGCTCACCAGAACAATGCCAGCCTGTGCCAACAGACGGAGCCGTTTCTGACCTGTCCAGTTAAAGTGGACAAAGCTGCACCCAGAGATAAGAGAAGATTTGTCTCCAGCAGAAGAGGTTGAAAGCATATGTAAGGAACCCATCGAGTGATATGAGAAGAGGGAATGCCTGGAGGGGCAGGTTATGGTGCTTGCTAGGCTCAGAAAGACAAGGATTTCCAGAAGAGTGTTTATGCTCATGTTAGCAGCAGCAACAACTGAACTATCCCTCCACCTAGACAGTGCCAGGATGGAGAAGAAAGTGTGCTCTCCAGAAAGAAGTGGGCCCCAGAGAATGATTTAAAAATGAGATCTCAGAGGATTCCAATGGCCTGGGTTTTTGAGCAGGCATCAGGCTCTGCGACACTTCAGAAGAAGTATCCTGAAAACTGGAGCTGGGCTACCCATGGCAGATATGCTGGAGGATTCCCTCCTTTTCAGTCCACACTCTCTGCTGAGCAAAGTAGCTAATGAAGCAAATGGAAACAAGCAAAAGGGAGTCTGGGAGAACACTGACCCACCTCGGATCACGGCAGCAGGACTTGTCTAGACAAACAGCTGGTGTGCACAAGCTGGGGTATAAATCTACCTCACACTTGCCTGCCTTGCACTAATTGTCCACATAGACCCAGCTACTGCTTTGAAATGGGCATAGGTCAATGACCACATTCACAGTGCAAAGGGCCTCACAGTGTGCAGCACAGTAAGGTGCCACAGATTTACAGATGTTAGTCTAGATGGGCCCTCCTGAAAGCAGAGACAGCACCTGTGCCAGCGCTGACACTCTGGAGCAGCTTCCAGTGAAACCTTTTACAGACAGGAAGTGGCATTTCCACCACAGCTGATAGCTCACACCTCTGCTCCTCCACAAGGCTGGGAGGAGGGATGATTGAGACACAATCAAGGACAGACAGGCCACCTGGCAGTTCTGACAAATGCCAGAGGGGGCGGTGCACTCAAGGGCAGGTGGGTCAGTCTTCCTCAAAAAGCTCTGGCCTGCCATGGGAGCCTCTCATAAGGCCCTCCAGCTGGACCAGGCTGAGCACAGCGGTTGCTCCCTTCTCCAGGTCCCACTTCTCCCACCGCATGGGCCCAGCGGCGCCCTGGTTGATGTGCCTATGCCAGGACCAATTTTTAGTCCCATTCCATCACTAGAGACGGTGATGCTATGCACCAGCTGTCCGTGAGCCACCATGGAATAAAGGGCAGAGCTGCCAGCAATGCGCAAGTAAATGAGGGGTCAGAACTTTCTATCCCATTACCCACAAAGGGGGTATTACATCTCTGTCCCATTAGTTAATCTAAGGAGGCAAGGAGCTGTGCTCTGCAGGACAGAGCCTCAGGGGGAATCAAGATGTGCTCTAGGTGGGTAAAGGTGAAAATTCTACTGAAAGAATAAAACAAAAGCTCTCATCTTCAGCTTACTCACCCACTAGTTAAAAATTAGACGGTGCTTCTTTAAATGCTTACTCCGTGCCCCGCTCCAACAAGACAAACACAGAGAACCATCTGCAAGGTGGAGAGGGGGCTCCCTAGAGAAAAAGGCTCTACTTGCAGGAAAGATCTGTTCATCTAAGCCTGGTCTCAGAGACCCCGCATGAGAAAACTATTAAAACCTTTTTTTTTTTCGGGGGGGGGGGGGGGTTGAAAAGGGGTGAACACTTCTAGGTTTTGCTAGAAGTTCAAAGGTCTCATTCTCATGGCTAAAAATTAAATTTCTAAACCAAAACAAAAAGAGTCTTGAAATAATATAACACTGTAAGGGGACTTAAAAAAACCAAATGATCCAACCCATAACTAGACGTGCCTCCTGGCTGTTAGCTGGCAACAGCCCACAGTGAAGTTTACTTTATTAGTGTTTAAGGAACAACAACATCTGAAATTTCACTACAACCTTAACAAAAATAAAATCCTTTAAGCAGATCACCATAACATAGAAATTATTCTTCTAACAAGGACATAGAAACAAGTTCAAACAACATCAGTCTCTCTTTGGCAAAAGTCCCTCTCAACATTACCACCACTGGGTTTTTGCAGTTTGTGTTACCAGAAGGCAGGCAGACACATGGATAAAGTAAAGAAGTAAAGGGAAAACTTTATTTGTTCAAATTTTCAAATAACTAAAATAAACACATTTATAGTAAGGCAGCTATAAGATTCCTGAGCTGCACAAAAACCTGTGTAGCTTCTTAAAATGGAAAAATGGGGGGACGGGGACGGGGGATGGACGACAACTAAGAATCTTCCAGTCTAATAATTTAGCAGCATCTCCACTATTTACTTTGAAAACAACATATGCTTGGAATAGCTTAGCTGTTTTGTCTTCACTGTTTGACAAAAAGGTAGCCCCAACTAAATCACTATTCGCTTTTATTCTCCTCTAAACATATGCTGAAACATTTCACACCACTTACTGGTTAGTTTACTATATCACAGAAGATCTTAAAGTTTTAAGTTATCAATCTCTAATATAAATGTTTAAACCAAAAGATAACGGGAACCCTGACTGGCAGGCACAGACTTACAGACAAGTGAACTAGGCAGCTGCCTAGGGTGGCAAAATGTAAAGGGAGGTCACCTGGTTGCAGCCACCCGCCCACCCTATATCCTAGAGCCACCATGCAGCTGGGACCCTGGCAGCAGCTGCTTGTCTACCTCCCGGTCCTGGCAGGCAGCAGGGAAGTGGGATTCAGCCACCCACCATTTCCCCACTCCTAGTGGGGACACTGGCAGCATCCACCCTCCTCCTGCCCAGTCCCAGCACATGACCAAGAGCCAAGCAACAGCCACCAGCATCCAGGGGAGTGGTCAGCAGCTGCCCACGTCCCCACTGGCAGTGAGCAGCAGCTACCCTGTCCTCTCCAGAGCCACACTCCAGCTGCCCCAGTGGAGTAGTCAAATTGACAAGAATGACAGCTGCTGCAAATATTCAATTTTTTCGACTCGGGGACAGGACGCATGCTTTTATTTTACGTAGGGTGGGCAGAATATGAAAAGCCAGCACTGATGACTGAGGTGCTAGAGGCTTGGCTTTTACTTTGGGGGGGGAGGGTGTTGTAATAAACTAATGGCTCAAAAGAAAATGTAAAGCTCATTAAGTGAGGAAAAGATACATTGTTGTAAGCTCTCTCTGTTTCCCCAGAGCATGTGCATCTCCTGCCTCACGTTGAAAAGAAAGGTGCACAGGGAGAATGTACACATTTTAGTCCTTGATAGGGCCTCTCTTCAACACAAGTTGTTATAAACACACAGAACAAAACCAGAAGGTTTTCTTCAGATAAGGAAAAGATCTTAGTTGAGCAAAGGCAGATTATGGACAAAGCCACATAAGTTTACATAACAGCTAGAGATGTGTGAACATTACTAATGCCAGTCAGCTTCAAAATCAGTCATGCTTGCTGGACCATGTTCCTGACTGTACATTAATTCAGCCCTGTATTTTATCCATGTACATGTGCAAGAATTTGCATGAACTCACCATGTCATCTGGCAGGGAAAATGAACTATTCTGCAGCTTAGTCCTACTGCTGCATCAGCCCCCCCCGGACCTTGACTTTTTACTAAAAACTATTCTATTCACACAAGTCAATGTTCAGAACGGTTTCAAGCTTCTGGATGCCAAGGATACTGAGTAGCAAGCCTTTGCATTTCTGCTTACATGTCTGCTGGCTAATGATTTAGGAAGAATATGGTGAATTAGATGCATGCTCCTTAGCCAGCCTGTAGGATATGAGAGAGCAGTTACTGGCAAAACTTGGAAGGAGATAAACACCGAGGAAGGGAAAGGAATCATTTGGTAAGGTGGGCACAAACAATATATTAATAGGCTAAATGTAAACATATACATCTGGGACTATAGAATGTAGGGCCTGGGCAGCAGTTACTCTGATAAAGTCTGGAGAAGATGGTGGGTGGATAACCAGTTGCAAACAAACTCCCAGTGAGACACTGTGGCCAAAAGGGCTATTGTGATCCTGGAATGCATAAAAGTAAGTCGTAGGGAGCAGAGAGTACTCAGCACAGTTGTAGCCATGTTGGTCCCAGGATATTAGCAAGACGAGGTGGGGAGATAGTGTTTTGTACTGAGCAACTTCTGTTGGTGAGAGAGACAAGCTCTCAAGAAGTTGCATTTAGCATAGTCGCAACCACTGCTGGAATCAGGGCTGTCCCTGGCAGGAGGGTGGGGCCAGGGCCAATCAGCCTATTAGGGGCCCCCATCCCCCTCAACACTGGTGGGAAGCAGGTGGGCATAGAAGCCAGGCTCTGTGCTCCTGCCCCACCCCTGGGGTGGCTGGTCTACCCAGCATGCTGTACAGCCTCCAAAGTGGCCTTCCAGGGCCTGTGGCAGCCCTGGAGGGCTGCACCAGAAGGTGCACTACACTGCAGTCAGCCCTGCAGGGGCCACCAAAGCGCAGGGCTCAAGGCTATCACCCCAGCTGCCCCCTCCCCACTCTCCCATGGCCTTGGCTGAAATACCGTGCCCAGTTTTAATATGCACAATTCAAAGGATGTTGATAACTAGAGATGTTTAGAGAATAGCCATGAGAATAACTAAAGGACTAGAAAACACGCTTTTTTATGACAATAATAATGTAGAGTGTATACACTCAGTTTAATGAAGAGAAAGTTAAGGTGTGATTTGATTCTAGTCTATAGGCACCAGCATGAGGAACAAATGGGCTCTCCACTCTAGCAGAGAAAGATATAACAACATCCAATCGCTGGATAGGTGAAGGCATACGTTTTTACCAGTGAGGGTAATTAATCATTGGAACAATTTACCCAGGGTTGTGGTGGATTTACATTACTGCCAAACTTTTAAATCAAGACTGGATGTTTCCCTAAACAGAAGTATTGGGAGTGAAGTTCTGTGGCCTGTGTTACACAGAAAGCAGTCAGACTAGTTGATCACAGTGGTCTCCTCTGGCTTTGGAACCTGAATTATTTAAAGTTGATCTACAAGGAGCAAACAGATGAAGTGAGCAATGGAAAACTCAAGTTTATTATTTTCTGTTCTCTCTGAGTTCTAATGGACTTCAGATCAAGCCTCCAAGGAAAGCGGCGGATGCTGCCTTGTCCAGTCTAGTTAGAAACAGAAATAGAAAAGCACTTGTGACTACGCTGCACCACACTCTTGCATCGGCTGAGAGGTGGATAAAATTAGCTAACAAGTCTTCCCCATGGGTTATTCCTGGCGGTTTTCAAAGTGGCAATAGACATAGCAACTTTGCTTCAAAGAAAGTTCAAGATACAGATCCACAAAAAAAGAATTTTTTTTTTTTTTTTTTTTTTACAAGGAGTTAGAACTGAGTATTGCCAGGGTCAGTGGGCTGTGAAACAAAAGGAAGGCCAAAGTTCAAATGTTATTTCACGGTCTCACCATCAAAATGTACACATCTGGGACGAATATAGTGCAGAGATCATTGTTATTTACGTACACAACGCTGTGAAACTGTAGCTTCATGAGAAATACTATTTATCCCTACTATCACAGAGACCCTTGCCTAGATCATGCTAAAATTTGTAGGTTGCTGATAACAGTTCCAGCATTTACTATTCCAGATGCCAATGAAATATGCAACAGAAAATTACAGGACTGACTGAACTTCCATCAAGGAGAAAAGCCCTACAGTGGAATTACAGCCTTACACACTACATACCTTCACAACATTTTCCACTACTCAGCTAAGCTGCAGACTATTAGTATGCTTTATTTCCTTGCCAAGTGCCTTTCTCCTCCCACCAGTTTTGGTAGTTACTGCTGCAAGAATATTTGTGTCTTTATAAATAGGGAAAGATTTTTCACCCTCCCAATGCTCAATTTTTGAAGTCACATTTGGCAACAGACTAAGCCTGGGAATGGCACAAGCAACTGAAAATGACTGACTTAACACAGGTATCATGGGATCACAGCTGACCAGCATGGCACCTGCTGCATCCCAATGACAGCAGGCAAAACTTTAGCTAAGCCACTGGAACAAAGCCCTTCTTTTACAGGTGCCCTACAACAGTGACTGAACGGCCACAAAGAGCAGACAGGACGCTAGGTTTCCCAGAGCTCTCTCTCCAGAGTCAATGGAAGTCCTGCCTACAGATTGTTGTTATTGCTCTGTGAGAGACAAATCATATTGTGCCACTGAAAGTGCAGTACCTGGATTTTGTTGTTTTAAGGTCTCCCCGGAGCACCTCCGAAAACTGGTTGGAATTCCAGCTCAGCTGGAATGGAGGCATGAAAAACAAAGTCTATCCTGCCTGGAAGGCTCCTTAAAAACAGCATATTAACATTAATACAAAGCTTGAATTAGGTTAATGGACACCAAAAAGTGCTGGAAAGTAATGCTTTAGGTGCTACAGTTTGGGAATTATTTCCATCCATTATGCTTAGAATGTGTGGAGAGACTTAGGGAATGAAGATAAATTGCCAACAGGAACAAAGTGCTTTCATCTGGAAAAAATGTAAATACCAGCATTTGCTCATTGGCAAAAACTGAAACAATACAATACCTACCTCTTATCCTCTTTCATCAGTAGACCTCAAAACACTTTACGAGGGGGTCAGACTCATTATCTCCATTGTACCTACAGGGAAACTGAGCCACAGACATTCCTTGCAGGCCAGTGGCAAAGCCAGGATTTGAACCCAGGTCTTAAGTCCCAGTCCAGGGCTCAATCTGCTATACCAGTGGCTCCCAAACTTTACTGATTCACATACCATCTTCTTAAAAAACTGCTGTGAAACAGATGGACAGAATATTGAGCTCAAATGCCCAGTGGTACATGAACCCCTACTCTGCCTCACTCTAACTACCTGCTGCAGTACTTTGTAAAGCTTGAGCTGACCTCAGCAGTCACAGAGCTGTCCTCTCACCCCCTCCTAAAAAGCAGCACCTGATAACTCCTTAATATTTGAGGAAGGCTAACTGATGTTGCATGTCCTTATTTAAATGGCTTCACTGGGTGATGGCAAAGTCAGGTCTTAACACAAGTTGCAATAACTTCAAATTTAAGTTTTAAACAGGGTTAGTTTTAAAGAAAAATATATTCAAATACAAATCGGTTTTTTAAAATCTGTTTTTATCTACCCTGGGGTTGATGATGTGCCCCTCCAGACCAGTGGTCTGAATTCCCATCCCCCCAAGTTCATATCTTGTTATTCAGTTAAGAACTGAGAATCAGGAAGGCCTATTTTCTGCCTTGGATATCTCACAGAGCAAGTTAAGATGTAGTCCTCCTGCACCACAGAACTTAGCATCTAAGCTTTACAATGCAACAGGGAGATAAGGAGACATCAGCCCAGGAAGAGGAAAAATCAGAGTGAAACTAAGACCATCAGCTGCCACTCAGTAAGGGCTGTGCCTGTGAAAGTTCCATGACTTGTAAAGTATCCTTCCTATCCTTTCACTTCTGAGAGGTTAGACAGGCAGAGAATTGACAACCGGACAACCTCTATGCCTGATACTAGCATTGAGAGGTAGGAAACTGAATTAAGAAAAGACAAAGATGTGGGAGGCAGTATGGATGTTAGAAAGGAGGGAAGCACAAATACTAGTGTCATGGGCGATGTTGGCCATAGTAAAAAAAAAAAAAAAAAAGGCCACATCAGGTAAAGAATGTGAGCAAAGCCAAGCAGCAAAAGTTAAAATGTTTATGTACCAATGTGAGAAGCCTAGGTAATAAAATGGAGGAACTGGAACTACTGGTAGGGGAACTGAAACCAGATATTATAGGGATAACAGAAACATGGTGAAATAGTAGTCATCACTGGTGTATGGGCATTGAAGGCTATGTGATCTTTAGGAAAGACAGATGTAATGGCAAAGCTGGCGGTGTGGCACTGTATATCAATGATGCAATAGAATGCAAAGAAATTCAGAGTGATGGAATTAGCAGGACAGAGTCTATCTGGCTCAAAATCACACTGGAGAAGAAAGCTACTAAAGTTTCTCCTGGATTAGTGCTTGGGGTGTGTTACAGACCACCAGGATCTGATTTGGACATGGACAGAGAACTCATTAAGGCCTTTAAGGAAGTAAACACTACTGGGAACTGTGAGATTATGGGAGATTTTAACTTCCCAGATATAGACTGGACAATATTCACTAGCAGCAATAAAAGGGCCAGATTTTCTTGGAGGTGACAGCAGACGAACTTCTCCATCAAGCAGTTTCCAAACCAACAAGAGGAGATGCGATCTTAGATTTAGTATTAGTCAGTAGTGAGGACCTCATAGAGGAATTAGTTGTAGGAGACAACCTAGGTTCTAGTGATCATGAGCTAATCCAATTTAAACTGAATGGAAGGGTAAACAAAAATTAATCTGTGACCAGAGTCTTTGACTTCAAAAGGGCTAACATCAAAAAATTAAGGAAATTAGCTAGGGAAGTGGACTGGACCAAAGAATTCATGGATATGAATGCTGAGGATGTTTGGAACTGCTTCAAGACAAAGCTGCAGGAACTATCTGGAGCCTGCATTTCATAGAAGGGTTAAAATTTTTCAGGTGTGGGTTCTAAACCAAGCTGGATGAATGTACATCTTAAACAAGTGATTAGGAGCAAATAGAAGGCCTACAAGGAGTGGAAGATGGGAGGAGTAGGAAAGAAGGGCTATCTTTTTGAGGTCAGAGCATGTAGAGATCAAGTGAGGAAAGCCAATAGCCAAGCAGAGTTAGACCTTGGAAAGGGAATCAAAACCAACAGTAAAAGGTTCTTCAGCCATATAAATAGAAAAAACACAGAAGGATGACGTTGGACCACTATACACTGAGGATGGGGGTAGAGATCAAGAATAATCTAGGCATGGCTAAATATCTAAAGTATTTTGCCTCTGTCTTTAATGAGGCTGACAGATTTGGGACAGAGGTAAGGCAGCTAATGGGAATGAGAATGTAGAAGTGGAAATTACCATATCTGAGGCAGAAGCCAAGCTTCAGCTGCTTAATCGAACTAAATCAGGGGGTCTGGATAATCTCCATCCAAGAATATTGAAGGAACTCGCACAAGAAATTGCCAGCCCTTTACAAAGAATTTTTAAAGTATCAGTGAACACAGGGGTTGTACCTTATGACTGGAGAATTGCTAATGTAGTCCCTATTTTGAAGAAAGGAAGTAAAAATGATCCAGGTAACTACAGGCCTCTTAGTTTGACCTCAGCAGTATGCAAGGTCTTGGAGAAAATTTTGAAGGAGAAAATACTTAAGGATATTGAGGAGAATGGTAACTGTGATAAAATACAACATGGCTTTACAAAAGGTAGATCATGCCTGACCAACCTGATCTCCTTTTTTGAGAAGATAACAGATTTTTTGGATAAAGGGAATGCAGTGGACCTAATTTACTTAGATTTCAGCAAGGCATTTGATACAGTTCCACACAGGGAATTATTAGTTAAACTGGGAAAGATGGGGATTAATATAAAAATAGAAAGGTGTATAAAGAACTGGTTACAGGGGGTCATAGTGAAAGGTGAACTGTCTAGCTGGAAGGAGGTTACTAGTGGAACTCCCCACAGATCGGTCCTGGGACCCATCTTATTCAACCTTTTTGTTACTGACCTTGGCACAAAAAGTGGGCATGTGCCAATTAAGTTTGCAGATGACACAAAGCTGGGAGGTATTGCCAATACAGAGGAGGACTGGGATAAGCATTCAGAATGATTTGGATGCCCTTGTAAAGTGGAGGATTAGAAATAGGATGAAATTCAACAATGGGAAGTGCAAAGTCATACACTTAGGGACAAATAACAGGAATTTTTCTGATAAGATGGGAATGCATCAGCTGGAAGTGACGGGGGAGGAGAAGGACCTGGGCATACTGGCTGATCACAGAATGACAATGAGTAGTCAATACGATGTGGCAGTGAAAAAAGCTAATGCAGTTCTGGGGTGCATCAGAAGGGGTAATTCCAGTAGAGATAGGGAGGTGTTAGTACCGTTATACAAGGAGCTGGTGGGACCTCACTTGGAATATTGTGTACAGTTCTGGTGACCCATGTTTAAGAAAGATGAAGTCAAACTGGAACAGAAGCAAAGAAGGGCTACTAGGATGATCTGTGGAATGGAAAATCTTCCCTATGAGAGACGACTTAAAGAGCTTGGTTTGTTTAGTCTTCTCAAAAGAAGGCTGAGAGGGGATGACTGCTCTTTATAAATACATCAGAGGAATAAATACAAGGGAGGGAGAGGAATTATTTGAATACAGCGCCAATGTGGACATAAGAACAAATGGATACAACTGTTCTTCAGAAAATTTAGGCTTGAAATTAGATGCAGATTCCTAACCATCAGAGGAGTAAAGTTCTGGAATAGTCTACCAAGGGAAGTGCTGGGAACATAAACCTTATGTGCCTTCAAAACGGAGCTTGATAAGTTTATGGAGGGAATGATATGATGGACAGTGTAGCTTGGCCATTGTCTGTCTTTTACTACACGTGATGGGTATGACAGTGACCTGGGACGGGGCATTAGATGGAGTGGGTTCTGAGTTATTACAGAGAAGTTCTTCTTGACTGGCTGTTGTGGACTTGCCCTCATGCTCAGGGTTTAACTGATCATCATGTTTGGGATCGGGAAGGAATTTTCCCCCAGGGCAGATTGGCTTGGGCACTGGGGTTTTTTTGCCTTCCTCTATAGCATTGAGCATGGCTCAGTTGCTGGTTGATTCTCTGTATTAAAGTCTTCAAATCATGATTTGAGGACTTTTAATAGCTCAGTTATGGGTTTGAGATTCATTATAGGAGTGGGTCGGTAAGGTTTTATGGCCTGCACTGTGCGGGAGGTCAGACTAGATGATCATATTGGTTCCTTCTGACCTTAGAGTCTATGATCTGTGGAGCTATGTTAGTGCATTTTTAGGAGGGCCTGGAAGGTGGCTTATCAAGGGTAGGGATTCCACAAATAAGAGGTAGCATGGAAGACCATACATCTGAACTGTCCCTCTTTTTAGCCCAAAACTCTCTGTATTCTCAGCAAACATGGGTCCCCTCACTTTCATTGTTTAAAGTTATTTACAGCAAAAATACAGAGTCAGAAATGCAGACACAACCAACATAGTACTTACACCATGCAGACCTTATCTAGATTTTATATCTCTTGCATGAATAATTGTGTTCTACCCTCCCACACCACACTTACATCTGGGTATTGGCAAGGTGAGATGTGCAAAAAAAACAGGGTGGTGCCTAAAAGAGAGACTGCAGAAGACAGCTTTTTTAACTACACTAATCCAGGGGCTTCTGAGACTGAAGGGTTTTCTCCTCTTGATACAGAAGTTCACATGTGCCTTGAACTATCTGTTAATTTATTAGGAACTAAATCTGGAACAATGACATTAATAAAAAGGCTACCAAGGGGGCAGCTGCAAGATGAATTGGGCAGCCTATTCTAAAAGCATGAAAACATTTCATACACACAATTAGACCCTGCACCTTTAGCTTAGCCAGAAGCCTGTGTATCCAAAATCCATGATCAGGCCCGAGTTGCAGAGAACCCTCCCAACACCGCCATTGTGATTCAAACACCCCTACTTGAAGGCCTTTCTGGAGAAGTATTGTATAGACAGTTCGTCAGGCTGTGTAGAAGGAACACCTCGGATGACACGCTTACAAGTCAAATGACTAAACTTGGTGCTGCCCCAGTTCTTGCACTGCTTCAGGATACTGCGCAGTCCCTTTATATGATCTTTGAGATGTGTGTTCCCAGCCAGTTGGGCTAGGATGAACATCCCAATGAATGAGAAAACTACAGGTGCGTTCAACCAGGTTTGCTCCAGATAGCCCTTTCATCAACGAAGGAAACAATCTGCAGAAGGTGGTGAAGGTCCAAGAAAGCAGAAGCCTGCTTTGCCTCATGCCCAGCATTTCCACATGAAGAGGTCTGAACAGTCCGTGCTTTCTTGGAATTTTAAATACAACACAGAGCAGTAAAGTGCAGGCAAGGCTAGAATTCTTGACCATGTGTCAAATGCGCAGACTGCAGGCCATTTGTGGCCCACGATCAACTATGCTGCGGCCTGCACTAGTTTTCCCAACTTCATTGGAGTAACTGCTGCTGTGAGGTTTATTTTTTCTTATACCACTTTGAGGCCTACCAGACTGAGTTGCTGACAGAAACGGCCCCCAAGGCTAAATGACTGACACCCTGAACTAGACTATTTGAATATCAACGGAAGTGAGCTTTCATCATAAATATTTGTCCTACTGCTATTCAAGTTCTCTCTGAATTGTTATCTCTGCCACTATGCAAAGAATGAGGCCCTCCAGCAAGATATAGCATACATCTAACCGCCTCAACCTTTCCTCAAGGGCTACCATTCAGCTCACGTGAGGCAAGGCTCACCTCTCCTCACGTACTGCGTATACAGCAGAGGCGTCACTGGCTGGGGGGAGGGACCCGGGGCACTGGCCCAGGCCCCGCCCCTGGCCCACAGGCCCCACCCCCTGGCCAGGGACAGGGACAGGCGCCGCCGCACCCGTGTGGGCAGTTAGGCCCCGCATCCCCAGCCAGGGATGGGGCTGCTGCCGACGTGTGCCACCAGCCCCAGATGCCTGCCGCAGCCGTGGGCAGCCGGGCCCCAGATCCCTGGCTGGGGACGGGGCCAGAAGCAGCCGCAGGAAGCCAGACCCCACATCCCCAGCCGATTGGGCCAGAGATCCAGAGCAACGGCACTGGGGTTCGGGGCACGTGCCCTGGGTTGCCCAGTGCCAGCAACGCCTCTGGTACACAGTATCCGAGAAGGCTGTAGCATTTTAGGTGGTCCAAGGTAATTCAGGAGATGAGTCGAGAGGCTTTTATATAAGATTTTTTAAAAAGGTTAAAGTATTACTAAGGCTCCCCAAACTCCCCATTGCCTCTAGGAATGGACTTCTCTTGGCATGCAAATACAGGGCTCTGCACTCTGGTAGCAGGGATGTACCTCTTCTGCTGACCCATCTAGCACTGCTCATTTGAAGAAGCACCAACTGTTATGGTTTGCTTTGTTCTCTCTATAAAACCAGCAATGCAATCAGCTATCCCTGCTCCCCTCCTCCTCACTAAAATAAGTTTTCAATGACTTAGAGACCTTCTCTCATTAGCGCATCACTAATTCCCTCTAACAGTCCTTTGAAGCGCCACAAAGCTCTGAGCTCCTACACCATTAATTTATTCCACACTGATTAGCGAGCGCACCTTTGGAGCAAAACGCATGTGGGATGCCAGCTGAGTTATTAGATGCTATTAGAATGCAGAGCAGTTCCCTGACTAGCTCATGTCTGTACCGTGTTGAGCATTACCACAAATGGCAGCTCTCTGCCTTGTGTGGCTTACACTGACTGTATGCAGCGATTTATTTTTTGATGCAAAGATCGTTTACTCACTCATCCCCAGGCGTAGATTGAGCCAGCTCCGAGGAGGGGAACCACACTTGGTCAAGACTGAGTTCATAGTCTTCTGTGTCTGGCAGAATGAGGGCACTTGGCTGCACGTTCCCGCAGTTCCTGCAGGGGAAAAGACCCGAGTTAATACAGTAAGGACTACTGTGTAGACCCAACTCCTCTAAGTGGAGCAGATGTCCAGAAAGCTGCTCAGGGATCAGCTCCCTGCTGCAGTTCACTCCATCACTCTCCTCCCCACCTCACACTCAGAGAAGCTTGCTTTCTCCTGCTGCTCCACTGACACAAAAAAGCAGCATGTTCGGCTTTTGCCAATTTTCTTCCCAGAGCCCCTCGGGTGCTGTATATTTTAATGTCAGCATCTCAGAGCTGCACACTTTACTTGCCTTCTCATTTGGGTTTCCTTACTTCCTTTCTCTGTCAGCTGTTACACTCCCTCCCCCATCTTCCTCTGCAATTCAGCCACCGCCAGCCTCCAGCCACTTGCCAGGTAATGAGTTTGACATTTCACAGCTGAACTTTGCCAGACCCCCTCCCCCTGGGATATTTTCCTGATCTCCTGAAGCAGAGCCCCAACCCCTTAGAATAACTCAAACCAAAGGCCACTGAGCATCACAACAGCAGCAGGATAGGTTGCCACAGCAACCCAGCTGCTCAGAAGCAGAGAAGCAGCATAGTGCCCTTGTCCCACCCACCCTCCATTCAGACATAAGGCTCACTCAACTCTGACGTCACAGACATAGAGCAGACATACCTTTCACAACTGGAAGTTTGTTTCCTTTCTGCTCCCCCGCCTGCCCTTGTTTTGCTAACAACCCTCAGATATACCTTCAACTTGGCAGGGTCATTCTGAGGAGGCCCTGTGCTTCACATTTTTTTCTTTCCCCTTGCTGCACAGATGGCCCCCATATTTATTTTAGCCACTGTTGAGGCTAGTTTGTCAGCCAAGTCTTTCCTGTGCTGCCAGACCTAGCCATATGGGGAGAATTAAGACTGGATTAAGTTTAATTTTAACTCTTTAATGGGTAGCAGAAAAGGTGCAGCTTGCCCTAGTCCCTCTTCAGATCCATTTTTTCCTGTAAAATCAAGCCATTTCATTTGCTTTCATTCATAGATTCATACTTCTAAATTGTTAGTGGTATACGCAAATTTCCTCAGGAACTAGATAAAAGCATTTCCTGGGTTTTGGTGAATCATCCATAGTTGCTTTGCTATCACAGTCTAAGAATCTGAAACTCAACACAATACTGCATCTTTCTTCCTTTCAGGCTGTGTTCACACACAGGGGGTTATTTTGATACGGTTGTTTCGAAACAACTTGTGTCAAAATAACACCTTATTTCGAAATAACTATTTGAATTAATTTGTTAATTCGAATTAAGGAAAAAAGCTCAAAGCGAAATAGATTCAGGCAACAGTTATTTTGAAACAAGTCACCGTTGTTTCAAAACATGTTCGCACGGCGTTGTTTTGAAACAATCATTTTGAAACAACGTTGTTTCGTCCCCGCATAGGGTTTAACTTGTTTCGAAACAACGGTTCCCGTTGTTTTGAAACAACCGTGCGTCGTGTGAACAGGGTATTTCTTATTTCAAAACAACCTCTGTTTCAAAATAAGAGTGCTGTGTGAACACAGCCTTAGAGCCTAAGCGTGAGCAGGATCAAGTCTGCAAACAGGGCACAAGTCTCAGACTCCAGTTTTTGTTTCTGAGAAAGGCATCTTGGTCTCACTAACTTCATAGAGGACTGGAAGACACCTTTTAGGTCAACAAGTTCAGTCCTCTGCCATCACATGGAAGTCCTGCCTATAATCAATTTATTTCCTCCAAGCTTCCCAAAGACTGAACAGGAAGTTAGGAGACTCGGACCTTGCCTACCACAGAAGTTTACTGTTACTGCAAAAAGGTTTAAGCCAAACCAGTCCTAAAAACAGCTTAACTGCAAATGTAGACAGGACCAACCTGCATTAAGCAGCTTTTGAGAAGCTGCAACTGAGAGTCGTACATAATTTTTTTGCACAGACAAATTAAGAGCCCTCTTCACAAAGATTCTTCCTTAGATATTATTTTTTGGCTACAGTAAACAGCTCTCCAAAGTCAGATGACAAGTTCTCAGCCTGCATTTGGACTTTTAAGTCCACTGTAACCAAACCTTTACTCAACAATCAAAGAATTAGCACCCCAAACTGAGAATGATGAGGTATTCACTCTACCTCCAAATCATGTTATATTTCACTAATTGCCCATGGTGCAGCACTTCTCAAAGGAAGCAGAACTTAGAACAATGCTGTTATTACTAGTGCAGACATGGGCAAACTACATCCTGCAGGTTGCATAAATAAGGCCCTGGGTCTGGCTGGTTGCTCAGAGCATGACAGTCCCTCCCCCATCTCTCTCCTATCACATGGGCCAGAGGCACCCTGCGGGAGCATGGCTGCAACTCCCCCCTCTCTCTTGCAGGCGCAGTGGCCTCCTGGCTGGAGCACAGCAGCTGCTCCCTCAGGATCCAGCTGTGTTGGAATTTTGATTTATTTTCCCTTTATATTTATAAACAAGATACATTATGCATTCCTTATAATTTCATATATACTATATTAATTTCATAAGCCCCACCACCTGTCGCCATGTGGCCCTCCCTATAGCAGATGCGACCCTCGGGCTAAGAAGTTTGCCGACCCTTGTGCTAGTACACATACATCAGAAGCTTTTCCCTGTTCCATTAACATTTTAAGTCCCCCATATCAACACAGCTCATTTAGAAAGATGCAGGAAGTTATCAAGAATAAAATCTTTTCTCAAAATGTAGATAATTACTTTCAGGCTTAATAAAATATGATCCAATCTCCACAGACAGAACAAATTAGGACAAAAATTTGCTGCATAACAAAAGCAAGAAAACGCAGGAGGTCAGTCGCTCTGTTGTGAGGCAACTAACCTGCAGATTCCACAGCACCTGAAAGGATACATGCCTTCTTATTGCATCTCTTGAATAATCTTACAGAAGTCAGAGCTCCAATAAATGTCTGATTTTGGCTTTAATGTTGTTTTACTGAACGGTGTTTTAGAAGGAATAAGTTTACTGCCATTGCCTACTGCCAATAGAATAGCTCTAGCTTTACCCTGAATAGTTACATTGGATTGGAGACAGGCTGTCTATGCTCTTGGCAAACTCAGGTGAAGCCTATTAATTGAGTTTTCTATAGCACCCACCACTATCTCCATTGCAACATGATAAAATTTACCCAAGACGAATCAAGATCACATTTGACAAGTGATGCTGCTCCCTCTAGTGGACATGGTTGGAAAGTTACATACCTTGAAAAGCTACAGAAACATTTACAAGATCATGCTGTTTTTTGTCGAGATGTGATCTAATTTAATGAAAGATACAAAACCAGTATATCAATCCAGGAAGTCACTGCAGATTCAGACTAAAGCTCAGAAACTTGAGTTGCCACTAATTTATAAGCAAGCAATTCAATTGAGACTATCAATGAACAGGAATTAACCAGAGGTTGAAATGCATCTTTCCATGGCATCCTCTTCCAAAGACTCAAAGTAATAAAGTATTTACTTAGAGTCCATCAGTTTCAGGACACCAGGACAGTGTGAACTCAGTTATATGTAGGTCAATGTGGGATTTGAACGAGAAACTGAAACAGAAGTTTTTAAACAGACGTTTACTATAAAACACAAGGTACAGAATGGAAGTATAAAAAGTAAATAGATGGCAGGTAGACAGTACACAATTTGCACTGGATGCTAATTACTCTTCACTGCACAGTTCTGAGGCCTGTGCTGGTTGCAAGAATGTGCCATGCTCTCTGGGAAGCTCCCCGTAGACTTGTGAAACAAACCCTGGAATTCACGCTCTCCATAGGATTTAAATGGAGTTATGATCTACTATGTTCTCTTCTCTTGAGGTGCTTCTTCATCTTCAACTTCCCAGCTCCCGAAATGTCATAATTATATTCAGATGTCACATAGGGGATCTCCCCCTCAACTCCTTGCTGAAACAGACACAAAGACAAAAATATTGTCAATCTGAACACTGCTTTGTTTTGTTTCTTCCTCACAGACTGGGTGGATTTATCGGTATACCACTGGGCACAACCAACCAGCATCAACATCCAAACAATTTTTAAAATCTAAAAAATGAAAATAGAAATCTCCATTTAATTGGTTATGGCTATCTAACGTTTGACTAGCTTATATACCAGGTGTGGCTAAATTGCGGCTTGCAAGCTGTACGTGGCTCTCCAAAGAAAAAGCACGGCTCCCAGAAGAGCACAGCAGGGAAGTGCAGAGCGGTGAGAGACGGGGGAGAAGCAGCAGCATGGGAAGCGGCAGCCTGGTCAGGGGCAGATAAGGAAGCAGCAGCATGGTTGGGGGCTGACAGGGAAAAGGTAGCATGGTCAGAGATGGGGGGAGAAGCAAGGCATGGTTGGGGAAGCAGTGGCATGTTTAGATTTTCTCATAGGCCCTAATGCAATTTACTCTTTGTTAAAATAAAATTGTGTTTTACAAGTCCTAAACATGATGTGGAATACTAAGAAAAGAAAATACAAAGGAGAAAAGTTTACAACTGAATGCAGATTACTTTCAATTTTTGGCACAACTTACTGCTGTGAAGCATTGTATTCCACAATGAAATGTGTTAAATCTAAACATTCTGCAATACTTAGAGATCAGCACCTGAGAGAGCTTTTTTATACTGCATTAATAAGTTACTGCCCAGATTAAAAAAAAAAAATCACCCCTAAACTGCAATGTTCTATATCCAGCAACAGCTAAGTTTTTACTGTATAGGCCTAGTTTTCATGGTAACCTTAAGTAATTATTAGAATCAATATTTGCCCTGTTTTTACAATAAAATTAAAGTGGTCAATTAATTTTAAGCTTAGTAATTTTAGGGTAGGTAAAGTATGTGGTTATATGCCTCAGCGCAGCTCTTGAAGGTTTAATAATCGACTTGTACAGCTCTTGAGTTCCGTAAGATTGCCACCCATTATATACTAACTAGCAGCCAGTACCCATAAGCCTACCAGCTCACCCATATCTTATAAAAAATTTAAAACAAGAAATAGATTTTACACTTTCAAATTAAAATACATGTCATATTGCTGTACAGGCAGAAGCTCTCTGAAGATCTTCGTAAGGCAACCCTTACCTGGTTTGTAAAGATACAGTCCGGAACATTTATACTTCCCAACAGCAGACAGTTCACAAATCTTAAGTTTTCCGGAGGCACTGGGGTCAGAATATGGTAAAGCTTCCTCTCCATGTCAACCCCTCGGATAATTCCTTAAAATATATTTACAATTCAATCTTAAATCCTCTGAACTATTGTGGGATGCCTAATCCTGCATTGCCAAAATTCTTTGTATAGGTTCATCATTTCCTAAATTCATGTCTTACTTTTAAACATGAATCAAACTCTGGACAAAAGACTGAAATAAGACTCTCTTACTACCTTTTCATTTGTAACCCCCACCTTCCATCGCCTTTCAGTCAACCCCCTCCCCCAAATATCCCAGATACTAACTCCAGGCTCATTTTTCCAGGAGCAGCAGACTATTCAAATTTGCAAGCAAAATAGCTGTGTTCTCAAAACTGTAGTTCAAAACACATTTGAAAAGCAATGCTGAAGCTACACACCTAATTAGAGGCAAAGCAAATATTTAGATTCGAACTAAAGTACATCCTGCTATGTTTTATAATAAAATCATGTATGTCAAACAAAGCCTTTTCAGAGAAAAAAGGTCTATGTGCACAATACAATCAAGTTAAAGTTGCTGGGAATCTTGATCTTTGCGATTCTGGTCTGATTTTTCCTGTGTGACCGTAACATCGTTTCCACTGTTTCAACACTTATGTCCTCATTTGTGCCTATACTACTGCAGAGTTCCAGTGAACCTGTATGCTACTAACATAAAAGGCAATTGAGAACTGTTGCATCAAAGCCAGTTGTATTTTGTTTTTGTTTTTGTTTTTTTTTTTAAATACAGCAGAGAAGTGCTCAAGTGAGGATCGGACCCATGGTAAGCTTCAGACTTCAGCTACTTTTGCTGTAGCCCTTTTCAGGAAATCGTGCTTATTTTTTTCCTATAATAAAAAGAATATTTTCCTCCAATCCCCACATGTTGAAACAACCAAAGGGATTTTGAGTAAAATTTTCTGAGTATGATCTTAAAAATCTCAATCTAAAGATGAATAATTTGCTGAGTTACGAATAAAGAAAGAGGAAACTATAATGGAAACTGCTTTGAGACCTTAACTGTAGCTGCTACTGCTATTCACTGTAAGACAGATGGCTCACAGACAAAGTTATAATGAAAAACAAAACCAGTAGAGAAGCAGCAACTCTTTTGCCATGTTCCTATTTTCTAGTTACATTTAAACATTGGTTAAAACAGATGACTCCATAACACTGCAGTTTCAATATATAGTCAGAAGTGATGATTTAGTTTAAGCTATGCAGAAATCTGACCAAGATTCACTCACCAAAGCCCAAGCAATCACAGACTGGAGTCTGGGTAAGCAAGACCGGCCCATCAGTTTGACATCTGACTTCATCTGGTATCTTGCAGAGACCAACCCAGCTGGCATTTACTGAATACATGATGTGTGTAGGAGCAACATCAGTGTGAACAACACTGAGAGCAACAGTACTGAAAGACACCTAGAAAATAAGCCCCAGATCATTAGTTCAACTTGAATTTAGTTTTGAATGCCAGTAAACACAATTCTATATGACATGTTGTAGCCATAACTATACCCAGTCTGAAAGCTGCCACACAGTTTACCTTACCTACATTACTGACACAATACAATACTGCAACCACAAATGGCTGTTCAGCAGACATGTAGGATACTTATACACGTTTCAGAGAGTACTGGCATAAATGCTAATCTGTGAGAAATCTTTTTAATTGGGATATTACTGCTTCAAATGTTTGGAGTGGGTATTTCTGTTGACAGTTCTGCAAAAGATTTAGAATCTAGGAATCCAGATTACTGGGGATCAGTCTTTTGAATCTACTCAGGGGAATGGTATCTTCAATCCTTTCCAAATTCATAAATTACCTGATAAGGAGTGAGACTGTGTAAAGGAAGTACTGCACTTATTTCCAGAGACTGCAGCTGCCCAATGTAGCCTAAGAGTGCCACATCCCGGAGGATACTGCTATGGACCCGCCTGGAAAAATAAGCAAACAAATCATGCAGAGATGAAAAATAGTCTCACTTCAGTTCAAACACAGGAACGTACTCAGACAGTTAAGAACATGCAGTGTGATATTTCAATATTTTAGATGCTGGTTTATTTTTAAATTTAAATTTTATTTTTATTTTAAAATTTCAGTTGTTCACAAGCAATTCAAATCTGTGTTTTATTAATCCTGTGGTTCTGAGGGTCCCAGAGTTCAGATGCAAGATGACGTTGCAAGGCTGCTTTCTTAGGCAGCAGTCACTTCTCAGACTGTGGATCTCTTCTCCAGTCCTGATATCCAGGAGAATTTTCCATTAGCCAATTGCAAGAAAGAAAAAGAAATCATGGTGTGAACAGTCATGTATTAAATGGTTCAAGTGCAAGTTTCTGCAGAGCCAAGTCACACATGCCCCATATCAGAAAAATGGAAGCAAATGATGGGAGGAGAGCCAAGACAAGGAGGCTCCTGAAGCACTCATTTTTGGATAAACAGGCTATTCAGGTTTACTCAAACCACAACAGTTATAAACCACAGAGGCTGCCAAGGCTTCCTCTTGTCCACAGCAATATTACATCAAGGTAAGGGCACTGTATGGCTATTAGATAATTTCAACAAAGCAAAAGGCTTTACTTTGCCGTAACTACAGCTTCCTGTTAAACACTAGTGAAGCTGCCATTGCCTGAGCTCCGATTCAGGAGGCTACCATTCAGATTTGCATTTCTCTCATAAGCCAGTAGACACACAAGATGAAGTTTTTCAAAACATGTTTTTCATCCAAATACAGGCTTTGAAATTGATTTTTTTTTTTGTGAAGAAAACATTGTCAAAACTGTCAATGTTTTCATTTTTCATGAAAGAAAGTTTGATGTTTTTCAAAGTCAAATGACTAAAATCACTGCCAAAAAAATTGGTTGCTATATCCAAAGGTTTAAATAAAAATATTTAAAAATATTAGAAAATACACAAAAAGCAAAGAAACATGCATTCATTCAATTAATTTTAAGAGCAAAAGAGGCCACTTTGATCATCCAATCTAACCGTCTGGATAAAACAGGCCAGACAACCACAAAAGGTAACCTCTGCCTGATAGCTGGAAATAGCCTTGTCTTCATTTAAAGATGTCAACTAATAACTACGCATCACACCCCTAGGTAAGTTGTTTCAGTCATTAATTACCTTTATAGTTAAAAATGTGATTGTCTGAATTTGTCTAGCATCCACTTCTAACCACTGGACCTTGCAATGCTCTTTTCGATTAGATTAAAGAGTCATCTACCATCAAACCTCTTCTCCATATAGTTACTTGCAGCTGGTTAGACAGTAGGATGACTGTGCCATGTAAGCACCTGAACAGAGGCAGTGTGGCTCTGGAAAGGTAATGTCAGAAAGAGAGTTCTGCATTATGCACTTACTTTCAAAATGTAATGATTGGGAACAATATGCTGAAGCACAGACTGAAACTGCTGGAAATACTCTGTGGCTGGAGCAATGGCTTTGGTACTTACACTTCACCAGCATTGCCTGCTCCAGGAAATTCTGGTTGTACACACAGCAATTTATGCCCTGTGGTTGATGGCTGAAAGTCTCTTTCACCTTCATACTGCTTCCAATCCTCTGTTTCACTCACATCCTTGCTCTTGCATTTGTTCTGTAGTTTGCCTTTTGTATGTAGGCCAGCAGCGAGATTAATGTATTCGGGGGTAAAGTGAGGCATATCCTTAACATCATCCACTCTGATCTGAACTATGTGACTTGGTGACAGCAGTCGAATGATATCAATCAGGAGCAGCAATCCAACACCTTTGAGGATTGGGAGGAGAGAAGTGAGGTTGTGAAGTCATACAAGGTAAGCAGACTGAAGAGCTGAATGTTGGTTATCAGAATCTCAGGAGTATTTTTCAATGATTGTTAGAGACTTCAAAAAAGCTTACACAGAATTAGTCATACTTCCCACTCTCGGAACAGCTACAAAATATGCACTACAGCACATGTACTGTTAAGGTATAGCATTAATCTTTCAATGTACCTCCAAAGACTAAATGTATGCTGGTTTACCTTTCACCCATCCCATTGTATTGATGATCAAAGGCACTTCTTTCTTGTAGGCGTTAAAAACGTACTTTACTGTGTCGATATATCTTTCAGTATCCTGATCACAGCTAGCTTCTCCATAATATACCATTTTACGTGGCATTCGCTGATGAGTGAATGGTGGACCTGAAAAAAGACACACTGAAGATGAACAATAAATACTTGGATGTTTCAATAACTGAAAGAAAGCTGCCATGAAGAATTAGCAAGAAACCCTATTCCAGAAGCACACGTGCTCAATCCATTCTATGTTAAGTTATTCTTCCTCACTTTGTAACCAGTTATTTCATCTTTTTTTAAAAGTTTGTGTTTTAAGATTTTTCCACTTACTCTAATGAACCCTTCCTCCGCTCCACAGATAATTTCCCTTCTACTCTCAGTATATAGTCACAGTCAGTCTAGGTGTCTGGGTGCCAGGGACCCAATAAACCCACCGACACGCTATTAAAATATTAAATTCTTAAAATGTATGAACTTATAAATGAATCTAAATTAACTACTATTCTGGAAGACCGTAGGAGCAGGGTAGCAGTTTTTGGTCAGAAAGCAAAAAAGAAACACTACACTGGAATGTCAAAAGGGTGGTGTGCATTAGAATTTAGCAGCGTAAATACATTAGTTATTTTCTTTCCATGATGACAGAACTGCCCAGGGCAAAAGGCTACTCCACAAAGGAGACGAATTTTGATCACACCATTGGATGCTGGGAAACAATACTCTTTGGAGACATGCAAGACTATACCTACTAGCAGGTTTTCTACTTATGATTTTTCAAAAAACTTAGGACAATATCCTTCCTTTTTTTTCCCCATCCCAAGCTTAACTTTAAAATTTAAAACCAGAATGAAAAGACAGAAGACACCTAGGCTTCAAACACAAATCTCAGAAAGTTCTAGGAGCTTTTACATTTAAAAAATGTCATTCTATGACCCGTGCCAATATATGCACAGCTCAAAAACATTAACAAATTTATCCTAAAGCTTCGCTGAGAGATACACATATTTCCACTTTCAGAGATTTAAAAATGTGCCCAAGCACCACAGGAAGTCCATGGCAGAGGGAAAACTAACTCAGATCTGCTATGTCCCAGGTTATCATCATATACAAAAGATCATTCTCTCCCTCCACCCCCACAAAACATGTGAAAGCCAAGAAGGGAGAATAACTTGCCTTGTAGTTCTGACCTCCTAGAGATATCACTTTGGAGGATTTCACTCCCAGGTCTTAGCTCCTTACCACAAACTTGGCAGGCCTCCTTCACTTAAGGTTTTTTTTTTTGAACCTTGTGTAGAGGTAATATGGTTCTGTTAAGACACAGGAGTGAGAATCCTGCATAGACAGTACCTTTAGAGAATAATAAAATGTATTTCTGGAAATGAAAATACAATAAAATACATACCAAGACATGGCTCGGACACATTAATTAAGGACACACAGCCAGGTGGTGTAAATTCCGTCTGTCCGAGATCACACTCCAAATACTCAACACAAGGAAGGCTATGATAAAAGGATAAAACACTTTAAGAGGCCCTGGACATTTGCATCTCTGAAAATAAAACAGGATAGCATTTTACTTCGAATACAACAGGAAAAGAACCCAATTTTGACAGTTTTAAAGACAATGAGAATCTCAAGTTACTGATAAGATAATTAGCTTTCTCCCTTCTCCCTATCTGACAAACTGTAACGGTTATGAAATGACAAACTAAAACAACTGATCTGCACAAGCAGAGAGCACAATCAAGATCCACAACAGTCTGATACTAGTTCAGCCTTCAGTAAAGAAGCTAGCAGTCAATGCCTAACTGCATAAGTGGTACAGATAAATCTGGACCAGGACACCAAAGTCATTTAAGGAGATGGATGATCTTAAATTTTAACCAGAGAACAGAGTGTCAGGAGACTTGGACTCTATCTGCACTTTTGGCAAGATGAGACACTTTGGGCGAGTTACAATCTTCCTACTTCAGTTTCTCCTTTATAAAATGTAGGTGGTCACACTCCCTGATTATATTTCATTCTTTGATGTCTGAAATGATTTTAAATGCTCAAAGACCTACATTTGAACTAGTCAAATTACAACAGAATATTAAGTAGTCTATTTTCAAGTCTCTACCACAAATAAAGCAAAAACTAATTTTAAAAATATCCAAATCCCCTGTAATCATTCAACTATAGCTTTTTTTTTTTTGCACAGATCATAAAAGTCTCAAATTTTTCTTCAAGAAAAAAAAAATACTCACTGATTAAGCAAAAGGTTAATGAGGTATCTGTTAAATGTTGATTTTCCAGTAGTTTTTGGGCCACACACCAGAATGACAGGGCAACCATCACCTTCCTCTGGAAAAATAAACATATCCTGAAATGGACCATTACTATAAATTAATCTGTGTCCTGTTGTTCACCAAAAAAATCATAACTTAACCTCAGGAGCTGAGCATTTAAGAGCAGTTTTACAGACAATTGGCTTGCACTTAGAAACCAAAACAAGACAGCTTTGTACAAAGGAGACAGGGATATTTACATTTATAAACACAAAATAAAAAGCCACCTAGAGGAAGACAAAACCAGCCTTGTACAATTTTACTTGCCTATGGCAAATTATTTTTTGGGAGCTAGACAAGAAAAATGAAACTGACACACTAAATTACTGGTTCTCAACCTTTTGTGGGCCACAACACACTTGGTGGCATATCACATCTACAGGACACACCCAGTCCAACCACCCTGGCTGAAACTAGCCATCTCCCAAGCCCTCCGTGATACACTTACTGCTGTGTGGCGACACAGTAATATGTCCCAAAACAGTCATTGAGAACCGCTGCTCTAAATCATCATAAAGGCAAGCATGTTACTTTGGTGGCAGATCAGCAAGACTGCACGAATGCCTCATAGGTGGTAAAAAAAAAAAACTCCCTCCACTCCATCCAAGAACCTTAAAATGAGGTAACTCACTCTCAGTTTGGTTAAGAATCTCCCCAACTCCTGAAATACTGAAAAGAGGATTAGATCCAAGCTTTTTACTATTGTCAGGGCATAGTTTCAAAAGCATGAACTTAAGAAAAAAAAACTTTAAGAAACGAGGTTTTGGAATCTTCAGATTACTGAAAAATTTAACATTGTTTCCTTAGTTTAAAGTAACTTACCACAACAAACTTGGATTAGCTCTTCAATTGCTGAAACTGAACTCTCTGATAAAAGCAAGCCATGTTCAGGATCACGCTTCCCAATACCAACAGAAGCTAGAGCTGCATCTTCTGGCGTGAAGCAAGGACCCCTTTGTCTCTAGACATGCAAGCATATAACATAGGAAGGTTTCAGAAAATTTATATAGCACACCTAACTCCAGAATAACTTCTACTATCTTATTTGCCTGGACAGTGGTACCAGCATAGGATGATCTAGTCACAGTAACTGTGATCTTTGTTCTAGTTCTACAGACATCTTGAGTCCAACTTATACAAAGGATATATATATGAATTAGGTATCATGCACAGACATTTTAACCCCCTACTTACAACAAACGGCACCTTATAAACACCATAGATGGACATGGCTGTAAAACAGGGGTAGTAATACTGGCCCCCTCCATAAAGCACTTTGAGATCTACTAATAAACACACATCTATAGCGTTCAGACCATTAGAATCCATGAGAAGCCAAGCCTAAGGGCATGGCAGGCAGCACAGTGCATAGCTGAAAATCACATGACAAACAGGAAGATGACATGACAAGAGAATGAAGTAAGGTGCTCTGGAAAGAATAACAAAGCTGGGTCACTCAAGTGGAGCTGCCAACAGCTGCAGACAGAAGAGGAAACAGAGGGCTGGGGAGCATGGGGGAGAAACGTATGGGAAAACAGTTGCAAGAAAATGACTGGAACAGAGAATTAAGAAGATAAGTAAAAGAGAGAATGAAATTCTGGTGAATAGATCCATGCATCATATACAGGGAGCTATCAAATTCACAGTGGTGAAACGTGTCAGAACCCATGAAATCCGGTCTCCTAATACAAAATCTGACTTTTTGGGGACAGACGGGGGTGTCACCATATTGCCACCTTTACTCCCGTGCTGCCTTCAGACCTACACAACTGGAAAGCGGCAGCTTCTGGCCAGGCGCGCACAGCTCTAAAGGCCGTGCCACCACCAGATGCAATGCGAAGTGAGAGCAGCATGATATGGTGGAAAAAAACTCAAGGAGCCTTGTGGCACTTAAAGACTAAACAGATTTATTTATTGTGTGAGCTTTCTGGGGAGAAAACCCCACTTCGTCAGACGCTCTGAAGGGCTCTTCAAAGTGTCTGATGAAGTGGGATTTTCTCCCACGAAAGCTCACACAACAAATAAATCTGTTAGCCTTTAAGTGCCACAAGGCTCCTTGCTTTTTCTGCTTTACTAGACTAATACAGGTGCCCCTTTGTAACATGATATAGTGGGTCGTCCTTTCCTGTGGATGGCTTGACCACCTTATGGTGGGCAACCACCCAGAGTGTCTTGGTTAGACGACTGCTGCGTTCACACATCACACACAAAGCCAGTCAACTCCTGAGTGCTAAGCCCAAGGCTGAGGAGAGATTGGGCTGTGGTGCATCAGCCACAGACTCCTACTGTGCACTAGGCTCCAGCTGTTAATCCCAGGCAGGCTGGGGATAGGCTTCCTTTTCTCTGCATGGGCTGCTCCAGAGGCCTGGTCAGACTCAACTCTTAGAACCTTCCCTGGTTTCAGGAAGCTCTGCCGCTGCTGGCTAGAGCCCCACTCTGAAGGTAGCACCGCCAAGAGCAGCGGAGAGGAAGTGAGGGTGGTATGTTATGGTTTTGCCACTCTTACTTTCAGTGATGCTGCCTTCAGAGACGGGATCCCAGGCAGCAACAATTCTCCAGACATCCAGCTCTGAAGGCAGCGCCACTAGCAGTGCAGATGTAAGGATGCCAATATCAAGACCCCCTATAACAAGCTTGCAACCTTTCCCACATCACTCTTTTAGGATGGGACTGCTTTAATTACAACACTGTAAAATTTCAGATTTAGATATCTGAAACCATGAAATTTAACCGTTTCTTAAGACCGTGATATTTACCAAAATTTCCACAAATTTGGTAGGGCCCTAATGATAGGCATAAAAGAATGAACTACAACTAATTTGTATGGTTATAATTCCATTAATAAAACTTCTGTCATATGTTGACTTTAATGATGACACAGGTGACTCAACCTTTGATTTGATGATAAGTAACCAGAACCCCTCCATGGAACAATAACCCCTGAATTCACACTTCTCTGGGAATTAGTTTCATTTCATACACACACACATGCTGTTTTTCTAATGCATTTTTATTGCTCCACAACTCATCTCTTCCTGGAGCTGTGTAAATCTTCATAAAAGAATTCCCATAGTGTAAGCTTCAACAAACGCAGAATTCCCACTAAGTAAGCAAATGGAATAAGTATTTCACCTTTATTCTGAAGATATGGGAGAAATCTGGGTGACTAAGAATGAATCTTGTAACTGAGGTATCCAGGCTCTCCAACAGCACCACGGAACACAAAGGGGCAAAATTTTTCATCAGTTTATTTCTGGCATCTACAAGGTGACAACATATTTCACACAAATTAGACTTTGAGTCCAAAACTGATACAATGGAAAAATACTTTTTACATTATCAGACTTTCATAAAACCTGTGAGATAGACATTACCCATATTTGACAAATACAGAAAGAGAAGCAAAGATTTTATGTGATTTGCCAAAGAAATCAGTCATACACAGAAAAAGAACTCATGAGTTCTTCTAATTTTTAGTCTTCTACTTGAAAAAATAAGTTACACTACTCTCCAGTAAAAATAAGAAAGTATATTTGTATCCTAAAATAAGGCAAATGAAACTTATTCATTTTCATTACCATAAAAAATGGCAAAAGCAATCTTGAAACTTCACCATTCACCGTATGTACAACTATAAATCAAACATTTGTGTGTGTGAACTTAATATGGAAAAGATGCTGGCTGGACAGTCCTAAAGACCGTGGTCCCCACTAGACAGGCGGAGCATTGAAAGCAGGAATGTAAACTTCCCACACACCCTACCCCTCAGTCCAGATGAATTACTACAGTTCTCAAACTTCACGATACCATGACCCCATAAAATGATAAATGAATTTGTGTCACCCCCCCCCCCATGAATAAAACTAATAATTTCACTGGGGTTAAGGTTATTCCCCTGTCACGTTCAGAGCAGCATGCCCCCCCCACCACCACCACCTCTACCGGCCTGCCCACACTTTCTCTTTTCCCTGCTCCGTGGGCTGCCCTTCCCTGCACTGGTTCCCAGCCCTCTGCCTCCCCAGCAGGCAATCACTCCAGTCTCAGTCACAGGCAGGCTGGGCTCCTGCCTTCCCCTCTTTTCCCTGTCAGTCATTCACCGTGCTCATCTTTGGTTGGGTTCAGTTCCTGCTTGCCTTTGATAGGCTCATTCCCCACATGGGCCCTGGTCAACTTTTCTTTTCTTGTTTGTGGTTCATACACTGTGGTGTCAAACAGATTAGCATGCTGACTGACTGACAGTGATCAGGTGGGGTGAGGTGGGGCAGGGCAGTGCAGGGGCTCTTTCAGAAGCCCAGCCCAGCCTGCTGTGACTGAGAGACTCTGATTGGTTGGCAGACCACAGCAGGGCTGAGCTGCAATTTGCTGGAGCACTTTATTTCCCTGTGCTGACTGGGACAAGTGAGACTGTGTGTGTGAGTACAGTATGCCTGCATGCCTGCCCCTGCTCTGCTGGCAGCTGGTGTTTGCAGTTTGCTGCTGCAGAGTGCTCCCACGTAGCAGCTCTGGGGGCCTGATCAGCACCGCTGGCGGGTTACCTCCAGCCCACAAGCCGCAAGGTTGATACCTCAGCTTTAATCAAAGCAAATTACAAAACTCTAAAGAATTTTGCAACCCCACCCCCCCACAAGTTGCTTGCGACCCACTGGGAAGTCACAATGCATAGTTTGAGAACCCGAGTTACTATGATCGCATAGACTATGTCTACGTTACAGATGTTCCACTGGCACAGCTATTCCACTGCAGCTGTGCTTCTGTAAGGTCTTCCATGCATCTGTTTTAAGCTAACTAGAGAGACCTCTCCAGGGTTAGTAAAACAAACAAGGAATTCTGTGGTACTTTTAAAGACTAACAAATTTATTTAGTGCATGAGCTTTCGTGGGAGAAAATCCCACTTCATCAGTTGCTAGATAGCATCTCTGCAGACACTGCCATCCACACTGGCACTTCTGTTTAGTGAAACCTGTCAGCAGGGTATGACTTTTTCCCATCCTTGACGGACAAAAGTTTTATCCACAAAAGCAGTACTGACATAGCCTCACTCTCATCTCCTGTATAATACAGGCCACAGAATTTCATCCAGTGATTCCTGCTTCTCTCTCAACAACTTTTGCCTGAATAAAGCACATCTTTTTGAAAACCCATCTGGTTTTGATTTATAGACTGCCAGCAATGGAGAATTTACTACAGTATTTGGTAATCTGAACCAATGGCCAACTACTCACTCTATTAAGTATTTGATTCTAATAGGAAGTTATTTCACTTTTCAACTACAGAAATAGCCAGAAGCAGCAATACTGGTGATGAAGACATGTATCGAGACCGAGACCACCTTAAACAGGGCACAACAAATCCAGGGCACAACGTCAGCATGGCACCCAGGATTTTGCCCCAGTCCTTAGATGCACCATGGCAGTCAGGGAGGAGTACACTTTCAATGCCACTGTTCCCCCCCTGCCATAAACATCTTGGGCAGCAGTTTTTTTGTTTTTTTTTGGTGGTGTAAATCTTTTGCATTTCACAGTGCTGTGAAAAAGCAGTTTTTCCACAGCAGGGATCCTCTTTGCGGGGCGGGGGGGAGGGGGTCATCACCACACACCTAGGCACCTCAGTTTTTGGGCTGGCCCCTCGGCGTGGGGCACATTTGTCAAAACCTGACTTTAAATCATTTCACGTGCTGGCCACCAAATGGTGTCCCGTGAAGATGACTTTTGATCACTAATCCAGTCTGCATTGAGAATAGCAACCGAGACATGAAAAGCCTCCAAAACCACAATGCCTCTGGAAATCTGCAGTCTCCCCAGGGCAGTCACTGGACGGTAGCCCTGCTACAGGGGTTAAAGAAAGAGGAAACACCCCAGAATGCCATTCTGGGGCCCCCTATTTCTAAGGGGCCAGTGTTCCAGGCCCCCTAAAAACAGGAGAATGCCCCAGAATGCTTGCTGGCCAGCCAGCTGGCCAGTACCGTTGCCTCCCGCCCCCCGCCCAGCTCTTCAGCCAGGAAAGGGGACTGGGGAGTGGGGGCTTGAGGTGGTCGGGCAGCCAATGGGGAAAGCGTGGGGAGGAAGAAGGGGTCGGGATGATGGACTGGAGAGGACCTGGGGGGCTAGGAGATTTGAAATGGGGGCAGGGAGCAAGGGGAGTGGGGTTTAGGGCTGAGAAGGAGGTGGGGAAAGAGCTCTGATATGAGTAGGTGTTTTAGGGCAGTAGCTAGAGCGGTGGGCCGGTGTTTGGAGGGCAGGAGCTGGGGTGCCAGGTAGCCAGCTGGGGGCTGGTGTTTGGGGAGCAGGAACGGGGGGGGCTGCCCGATTAGGAGGGTTCCGGGGCCCACCAAATTACAGTTTAACCCTCGCCCTGCTAACTCCTCACAGCCCGAGCCGGGGGCGGGGGTGAGGCCCACTGCTCAGCCCAGACTCACCGCGCGGCACACGACGGGCTCTCAGCTTCGCCCGGGCTGCCGCCCTCATCTCCTTCCTGGACTGCTCGGGCGCCTCGTAGGCCACGGCCTCGATGGTGAGGGCGCAGTGGGTCTGAGGCGCGAAGAGCTCGTAGGGAGGCTGCTCCGCAGCGATGGTGAAGCCGAAAACGCGCACGGCTCCGTACAGGCAGCTCAGCCGGCACTTCCCCGTGAAGGGCAGCGTCTGCAGGGGGAGGCAAAGGAGAGGTGAGGCGAGGCGAGGCGAGGCGAGGGACGGCGACAGGCGACGGACGCGCGGCAGCTCGCAGCCCCCGGCGCACCTGGCCGTGCGGCAGCAGCAGCCCCGCGGCGCCCTCCGAGGCCTCCACCGCGGTCAGGGTTTGCGCGGCCGGGGCCGGCGCCTGCAGCAGCAGCCCCGCGCTCGCGAAGGAGGCGGCGTATTCCCGCCACGCGTCCCGGCCCGGCCGCTCCCGCCATGGCTGGCCCGAGCCCGGGACTCCCTGCCGGCGGCCGCGGCTCAGGCGCTTCCGCGGAGGCTGGGCCCGGCGGCTCGGGAGAAAGCGGCGGAGAGCGGGCGGCCGCGGCATGGCGGCCTCCGCGGCAACTCTCGCGAGACTCGCCCCGCCCCGCCCCGCAGGGACTGGAGGAGGCGCGCCCGGCTCCGAGCGGGAGGCGGAGTTATCGCGAGATCGGCCGGGAAAGGCGCGGGGGGGCGCGGAGTGCCGGGAGGCTCCCTTGATTCTCACGCTGCGCTAGGGCGGCGTGCCCCAGTCAGGGTGCCGTCGGGTGTGCCGCAAAATTTTTCGAAAAAACTACTCAAACAGCTCTGGATTGGCTCATGAATTCATTGGGAAGCCATCTGGTGGTGTGCTTCACATGAATGAAAGGCAGCAAGGTGTGCTAGGGCAGAGAAAAGGTGGGGAAGGGTCCAGGGCTGGGCCAGCTGGGCTAAGCCTGGCACAGATCTCACTGGTCTATGAAACCCAGCCGCCACGACAGGAACAGAGCCCTGGGCTCGCCCTGCTCCTGCTCCTGCCCCTGCTCCTGCTCCTTACGACACAGTCTCCATCACAGGGAGGCATCAGGGAAAGAAAAGAATAGAAGGGCTAGCGGCACGCTCCCGTGCCCCCTTATCTGTTCCTGCTCAGAGCCTATCCCAAAAGGGGACCTCAGCCGCTAGCAACTTTTAAAGCTGTCACCAACCTCAAGGCCTACAATCAACACTTAGCGTCAAGTGCTGGCAGTGAGCGTGGTGCCTTCCTCAACACATTTACCACCCACGCAGTGGTTCCTGACCTGTGCCGTGGGGCCAAAAGTGGGGGGTTTAAAGTGGCCCACAGCTCCCCTTCTGTTGACTGCAGAAGAGAGCCAGTGCTTAAGGACCCCCAAAATACCTGGTGCAAGCTCCATGCTGCAGCCAAGGGACTGGGAGATCAGTGCTCCCCTTCCTCAGCTGCAGCAGAAAGCAAAGTGATCTAGCAGGGTCAGTAGGTGCTGAGGCCCAACCTGGAGCTACAGGGTGGGCAGCACTGATCTTCCTTCTGCCGGGATGCAGAAGGGAGCCACTACACAGGGACCAGGTGGAATGCACAGGACTAGTGGGCAAGTGCTTGTTTCAAAGGCATAGCTGTCTTAGTCTAGTTCAGCAAAACAAAACAAACAAGGAGCCCTGTGGCACTTTTAAAGATTAACACATTTATTTTTGGCATGAGCTTTCATGGGCAAAGTTCCAGATTCCAGAAGTTAGAAAAGATTTACACTGAAGGAAAAAAATTACAGTATGGGATGGAAAGATGAATGCTGTGATTACATTTCACTGCATCAGGTCAGAATACTTTAGCAAATTAAACAAGCTGTATAGATTAAAATGTGTACCAGCCAGCATATCAGAAAGCACTGAGGTTGAGAGATGACATGTACTGTCATCTGTTGCAGCCAGGGAGATGGGCGATCAGTGAGGAGGCTGCTTTCTCACTGAATTCCTTCTGTCCGACAGCAGTGGGGTGAGGACTGCAGCCCTTCAGGGTTGTTATAACATGTGTAGCCCTTGAGGCAAAATATAGACAAGGATTCTCAGGAATCAGTTCTGATGATGATTTATTTTTTATGGTCTTTTTGAGCCTCAAGAAAGTAGTACTTTGGTAGCAGAGATTCTGGTGTACATCACACATTGGCTTTCTTCTCTTCACCCTCCCTATTACATGCAGTATGTAGTAGTTATATCAAAACACTCCTAAATGCTCATAACAAAAACCACACTCAACATTGTACTTCCCCCAACATTCCAACCCTGTAAACTTGTTGAATGAAACTGTAAAATAAATAATTGCCCAGTTTAAAAGTGAGGGAGAGGTAGGAGAGTATAACCCAGAGAGAGTACCTCCCTGAAGATGTGACCTGATTAATTCATGTCATTTCTATTGACCACTGGGCCTGGGCTCACCTGTAGAATTACTGGTTTGTTTGTTTGTTTGACCTCAAAGCTAACTTCCTCCCTTCCTGGGAAAGTGTGAAGTGCTAGTTCCTGGGTACATGTATCTGTGGCATTTGCAGATGCACAGGCTATGTAAATAATACAAGGTACTTCAGGATCAGAGAGTCCACCATCATTTGAGAGGCAGTAAGTGGATAATGGTTATCCACTTCCCAGCCTCTGGCCTAGAGAGCTCTGTGCTGACAGCATGATGCTTTCTCCTCCATGTCTTTTTTGTTTGTATCTCTTGGCTCCATGTTATTGGGCTTTCAGATGTCAAAACATGGAGCCTTCTTCTGAATTCAGGATGGATGGGGATTATGCTATCGCAGGATTTTTCTACATACACACCTATTCAACAGCAGTGAAATCTAGACCTGAAGTTGACATATGTGACAGGTAAGTGAGAAGTGTAGGACCCGGGGCTGCAACAGACACTCTGTATTAGCACCCAGATATGACAGTTGGTATGGCCCACAGTGAGTGAGCTGTAATTTCTTCTTCATGTGCTGCCCAGTATTGTCACCGCTTCCAGAGGCTTACTGTCAGACTGCTAGATCCACCTGTTGCCTCTCATCGTGTCCTTCAATTTGAAACTCTGGGACCAGGGATCATTCTGTATTTATGCAGCACATAGTACAATGGGGCTCCAGCAACCTCACAGAAGCAACTACAACACCACAGAATAAGATATAGGAAAGTAGATGTGGAACAGAGAGACCCACTGCAAATAGACAAGAAGAGACAGAGAAGACATATGGTGGACTGGGAGTTGGGGCATGCAGGGCTCACCTTTCATTAATAAAATTACAATAGTCCAAAATACCACAGCTAAGTTAGTGGGACTATGGCTATTACTAAAGAAAATCTGTGGCAGCCAAGATCCACTCTGTACAGCAGAGAAAGAGGCCATCATAGGGCTAATTATGGCTCCCTAACTCTTTGTTGAGACATTTCCAACTGCATAGATGCAAGTGGTTTCTAAGTTCCAAAGGGGTAGCTGTGTTAGTCTTGTCTAGTTCAGCAAAACAAGCAAGGAGTCCTATTGCACTTTTAAAGGCTATAATTTATTTATTGCATGAGCTTCATGGGAGAAAATCCCACTTTGTGGGATGCTTTGAAGATGGGGAACTTACAGGTGATTTCTAGTCCTCTTGTGCCACCTGAGCATGAAAAAGGAAGTGGAACAGGGCCGTCAATCTGTTCCATAGGTTGTGGGGTAAAAGGCTGCTGATGAGGAGAGGGGAAATGGCAATTCGAACTAATAGCTAAGACACAACATGTATTGTATAACAATAAATAGCGGCAGCCTCAGTGCAAATGTACAAAGAGGGAAGATGTTTGTGCTGTGGATCTCATGAGTCCCCTGTGAGCATGCATGGTACGTGGTGAGGGGGGCACAGACAGGTGAAGTGACTGATCAAAGGTCACCCAGCACTTCATTGTAAGAACTTTAGCCTGCCTGGACCACAGTGTTGTCATGCCAGGCATTGTCCAGGGCACATTTCCAGGATTAAGTGAAGTTGTCACTGCTTTCTCTTGCTTCTTCAATGATATGTGTTTCTGCAGAGAATCCTATATAAACAGCCATGGCTACCACCTGTTCCAAGCCATGCGATTTGCCATCGAGGAGATAAACAACTCCAGCAGCCTCCTCCCTAATGTCACTTTGGGCTATGAGATCTACAACACGTGTTCAGAGTCTGCCAACATACATGCAACACTAAGCATCCTTGCTCAGAGTGGACAGCACCACGTGGAAGTGCTTGGCAACTACACGCACTACCAGCCCAAGACTGTGGCTTTGATAGGGCCGTATAGCAGCCAGCTTGCCTTCACCACTGCAGCTATGCTGAGCATCCTCCTTATGCCAGAGGTAATCAGTAGCTTGTCAGGAGCAATGCCAAATATACTGTAAATGGGGTGGTATCTGTGGCATGGTCACAAACAGGAGCTGTTTGGGGATAATGCTGATTAATCAGAAGGCCAGGGAGTAGGTCTGTGGTTGGGGCAGAGGACAAGTGCTCTGAGCAGGTGATGCAAACTCTCTGGTCCTCTGTGGGATCTGGGACTCAGGCTCAGTCTGACTCCAGCACCAGCTGACCCATTCCTAGCACTGAACATGATGTGGCAATACTGCTTGGTTGCTTGTTTTTGGAGGGTGCCTTGTTGCAGCCACCACTTCCATGTCCCCTGCAGGCACCAATTCCCCTTGCACCCACAAGAGTCATGGAACCCATGGCTTCTTCCTTCAGGTGTTGATCACTCCCCTGCCCCCTGGGTAATCCCTGCTCAGTGCTGACTCCAACACTGTACCAGAGCCCATCCCCTTAGGTAATCATAGCACAGCACAGTTTCCTAGCTGGAGACACATCCTTTCCCTGGTTCCCTTTTGCAGATTAGTTACGAAGCCACCAATGAGCTGCTTAGCCTGAAAAATACCTACCCCTCATTCCTGCGCACCATCCCCAGCGACAGGCTGCAGGTGGAGGCTATAGTGCTGCTGCTGCAGGAGTTCGGGTGGAACTGGATTGCAATAGTGGGCAGCGATGATGCCTATGGCACGAACGGGATAGGGGCCTTACAAGCCTTGGTGGCAAAGCATGACATCTGTGTCGCCTACCAAGGAATCATCCCCATGGAGAATGGTGCCAGCAGTTCGGAGCTGAAGGAGATGGTTAGAACCCTCTTGGGGACTGGGGTCAATGTCACTGTTGTTTTCTCCAATGAGCACAGTGCTGAAAACTTCTTTGCCATAGTGGTTCAGGAGAATGTGACAGAAAAGGTTTGGCTGGCCACCGAGGGATGGTCTCTGGCCTCAGAAGTCTGGCGCGTCCCCGGCATCCACAGGATCGGTACAGTGATTGGATTTTCAGTCGAGCAGAAGAGGCTTCCAGAAATTGAGGAATATGAATCTACCTACGTGAACTCAGAGAAAACCAATGCTGCCATTTGTGCCGCTGATTTGGGTACTGGAGTTAGGGATAGTGGGAGCAGCAGCAATGCGAGCATCAGCCAAAGCTGCAATCAGATCTGCACAAGGTGCCACTCGCTCATTTCAGCGCCCGAGGCCTTTGACTTCATGGCCTCCTTTAACGTGTACTCGGCCGTGCATGCTGTGGCACAAGGCCTGCACCACTTGCTGGGTTGCTGCTCGGGAACATGCAGCAAGGACAAAGTCTATCCCTGGCAGGTGAGTGGGTAACTGGGAAAGACTCCCCCATACCGGAGTAAAAAGGTCCATTCTGGCCGCCCCCCCCCCCCCCGTTTGAAAATGTTTGGGGGCTGTCTAGAGCTAAGAACGGGCTTGACTACATTATAGTGAGAGGCAGGGGGCTGGAAGTAGGAAGGAGTCAGAAGCTCACCAGCTCCAAGATTTAGCTGTATGCCACCAAAGCAGCTATAAGAGTTCAAGGCTGGTGAATTTAGTCCCAGAACAGGCCAGCACTACCATGCCATTGGTGCTGTGAAGAGACCATCTCTAAGCAGAAGAGCGTATGGATGGTCTAGTGATTAGACACTAGCTCAGGACTCGGGACACTTGGGTTCAATTTTCTTCTTCCCTACGGATGTTATGTGCCATGGGGTGCGACTTAGGGTAAAATTTTCAAAAGCACCTAAGTGACCTAGGGGCCTCAATATCCTTGAAAATCCATTAGATTGGCACTTTTGAAAAATATACCATTAGTCTCTGTGCCTCAGTTCTCCATCTGTAACATGGAGAGAACAGTGCAATCCTGGCTGCGGGGGGAAGTGGGGATATTCATGGGGAAGAGGAAAGCAGCAGAGAAACAGACCTTCCCCTGGTTATGGCCCTAACCTGTCCCTAACTGGAAACTTTGCCCCAGCAGCTGAAGTTGTATGTGGGAATCTCAGAGCTTTTTGGTCTGTGACTTGTGTTTTACAGCTCCTGGAAAAAATTAAGCAGGTGAATTTCACTCTTCGGAAGAGTCAGGTATATTTTGATGCCAATGGGGACCCTCTGACGGGCTACGACATCATCATGTGGAATTGGATTGGCCAGACCTGGTCTTTTGGTGTAATTGGTTCTTTCATCCGGAACCCAGACAGACTGAACATTGACTTGGCTCGAAGTCGGTGGCATACAAAGGATAATCAGGTATCATAGCACTTGAGCCACATACAGTATTGGGAAGGGAGGGGCCTGCAGAAGGTAGAGCAGTGGCACCAAGCATGGATTTTCTTAGAATTACAAACAAAACCAACCTCCCTTTATTCCTGAAACACACCTCTGCATCCAGCTTTGTGTCCCAGTGCTTGAGAGAGCAGAATTCTATGTGTTGGGAGGGGAGGGGCCTGCCTCCCCATTTCTTATCCTGTGCTGCGTCCCTGAGGCACATTTTTTGGTCATGATCCACATGCTCCACAGAGCTGGCTTCTGGGCTTTTCTCCATAGCAGGCTAAAGCTGGGGTGCTCAGCATTTCAGGGCCTGCAGTTCCACACCTTGATTCTGATTAGAGGCCGTGTAACAATTGGAGCTGGCACTACAGAGATCAAAACACTACCAGGCTCCTGCCATTTGCTTGCATCGGAGTTCTCAGAAAAACCTATCTCAGGCAGTATCACCTCAGACATAGCCTCTTTCTGCCACTGCTTCAGCCCTTTGGCTAACTGCCACATGCCTTTGCTTCCTTCCCACCCAGCTGTGCTGACCCTTCCCTGGACACCAAGGGGCCTAGAAATATTAGGCTTGGACCTCTGGGAGACAGCCCCAGCAACTCAACTCTGCTCAGTCTGTGCTGGGTGCTTGCTCCCTGAAGGTCTGACCCTTGCTATGCTCTCATCTAGGTGCCGATGTCATCGTGTTCAAAGGTCTGTGTGAAAGGAGAGAAGAGGCTGCAGGTGGGGTCTCACCACTGCTGCTTTGACTGTGTAGCCTGCCCCACAGGAACGTTCCTGAACAGCAGTGGTCAGTATCACATGGAATTGCTCCTCCAAGCGGGGGGGAGGGTGGCATGTCACAGCCAGGGCAAACTGGCTTTTCTTCTTCAAGCACTGCTTGGATGCATTCAGTAATAGGTGTCTCTGCGCCAGAGAGCTGGATTGGTCGGAAAAACTTTTGTCCCAGCTGTCAGGAGAGGGCAGGCGGCCACCGCCCCCCACACCACCCAGTGACTATAAACAGGGGCGTCGCTGGCTGGGGGAGGGAGCCGGGGCACGGGCCCAGGACCCCCCGGTCTTCAGGCTCCACCCCCAGCCTGCAGGCCCCGCCCCCTGCCTGGGGACAGGGCCAGGCACCGCCACGGGCAGCCAGGCTGGGCATCCCTGGTGGGGGACAGGGCCACCGCGGCTGCGGGCGGTAGGCCCCGGATCCCCGGCTGGGGATGGGGCTGCTGCGGCTGCCGGTGGCTGGGCCCTGGACCTCCGGCTCAATTGGGCTGGAGATCCAGGGCACTGGCGCTGGGGTTCAGGGCATGTGCCCCGGAGTGCCCAGCACCAGCAACACCCCTGGCTATATATATGGCTGCCTCCTGACCCCTCCCCAGTTTCATTTCTTCCGCCTTGCACGTCGGATCCGGAACGTCTGCTCCTTGCAAAAGCAGGCAGCCTGTCCGTGATTGTATGAGCTTCATGCCCAACTGGGAGCACCTTTTCGTGGACATAGTTCCACCAAAGAGGACTCCAGCTTTTGGGCAGGAATATCGAGATCCACCTCTCACCATGCCCGGGTTTAAACCCTGCACTGAATGCAGCAAGGCCTTCCCCCGGGACGACCCCCACAGGAAGTGCCTCCGGTGCCTAGGCGAAGACCACTTGGTCACCGCCTGCTCCATATGCCTGTCCTTTAAACCCAGGACAATCAAGGATAGGGAGCAAAGGCACTTTGCCCTAGCCTCTGAACAGGCTTTGCACTCCTCACCCAAGGCTTCAAGAGCCCATCCAGCACTGAGATGACAGAGGCCGCTGGAGGACGAGCTCAGTACCAACTTTGGTACCTCGGCACCAACACAGTCCATTGGTACTGGCCTCACTCCAGTGCCACTCGAGGTCACCGCTGGTACCGCAGGCTCGCCACAGCCCTGTAACTGACAGTGCCAGGCCTCCCTCGGCACCAGCCACTCTTGGCACCATAGGGTCAAATTTCACCCTCTTTCCCAGTCCTGTTTCACAAGGGCAGCCCCATCTCTCCTGGTAGGAGCTCACCACAGGTTCGTTCGGGGTTGCTTCTGATCCCAGTGAGCCCGGAGGTGGTAGAGGACGCACGGGCACTCCTTTTGCTGCCCACACCTCCCTCCCCGGTACCGGTTAGGAGGGGCAAGCCAGCCTTCATATCAAACGCCTGGGTGCATCATGAGCGGCACCGCTTTCCCTCCCCTCCTCCGACCCCAGGCACTCAAGCCCCACGGCCCATTACTCCTTCAGGCCTGGATACCATAGAGCCTTCCCTGTGGCAACATATAACTTTGCCGTCTCCGGTATCACCTTGGGGATCACGTGATGCTTCCCCTTACTCAAGTCCGGAGGAAGGTCTGTCAAGGGACTCCAAGCGGCCTCGGCGCCGCATTTCGGCACTGTCCTCATTCCACTTCTGCCCTCATGAATGGTCCCCACATGAGACGTCATCACCAGAAGTCCTGCCGCGGGCACCAGGTACCACTCTCTCCCTTGTACTGGGCTCATACACGCAATCTATCGGCGCACTTCGTCCTTTTGCACCGTGCCGCAGCCCATCTGGGGATGGAGGTGCAATCCGCTAAGCCCCCCTTGGATACCCTGTTTGGGCCGGTGTTTTCCTCAGCGGAGCTGGTTACAGTTCCCCTTCACCTCAGTGTTTGGGACCTTGCCTCCTCTCGATGGCAGAATTCTGGTTCCATCTCCCCAGTGTCAGACACGGCCGGCCTCAAGTATAGAGTCCCGGGATCAGAGTTCCGCTCCCTCATTGACCACCCAGTCCCACCTCGGGATGTGGTACAAATGGCATTAGGCCTGCGTGAACCCCCCAGTGACCCCCCTCCCAGGATCGAGGGAGACAAGAGAGTTAGAACTTGTAGGATGTTAGGTCTACGCCTCCTTGGCCTTCCAATTATAGGTTGCAAACAACCAGGCCCTAACCAGTAGATACATGCTGGATGTGTGGGAATCCTTCACAAAGTTTAGACATCTGCACCAATGTTCCCTCTAAGGGGAGAGGGCAGCTGAGCAACTCTGGTTGCTCACTGCGCTCCCCCCCCCGCGGGGCCCACTGCGCAGCCCCTCCCCCCCCTCCTGACAGCCCCGCACTCTCCCCCCCGCTCCCGCTGGGCCCCCCCCCAACTTGCCTTGGGGCTGGACTGGAGCCAGAGGGCCCAGCCATAACTCCCGGGTCAGAGGAGCTCTACAGAGCATGCCCAGATTTTCTGGGCATGCTCCGTTGGAGCTTCTCTGGGTGGGAGTTTTCAAAACTCCCTGCCCCAGAGGAGTTCTGTGGAGGGACTCTGGCTGCTGGCAGTGCGCTGCCGGCAGCCTTCGCTGCGCTGGAGGCTGTGGCGGGCTGTGCTGCAGCGCGCCAGCGCAGCTTAGAGGGGACATTGATCTGCACCCACCAGAGGCCAAGAAAGAATATGATGCATTCCTGGAGGAGGGAAGAATAATCTCCCAAGACCTCCTTCTGTCAGCCTGGGACGCAGTAGATATGGCAGCCTGCACCATAGCCTCAGCCATAACCATCCGTCGAGTGGCCTGGCTCAGGGAAGCCAGGGTGCCCCTTGCTTCACAACAGGTGGCACTTGACCTGCCCTTCGGTGGTGACGCCTTGTTTCTGCCCGAGACCCTGGCGGTAGTGGGTACCACGCGTGACCCTAGGGGAGAGGTAAATACCTCGGCCTCCTCCCATCAGGGCCCCTCCCACGTCCCCCGGCCACATAAGGTCTACGGACTCAAGACCCACCCTGCCCACACCCTTCCCCGAAGAGCCTTGGGTAGGGACTTAGTCGCTCCCCATCACCCTTTCAGTTAGCATTTTGGGGCCTGCTCAGAAGGGTCTTCTTCCCTCTCTTTCTCCACAGGGAAGGGGAGCCTATTCTAATTAATCTGTGACTGCCTTATCATGGGCTCCCAACAGACTGGATATTCCACGGCTCCAGCCCATCTCCAGAGAAGGTGGGCAACACTTCTTCCCCTTTCTTCCTCTAACTAGAGAAAGGGGGAAATTCTTAGGGCCGTCATACCCCCACTCTTCTATAGCATGGATGGGGGGCACCAGTCCTTAACCTTGCTCCTCTGATTTTAAGGAGAGCACTAACCCTGGAACCCAAGCCCACCTCAATTACTAATGGCCCAACCCGAGACTGCGACTTCATTCCCGCAGACAATCCTTAATTCACTGCTGCCCTTAGGGCTGTCATAGGAGAAGGGAAATGGGTAAAGAATACGAGAAGGGGAAGAACCCCCCGCCGCCGCTCAGGTATTGCTTTGGCTGGCAATTCCTCCCGCTCTTAAAGGCGTTAGGGAGACCTTCACTAAGCCAAAGGGTGAATCACCCAGTAGCTCTAGTCAAAGCTACAGACACCTCCGGTATGTGGAGATGTGTGTGCCCAACCGGATGACTGGGAAACCCTTCAGCAGCCCGCCTCCTGCCCCACAATGGGTAGGACCTGCTTCTGCACCCTGAACTTGGGAGGGACCCTTCAGGCACCTTTCCATCCCTACAAAACCAGTAGGTGTATGCGCCTAAGTCGGTCCCAGTAGGTCCTTAGCAACCTCTTAAACCATCCCTGACAGATGCCTGTCTAGCCTGTCCTTAAAAACTTCCAGTGATGAAGTTTCCACAGCCTGCCTAGGCAACTTTTTCTAGTAGTTAATCACCCTGACAGTTAGGAATTTTTACCTAATGTCCAATTTAACCATCCCTTTCCATAATTTAAGCCCATTGCTTCTTGTCCTATCATCGGTGGTTACAGAAAACAATTTTTCTCCTTCCTCCCCATAACAGCCTTTTAGGTACTTGACACCTATTATCATGTCCCCTCTTAGTCTCCTCTTTTCCAGACTAAATAAGCCCAGGTCTCTCAATCTTCCATCATGTCAGGTGTTCCAGACCTTTAATCATTCTTGCCAAGATCCAAAGGGGCACCATGTTAGTCTAGTTCAGTAAAACAAACAACGAGTCCTGTGGCATTTAAAGACTTACAAATATACTTATTGCATGAGCTTTCATGGGAGCGTCTTCAAAGCGTCTGACAAAGTGGGATTTTCTCCCATGAAAGCTCATGCAATAAATAGTCTTTAAGTGCCACAGGACTCATTTGTTTTAATCATTCTTGTTGCTCTTCTCTTAACTTTCTCCAATTCCTCCGCATACAGAGCCGTAACACTCTGTTTCAGCGTCTGGGCGGAATGCACCCCTTGCAATTAGTGGTGCTTGGGGTTGGTGGCGAGAAATGTGCCCTTTAATGGAGCTGCTCAGTGGAGCCACTCCAGCACGCGCAGGGCAAAGCCCCATTCGCCTCACCTTAGCTAGGGCTCTGTCCACATCTTTCCTGAAATGAGGTGCCCAGAGATGGATACAATACTCCAGTTCAGGTCTAATCATCACGGAATAGAGTGGAAGAATTACTTCTCGTGTCTTACTTACAATACTCTTTTTAATACATCCCAGAATGGTACTTGTTTTTTTTTTGCAGCAGCAGCGTTACGCTGTTGACTCATATTTACCTTGTGGCCCAATATGACACCTAGATCCCTTTCCACAGGACTCCTTCCTAGGCAGTCATCATCCATTTTGTATATGTGCAATGGACAGTTCTTTCCTATATGTAGTACTTTGCATTTGTCTTTATTGAATTTTATTCTGTTTACCTCAGACCATTTCACCAGTTTGTGCAAATCATTTTGAATCCTATCCTCAAAGGACTTGAAACCCCTCCCAGCTTGGTATCATCCACAAACTTTATATGTGTATTATTTATGCCATTATCTAAATCACTGATGAAAATATCGAACAGAACTGGACCCAGAACTGATCCCTGCAGTACACCACTTGTTATACCCTTCCAGCATGACTGTGAACCATTGATAATTATTCTCTGGGGGTGGTTGTCCATCCAGTTTTGCACCCCTCTTATTGCAGCTCCATCCAGGTTGTAATTCCCTAGTTTGCTAATGAGAAGGTAATGCGAGAACATATCAAGAGTCCTACTAAAGTACAGCTATTCCACATCTACCACTTCTCCTCTATCCACAAGGCTTGTTACCCCATCATAAAGAGCTGTCAGGTTGGTTTGACACGATTTGTTCTTCTTTGAGCGCTGCTCAGATACACTTAGTAATAGATGCATCTGTGCCGCAGCGCACGATTGGTCAGAAACTTCTGCCCTAGCCTGTCAGGAGACAGCTGGCAGCCACTACCCCCGCGCCACCCTGTGGCTATGCATGTGGCTGCTACCCAGCCCATCCTCAGTTCTATTTTATCCACCTCAGCGACAGTTCGTGGAACAGCCCGCTCCTTGCAATCGCGCAAGCAGCCTGTCTCCTTTGTGTATGAGCCACTAGCTCGATTAGGAACACCTCTTTGTGGATGTCGTTCCATGGAAGAGTGCTTCCTCTTCTGAGCGCCTGCCAGAGCAACAATACCGCTCTCCTCTGCTGCCCGCCATGCCAGGGTTTAAACCTTGTGCTCCCTGCGGCAAGACTCTCCCACGAGACGACCCCCGCACTAAGTGCCTTTGGAGCCTGGGCGAAGCCCACTTGGTCACCTCCTACTCCATCTGTCTGTCCTTTAAACCCAGGACAATAAGAGATAGGGAGCAAAGGCGCTGTGCATTGGCCTCCAGGCAAGCGCGGCAGCCCATCCCTAAGGCTTTGGGGTCTTCTCCAGCACCGCTTGCTTCTTTGGCACCGGAGACTTCCCAGCACTGCTCACCATGGGGCCGGAGAAAGGCTGGCTCAGTACCGGTACCAGTACCGCACTGCTGGCACCAGTCCCAGTCTCCCTCTCAGGGGTCACCAGGGGACTGCGGGGAGTCGGTACCACTCTGTGCTACACCGGAGGCATTCAAGGCAGCGAAGATGCTTTTCTTACTCCCTACACAGCCCTCTCTGGTACCCCCCAGGAGAAGGGGTAAACCAGCCTTTGCCTCTAGGGCCCGGCCTTGCAAAGGGCACTGAACATGCTCTCTGGTCTCAATTCTGAGTTCGCTGACACCGGAACCCCCTAGCCAGAGCCCTGGTACTGTTGAGCTTTCGTCTCAGCACCATGTCACCTTACCATCCCCAGCACTGTCATCGCTGTCCTGGGTAGGCTCCCCTCCTTCGAGTCCAGAGGAGGGTGCCTCAAGGGGGTCCAAAAGGCCCTGCCTTAGGCTCTCAGCATCGGCACTGTTTAGATACCAACCCTATAAACGGTCTCGGCAGTAGACTGTCTTGAGCTCTCGCAGTGCCGCGGAGCTCCTAGTGGCACTGGTGCCTCTGGCACCGGCCATAACTTTAAACCCTGTGCTGTCTTGTTACATGGGAGATCTCATGGTGCATTTTGACCTTCTGCACTGTGTTACCGCCCATATAGGAATGGAGGTTCAATCCTCTGTAAGGTCCACTGACACACTCTTTGGGCCAGTGATCTCGTCCGGCGACCCTGTCACAGTCCCACTCCACCCTAGCGTGTGCGACCTCGCATTGTCAAGATGGAGAAGTCCAGGCTCTATTCCCCCAATGTCTGATATGGCAGGCCAAAAATATCAGGTTCCAGGGACGCAGTTCCCCTGCTTCATCCACCACTCAGTGCCATCTCAAGGTTTGGTGGAGGAGGCCCTAGGTCTGGGCCAAATTCCCCATGATGCCCTCCCCACAAGGGAGGTAGACCTCCTAGGGTGCAAAGTATACTCCTCCTCCACCTTCCAGCCACGTATGGCAAACAACCAAGCCCTGCTCGGCAGGTATATGATTGATGTGTTGGAGTCAATAAACAAATTCAGACATCTACTCCCACAGGAGACTAGGGAGGATTACGATGCCTTCCTTGAGGAAAGCATGATAGCATCCTAGGAACTTCTCCTTTCGGCTTGGGATGCAATAGACATGGCCTCCTGTACAATGGCCTCGGCCGTGACCCTGTGCTGTGGGGCATGGCTTAGGGAGGCGGCGGTACCTCTGGCCTCCAAGCAGGCCATCTTTGACCTCCCTTTCAATGGGGAGGACCTCTTCCTGGCAGAGACCAAGGCCATTATCACCAGTGCCCAAGACCCTTGGGGGGAGCTTAAGTACTTGGGTCTCCTCTCCTCAAGGGCCCCTGAACATTCTCCCTCCAAATAGGAGTCATAAGCACCCTCATTTGCCCTTCTCAGCTGAATGGCTGAGTCGTGGCACTTTAACCCCTCAGGCCTGGGTCCATTCTTGGACAGGAATGTTTCTCCTGTCCAGGGGCCATGCCTCCTCCATGCGCGGAGGGGCTTGCCCTACACCAGAGGTCACAATCTCTCATTCTGTCTGTTGCTTGTTGGTCTCTCCCTTAGACCAGGACCGCATACTGCCCAGTCCCAACACACTTCCCCTTAGTTACTGGGGTAATGGGTGTAAAAAATACACCCAAAGTTCCTTTCCTAGGGGTGCCAACCGTGAATCCTCATTAGGGTCTTTCCCCATTGGGGAGGGAGCCTCCCCTTCATTGTCGCACTCAACGATTCTCTGCTCCCCTGTGGGCATACAAGGCAGGGTCCCCATAAATCTTGGGTGGAACAGCGTTATTCCCCACTGTAGAAGTTGGGACACTTCCTCTGGTGTCCCTGTTGCCAATGAGGCAAACATCTGCTCGCTTAGCCTTTAGGGCACTCCTCACAATCCTGTGTGCCCCAACCCACAGATCCAGAATGGTCTTGTCTCTATCTGGGCTGTGGATCCCCATGCCTTCCCACCATTTATGAAGGCACCCTCTGTCTGTGCCTTCGGTCCCACAGAACCCCAGTGACTCATAATATGACAACCCAGACCCCTTGGGTCCGATGGTTGTCCAGCAGATTCCAGGCCCACTCCTTACTGTTCGGGCATCCCGCTGTCACCCAGCCGTGGCACCAGCACACATCAGTGGCATAGGGCTCTCAGGCCGATCTCTTAGACCTGACCTCTGGCACCAGGATCAGAGACCTTTGGGGGTAGTTACCTCCTTGCCCCACCCCCAGCCCCTGGTAGTTGATCTCCACCTCAGGGTGAACACAACTGGGGGCACCTCTTTACACTAAGGCCTCAGGCCTGATCCTTATTTTCCCCCTTCCCAAATTAAAAAGGGGATCTCTTGTCTTTAGTGGAAGAGAGCTCCACTTCCTCAGTATCCTAGCCTGGGGTGCCCTTATGGGCCGCGGGTTTTACTGGGCAGTCCCAGATACCCTGGGACCCCATGAACCAGAGCTTTGTTCTCCTGCACTCAGTAAGGTTTTGGTCATTACGGGGGTATGAGAAGTGGCCTAAGGCCGCGCAATAAGTACCCTAGGGTGAACAAAAACACCGCTGATAGCCACCGCTAACTGACAGCATGGGCCCACTACCCCAGCCTGTTCCTCCTTCTACAGGTTGGGCCTGATACTCCAGGACCATCTGTCCCTTGCTTGCCTCTCCTGAGAGGCACCCTTGTCCAACTCTGGTGGTCGGTCCTGATGATGCCACTCAGAGGCCCGTCACAAATGTTCCTTGTGAACATTGCCTGAAGCGGCTTCCGGAGCCTGCATACCAGGAGGGCGTCTGTCAATAGACTGCCCATTGTTAGGGTACTCTACAGACCAGTCATCCTCCCTTCTCTTAGGTGGGATGAATATGCTGCCCAACTCAGGCCGTCGAGCATTGATCCCAGCTCCCAGGCCAGTGATAATGCTCAATTAGAACAGCGGCCTAAAGGGGTTTCCCCCGCTCCTCTTCGGGAGCTTCCTTACCAACGGATGTTCTTCCCCATTGGAGCACCCACCCTCACAACACAGGCATACAGCAGTTATTCTTCCTGGCAATCCTTACACTTTAGCCAGGGGCCTTATTGAACAAGGTTCTACCTTCTGATGCCTTCCCCAGCAGGGTTAACCCTTGCCATGGACAATTTCTGGTGCCAGACAGCCACAGGACCCCACAAGGACGGCGGGAACATTTTGCCAGCCTGTCCCTCAACTCGAGCGCTGACCTCGGTTCTGAGCAAACCAGATGACCCTTGTCATCAGTCATCTATCACTTCCCTAAAAAGGGGGGGGAGGGGAAGCAGAGAGAGAAATCGATCAAAGGGGGTAATCGGAGCAATCCCTTGCTATGGTGACACACCCCAGGCCCACTTAGCCTGAGAGAGTCTTTTCCCTCCCAACCATTATGTTCTCAAGATCTCTCTCTTTCTCCCTCTCTCCCCCTACCCTTCTTTTGCATTCAGGGTACTGGATTCCCGGTCCCTATCCACTCTAGTTGGGTGTGTCCCGTTGGATATGCAACTCTATGACCTTCGTGGCATGAATGCTGTAATAGGGGAATTAGGGCCAAGGCTACGAGCCATGGAGAAGGATTTCTCCTCGGCGGCCGAATTCCCTTATTTTGATACCTTCTGTAAATCGTTGTTTATCGGGCACCAGGTGCTGGATGCTTTCCCTTGGTTGGTGTAAGGCTGGGAATACTTATTGGTTCCCTTCTATGAGAACATCAGGAAGGTTACAATGTCTTCACCAAAGACACCTTGGCCTCAGGTGACACTTAAATAGTGCTGTGGCTTGCCCTGGACATGGTTGGTTGCACCATCTGTACAACCGGGGATGAACAGCTTTGTCCCTCCGGGCATGCTAAGAGGGCTGTGTAGGCATCGCGTCCTAATCGGCAATACTCCCTGCCCCATCCTCCCGATATTCCTTTTGGTCCAACTAAGAAAAGAGCGGGGATTTTCCCCCTCTGTTTCTTTTCCATCTTCCTCGCATTTCACAGTATCCGGTACCTATACCTAGTAGAGAGGTAGTTCCAAGGTAGGCTACCTTTTCCCTGTAACCTTTACACTCCAATTGACTCTAGTGCCAGGTTACTGGACTTCTTTGCCTTAGCAGTTTCTTAACACCAACTGCTCACATCCTTAGACCAAGTAGCTTCCTTGGTTTCAGTCTTAGGCACCTCCATTGGAAGTCCCACATTAAGGGACGTTAGGCCTTGCTGCCTGTCACGGATTAGCAGGCTTTCCACCTCAGCAGGACTCACATTTTATCAGTCCCTGCCTGGAAGCTGAATCTTAGCCACCATCTAGTCTCAATGTTGAAGCTCTTTTTTCCTCAAAACTCTATGTATGAGGTTCTTAGTCTCAAAGTGCCACACAACTCCTTGTTTTCTTCCTAATAGGCCATCTATTCTCCACTGGGGCCAGATCTCCAAGCTCAGTTTTCTTTTACCTGGTCTTCAGGTCCAAGGCTGACACCTTAGGTCCCTTTGGGGGACCTTGCTGGCTTGATTTCGGCTACCTTACATGGGAAGGCAGTACTGGAGGCGGACAGGGCCAACTTTGCCCACTGTCCTCGAGCATGGCTAGCAGTCACCTGTTACTGAATGTATCCAAGCAGCGCTTGAAGAAGAAAGGTGGATTACTTACCGGTAACCATCCTTTCTCAAGATGGGCTGCTTGGATTCTTTCATATCCCTCCCTCCGTCCCCACAACTGGAGTCGGCGACTTTTAGTGACTGAGGAGGGGCCAGGCCGCAGCCACATATATAGCCATGGGGTGGCATGGGGGGTGGTGGCTGCCAGCCCTCTCCTGACACGTTAGGGCAGAAGTTTCTGATCAATCATGTGCTGTGGCACGGATACACCTATTACTGAATGAATCCGAGCAGCCCACCTCAAAGAAGAATGGTTACCGGTAAGTAACCCACCATTCTTGACAAATCCATGCTGGCTATTACTTAACACCTTATTCTCTTCTAAATGTTTGCTAATTGATTCCTTAATTATTTGCTCCATTATTTTTCTGGGTACAGAATTTAAACTGACTGTTCTATAATCCCCTGGGTTATCCTTATTTCCCTTTTTGTAGATGGGCACTATATTTGTTCTTTTCTAGTCCTCTGGAACCTCTCCAGTCTTCCATGATTTTTCAAAGATAATAGCCAATGGCTCAGATATCTCCTGACTCGACTCCTTGGCTATTCTAGGGTGCATATCATCAGGCCCTGGGGATTTGAAGGCATCTAACTCGTCTACCTAATTTTTAAACTTGTTCTTTTCACATTTTAGCTTCTTATCTTATCCCATTTTTATTCCCCTCCCCTCCATCAGGCATCCAATTGCCATCAACCTTCTCTTGAAGACCAAAACAAACAAATCATTTAGTTCCTCTGCCATTTTCAAATTTTCAGTTATCTTTTTTCCCTCTTTATTGAATAATGGTCCTACATTGTCCTTAGTCTTCACCTTGTTTCTAATGTATTTGCAAAAATATTTTTTTGTTACCCTTTGGTCTTCAGCTAGTTTCATGACAGTTTGTGCGCTGGCCTTTCTGATTTTGCCCGAACACAATAGTGATGTTTATAGTTTTCCTTTGTGATTTGATGTAGTTTCCACTTTTTGTAGGGCTCTCTTTATTTTTAGGTTATTGAACATCTTCTGGTTCAGCCAAGGTGGTCTCTCTCCCTACTTCTTACCCTTCCTAGGCAGTGGAATAGTTTGTTCTTTTGTCATTGTGTGAGCACCATCTCAGCTCCTCCATTCCCTTCCTCAGCAGATCTCTACAACTGCCAGCCCTGTGGGACAGATCAGTGGGCCCCACAGAGGAGCGAAACCTGCTTCAACCGGACCATTGAGTTCCTGTACTGGACTGACCCCATCTCCTGCGCATTGCTGACTGCCATAACCTTGCTGCTGCTGCTCCTGGCAGGGACAGCTGTTCTCTTTGCCCAGAAGCTCACGACACCAGTGGTCAAGTCAGCAGGTGGCAAGATGTGCTTCCTCATGCTGGGTGCTCTGATCTGTGCCTGCTTCAGCCTTTACTGCTACTTTGGGGAGCCCACCTGGTACACATGCCTGCTGAGGCTGCCCATCTTTTCCATCAGCCTCACCATCTGCCTCTCTTGCATTGCAACCCGCTCCTTCCAGCTTGTCTGCATCTTCAAACTGGCTTCTAAGTGGCCTGCCTTCTACAGAGCCTGGGTGAGGCACAATGGATCCAACCTGTTCATTGCAGCCAGCACAGCCACCCAGCTAGTGGTGTGCCTGGTCTCACTCAGCACCAGTCTCCCAGTGCCCAGCAAGGACTATGAGACATCTGCAGAGCTGATCATCTTCCAGTGCTCGGAAGCTGACTCTGTGTGGCCTGCTGCACGAGTGCTCTATAACATATTGCTCAGTATCTGCTGTTTTGTCATCAGCTACATAGGGAAGGATCTGCCTGAGAACTACAATGAGGCCAAGTGCATCACCTGCAGCCTCCTCATTAACTTCAGCTGCTTCATCTGCTACCTTGTCACCTGCATCATCTACCAAGGCAAATACCTGACAGCCATGACCATGTTGGTCATTCTGTGCACCCTTGCTGGACTCTTCGGAGGCTACTTCATCCCCAAGAGCTACATCATCCTCTTCCGAGCAGAGCTCAACACCATTGAGCACTCCCAGATGTCTATCCAGAACTACACCAAGAAGAGGAACTCGGATTGAATCTTGTGGCTGGAGGAGCAGGGAGACCTGGGTGGTCTATAAGGGGAAGGTTGCTCATATGTATTGACTTCTGTGCTCTCAGCCTCCCAGCTTCGGGGAAGAGTGTGTGACATATTTGTGCAGGGGGCTGCAGAGAAGCTCTAGTGGAAGCTGGGGACGGGATGGGTAGGGAAGTCCAGGGGAGTTGGGTTTAGGTGGGAGGGGGGGAGTAAGGGTGGAGTGAGATGAGCTCAGGTCTCTGACTACCTGCCAACAGTATCCAATACAGCTGGGCTGTAAGGTGAAAGGAGCACTATGGGGAATGGAAAAGGAAGTGGGTGCACTGTGAAAGTACGGGGGCAAATGGGAGCACCCTGCTCTGCTGCCAGCTCCAGGGTTGCACTTTGTGGCAGCACAGGGCCAGCTCCATGAGCTAGACCAGATCCTTAGTCTGTCTGTCTGACCTGCCCTTTCCAGCATTCATGGATCACTGACTCCCACCACTATCCTCTGCATGGTGTCCTCACTTGCTACCTGCCTAGTTCCAGCCTTTGCAAGAAAAGTCAGGCACACAGCGCTGGGAATGGAATGGCAAAGAGATGCACAAGCCAGATGCACAAGTCATTATACTCTGTCCTGGCTATTAAAACCCTACCTCACAGATTCAGAGGGGTAGCTGTGTTAGTCTAGTTCAGCAAAACAAACAAGAAGTCTGGTGGCACTTTTAAAGACTAAAATTTATCTAGCAGATGTGGTTTCATGGGAGAAAATCCCACACTGTGAGACACTCGAAGATGGGGAACTTACAGTAGGGGAGCAAAATAAATACAGGAGAGTGTAAGTCATAGGATCAGGTCAGACCGTTACAGCAATTCAAAACAGTTATTTAATTCAAACAGTGGACAACAGCAATAAGGAGGGAGGTAGGAGCTGGGGAGAAAAGCAAAATTACCTGTTAATCTTTGAAAGTCCCACCAAACACATTTTTTGGTATCCCCCAGGGACAAAGCCAGGCTTCTCTTCTCTTCTTATAAAACTACTGGTGAATAGAGTTGGGGTGGGGAACAGGAGCTTGGCACAGGAGACTATTGATAATTTGCTCATGCCTCCCCAGAACTGAGGGACCTGATGGTTTTCAGAGATGGTCTCTCAGGCTGGTTACTCAAGAAGAAGTAACAATAGCTTCCTGAATGGCAGGGACCATTGGCCTTCCCAGCTGAAGGTGGGATGGTCAATGGGAAGGGTTGAGCAAACTGGCTAGCACTGAATGAAAACTCCCCCCTCCTTTTTTTAATGAGGGGCTCATGTGGGCAGAGAAGGGGGGCTTAGAAAATGCTGCTGCTCCTCAGCATCAAGCACACCATACTCAGCTGCTGGCTTCTCACTCCCACAGGCAGGAGGAACAATGAGCAGAGTTAACTTACACAGAGCACTCAGTGATTCAGTTCTCCATTAAAAAAACAACAAGCAGTTGTGTGGCACTTTAAGACTAACAGATTTATTTTTTTCTCTTCACTGCATCTGAAGCCCTCTTACTGTGCCTCAGCCCTTCTTTCTCACCTTCCCCACAAGCTGTTCCTCCTTTTGTAGGTCACAAATCTGCCACACTGACCCTGCAACAGTTTCATTTGAGCTTGGGATTCTCTTTTGCTTCCTCGCCAGAATTTTGCTATTATGCTGCTGTCTAGCTCTGACTCCCCAAAGGTGTCTGCATTTTTGGGTGAAGTGAACTTATCTCTGTACATCCCTTGCAGGGTGCTGTGAGGCTTCCTGAACTCATGTTTATAAAGTGTTTAGAAATACTAGAGACATGTGCAATGTCATCTCTGCCCGTGCTTAGCTTCTTTACCATTATCATTCTGGGTAGTATCGTAGACCCAACTAAGAAAAAGGCCGCAGTGTGCTACACAGCAAGAGGCAGCCTCTGCTCCCAAAGAGCTTATATCTAAAGAGACTAAAGGGCTGGGGTCTTCAATTGCCATGACTCTGTGACGCAAGATCCTAATACTCTCATTTCAGGAGCACATTCAGTTTTTTTTCCTGTGAAAAATCCTGGACTGGAAACTGGTTTATTGTACTACATGCAGCCAGCTGACCTCACTGTGCAGATGGTAACCTCTGTGACAAGGCTGAGGAGGCAGGGCATGACCACCTTTTCTTTACTTTCAATGTAGGCAATAGGTCAGCTGTGTGGGATGTAAGACACTGGGGGGTGCTCCTCATAGCACCTTTTGTTGGAAACAGGACTCTCTCAGGGGCTTTGGGATTCCCTAAAGGCAGGGATGTGGTGCGGTAGGGTGTAAAGCTACGCTATGATCCATGGTTTTCATCCATTTTAGCTTGGCGTTTGAGGAAGCCTCACATGCTATGCTCCCCTAATGGAATAGTCATTCATAGTGTTTGTTATGCATGGATTGAAAAACACTAGTCATGGCCAGGAGCATCGCTGCCCCTGGAAAGGACCCGGGGCACCAGCCCAGGCCCCACCCCCTACCTGGAGGCCACACCCCCTGGCCATGGGCCACGCCACTGGCCGGGGCCGGGAGCGGTAGCCGCGGCTGGGGGCGGCTGGGCCCTGGATCCCCAGCTGGGGAGGGGGCCGGAGTGGCGGGCAGCAGAGCCCTGAATCTCCAGCCCAATTGGGCTGGAGACTGGGAGAGGTGGGGCCCTGCCAGACCTGGGGCACTGGATCTGGGATTCAGGGCATGGGCCCCATGTGCCCAGTGCCAGCAACACCCCTGGTCATGCCTAAATACATCATCATGCTCCTTATTTGACAGATGGAGCTTGAGGTCTTGGGGCAGTGGGGGAGGGGAGGGAGCAAGCCACAGGCCCAGGTCAGAGTCAAAAACCAAGTTGCCTTGGGGGCAGGCCAGTGTCCTCTCCCAGACAGGATGGCACTAAGGACCAAGAGTGGGAAGCACCTACCATGTGCAGCTCCATGTTCCTCTGCCCCAGGACACGGGCTCTTCTTGACTCTCCAGCTGGGCTAGGGTGCTGCAAATGGAGAAAGAGCCACATGCATTCTCTGGAACTAGATGGAGACAGAATGGGGAGAATTAAGATCTGGCAAACAAAGTCATGTCCTGGTAAACTCTCTCTCACTGCAGTGCCAGGTGTGAAATACAGCTGGTTCACTAGCGTGCATTAGAGCCACTTACGCATCTCTACTCACAGCAGCATCTGCCAGCATCCTTCCAGGCTGCGATCCCAGACTTTGGTCCTATTATTCAATATGACATGAATCTATCATGTAAAAGGTGTGGCAGCTGGATGGTGACAGCCCTCAGCTTCTTCTTCGAGCACTGCTTGGATACATTCAGTAATAGGTGTCTCCGTGCTGGAGTGCCTGATTGGTTGGAACTTTTTGCCCTAGCCTGTCAGAAGAGGGCAGGTGGCCACTGTCCCCTGCGCCACCCTGTGGCTATATATTTGGCCAGTGCCTGACCCCTCCCCAGTTTCATTTCTTCCGCCTTAGTGTCAGTTGTGGAACTGCCCACTCCTTGCACTTCACAAGCAGCCTGTCCTTCGATCGCTTTATGAGCCTTTCACCCAACTGGGAGCATCTATTTGTGGACCTAGTTCCACTGAAGAAGGTCTCCCGTCTTGGGCTGGAACATCACACTCCTACATTGTCCGCCGTGCCAGGGTTTAAACCCTGTGCTGAATGCGGCAAGGCCTTCCCACTGGACGATCTCCACGAGAAGTGCCCCTGGTGCCTGGGCAAAAGCCACATGGTTACTGCTTGCTCCATCTGCCTGTCCTTCAAACCAAGGACAGTCAAGGACAGGGAATAAAGGCGCTGTGCCCTGGCCTCCAAGCAGGCTCGGCACTCTTCCCCTGAGGCTTTGGGACCTCCTGCAGTACCGCGTGCCAGTCTGGCACTGGAACCCACCTGGCACTGTGCCGACAGGGGCTGCAGGACCACTCAGTACCAGCCTCGGTACCGCAGCGCCAACACAGCCCCACGTCTTCAACATGGGGCTCCCCCCAGGACCGGTCAGGGTCAGTGCCGATCCCGATGACCCCGGAGGCAGTGGAGGCTGCCAGGGCGCTCCTGCTGCCTACACCTCCCTCTCCAGCACCAGCTAGAAAAGGGAAACTGGCCTTCATTTCGAAGGTCTAGGCCGGGGCTGGCGCTAGGCGGTAAGCAGCCCCTGCGTAACGGGGGTACCGGCATTTCGAGGGGCGTCAAAAGGGGACAGTGCCGTGGCGCTCCCCCTGATGACATCACTCATCTGTGCCAGCGTTGGTCTGCTGTGGGGGGGGCACGATCCCCAGCGCCGGCCCTGGTCTAGGCGCAGCACAAGCGGCACCACTCCCCTTCCCTGCCACCAGTTCCGGGCTCCCAAGATCCAGAGCCTGTCACCCCCTTGGGTCCTGGTACCGTGGAGCTGTCCCCTTGGCACCATATCACCCTGCCATCCCTGGTAGCACCCCGAGGGTCCCGAGATGATTCCTCCTGTTCCAGCCTGGGAGAAGGGGCTTCAAGGGGCTCCAAGCGGCCTTGGCGCTGGGTTTCAGCACCATCACCCTTCTGGTATTGCCCCCACAAATGGTCCTCGCAGGAGGTCCCTGTAACCCCACCGGTACTGCCCCCGGCACCTGGGAGAGCCTTAAACCTGGTGCCATGCTCTTATATGGGTGATTTGTTGGTGCATTTTGATCTCCTGCACCGTGTCTCAGCTCACATGGGAATGGAGGTCCAATCCTCTGAGGTGCCCTCTGACACCTTATGCGGGCCAGTGTTTTCTTCAGCAGGGACACATGGGGGTTCATGGAACACACTCCAGACATCGAAGAGTGTATCTTCCCGTCGATCCCCGCTCAGAACTAAACAGGGCCTTCCTGTTTAGTGTGGCCATTTCCATACCGGGGAGGTTCACTCACACACGCTTCCCCGTGGACAAAGCCCTAACATTCTACCCTCCAACCAGATGGTCGGACACTCCTTTGTCGACTCTTGTTTCCCTTCCCACAAAGGGCGTTCGGTCCCCTACCCCCGAAAGTTGGCGGGGAGCCTTCCCACTCTTTCTTATGTGCTGCCCTAACCAACCCTTTCCGACGTAACCAACGGAATTAGCTGGTGCTTAAAGATAGCTAGCGTCCAATTGACCCCCATCCAGAGTCCTAAGGTATATGCTTCCAGCTCTGGATACTTCAATCCCTCCTGAACCCATAAAGCAGGCAAATTGCTCCTGCCAGCCAAGTGCCAGACACAAAGGCTGGAGCCTGGCTCCTAGACACAGGTGTTTGGCCAATCGCTTGCAGTTTCCATGTGAGCGATGAAACCCCAGCACTCATTACCACCAGCTGGTTCACAGTCTGGTGAACACCTTGATGAATGGTTGCACTAACTAGACCTACGCCTTGTTTTCTGCCTACGCCTCCCCATACGGGAAAGGGGCTACCCTAATGAACAGTGGATCATTTTCCCTCCCCTGGGGCTGTTGATCACAGCTACCTGTGACGTGCCATAAAGCCTGAACCCCTGTATGCAGGGTTTTTTTCCCCTGACGAAGTGGAGCAGTATCACTTTCCCATTCTCTCTCTCTCCACCTCTAACGTGGCCACTCCCTCCCACTCAAATCAGGAGACGCTCAGGTCATGGACAACCAGTGGAGATGATAGCATAATACTAATGTCTCTCGGATTCTACCCCTTTGCCATTCAGTCAAAGGTGGAGAAACCTCACTCCTCTGTCTTCCTTGTTAAATGAGTAGCTAGAAGCTGCCTTGATAGTTCAGTGGCTAGACAAGATACCTTTAACCCTGGAGTCTGCGGTTCAAGATCTGTAAAAGGGCACATTTGTCTAGGTTCCACTGGTACAGTCCGCAGACCACTCCTGCAGGTGGAGTTCTAGTCTGGGCCCAGTCATCGCTTCCTCGAGTCTTATCCAGCGGTGACCCTCATGTAGCTCATTCTCCGGGGATGGTCATAGCACTGTGGTTATCCCAGCCTCACTGCAGGACACCCTTGCTTGGTGCCCGATGGGTTCAACTTCTTCTCTCCCATCACATTCCAAAGGTCTTCTAGCCCTGGCAGTCATGACTTGGCATATTATGCTTTCATCCTAAGCAACTACTAGGGGTCTTCTCACTCGATAGAGCTTGCATCAGACCTACCCTGAAATTCCGACAAGCGACTGGGAATTCGGGAGCTAGCTGTCCCCTGATAGAATTCATTCGTCAAGGTAAGATCTAATAACAAAGATACCACGTTCGTAGAGGACACTTCAGATAAACTGAAAGTGTCTTAAAGGAGATGGCCGGATGTGCACCTTCGGGGTGGCATACTCTCGCTCTGCTTCCCCAGGGGAGGCTATTTCCTCCTTCCATACATCCTGATTCTCCCTAGGGCCCCTTTGCTCAGGGAGCCTCAATCCTGACACACACCTCTGTGCATCGCCAGGTTTAAGGTCGGTGCCATACCGGGTTGGGCGCTTCACGGTGATATGAGGTCTTGTAAACCAATGTGAGTTTAGTCCTGTAGGCCATGTGGAACTGGCACTGGGGACTATCGCACCCATGAGCCTATCCTTGGGCAGCGCCTTATTGTGATCAGCTCCTCGCCTCCTATACTCCTTTGGCTGATTGCCAGACACTGAATTAAAAAAAAGGGGGGGATAGCAACAATACCACTTCCTTGTGTCTTCGCAACCCTGTCGATACTGACAGTCCTCCTTAAAAAGGGACCGTCACGGTGTTATCGATAAGCCCACGTAGGCCTGGGATATATTCATCAGGTCATGGGAAGTTCTTCCCTGCACCTGTCCTGTATAGTGCCAGTGGGTGGGTCAGGCACCTGGCTTTCCCCATGCCCATCCGGGTGCCTCGCTTGTAAATGTGCTGTATGAGGTCGTCAGGTGCCGCCTTCGGTCTTCTGCACTTCCCCTCTAATCTAGGATGAAGTAAACTCTCCTAGACTCTCCCCACCTGCCCCTGGTAGCCCACCCCTCCTACGGGACACTCAGTGTGCCAGATTCATGTACCCATCGGGCTCATGGCCTGCCAGTGCTTTACACTGCCGGACCAAGGGAAACACGGTCTACTTCCCTTCCACCGCTTAATGCAGTGTCAATTATAACCACTGCCAGCCCAGCAACCCTAGGGCCTTCTGAATTCCTTTGTAAGAATTACACCAATACATGTTGCTGCCAGACTGCTAAAACCTCTGGCCTTCGCATGCCTCTCCCAATACCCTTTCAGGCAGAGCAGTTAGAGTCACATTTCTTGACTATAGCCACGATGCGTTGGTACCATGATTATGCATAAGGTGACCTCAGGCCCTCCTCCCCATGCATGACAATCGGCACGCTCAGACAAACTGAGCCTATTTCTGTCCACTGGGTTAGGTCCTACAATCCCAGGCTACCATTTCCTGGATGAAGGTCCTTAGTTCAATTACTTAGACCCCTTGAGGACTTTGTTCGTTGGGCAGCTACCTGTGTCGGAGTTATGATGTGCTGAATGCAGAAGAACCAACTCCACCCACCATCCATTATCATGACTAGCAGTCACCTATTACTGAATGTATCTGAGCAGCGCTCAAAGCAGAACAGTGGGTTACTTACCAGTAACCATCCTTCTTCAAGATGGGCTGCTCAGAGTCATTCACAACCCTGCCCCCATTCCCGCATTTGGAGTTGGTGACTCTTTGGAACTGGGGAGGGGGGTTGGCCGGCGGCCAGATATATAGCCGCAGGGTGGCGTGGGGAGCAGTGGCTGCCTGGTCTCTTCTGACAGGCTAGGGCAAAAAGTTCCAACAAATCAGGCTCTCTGGCACGGAGACACCCATTACTGAATTAATCCAAGCAGCTCATCTCAAAGAAGGACAGTTAATGGTAAGTAACCCACCATTTTTACCAAGCTTAGACTAAACACAGCCAGCAGAGGTCTGCTCTGAGGGCAGTGGCCAGCTGCAATACCAGGTGCCTAATGGTCCCAGGATGCAATGCAGCCTGGCTAGCACCTCCAGACCTGTTTCACCACTGCCTTGAGCTTTGTGTCATCATTCACACCAGCAAAAAGGGAGCATGCAATGCTACCATTCCAATGTGGCGCCATTCCACACTACACAGGCAGGGCCATCTTTAAGAGGTGGGTGAAGGGGTGGCCACCCCGGCCCTGCACTTCAGGGAGCCCCACAGCAAGAAGGAGGCAGGATCGGACCCAGCACGGCAGTGTATTCAGCCTTCACTGATGGCTTTTTGAGTTGACTTTCTTGTGCAGATAGTGACCCATTACAGGTGAGAGAGAAGACCTCAGGCTCGTACTTATATGGAAATGCTGGGTTTTTAGGGTTAATGGCCATCAATCAACACATTAAAAAAGTCTTTCGTCTTTCCAATTTCCAAAGGGATAGCTGTGTTAGTCTAGTCCAGCAAAAAAACAAGGAGTCGTGTGGTACTTTAAGACTAACAGATTTATTTTTCACATGAGCTTTTGTGGGAGAAAATCCTAAAGTCCTTATTTCGAAGTAAGTTAATTCGAATTAAGAGAAAGCCTGCTTTCGAAACAGCTCTTATTTCGAAATGGTTATTTTGAAATAACGCCGTTTGGCCATGTTGTTTCGAAACAGTTGTTTCAAAACAATGGTGTTGTTTCGAAACAACATGGCCAAACAGCATTATTTCAAAAATAACCATTTCGAAATAACAGCCATTTTGAAATGAATGGGGTTTAAGCTGTTTCGAAATGACGGTTCTTATTTCAAAATGACAGAGCCTGTCATTTTGAAATAAGAAAAAGTCGTCTGGACATTGTTTTTTATTTTGAAACAACCATTGTTGTTTCAAAATAAAAGACTCGTGCGGACATACCCTAAGGACATACCCCATGTACATGTGGACATAGCCTTAAAGACTAAGGCTGTGTTCACACAGCCTCCTTATTTCGAAACAACAGAGGTTGTCTCGAAATAAGGTTTCAGCTGTTCACACGATGCACAGTTGTTTCGAAACAAGGGGAAGCC
>ML681963.1:20569022-20729066 GCA_007922195.1 Podocnemis expansa
AAAATAACCCGCTGTGTGAGAACACAGCCTAACAAATTTATTTATTTGTTAGCTTGCAAAAGTGCCACAGGCCTCCTTGTTTGTTTTACATCAGGGTATCTGAGAGGAGGCCAAAGGTCCATTGTTTCTTGCTCTCATCCTCAAACAGTACCAGAATTTCATTACTTAAATTGCAAAGCAATGGGGAACATATAAATACGTATAATAAAATAAGAGCGCAAAGGAGAGAGTCAAAAGGTATAAGGCAAATAACATAGACTATGTTCACACGTAAACTGTTATTTCAAAATAAAGTTATTTCGAAATGAGTTATTTCAAAATAAAGTCATTATTTTGAAATAAGGTAATTCGAATTAAGAAAATGTTAATTCAAATTAAGGGAAGCCCTCAAAGCGAAATAGCATGCCCTGTGTGTGGACATGCTATTTCGCTTTAGGAGAGGGGCAGCATGGGAGGTGTGGCAACATAGCCGGCTTGCTGGGCCATGTTGCCAGCCAATCACATCAAAGCAGGAACTGACTTCCCCTTCTTGTCCTTTGTGACTTCCAGGAGCTTACAAGAGAGATGGCTATGGATGCTCCCCAGCCCCCATACCATCCTCGAGCACTTGGTAGTTCTGCTGCTAGCCTGCAGGGTACTGCCTTGCTGTGGGACACACTCTTCCCTGAGGCCGATGAGCCCGGGGATGAGCCCTGGACCACCGTCTCAGTGGCCCTCCCAGCAGCAATAGCTCCCCATTCCCCTTCTGTGCCACAGCACATCTGGGCACCAGCACGGACTGGTGGGAGTGGGTTGTCCTGCGAACCTGGAGCAACAAGCAGTGGAGAAGGAGTTTCTGGGTTAGCAGGAAGACCTTCACTCACCTTGTCGCTGAGCTCACCCCACTCCTGCGCTGAAGGGACATGGTGATGAGGGCAGCCATTCCTGTGGACAAAAGAGTGGCCATCGCTCTCTGGAAGATGGCCACTCCTGAGTCCCACAGGTCCATTGCCCAGCTCTTTGGTGTTGGGTGGTCCACCCTCAGGGAACTGCTGCTGCAGGTCACCCACGCCAGCAACACAATCCTGCTGCCATGCTTTGTCACCCAGGGAGTGCTGCAGGACACCATCACTAGCCTTGCCGCCCTAGGCTTTCCAAACTGTGGGGGGATACTCAATGCCACCCACATCCCCATGCAAGCCCAACCACACCGGGCAGCTGAGTACCAGAAGAGGAAGGGATACCACGCAGTCATCCTTCAGGCCCTTGTGGACCATTGGGGCATAGTTCAGAACTACTACGTCGGATGGCTGGGCAGGGCGCACAATGCAAGGGTGCTGCACAACTCTTCCCTGTACCAGCACATCGAGGCGGGCACCTTCTCCCCGCCCCCCATAATATCACCGTTGGGGAAGTCGAGGTGCCCATCCTCATTGTTTCGGATGCAGCCTACCCCCTCCACCCCTGGCTCATGTGCCCCTCCATGGGACTCCAGGACACCAGACAGCAGCTTTTTAACCGCCGCCTCAGCCGCTGCCGCCAGGTGGTTGAGCAGGCATTCGGCAGACTGAAGGCCCGCTGGAGGTGCCTCCTCATGTACCTGCACCTTGCCGAGGACAGAATCGCACAGGTCATCAGTGCCTGCGTGGCGCTGCATAACCTCTGCAAGCTCCGGGGTGAGCCAGTACCCGCCATGTGGGAGGCTGAGGCAGAGCTCATCAGAGCCCGGTTCCAGCAGCCAGAGGTTTTGGCCCTGAGGGAGCGACTGCCGCCCAGAGCGAATGCAGTGCGGGAGGCAGTGAGGAACCTGTTTGTCCAGGAGGACATTTGAGGGCCAGGCCTGCCCCACCACACCACCCGCTCCCCTGTTCCCCACGGCCAGCCCCCACCCATCCCACCCCCATCCTGAACCCAACCCAATAAAACACTGAACTCAAACTATTAACATGGGTGAACTTGGTTTATTTACAGGGGTTAGGGAAGGCGAAGCTTCGGAGGCGGGAAGGGTTGAGTGGGGGCACAACAGGGAGGCTTCAGTGGGTCAGGAGATTTGGGTGGGGGCACAACAGGGGGCACTAAACTTGGTCAAGGGATGAGGGTGGGGGCACAACAAGGAGGCTTCAGTGGGTCAGGGGATGGGGTCTGGGGACAACCAAGGGGGCATATTAGGGGGGAGATGCCCCTGGGGCATGCCCCGCAGCCCCACGGCCTTCCCCAAGGCCCCCCTGGGTCCAGGGGTGCCAGCGGCGGGGGACGCCGGGGCCCCCAGGGCCCGGCCCCTCCTGGCCGGGGGGGGGGCAAGGTGGGTGGCAAGCTGGAGGGCGACCGTGTGCAGGTTCTCCAGTGCAGTCGCCTGCTGCTCCATTGCCACTGCCTGCTGCTTGACGGCCACCATGAAGCGGTCATCTGCAGCCATGGCATGCTAGAGCTGCTGGATGGCCGTGTCCTGCCACCTGCCCTGCTCCAGACACCAGGCCCGGGAGCAGTCTTTGGGCCTCTGGCCAAGGTGGAGGACGCTGGCCAGGATGTCGTCCCGGCTCTGGCGGGCTCGCCTCCCATGACGGGCGGTGGTCGGCATGCTCCTCATGGAAGGCCAGTGGGTGGGTGCATGAGCTGCAGGGCAGAAGAGAGAACAGTTACTGTCAGGCTACAGGCACAGTGTGTGCAGCCTGTGAGCTGCAAACAGCCCTGCCCCGACAGCCAGCAGGTTTCCCAATCTGTGTGCTATGTACACTGCACTCAGGGCACGTGGCCTCGTGGCCAACAGTAGTGGGCTGTCCTCAGCAGCATGTGGCCCAGGAAGTCTCCCAAGGCCATGTGCCAGCAGTGCTGGCTGCAGGCTCTCTGCCCTGCATGCTGCCACGTCATCCTATTGCAACTCCAGTATTGAGGGACCCCTGTCCTGTTTGGACCCGGGATCCTTCGTGCACGTGGCACCATGCCACCCACACCCACGGGAGAGCCTGTGCACCCCACCCGGGCCTGAGCCCCACCGTCCCATGGCTGTGCCCTGCTTGGGACCCATGGCTTCCACAGCTGGGCCTTCCTGCTTGGGGGGGGGGGGGACGACCACTCACCGACTGGGATGCCTGATGTCTGCGGTGATGTCCCTTACAGGGTGGCTTCCTCCTCCTCCGGTGGCTCCTCCTTGGAGCTGGTGGCATGCTCCTCCCTGGCAGGGATCAGCTCCAGGCTAGCAGGTGGTGCAGTGCTGGGCCGGCTGCTGTCCCTGATGTCCAAGGGTTCCTCATGGTCAGAGGAGGCCCCCTCCGGCTCTGTGGACAAGGTGGCCAGGATACGGGGCTCCCCAGAGTCCACTGGCCACGACGGCAGGCCACTGGGCTCTCAGGAATGCCAGGAGCTCCTTGTAAAAGGGGCAGCTAGTGGCAGCTGCTGCCCCATGGAGCCGCCTCACCTCCATGGCCCGGTGTAGTCCTGCCTCAGAGTTTTAACTTTCGAGCACACCTGCTCAGTGGTGCACTTATACCTTTGGCAGACAGGGCCTCACTAATGTCCCAGTGCACGTCCACGTTGCAGTGCCATGCCCGGAACCTGGCACTGATGTCCTCACTGCCCCATATCCTGAGGAGGCAGAGGGTCTCCTCCCTGGACCAAACTTGGGACCGGCATCGCGCCTCTGCCCCAGAAGGACAGGCCTGTGCCATACTGCTTGCATGAGGCACCAGGGTGGCAAGGCACTTCCTGGCCCAGGGCACCCTGGGAGGAAGAAGGTCAAGCCAAGCCAGAATTGAAATAGCCGTTGTTTCAAAACAACATGTCTGAACGCCGTTGTTTCGAAACAACCGTTTTGAAACAATGGCTATTTCGATTTCCTGCTAGGTTTTACTGCTTTGGAATATCGGCTGTTATTTTGAAACAATGGGACCCATTGTTTCGAAATAATGGTACGCCATGTGGACATAAGAAATTTTATTTCAAAACAACAGGTTAGACAATTGGAATATACTGCTTTAAGCTAAGAGAGGAACTGGATTTATTTCTTGCTATCACCCAAAAATAGCATCTCTCTCTCTCTCTGAATTTGTAATTTAACAAGAAATTGAGCTAAGAAAAATGTTTAACTTTATTAAACTTGTAGAAATGTGTGCCCAACTTGAACAGAAAACCAGACCCACAAAGAAGAGTACTCTTTTCCGTTCAGCTGTGAGGCTTATGACACATCACCGTGACACATTCAGTCCTGCCCGCCCCAAACATTAAAAAATAGTCATGTCAGGCCTAAATATATTACTAAAACTCACTTAAAAATCAAGAGATGTTTAAAGAATAATAAACGGGGGGTTCATTTTCTCTGACTTCTGGGTTTTCAGCCTTTAGGATGAAGTGAGGTCATGTTTTTCTGCTTTTCTCTACAACTTTTTAGCCTGAGAGCTAGAGATTTATTTATTTTACTATAGAAAAATTATGACATGCCAATGTTCCTTCTAAGCCGATGATGCAGCTGAACAAGTTATGGATCCACTTGGGGAGCCAGCAGACAGCGGGGAACAGGACCGTAACTATGGGGAGGCAAAAGGGGCAAGGCACTGGGTGAATGGTTTTACAAGGCACCAAAACCATGCTCACACAGATAGGTCCTGGCAGCAAAGAAGTGGCCAGTACTGTGCTCTGTTCCTCTCCAGACAGGAGCTTATGCTAGCCTGACAGGTTAGGTATTCCCCTGCCAGAACAGCTTATCTTATAAAGTCATTTGCACCTCTCAGCTACTTTCAAGTCTCTTACAGCTCCTGGTATTGTGTAAGCCACCCAGGGAGCATGCAAATTGCTAAAATAAGTGTCAGAGTCTGCTCTCAACTCAGCCCCCCCCCCACCCCATGCTAACTAAGACAGAGTAGCGCCTCTCTCTGTTCCAGGGGGAGAGAGGAAGGGAATTTGAATCCCCTTCCCGGCAGGCAGCCTGTGCACATGGCATGGCTCTGACTCAGTTTTTCTCCCCTGCCCACCAGCACAGGTGTAAGTACAAGGTACCAGGGCTCAGGTGAGGCAGGTGGCAGGCCACCCAAGGGGCCTCAGGCCTGGTGTGGTGCCCAGAGGACAAATCAGGGCCAAGACAATGGGGGAGGGACTGGCAGAGAGACAGTTTGGGGTGAGAATCTGAGCAATACTGGGGGGGCAAGTGAGTGAGAGACCCAGATGGGACAATGTCTACCCAGCTGCAGTGATGTGGGCCACAGGGTTGGGAAGTGGGCAGCTTTGTGGCAGTTGGGGGGTGGGGCAATAGGTGATTTAGAGGAAATGGGGGGTAAGCAGTTTTGTGCCAGACTGGGGGGATGACTAGGAGGGCCTCGGTGGGGCAACAGATGTTCAGGGTGGTTTTGAGTTAGTAGGGCACTGAGTTGTGGGCTGGTTTGGGAGGCAATAGCAGGGGGCTGTTTTGGGCCAGGTGAGGCAAGAGCAGGGGGTGAAAAAGTAACTCCAGGCTCCTTGTAATAGCTGGGAGAAGAGGTTGGTAGTGGATTTTTGAGTTGGTGGGGGGAGCTGGAGCTGCTTTGGTTGTGTGAAGCTCTCTGGAAGAGGCTGGGCTGCAGGTTGCTGGCTGTACCATAGATGGACTGGAAAGGTGAGAAGCAAGTGCCAGAATCCCTCTGGTGGGTCTCTGGAGTGTTTCAAATAACTCAGGTTTCGAGCAGAACTTTCATAAGAATAATTTTGAAAAATTGTTTAAAAATTATCTGTTCATAAAAATAAATACTGTGCAATATAAGCCCTCCTGGAACATGATGCTATGGGAAAAGAGACATGGCTGAGGGAAGATGGTATTGAGAGGGTGGGGGGAGGAGGATGAAGAGGGCATGTGCGTTGGGGTGTGTGCATAGGAGATGAATGATGGATTGCTGGTGGCTGCGGTGGTTGGAAAAGTGAGTGATGGATGGAGAAATGGGATGGAGCCATGGCAGCTGGCACCTGGGCGAGACCGGGAGGGATGGCTTGGCTGGCTATAGGCATACTCACTTACAGAGTCTTTCAAAAGGCATCAATTTCTTGAAGTGACTGATCTTCTTCTGTGGGTGGCCTATGGGTTTGAGCAATGGGGACACATCCTGCCATTGAGTACGTCTACACTATATGTTTAAGTCGACTTAAGGGTCCTTAAGTCAACTTAAACAAAGCTCTGTCTACATTGCAGGGCAATAAAGTTGACTTTAGAATCAGGTAAAGTCGACTTTATTACTTCCGCTTATAAAGTCGACTTTACAGTTAAGTTGACTCAACTTAAGGCAATGTGGAGTTACTAAGTCGACTTAATAAAGTCGACTTAGTGCAGTGGGGCCACTAAGTCGACTTTATAAAGTCGAATTAAGCCAGGGCACCCATTTAAAGTTGACTTTATAAAGTTGACTTAATGTAGTGAAGCCTTACTAAGTTGACTTAATAAGGTCTACTTAAAGTCGACTTTATCAAGTAGACTTAATAAAGTCGACATTGCTTTTATAGTGTAGACATACCCATTGACAGCTACCAGGGCAGATCCTTCTGTTCTTGCTACTAACAGGCCCTGGCACCTAATGCTCACAGCCTGCTATAATCCAAAGGGGTAGCTGTGTTAGTTTAGTTCCGTAAAACAAACAAACAAGGAGTCCTGTGACACTTAAAGACTAACCAATTTATTTTTTGCATGAGCTTTTGTGGGAGAAAATCCCACTTCGTAGAATCCTTCCTTCTGAGCCACTACCCAGTTTCCTTAGACACCAAGACCAGGGCCAGTGATAGGCGGTAAGCAGCCCCTGCTTTGTAGGGGGGCACCGGCATTTGAGAGGCGCCAAAAGGGGACAGTGCTGTGGCGCTCCCCTGATGACGTCACTCGTCTGCACCAGCGTCACTCTGCTGCTGGGGGGCGCCACAATCCCAGCGCCAGCCCTGACCAAGACCCTTGTGTATGTGCATGCAGGTAGGAGGCTGATGTTAACAAAACTTGGTGGTTTTATGGTAGGTCTTTTCTCTGCTATCTTATGTTTCACATAAGAATAGAGAAGCGCTTTGTCAGATGAATCTGCAGCTAGACTCCTGCAGTGGTGAGGCAGGATGCTTTAAAAGCTTTCTTGATAAGACTGCTTAACATACATGTCACTGTAGCTGTCATATTTTAGGGGAGCTGAATGTCTGCAGAGAGGGGTAATGAGTTACTGAACCTTTCACTTGTGGCTAGTTCAAATCCAGCTCAGATTAATAATGATTGAAGATTATGAAAGTGCTGTGTGGTGGTGGTATGTGAAAAGAGTTGTTAGTCTTTAATCCATTTCCTGATGGACAGACTTTACAGCAGCAGGACATAAATTAAGAGCAGAGAGAGCACTGGATTAATGGACCGTGGAGACTGAACTACGGAAGTTTGAGATCGAAAGGGGTAGTGTGTTAGTCTGTTGCAGAGAAACAGAGTCCTGTGACACTTTTAAAGACTAACAGATTTATTTATCGCATGTGCTTTTGTGGGAGAAAATCCCACTTTGTCAGACACACTGAAAATGAAGCTTCTGATGAAATGGGATTTTCTCCCCAAAAAGCTCATGCAATAAATAAATCTTTAAAAGTGCAACAGGACTCTGTTTCTCTGAAGTTTGAGAGTTTGCATATCTGTATTTTACTGCAAGCAATACATGCAGTTTTGTGTTTTTGTTTGTTTCAATTGTTTCTGCTTATGCATTGGGTTCAATTACATATCACATATCACTGTGTTGCATTGTGTTCAATTCTATATCACATTTTATTCATCACATTGTTAATCACAATGCTTATTGTGTTATGCAGTGTTTGCTAGTTTGTAACAATAATTAATATAGACATAAATGTGATATAAAATTATAAATATTTTTATGGAGTGATAACCAATGCACATGATACTGAGAAGTGGTTGCAAATGCCTACCTGTGCTTGGGCCCACACATGCATAAAGGGGGCTTGGACAATACAGGAAGGTGGCCCAGAGATTAGGTGGGGTCTGGGGCCAGTCAAATTATACTTTAACCACTGGGTATGCTTCATTCCTTTGCTGCCACCCCAGGACGGGCCCACTGGTGGGGGGGCAGCAGTTGGGGAGGGGCACCAGTGGGGAGGCCCCCCCAGTGGCAGCGGGGAACAGATTGGGCTCTGTGCTGATGGTCGGCAGTGATTGGGGATGGATTCCGGCTCTGCACCACCATCTGGCAGCAGCGCAGTGCTGGATCAGGTCCTGGGCTGAATTGGGCCCTGGGTTGGAGGGGCACCTTTCAGGCTGATTGCCCCAGGTGACAAAAAGTCTAGTTATGGCCCTGGCAGGGAAGGGGCCTGGTGGGGCTCAGAGAACCAGCGGGGAGCTTGCTCAGCTGCATCCATAACTTGCTCAATTGCATCATCAGCATAGAGAGAACATTGCCTGCAAAGTGTGTGGGGGGGGGGGGGGGGGGGCCCCCCACAAACTGATTCACCCTGGGCACCGCTCCCCCCCCAGAGACGGCCCTGTACACAGGTGTAACCACCACACAAGTTTCAGGCTGCAGTGAAGCTGGTCTTCCTCTAAGTCAGTCTTGTGGGCTGCATCTCTGTGGTAAGGAGGGGGCGAGCATCTGTTACTTGGTCCATTGTAGGTAAGACCTATGTGCCAATAACTTGCTCCATTCCTACAGGCCCTAAGCTGTGACCCAGCTCCTTCTCCAGTACAAGAACTGGTTAGATGGTGAATTGGGAACTCAGAATTCATGCTGCCTGCAATTTTTTCTCCTGGTAAAGCACAGCAGCTCACCTGAGTAATTGGTCACAGATTAAAGAACAGGCAGGAGAAGGAAAAAGCAGAATTAATTTGGCTTTTTCAGATGCAAGACAATCACATGCCACTGACTTCCATGCTAGGGAGGCACTGCACTATAACATAGACCTGTCTGGCTTTCCTCCAAGGATTTCAAACATGAACTTACTCACACAACCACCACATGATGCCATTATCCCTATTTCACACAGGGAGAGCAGGGAAAACTTGAAACAGTGCAATTTGGAGGGGGCAGTAAGTCCACAATTCTTCCATCACAGAGACCCTTGCACTTACCTCCCAGCCTGCTGTAAACCCACAAGAACGTCTACGCCCAGACGATCACTTTTGTGCCATACGTTACTATGCAGATGTGACCAGAGCTGTCTGCAGTGCCACACTCAGACATAGGGTCAGGTTCAGTCAGCAAAGGCACTTTCACACAAGGGTATTTCAGCTAAAAAAAGCCAAAGCCTGTCAAGAGACTGTGAAGATCAAGTGATGCAGGAACCTAACAAAATGGGCTTAGGAGGTAAAGCACAAACCTCCCAGAAGGTGTGTCAATGAACAGCTGCAAAAGGAATGTTTAGGCCAATCTCCTCTAAAGTGTCCACTGATTTGCTGCACCCGGGGCAACACCACACCTAAATATTAGGGGGGAACCCCAACCCTCACCAGCCATCGAAACCCCGATCAATTCCTTCCCCCACCTCCAGTGGCCCCCAAGCCCTAACCAAACTCCCAATGCCGCCGCTGGCCGTCACTGCCCCAGGCCGACCCTCTCCCCCATGCCGTTTCCTCGATGTATATTAGGAGCGCTCTTTTCACATCCAGAGTGTTCCACCTTCTCTGGTTCTCTGTAACCTGATGGTCTGGAAAAAACACTGGCAAGCAAATATCCTCAGTTAGGTGAAAGGAAGAAACTATCTTAGGGAGGAAAGTGGGGTAGGGTCGCAGTACCACTTTATCAGGAAAGAACCTCATATATTGGGGTTCTGAGGAAAGGGCCTTCAACTCTGAGACCCTTCTAGCCGAAATGATTACTACTAAGAAGACTACCTTCCAGGAAAGGACCAGTAAGGTGCACGAGTCCAAGGGTGCATAGAGGGGCTTCGTTAGTAGCTGGAGCACCATGTTCAGGTCCCAAGGGATGGATGGGTTCACGGGGTTGTGGGAACAATCTTTCAAACCCTTTCAGGAAGCTAGTGGAAATAGGGTGGGAGAAAACAGAGGCACCAACCACCCTTTCATGGAAGGTTGAGATTGTCGCTAGGTGGACTGTCAGTGAGGAAAGAGAAAGACCTTTGTCTCTAAGATCTAGCAGATAATCAAGGAGTAGGTGTAAAGGAGCCTGTATGGGGTTTACTCCTTTACCATGAGCCCAGCTGGAAAATCGTTTCCATTTGACTGTATAGGTGGACCTGGTGGATGGTTTTCTACTACCGACCAGGACCTTTCTAACCCTGTCCGAGCAGAGCCTTTCCTGGTCGCTGAGCCAAAGAGTCTCCAGGCTGTCAGATGCAGGCAACCGGGATTCAGGTGCTGCAGGCGGCCCATGTCCTGTGTCAGGAGTTTCCGCCCACAAGGGGAGGTGGAGTGGGGTCTCTATGGACAAGTCCTGTAATAGCGAGAACCCATGTTGTCTGGGGCAGTCCGGAGCTATCAATATCATGTTTGCTCTGTCCAACTTGATTTTCAGAAAGATCCTGTGTATCAACAGGACCAATGGGAAGGCATACATTAGGGGGCCTGACCAAGTGATGAGGAAGGCGTCACTGAGCGGCCCCTTCTCCCGACCCCTGAGAGAATAGAATTGCTGACACTTGCAGTTCTGCTGTGTCACAAAGAGGTCTACTTGGGGTGTTCCCCAGATGTCTATCAGATGAGAAAACACTTATTGTGGAGTGACTACCTGTGCTTCACTAGTGGATTCCTGCTGAGTGAGCTTGCCAGCCTGTTGTCCACTCCCCACAGGTGTGCTGCTGCTCAGGTGAAATCGTATTTCAGGGCTAGTTCCCAGAGCTTGCATGCTTCCTTGCAGATATAGGCACCCTGTGCCTTAGGGGCCTCTGAAATCAAGTAGGAGGTTAACATTTAAGCAGTTCCTATGTGCTGTAAGTTTTGCACTGAGGGACTACAACTTCCATGATCCCTTCGAAAAGAGAGAGACCCTCACTGCCCTCCAGGAAGCAGAAGGGCTAACACCTCTGCTTAACATGCAGACGGTCCTGGGTTCAATTCCCAGGGGGTTGGACTTGATGATCTCACAAGGTCCCTTCCAGCCCTATGATTTGATTGATTGATTGAAAGGGGATCGGGGGGGCGAAGAGAGAGAGAAAGACATGCCTGAATCTGGGAGCTGCTGTGAGTGATTTCCCTCCACAATGAACCTTAAGTACTTTCTGTGGCAGGGACGTATTGCTATATGAAAGTAAGCATCTTTTAGGTTGAGGGCTGCAAACTAATCCCTAGGAGACAGAGATGGGACGATCTGTGACAGAGAAACCATGCGGAACTTTATTTTCCTTATGTGTCTGTTTAGAGCTCTGAGATCTAGAATGGGTCTTAGATCCCTAGTGGGTTTGAGGACCAGAAAGAATCAGGAATAGAACCCTTTTCCCCGCTCCCACTTTGGGACCCTTTCTATGGCCCCAAGGGAGAGGAGCACCCGCATTCCGTCTTGAGCAGGCAATCTAGTTTCTGGTTCCCGAGGTTTGGGCGAGGGGGTGGTTCTCTGGCCCAAGGAGGAGATTGGAACTGTATGCGATATCCTTCTGAGACTGTTTCGAGGACCCACTGTTAGCTGTGATGTTGGCCCAGTGATGTGTGAAGCGGTGTTGGTGGTTAGCAAAGATTTGGGTCAAGGCTGTGGGTTCACTCCCCTCAGAGAAACCGTCAAAAGTGCGGCTTCTTCCCCGTCGAGCAGTTGGTACCCTGCTCGCATTTACTGGACTGTGAGACATCGGGCTATCCCTTCTTTGCTTGAGCAGGCTTTGTCCCTATCCAAGTCCTCAAGTTGTTGTTGGGGTATTGGTAGGACCAAGTAAAGGAATTCTGCATCTGGATTTGTCACTTTAATTGTTGCAGCTGCTGTTGCAACAGTTGATGAGGTTTTAAAGAAAGTCAAGTAGATTGCAGAGTATACATTCCAAGCGATCTAAGAGTGGCTCGTGAATCCTTAATGCCATGCAGTTTGGTGTCTGTGGACTCAGCAAAGAGGTCAGGGACTTCGAATGGTAGGTCCTGGATGATAAGCCGCATCTGTGGGGACCGGCCCGAGCCCTGGAGCCAGGTGGAACGGTGCATCACCACAGCAGATGCCATGGTATGTGAGGCTGTGTCTTATGCATCCCAGGTAGCCATCAGAGTGTCTTTAGAGGCCAAGGCCCCTTCTTCAACCATTGTGTCATAATCTCTGAGGCGGTCCTTGGGGACAAGATCACAGCACCCCCGCATAGCTCTCCAGAGGTTAAAGATGTATCTCACCATAAGGGCCAGGTGGTTCGAGATATGCAGCTGTAGGGCTGCAGTAGCATAGACTTTTCTGCCTAGCAAGTCGAGCTTTTTAGCTTCTTTAGTGGGAGCAGAGCTCAGTTGGCCCCATCTCTCCTTTTGGTTGACTGAATCTACCACCAGGGACCCCAGTGTGGAGTGTTGGAAAAGGAATGTGAATTTGTCCAAAGGGACATGGTACCTGCAATCCGCTGCTTTCAACACCAGAGGAATTGAAGATGGGGTCTGCCAACTCACCCTGGTGATAATGTATACCCCATCGTGAACGGGAACAGACACCTTGGCTGGTGGGGCGATGTCTCCTCCTTCAAAGAGGGGGTTGGTTTCTTCCTGGACCACCCCTAGTTCTATGTTCAAGTTTGCTGCCATGCAGCAGAGCAAATCCTGCTGGGCGCAGGAGTCGTCCTTATAGGTGAGGGGCCTTCATAAGGTATGCTCCTCTGGGGAGGACAATGAAGGGGCCCAAGATCTACTACATTGTGTAGAGTCTTGGTGGGGTTCATCATCAGAAATATCCAAGGAGTCCCAGGTCCGGGGCAGAGACGCTGCCGAACGGTACTGCAAAGTCGAACTATCATCGGCTGTTGAGTCTAGCCATTTGTGCAACCACTCACTGAAAGAGTCACTGATTGTGGTACAGCATGGGGAGGAGTGACCCTTGCCCACCTGGGAAGTCTTGGTGGTACGGAAAGAGCTGGGCCGTGGTCTCTGTACTGGGGTTGCCAGGGTTGTCTTCCTCCTCAGTACAGGTGTCAGGGAGAGTTTTTGACAATGCTTACCCGTGTGTTCTCTGGTACCAGGGATGGTATTTGGAGAATCATGGGAGCGGCTGGCAGCCAGAGAAGACAACAAAGACGAGCTGGACCTCCGTCTCCTTGGGCCCTGCAAGCACGGTACCAAGGGCTCACGGGATGAGTGCCGATCAGAGTAATCGTTGGTACCGTTTAGTGATGCTAGATGGGGGCTGGACGGTACCGGGCTTGGGTGAGGTATTGAATCCTGTGTTGACTGCTCGCCAGGTGCCAGAACCAGAACTAGGTCTTGGAAAAGAGCCCATGCCATCTCTAGGGCGCATGAGGTTGACAGCACCGAAGACAGTCCTGGTCCTATCTCAGACAAGGGAGTACACGGGGCTGGAGGCAAGCGCTTACGTGATGGGACTGACAGTGATGCTGACCGCAGCTTCAAGTTCTGTGCCAGGGGACAGTGCTGGGTGGGCTCCAGTGCAGGAGCGGCTCAGGGAGCCGGTGGAGCACTAGTGGCTGGGGCGGCATCAGAGGTGGGCGCGCAGTCCTCTGCAAAGGTGCATAGGTGCCGCTCTCTGTCCTTGCGAGTCCTGAGTTTAAAGGACTTGCAGATGGAGCAGTTCACCATGAGGTGAGGCACGCAAGGCATTTCTCGTGAGGATAGTCAAGCGGAAATGCTTTAGAACACACCGGACATGGTTTAAAGCCCGGCATTTTAATTTTTGCGGAAAAAGGGTGACAGGCACTTGCTCACTCAAGTTTCTTGTCTGATCCAAAACCATTGCTGAGGACAGAAAAAGTAACTGGGAGGGTCAGGGTCACAGTCATCTATTTAGCCATGGTCGCGGAACAGAGGGGCCATTGGCTGTGTGCCCTGACCTGACAGGCTAAGGCTAAAGACTTTCTGAGCTACTGTGAACTGTGGCATGTCGAATGAAGTGAGCAGTGCTCAAAGAAGAACTCCCATCTCAGCCTGCGGCAGCTCCCTCCAGGCCATGGTCAACCAGCATTCCCTATGTGGGGGCATAATGGTGCATCCCCGTGCAGCTGAGTGGCAGGCTACTCAGAGGGCTGCCCCTGAATTTCAGTGGGGGCTGAGGGCCCCTGACCCCCCCCCTCAGCAATGCCACTGTGGGGCACTAGATTTTTTTAGGGATGCTAGTTGATACTCACTGTTGAAGTCAGGCCCAAAAGTATCTTGAGCTCCTGCTAACTTCAGCTGAAATGGTGGGGGCTCAGCATCTCTGAAACATCATGTATTGGGTTTCTCGCAACAGGGAGGGAGGAAGGAAAACAGACAAACTCAAAACCAGCATGATGACAAGTTCCAAAGGTATAGCCGTTTTAGTCTAGTTCAGCAAAGCCAGCAGGCACTTCTGACAATTTCAGCCATAACAACCACAAGCAGTGAGAGTTCTGTGGCACCTTATAGACTAACAGATTTCTTTGAGCTTAAGCTTTCGTGGGCTGTTGCATTTGAAAAAGTGGGTTGAAGTCCACAAAACCTTATGCTTGAAGAAATCCGTTAGTCTATAAGGTGCCACAGGACTCTGGCTGCTTTTGCTATACACAGACTAACACGGCTACCCGCTGGAAATAACCACAAGCAAGAACCAAGTTTAAAGGGCACAGGACAGTAAATTCTTTTTAAAGGAGACTGTTAGTTCAAAGGTCCTCCTGCCCTGGGCACCTCCATGGCTGGTTTCCTGAACTACTCAAGCTATGACTTCCAAGCTACAGTGCCAGCATAGAAGAGTTCTGTGCAGCTTTAACAGTCTGCAAATTGACTCATGCCTGCCAAATGGTCTTCCTCAGACCTAGCCAGTCCCCAGTGACATAGGTACAGTGTTGACCAATCGGCATCTGGAAGCTAGATTTTCACTGTAGAAGCCCCCAGGGAGTGCTTTGGCAGAAGAAGAATCCTAGCAGTTCATCTGCGGAGAGACAAGTACCAAAGGGGCAGCCGTGTTAGTCTTTAAAAGTGTCACAGGACTCCTCCATTGTTTGGCTGAGGGGCAGAATCACACTGTCACAGTCCCAGACAGAATTCACTCGGGTGCTGCTGGAAACAACCCAGCAGCTCATATGCAGCATTACAGGCCATTCTGGAAAAAAACCAGCTCAGGTTTCTGATGCACAGTGCACTGCCCATGACCTTCCTGTGCAACACTAAGGAATGGTTGGTTACTCACCAGTAACCATCCTTCTTCAAGATGGGCTGCTCACATACATTCAGTTACAGGTGTCTACGTGACGCAGCGCACAGTAGCTCGGAAAGTCTTCAGCATTAGCCTGTCAGGTCAGGGCGCACGGCCAATGCCCCCTCTATGCCACGACCGCAGCTATATAGGTGACCGTGACCCTGACCCTCCCAGTCCCATATACCTTTGCCAACTCCGTTACTGGGGACGGTGGGAGGGACCTGAACGTATGTGAGCAGCCCATCTCGAAGAAGGACGGTTAATGGTGAGTAACCAACCGTTCTCCTTTGAGCGCCGCTCACATCATTCAGTTACAGGTGACTGCTAGCCGTAGCCGAGAAGGGTGGGAGGTGTTACAGTCTACCCACACTGACTACAGCTCTGCCCACAGTGGCATCGTCTCTAGGCTGGTGGGGAATGGCGTACTGCATTGTGAAGGTATGTATCGACGACCACGTAGTGGCCCTGCAGATCTCTTGGATCGGGACCTTGGTGAGGAAGGCTGTGGAAGATGCCTGAGCTCTGGTAGAGTGGGCTCTCATGGTCCCTGGGAGAGGCGTGTTTGACCTTCTGTAGCAGTCTTTGATGCAGTTCACAATCCATTTGGAGATGCATTGAGAGGACACTGTGGAGCCTCTCGTGTTTGGCGACCGCCATGAACTGCTGGGAGGTCTTGTGGAAAGAATGTGTATGCTCAATATAAATTAGGAGCGCTCTCCTCACATCCAAGGTGTGCCGCCATCTCTGGTTTTCTGTAACCTGGGGGTTGGGATAGAAAACCAGCAGGCAAATTTCTTGATTCATGTGGAAGGGAGTGGCCACCTTCGGCAGGAAGGAAGGATGGTGGCGGAGGACCACCTTGTCTGGAAAAAATGTTGTATATGGGGGCTTGGAGGAAAGAGCTCGCAACTCCGAAACCCTTCTGGCTGAGGAGATTGCTACCAGGAAAGCCACCTTCCAGGATAACACTAGCAGAGTAGCTGAATCCAGGGGTTCATAGGGCAGCTCTGTCAAAGCCCGTAGCACAATGTTCAAATCCCACTGGGGGGTGGGCTTACGAGGATAGGGAAAAAGTTTCTCTACCCCTTTCAGGAACCTGTCAGATATGGGGTGTGAAAAAACCAGAACACCATCAACCCTTTGGTGGAAGGTCGAAATTGCCGCTAAATGGACTCTTAGTGAAGACAGGGACAGGCCCTTTTCTCTTAGGTCTAAGATATAGCCCAGAGTTGTATGGATTGGCATAGAGATAGTGTCTATTTCTTTGCCACGACACCAAGTGGAGAAGTTTTTCCACTTTGCGATGTATTTGGACCTGGTGGAGGGTTTTCTGCTACCAACCAGAACCTTTTTAACCCTATCCGAGCAGTACCTCTCTTGCTCACTGAGCTAGAGATCAGCCAGGCCGTCAGCTGTAGGAGGCCTGGGTTCGGGTGCTGGAGGCGCTTCAAGTCTTGTGTTAGGAAAGCCGCCCACTGGGTAGGCAGAGCGGACTCCTAATGGACATGTCCTGCAGGAGCGGGAACCAGTGTTGTCTGGGCCAGTCTGGAGCTATCAGAATTATGCGTGCTCCGTCCACTAGGGCCTTCAGTAGCACTCTGTGGATCAGGGGAAATGGCAGGAAGGAGTACATCAGGGCCTCCGACCAACTGAGAAGGCGTCGCTGAGAGAACCTTCCTCCCAGCCCTGGAGGGAACAAAACTGAGGGCATTTGTGGTTTTGTTCCATGACAAACAAGTCCACGGGGGGGGGGGGGTCCCCATCTGTTTACCAGTAGGGAGAACACCTTCTGGGGAGGGACCACTTGTGATTCACTAGGGGTTTTCTGCTGAGCGAGTCTGCTAGGCCGTCGTCCACCCTGAGGAGGTGGGAGGCAATCAGCATAAAGTGGTGATCTATCGCTAGTTGCCAAAGCTTGCAGGCTTCTTCCATAGAGTCAAGGAGCGAACCCCCCCTTGCCGGTTGATATAAAATATGGCCGTTGTATTGTTTGTGAGGACCTGGACCATTCTGTCATAGATTTTGTTGAGAAAGGTCATGCAGGACAGTCTGATTGCGTGCAGCTCCTTCACATTTATATGGAGGAGTTTGTCCTTGGGGCTCCAAACACCCTGTGTGGAGTGGCCTCCGGACAGGTGGGCCCCAAACTGGAGTCCGAAGCATCCATTATAAGGGTCACTGAGGGCTAGGGCTCCCTGAACAGGATACCCCCCATCGTGAAGTGGGAGTCCCTCCAGATTTGGAGGGACTCCAGGGCATGCTGGGGAACCGAGAGTACCTTGTCCAGACGGTCTCTCCATGGCTGGAACATTGTGGCGAACCAGAGCTGGAAAGGTCTCATCCTCAGGCATGCTGTTAGGATTACCGAAGTGGCCACCGCCATGTGTCCCAGAAGATGCACGCACCAGCACGCTGTGGTTATAACCGGCACTTGCAGTTCCATGAGGATGGTGCAAATGGACTGAAATCTTGACAGGGGTAAGGACGCTGTGCCCTGTCGAGCGTTTAATCGTGCCCCGATGAATTCTATGTCCTGAGTGGGGCTAAGCTTGGCCTTCTTTGTGTTTACACGGAAGCCAAGGAACTTGCAGAGTTTCACCACCAGGTTGACGTGGTTTTGCAACTGTCGACTGGACCTGCCCACTATGAGCCAATCGTCCAGGTAGGGGTAGATTCTTATGCCCCTCCTGCGCAGAAACGCTGCAACTAGTGCTATGCATTTTGTGAACACCCTGGGAGCTAGCGATAGCCTGAAGGGGAGGGCGGTGAATTGGTAGTGGTTTTGTGCCACCACAAACCTGAGGAATCATCTGTGGTGGGGTTGGATGGCTATCTGGAAGTAAGCGTCCTTTAGGTCGAGGGCTGTGAACCAATCTCCTGGGGACAGGGAGGGGACGATCTGGGACAGGGAAACCATGTGGAACTTTATTCTCTTTATGTATTTGTTTAGTGCTCTGAGGTCTAGGATGAGCCATAGGTCCCCGTTGGGTTTGGGGACCAAGAAGTAGCAGGAGTAGAACCTTTTGCCCCATTCTCGTCTGGGACCTTTTTGATGGCCCCAAGGGAGAGAAGTTTTTGGCATTCGGCCTCAAGCCTGTTTGACAGTTACCGGCTCTCTGAAGTTACACGAGGGGCAGTTTTCTGTCCTGAGGGATTGAGAGGAACAAGATACCATATCCTCCCACCACCGTGTCAAGAACCCACTGGTTGGACGTCGCGTGGGTCCACCAGGGGGCAAAGTGGCGGAGGCGGTGGGGGCAGAACAGGGGCCCTGGTGTGCTGCCCTCGAGGGGACCGTCAAAATCGCTGGGACATCAAGACTTCAAAGAAAAAAAAAAAACACCTGCTGGGAAGAGAACCCAGGATCCCGACCCTCAGGCCTGTATGTTGGCTAATCGAAGATGCTTCCTCTCAGAGTAAAGTACTGAAATTGGAACAATGACTTCACACAATGCCCTCTTCTCAAGCAATAGTAGCCATAAAGACTTTGTTCGCATGTGCTGCCAGCCTGCTGAATCAGATGGTGTTATGCCTGGTTGATGCACTGCCTTATGGTGACTGACAGCATCAGATGGTCAAGGGACATCTACACCCAACATGTCACTGGGCACAGACAGTACCAGGACCACTTTTATGAACTGTCACCAAGAGGATTCATAGACTTCCCTCCTTACAAACAGCAACATATCTTCTAATGCAGTGTTTGTCAAAGTTCGGGTCACAACCCAGTACTGGGTCACAAACCCTCAGGAGCTGGGTCATCGGCAGAGGAGATGTGGGGGAAAGAGAGGGGGAAAAGTGGCTGCCTCTCTGTTGTAACATGGAATCAGCCTTCAGTAGAGAGCACTGAGACAAACAGGAATGTGAGTCCTTAGGAGTAACAATGAGGTTCTAATTGTTGTTCAAACAATTTCTATGCCTCCTATCCAGTCAGTATCTGTGTGGGCTTCTCCCATCCCCATGAAAAGGACTGAGGTCACTGGCAAGCAACCTTTGTGTTTTTTATCAATAGACCCAATGAAGAAAAGAAACAACTTTGAACACCCCCTTATTCTACCATTTCTGGGATCCTGAGATTACAGTTATTTTTGCAAATTAGGACTTGCCTCTTTTTTCAGTGGATTAAGAACTCCCTTGCTTGTAACAAAAATTACAACTTGTAGATTTTAATAAAAACCTCTTTCAAGAGATTTTTTAACTGATAATTAAAAAGAGAAGAGAAAAGCAAACTGTTCTTGTAGGAGCCTGTGTTAGAAAGTACGTTATTTTTTCTACAATTAAAAAGCCTAAGCAACAGAATAAGATCCAACTCAGGGAGGTATCTGTGGAAGGAGAAGCTATAACAAGATCCCAGTCTGAAGGGGGGTAGATAGCCCCGTTGTGTTTCTGCCTTATACACACTGACAGTGACAGGGCTCACCAGACCAAGCAAGGAGGGCTGGCACCTCTTCAGTCACAATACTGTGGACAACCATGTGTTCATGGAAACTCATGCAGACTCGGGAAGCAGATGAAGCACAGAGGTGAAAGTGAAACCCAGAGTAGAAGGCTCAAGAGAAAGGATGAAAGCCATGAGGGATCCCCACCCCCCACAGCCATGGCAGTGGCCATTTGTTTTCAGGGGATGGTTATCACATGGCATAGGGGTCCAGAGCTGGGTCCCGAGGAAAAAAGTTTGACAACCACTGTTCTAATGGACTCTAGGCACCATACTAACACAACAATTAGAACTATCAACTCTTAACAACATACGTACTTCTATTCCACCTTATCTTGAATACCCTTCACAACATCTATAAAGGTGATGTTCCTGAATTTCTTATCTCTTGTATTCTAAACCCATAATCTTTTCACTTTCTCAATCCAGAATTGTGTAGCCCATGTATTGGTTGTACTTGCCATTTTACTATAACATGTTCCTTCTCAGTGACCCATACTGTGAACCTGGATGCCCAGTCACTCCCTGTTTAACACTATGATTGTCTGTCACTTTATAACATATTCTTAATAAAATATTCTAATGGAGACATTTTCTAGTTACTATAAAACATTGCTGTTGCCCAAAGCACTCCCTAATTTATTCAGTGCTCCTGAAGGGCCCCCACAACAGACAGTAAAGTTCATCAGGCTCCATTTCAGGATCTACCATAATAGGCTGGCATTGTCTACAATGTCTCCCAACCAGTGTACCACAGTTCACTGGTGTGCCCTCAGGCCTGAGGAGGTGTGCCATGCAATTTTTTGAAAAACTACTTAGAGTTCTGGATTGGCTCATGAATACTCATGAGTTCATTCAGTAACTAGATATGTGACTCAAAATAATTAGAGGTATCAAGGTGTCCCACAGCAGAGACAAGACTGTGAACCACTGATCTACAAACCATTGCACTGGTGCAGCACACCTGGTCCTCAGTTTGGAGGAAGAAAACACCACCAGCTAGTTACAGGCATCCAAGAATACCAGTAACACACTCCTTGAGGCCTCATTTAACTAATTTGGTTTAATACCATATCTTCATGCAGTGTATTTGCATGCAGTCACTGCCTAACACAGAAGAAGAGGTTACTTGCCTGTAACCGGTGTTCTTCGAGAGGTGTTGCTCCTGGCCATTCCCCTGTAGGTGTCTGCACGCCCCGTGCATGGCATGCCGGAATTTTTTTCCCCTAGAGTACCCGTAGGGCTGGATGTAGTGCCCCCTGGAGTGGCGCCCTTGCCACTCTCTATATAGCCACCAACCGGCCCCTCCCTCCTCAGTTCCTTCTCCCTTAGAACTCTGCAGGGAGGCAGGAGGGATTGGAATGGCCAGGAGCAACACCTCTCGAAGAACACCAGTTACAGGCAAGTAACCTCTTCTTCTTCGAGTGATTGCTCCTGTCCATTCCCCTGTAGGTGAATACTTAGCCTTACGTTGGAGGTGGGAGACATCACAGGGATACCGTCTGCAGCACCACTCTGCCCACCACTGCATCTTGTCGAGTCTGCTGGAGGATGGCGTAGTGCTGCGTGAAGGTATGCGGGGAGGACCACGTCGCCGCTTTGCAAATGTCTGCAACCGGGACCCCCGCCAAAAAGGCTGCCGACGCCACCTGTGCCCTGGTCGAGTGGGCAGTCACTCACGGAAGGCGCTTACCGATGAGCTTGTAGCATTCCTTAATGCAAGCAACAATCCAAGAGGCAATCCTCTGCACGGATGCGGGCTGTCCCTGCATTCAGTTCACGACTGCCACAAAGAGTTGCGGCGATCTATGAAAGGGCTTCGTTCTTTCAATGTAAAACGCCAGTGCCCTGCGCACGTCCAACGTGTGGAGACATCTGTCCTCCTCCGACACGTGGGGCTTAGGATGGAAGACAGGTAGATAAATGTCCTGGTTCACATGAAAGTGTGACACAAGCTTAGGCCTAAAGGCCGGGCGGGGGCGCAACTGCACCTTGTCCTTAAAGAACAGCGTATACGGTGGCTCCGCTGACAAAGCCCATAGCTCTGACACCCTCCTGGCTGACGTGATCGCCACCACGAATGCAACCTTCCAAGAAAGAGATAGGAGACAGCATATTGCCAACGGCTCAAACAGGGGCCTGGTGAGCTGGGCGAGGACTACATTCAGGTCCCATTGAGCCACCGGTGGTCTCACTGATGGGTACAACTTCGACAGTCCCTTCAGAAACCATTTAATTATTGGGAGCGAGAAAAGCGAGTCCTGCTCAGGGCCCCGGCGGAACGCCAAAACCGCCGCCACATGGAACTTAATGGATGGCAGCGACAGTCCACTAGATTTCAGATGCCAGAAGTAATCTAGCAGATCCTGAATAGGAAGCGTCAATGGATCACTTCATCTATCCACAGCCCACTGGGTAAATCTTCACCATTTAGCAGTGTACGTAGATCTTGTGGACTGTTTCCTGCTCCCACAGAGGACCTCTCTCACCGGCGAAAAGCACAGCTGCTCACTGCCCGTTAGCCATGAAGGAGCCACCCATGGAGGTGCAAGGCCTCCAGACTGGGGTGGAGCAATAGGCCGTTGTCCTGGGACAAGAGGTCCAACCTTAGAGGCAACTGGATCGGGTCGCAATGCAATAGCCTCAGCAGGGTGGAGAACCAGTACTGCCTCGGCCAAGCTGGGGCTACCAGTATGACCCTGGCTTTCTCCTCCTTTATCCTCTGCAACACCATGGGAACTAATGGAATCAGTGGGAAGGCGTATAGCAGGCTGTCCGACCACGGAACCTCGAAGGTGTCCGCCCTCGAACCCAGGCTGAGTCCCCTGAAAGAACAGAACTCTTGGCACTTGTTGTTGAGTTCCAAAGCAAACAGATCCAGTCAGGGATGATCCCACCTCCGGAAGAGGGCCTCCGCCACTTCCTGGTGGAGAGACCACTCGTGAGACATAAACCTCCTGCTGAGGTCATCTGCTAGGCAGTTCTGGAGAGCTGGGACATACGATGCTACTGGATGTACCCCGTGGTGAATACAGAACTCCCAAAGGACCATGGCCTCCTGACAGAGTTGCCTCGAGCAGGTGCCCCCTTGTTTGTTGATGTAAAACATCGCTGCAGTATTGTCTGTCCTCACAGAAACTGTCCGCCCGTGGAGGCGTTCCCGAAACATCACAAACGCCAGGTGCACCGCTCTTAGCTCCTTGGCGTTCATGTGCAAGAGGGAGTCCCCCTTCTCCCACAGACCTTGAGTCTTGAGATGGCCCAAATGCACACCCCAGCCTTTGTCCGAGGCATCTATCGTCAGGTGAACTGAAGGCTGAGGGAGTCGGAAGGGAACCCCGGAGCATAGGTTTAGCTTGCAACTCCACCAACTCAGGGTCTCTAATACTGACGTTGGTACAGTGACCATTGTGTCCAAACTGTCTCTTGCTGGGCAGAACACACTCGACAGCCACAACTGGAGCGGCCACAACTGGAGATGGGTGTGGCTGACCACGAACGTACACGCCACCATGAGGCCCAACAAGCGAAGGCACTCTCTGGCAGAGGTGAGAGGGAACGTCGTTAAGGAGTCTACAGCCCACCTGATCACCTGGAAACAGGAGGTCGGGAGGCGCACTCTTAGGGACACCGAGTCCAGGACAGCACCTATAAACTCTATCCGCTGTGTGGGAAGTAACACTGATTTCTGAGTGTTCACCAAGAGCCCCAGGCGATCGAACAGGGACTGAATCATCGATAACCGGGACCGCACCTCCTGCTCCGAATGGCCCCCGATCAACCAGTCATCAAGATATGGAAAAAGGGCGACCCCTTGCCTCCTGAGGAAGGCCGCCACCACCGCCAGGCATTTTGTGAACACCCGCGGTGCCGCGGAAAACCCAAATGGGAGCACAGTGAACTGTAGGTGCCTCCTGCCCACCACGAAGCGCAGAAATTTCCTGTGCCGTTGATAGATTGCAATATGAAAATACGCATCCTGCAAATCGAGGGTGGTGTACCAATCACCCAGATCCAGAGGGCACAATCGAGGAGAGGGAAACCATGTGGAACTGAATTTTCCGAAGAAAGTGGTTGAGGTGCCGCATGTCCAGGATAGGTTGCAGACCCCCTTTCGCCTTCAGGATAAGAAAGTACCGAGAGTAGAAGCCTTTGCCTCTTTGGCCATGTGGGACCTCCTCCACAGCCCCTTTCTGGAGCTGTGTCTGGACCTCCTCCATTAGCAGCTGTTTGTGCCTGGGATCCTTCGGAACAGAATGTAATGCCGGTGGGGCCTGCGGGGGTAACGAAGAAAATTGGAGGGAACAGCCCTCCTGAATTGTCCTGAGCACCCATCGGTCTGATGTAATTTTGCGCCACTCTGACATGTAACGGGATAGTGTGTTGGTAAATGAGGGAATCTCTGGATCCTTGGGGATTGGTAGGTCGCCCCAGGGCTGATTTTCAAAAGTTCTTTTTCTGGCCCGCCTGCTGCTGTGTACCCCCTTGGCTGCTAGGTTGGTGACCAGCAGATCTGCGGCCACCTCTATTCCTTCGCCTATCATCATCCGGACGGTGGTGAAAAGGCCGCGGGGGCAGTAGCGGCTTAAAAGGCTTCCTCTGATTCGCTGGAGTATGGAGCCCCAGCGATTTAATTAAGGCTCGAGAGTCCTTCAAAGTTTGTAAGCAGGAGTCTGTCTGTTGTGAAAACAGCTCAGGACCTTCGAAGGGAAGGTCCTGAATCCCGACCTGGACCTCCTGGGGCAGACCTGATGCTTGTAGCCAGGAGCTTCTCCGCATTGTAACTCCGGAAGCCATGGCCCGGGCCCCCACATCTGCCACATCCAAGGCCGACTGCAACAGTGCCTTGGAGACTACTTTGCCCTCTTTAATCGAGGCCGACAAGGCCGCCCTAGAGTCCTGCTCCAACGAGTCCGAAAATTTCTCTAGGGCTGACCATGCATTAAATATGTATCTGCTGAGAATGGCCTGTTGGTTAGCTATCCTCAACTGCAATCCCCCCGTCGAGTAGACCGTACGCCCGAACAAGTCCAGCTTCTTTGCGTCCTTGGACTTGGGGGTCAACCCTGGGTGACCTTGCCTTTCGCGCTCATTCTCCGCGGCCACCACTAACGAGCCTGGGGACGGGTGGGAATAAAAATGTTCGTACCCCTTGGAAGGAACAAAGTACTTTCTTTCCGCTTGTTTAGCTGTAGGGGGAATTGAGGCTGGCGTATGTCACAATGCCTTTGTTGTGTTCTGTATTGTTTTGATGAAAGGTAGGGTGATGCGGCTCGGGCCGTCTGGAAGGAGAATGTCCACCATGGGATCAGCGTCTTCCAGGATCTCTTCTGCCTGCAGGCTCAGGCCCTTAGCTACCCAGCGGAGGAGCTCATGATGAGCCTTGGCATCATCCGGGATGGACAACGGTTTGGCGCCAGCCACCGCCTCGTCTAGGGGGGACGAGGATGACTCTTCCAGTCCCAATTCCCTGGAATGGACCCCCGATCGTGCACTACGATCCCCACTAACCAGGCTGGACCTGTCCTGGTCCCCTCTTACAGACTCCACATCTGAAGTCTCACCGGTACCGGGAAGGGCACTCGCCGCAAGGGACGGAGGTGGCCTGACGCCCGATTCCGCCGTTGAAGCCCCAGGACCATAGCCTTGGCCTTGTTGGAAAGCCCACGGGGTCCAGGAGGGTCACTGAATGCCCGGGTGCCAACCCGACCACTGGGTGTGGAATGGAGGAGCGGGCGGTACCAGCTGAGAGGGCTGGACGGCAGCACCCTTGAGAGACCAACACGGTCCAGTTTCTTCCAAGGAGCTCACAGAAGGTCTAGTCCTGGGAGACCAAGGCGGTGCTGAAGATGATGGTACCGGGGAACGGTGCCGACCCTCCTCGCGCAGCTCACAGTGCCGATGAGACGGCACCGGGGAACGGTACTGTGGTGCTCCAGCAGCTACCACCACCGCCGGCGGTACCGGTGAATGGCACCGTGGTAAGGGAAACGGCGCCGAGCCCAAGTCTCATCCTAAGGCGTGCAGGGGAGTTGGCTTCCCCCTCGACAGTACCGACCTTGGTACCAGAGGGAATGGGCCTGAGGCCTTTGAGGCCGAATGACCAGTCAGCTCCTGCACCGCTGTGAAAGCCACCGGCGTGGACGGCAGCAGAATGTCCTCCTCCAAAATATCCCTAGTGGGAGAGGAGATCGACACCGGGCTGTGCTGGTACTCCCTCTGATCCTGCACCAAGGGAGGGGATCAGGAGCGAGTCAGGCCAACCAGGATCTGACCAGCGTCCTTCTGGCGTGCTGACCCATGTGGTGGGGAACACCTTTTGTCTGCCTTCCTCCTCTTTGATGGCACTGGGGACAGTGAGCGGAGCCGTGATTCTTGGTGCAGCTTGGTACGGCCGGATTTCGGTGTCGATGACGGTGCCGAAGACGGTGGCGCACTCCGCACCGACAGTGCCGTGCTCGAACCCGAATCTCCGGGGGCCGGGCGCAGCGCCTCCTCCTTCAGGTGGAGTTTGAGTCTCTGGACTCTATCTTTCTAAGTCCATGGTTTGAACCCCCGACAAATCTTGCACTTTTCCGCATGATGAGCCTCTCCAAGACACAGTAGACAACTGCTGTGAGGGTCGTCCACTGGCATGGGCTTCTTACAATTGCCGCAGGTTTTGAAGCCCGGCATAGCCCGACCCTGAGCCTGGGGAGGGCAAGTAACACTGAACTAACCTAACTAAGAAAAGAACAAGAGAAACGAAAAATAAAGGAAAACTCTAACAGGTACTCCTGAGGCGGACTAACACCACGGGGAAGACTGCAGACGCAGTGAATGTTCCAGTGAATGACAGAGCAGTAAGGGGAACTGAGGAGGGAGGGGACGGTTGGTGGCTATATAGAAAGTGGCAAGGGCACCACTCCAGGAGGCGCTACATCCGGCCCTATGGGTACTCTAGGGGAAAAAAATTCTGGCGTGCCGTGCACGGGGCGTGCAGACACCTGCAGGGGAATGGACAGGAGCAATCACTTGAAGAAGAAGCCTGCCATATGAGAGATTTGTCCATTAACATACATAAAGGAGGGCAATTGCCCTGCTCAGTCCCAAGTTTCCAGCCAGACTCCAGAAAATTGCTGGGGTTTCCCTTGTGATAACACCTTTGGCAGGCTCCTGGTGCTGAAACTGCACACCCAAACTGGAGAAAGCACCAGACATCATGATCCTAAGAGGAGATAAAGCACCCAAAGCATTCACAGGGTACACTGTCAGCTGGTGAGAGCTGGGGCAATTAAGTGTGATTTCAACAGAGATACACCACCTAACCCCAAAAGAAAATTTGATCTTAGAACTTGAAATTTCATTCAATACTGGGCTGTTCGTACTGGGTGCCAGCATCTGAAGAGAACCCCAAACTTGGCCACACCATGTTTAGAGCAGTTGTTTTCAAACCCTTTTTCTTGGGACCCAGTTGAAAAAAATCATTTATACCCACGTCCCAACAATTACATCTTTGAGCAATGCACTCGACTCTTTTGGCAATGACAGCATGGGTGCCACAGCCCAGTCCTGGGTCCTGACCCATGGTTTGCAAACCACCTGTTTAGAGCCTCATGGTGTGACAAGCACAACCACTGGCCACAAGTCTGGACATGCAGCTCATGCCAGCCAAGCAGAACCTGACATTGCTGGCCCGATCCACCTGGCTCGCTTTGAGTGATGGCCCCAGCCTTTGGGAACAGCCCTCACACAGGACAGGCTCTAGCGGCTACAGCCCAACCAGTTTGCCCTGTGTCTGACTAGCCCATGAGACAGGGTGGGCCCGGGCCAAGAAGCCCCTGCACTAGGGTTACCAGCCGCCAGGCAAAAGGAGGAGATGTTCTCCTTTTTACCTTCACACCCTCCATCCGGCAGGCATTTTAAAACTAAAGGATTTTGTCTGGCTTTTTACTTACAGGGGTTAAAGTATGCCGGGACACCTCAGAACACCCTGTTTTTAGGAGGGAGCATTCCAGGGCCCCCTAAAACCAGAAGACTATTGCATGAATACTACATTTTCTCCACATGTCCTCCCACGTCCTCTTCGTCCTGTTCTCCCTTCCAGGCTTTGGTAGCCGGTAAGCCTAGCCCTCACCAACCTCGGGCAGGACCCAGGCCCGGCTGGGAACCAGCCCCTCCCGCACATAAGCCGGGCGCGGAGCCGCCTGCAGAGTGTCTGCGCCCCGGGGCCGGCTAGGGCGGCGGGCGGGCAGGCCGAGGAGGCGGGGAGCCGGAGCCGACAGAAGTGGGCAACCATCCCCTCCTCTCGGGGACCCTCCGCAGCGCCGACGTCACAGCTCCCCCCCCCCGGGAGAGCCTCCGGTCCACGCCTGTTGCCTAGTGACGCCCCTGCCCTTGACAGTTCGATGTTTGGCCCCGCCCCCGTGTCGTGTCGTCACGTCCGGCAGCGCCTGCCGAAGATGGCGGCCGCCCGGCCTCTGGCTCCGGCGCTGCGGTAGCCGAGCTGGGTTCCCTGGGTCAGGCCCTCGCGCGCCCCTCCCAGGCGGGCAGCTCGCGCACGGCGCCCTGCCCAGGTGAGGGGCGTCGGCGCGCAGCGTTTGTCGCCCCGGCGCGGGGAGGCGGGCTCTGCCCATGGGGGGGGGTGGGGCGTGGCGGGCTGGAGGGGAGGGGGTGTGACGCCTCCCCCAGGATTCTCCCCAGGGCTTGAAATTAGGGGGAGCGGTGGAGGAGCTCACTAAATTGGTATAACTCTGTTATTAGCTGACAACTGGGGGTGTTGGGAAATTCAGGGGGGTTGTTAGGAAAACCCCTGGTCTCTCCCCCGGACTAACCAGATGAGGGGGTGACGTCTCCCCCTCCAAAGGCAGATTTGCAGGGGTGAGGGGCACTGTCCACATGGAGGGGTGAGGTGGCACCCCCCTGCATCCCCCATGGGGCTGCTTTCTCTTTCGTCTCCCCGACAGCCTCATGCCACTTGGCCCAGTCCTGCGGGCTCACCTCTGCCTTCTCTCCTTGCAGACCATGGACGGCTCCTTTGTCCAGCACAGCGTCCGCGTCCTGCAGGAGCTGAACAAGCAGCGGGAGAAGGGCCAGTACTGTGATGCTACCCTGGACGTGGGCGGTCTGGTGTTCAAAGCCCACTGGAGCGTTCTGGCTTGCTGCAGCTGCTTCTTCCAGAGCTTGTACGGCTTTGGTGCCACCAGCAGCATCATTCTCCCTGAGAGCTTTGCAGAGATCTTTGAGCTCCTGCTGGACTTCTTCTACACCGGGCACCTCGCACTTACCTCAGAGAACCGGGAGAAGGTGCTAGTTGCTGCCAAGGAGCTCTGTGTCCCCGACGCTGTGGAGCTATGTCAGAACTTCAAGCCAAAATGCCTGGACAGCAATGGGCTAAACAACCAGTGCCCTCTTGAGAGGGGTCCTCAGGAAAATCTCAGTAGTCATTTACAGCAGCCAACAGACTCAACTGGAGAGAGAGCTATCAAAGCAGCATCTAAACCTAATGTCGCTAGAGAAGACAGCCCGAGCTGCTGCATTAGGAGAGCCAGACTAACCCAGGGACCACATGGGAGCCCATCTCTTAGGGAAAGGCTTAAAAGGACTGTTAAAACAAATGCACTGAGCAATTCAGGTGAAGTAAAGAACACCCAGGAATGTAAAGAACTAAAAAGGCCACCTAAAAGAGGAGGCACCGAGGACAGAGGCAACAGCAATGAGGTGGTGTGTGGAGCATGTCCTAAGAGGGTTTCTTTTGTGAAATAAGAAACTATTCTCCTTAAAACTAAAGGTTTTAAAATTTAAGGAAGGAGATATTTTCTTGTGAAAACTAAGCATCAAGCTTGTGGGATGTCTGTTAATCTTCTCAGTACAGTACTGTTATTTGGTACTGTACTGAGGTGATTGTGGGACACTGAGACTTAGCTGACTACTGTTTCTAACTACTTTGGGCTCCATAAATTGATGATACTACAGAAATACAAAGTATATAAATTTTTTCATATTAATTGCATGCAAAGCCTCAACACTCACAATTTCTTAATGTTTGTGTATTCAAAATGGAAGAAACAGGACATCTTTATTTCATAATGAAATTTTAGCTGGTCTTTAAGCCAAACTACATCGTTAAGGGCTGGAACTTCAGAACTACTTAAAAAAAAAAAAAAGTAATTTCTTGTGTAGTTATATTGGCCCTGTGAGAGTCAATATTGCAGGACTTCAAGTCTTTAAATCATGACTTGAATAACAGTCATAGGTTACACATTTATTGCAGGTATGGGCAGGTGGCATTTTCAGGCCTGCATTGTGCAAGAGGTCAGACTAGATGATCATACTGGTCCCTTCTGACCTTATAGTCGATGACATTAATGAGATAAATGCTGTGGCTGTAGTTTGAAGAGGGCTGCTTGGTAACTATTTACCAATAACTATTTCTGTACAACCTAAGATGATGATAGACTCATTGGATTTGCAAAGACAGGAAACTATTCTTGTGTACAGCAAGAGAAGAGTTTAGGTTTTGAAAACCAAACCAGCCAGGAAGTAGCTTGCTTCAGCTGCTGCAAAAGATGCAGAGATACTTTTCAGGAGAGGTCCAACTGGGTGGGTGTTATCTTATGTAAAGCACTGGAACAAACTAAACAGATCCAGGAAACCAGAGTTAGACTTTATCCCTGGGGCGGTATAGGGAGATGTTCTTAGTCAAACCCACTGATTTTGTTTTATTTTTCTGAGTGTTCCTCATCAAACAATGGTGCTGTTCACAAGCTCCAGTTTAGTTGACTTGTATTTTATTGTAGTATTACTGCAGGCACAAGTTCATGTTCTGCCTAAGGCAGTTACTGAGTTAATGTAATGGCCTCCCTGTTCCATCGCAGTGGAAAATGCAGGTGGTTCAAGTCCCTGGTGACGGAGCAGCAGAAGATTATGGAAGAGTGCCTGAGGAAACAGATGAAGATTACATTCCTAAGAAAAAGACCCTGAGGACCAAAAAGAAATCAAATTTGGCCAAAAACCCTAGCAGTTCAGAGCCTATAGGGCTGCTAGAGGCTGAGACTCCTGGGAACAGAAAAGGTACAGCTGTGCCGGTTGAATGCCCCACATGTCATAAAACCTTCCTCAGCAAATATTATCTAAAAGTGCATAACAGGTAAACATTCTGATTTTTATTCCTGTACCTTACCAATAGTAAGAGAGACTTGTGCCTCAGCTGACTTCCAGCAGAGCTGGACTGTGCAGAGCAGTGGTGCTGAGTACCTGAACTTGAGCATATTTCTGAATTTAAACACACAGGTGTAAGTCAGTAGCTTTCAAACTTTTTTCTTCCCTCAGGACCCAGTTTAAAAAAAAGTTATGCCCACACCCAACAATTTTATCTTTCAGCAGTGCATTCAAGTCTTTCAGTGATGGGAGCAAGGGAGCACTGCAATCCAGGACCCCAGGGTCTGCAACCCAGTAGTGGGGTCCTGACCCATGGTTTGGAAACCACTGTTTTAGGCCATGAAATAATAGTATGGTGAGGAATTCAAGCCCTGAGAGAACAGTCCATGCCTAAAGGAGTCTCTTAGTTGGCTGTAAAAAAACAAACAAACAAAAAAAAACCCTACAGGACCAGGATGAAAATCTCCTTGGTTACTGAGGATCTTTGATAGAAGCACCTAGCCTTGGCACTTCCCATCTGCCTTTTTATGTTGAGCTTGATCACATTTTCCTGTTTGCAACTGGCCAGGGGCAAACACCAATGAGGCCCTTCATATAGACTCCTGGAGTCGCCTTGTGGTGTAGTGTCTCTTTCTGAACTGAACCCAAATAGTTGTTATGGCTTTAGTTGAGACTTGGAGAGAAAAACAGCTTGAAATGTGCTGAATTTACATGAGTCTGAAATGGCTCCAGAGGTTCTGGTAAATAATGCATCTCAAGCCTCTTTCATTCTCACAAGTCTGGGCTGGGAGTCAGTACTGTTCAAACAGATCACAGCTTGTCTGTGTAGATGGGCTGTTTGAGGGAGTGCAGCATCAAGGAGCAGATCTCAATGAAAGTATGAAGGAACTGCCACCTGTTAAAGATTTAGTCAGACCCCATATTTGGAGCTGCCTGAACTCACTTACTAAAAACAACTTCAAAAAACAATCCTTGACCCAGAGAGGGACTGGAGCTCTTAGCCCCTGAGCAGTGATAGAGAAATGTTGTGTAGGACTTCAGAGTTCGTAACTAATGGTTAAAGGGTGATCTAGCCCACAGTAGTAGCAGAAGGAAGAGGGGGTCTTAGCTTCATTCTTTAAAATGCAGAGGTGGCTCTTACAGCTCAGAGCTTCCTACCACAAACTGCAACATGTTGGTGGGGGACAGAAGGCGTGACTTGAGGTCATGGCTGTACTGTAGAGAAGCCAAGGGTGAGTATTTTGCAGGAGACTTCTGGTGGACTGTTGAATATGAAATGCCATGGGAGCAGCAGAACAGTTCTCCTAAATGACAGGATTCAGAAGGGTCTCTTAGGTCTCTCTATCTCTTTGGACATTAAGCTGTATTCTAACAACTTTGACCGTGGATAATCTGCTGGTGTGAACAACATCTGACTGCATGACTGTCTAAAGTCTTAAATGGCCCTCCCCATGCCCAAATAGCTTGCTGCAAATGAACAGTGCTTGAGTATCCCTTTTAAACTTCCATAATGGGGTCTGTCAACCTAAAAATGACAGTTTGGTAAAGGTCTAGTTGTAAGTGAAGCCTCCCGAGCCACAGGGCAGGTTTGGTTAATTGTAAAAATGACTCTCTGTCTCTAGGAGTCTGCTTCTCCAGTGTAACTCAGTTAAGACTGCTAGCACCTGGCTGTAACTTGGGATCCTCTTGTGTGACTGGCTTTCTAACCTGTTCCAAAGAAATAATTTTTCTTTGCTGGTAAAGACTGAGAATAACAGATACTGTTTGTATTCCTTTTAGGAAACACACTGGAGAAAAGCCATTTGAATGTTCCAAATGTGGTAAATGTTACTTTAGGAAGGAGAACCTGTTGGAGCATGAAGCTAGGAACTGTATGAACCGATTGGAGCAGGTACTTTTGGGAACTGGCAAGGGAGGAAGAGGAGATAGCAGCTGTTAAATTGTTAAAGCACCAGCCCAGACAGATAGCATGTCCACAGCCACTTGCTTTGTTTAATTCTTGTCTAGATCTGTAACCTGAGCTGTCTGTCCAGAGAAAGACTTCTCGTTAGATGCCATGTGATAAGAGTGGGTACAAATCCAGTGTTGGGAAGCTGAAAAAATAACTTATGAAGGATTTTTTCCTAAAATGGGACATTGTGTTCATCACTGTGGGATGCAGTGCTGGGTCTGTTAAAGCCCACAGACCTTCTCTGCTAATGGGAAATTGGCACAAACACTGACTTGTTTAGAGGATAATACCCTTTGGCAAAGCATGGCCATCTCACCAGGAAATAAACACGTGGCTTAGCAGTAAAGCCTCACGTTAAGACTTATTTGGTTGGTTGGCTGGTTGCTTTGCTGGGCACCTGATAACATAAGCAGAAATAGAATCTCTGTTGCAACCTCCTATCTAGCCAGAACCAAGATCAACCTCTGCCATAGAAATAAAATTGAAGCTACCTCATTTCTCTTCTCCTTGCTTGCTACTGTCTGACATGTGCGAGCTGAGACTTCTGGTGATGGGTGGACAAGTGTGGGGTGGGCTTTGCACACTGACATGAAGCTAGAAAGCGTGGATTGGTGTAGTACGCGTAGTCTCTACTTTGTTTGGTTTGCGTTTTTGGCATTTGGTATAACCAGAACATTTGGACTGTGTATTATAAATATGAGTGTTTACAGGTCATGTGCCAAATAGCATCCTAACCAAACTCCCAAACTGTGAGGAGTCTGGATTCTGATATGTACCTGTTTCTTCTTGCTTTTTCTTCAATACCTTTTTATCTGTGTCCTTCCTTTCTTTCCTTTCCGTAAGCAGTGCTGTTTCTGTACTGAAGGGGCTTGCTGATTATCTCCTCTTCTCTCTTTTTTTAGGTTTTCACTTGTTCCGTCTGCCAGGAGATATTTAAGAAGCGAATGGAATTACGGCTGCACATGGTGTCACACACAGGGGAAATGCCTTACAAGGTCAGCGCAGTGTGCCCTGAAGCATTCCTGGGAATGACTGAGAAATGCTGTCATGAAAAGAAAAGGGTGCTTGTGCAAAGGTGCCTTTCTGAGGAACTGGCCACACCCAGCTCTTCCACTGTGCGTGCGCCACTTGCTGCCAGTGATTCAAGAAACTTGGGCTAGTGCTGTGGACATGGGTGGGTCACTGGGCTGCTGCCTTCACCAGGGGCTTGGCAACCTCTGCTGGCCCCCATGTGAGCCCTCCTCACCACATCTTCAGCAAGTGGTGGGGGTGGAGCCAAATGGGGGCAGAGCCAGGAACTCTAGATTTGGAGGGTGGGGGCAGGTGGCCTTGGGGTGCGTGGGGAGGCATGGCTAAGGTCCCTCAGGGTAAAGCAGGCTGAGCCGTCCTGCTCCCCTTCACTGTGGGGCCGACTGACCCTGGGCCCCAAGCCAGTCCAAACTGTGCTGCGCTGGCCCCCCAAGCCGAGCCACTCTGCGTTGGCCTGAGTGGCGCCACGCTGCTCTGGCTCTTGTGGCTCCAACCTCCAGGCCACACTTGGAAGCAGGGCCAGCGGGGAAGCCTGAGCAGTACTACGTGCTGCTCAGGATCTGCCCGCATGCCAAATTTGGCACATGTGCTGGGGGTTGTGAACCCCTAGCCTACACCTTAACTCTGGAATATTTTGGTTTGCTTCCTTCTCTTCGTGGCAGTTTTATTTACCCTCTTAGTGATTTAGTCCCACCAATATCTTCTTCCTAGTGCCAGACCACAGATGTGCTCCACTCATCTCTCCTTAGGCTGATATGCAGCACAGAGCCCAAGGACTGAAAGCATGGGTGCAAGTACCAAGGATGCACCTGGAACTTAAAGGCTTGCGTGTGGTCATCTGTATAGCCAAGTGGAAAGGCACTGGACAAGGATGTTGTCTTACCTCCTTTTCTCCTCTTTCTGCTAGGCCAAGCCCCTTTGGCTACTCTGCATTTCATTAGTAAAACCATAATCTCTTCTAACTCAGTTACAGTAAGGGCTCTGGAAATGGTCAGAGGCTTACTCTTGTCCTATGTATTTCAGTGTTCCTCCTGTGTACAGCAGTTCATGCAAAAGAAGGATCTTCAGAGCCATATGATAAAGTTGCACGGTGCTCCAAAACCACACGCGGTAAGGATGAGGCCGGACTAATATGGGGTGGGCAGAGTTGATGGTTTTGGGGTATATAGGGAATAGGTCCATGTTGAATTGTGGTGGGAAGGAGGAATACAAGTGCAGCCGAATGAAGCAGTGATGGATCCCCACCTTTACCTGGCCCTAGCGTGGTAGCATACTAAGCAAAGAAAGTTTAGAGGATGGCAGCCCTAATCCTCACCTGGAGACCTGTATCCACCAGAGGCTTGGCCTGGACTTTCCATTTGCTCTTGGCTGTGTGCTCTGAGAAGACAGTTCCGTAAAGATGCCTAATTCTAACCTTTCCCTCTGGACTTGTAGTGCTCTGTCTGCTCCAAAGGCTTCCTGTCTCGAACAGACCTGCGTCTGCATGAGGCATTCAAGCACCGGGGGGAGAAACTTTTTGTTTGTGAGGAGTGTGGGCACAGGGCTTCAAGTCGCAATGGGTTACAGATGCACATCAAAGCAAAACACAGGTAAGGCATATGGGATCTCTGGGTTGCAAACATATATACATCCTTCACCCCACTCTTTACTGTCTTTCTTTCTTGCAGAGCTGTTGAGCTCTAGAACAAGTTGCAAGGACCAATCTTGTAGCAGTCAGGAGATGGACTAGAGAAGACTCATATAGGCATCATCCCCCTTTACTTTCCTTTGTCCCGTAGGGCAGCTTATAAAGGTCCCTTGAGCAAGCCAGCACTGCCGGTTTCCCCCAGTGATGTAGCCTACCCCTGTGCTCTTTGCAGTCTGTGTTCATTGTCTTTGGAAGTGGACCAGGCACTTTCTGTATCTGGTGTCATGGTGTTCTTTAAGTCACTAGAACATTTCAACAGGGTTCTCTCCATGCTCCTATTGGGTACTTGAGTTTGCAGGATTAACTGTAATGTCTGAGGGCTGAGAGACTCTGCCTTCCATTTTATCTACAGACTGGAATAAGACATTGATAGTAGTTCTTGGGCACTGTAAAGTCCTTGTGTTTTGACATAGGTTTGAAATAGGATTTACTTCAGGAACTTTGGAAGAGCTGTGAAAGCTGAGTTAACTCCAAGGGAGCTAATCCTTCTAATGGGGAGCTGGGGTAGGGGTTACTTCCCAAAAATGTTCCCAAGGATGGGAACTGAAAATGATTCTCATTGTGTTTCCAGAAATGAGCGCCCTTATGTGTGTGAGTTTTGCCATCATGCCTTCACCCAGAAAGCCAATCTCATTATGCACCTCCGCACACACACGGGTGAGAAACCTTTCCAGTGCCACCTCTGTGGGAAGACATTCAGGACACAAGGTACAGCCTCCCATGCTTTTGATCTGCAAAGCTGGTGTTCATTCCAGCCCTTGAAGAGCTGCACCCCTTGGTGCACATTCTTCCACTGTCTGGGTCCAGGCACTCGATGTGTTTTGTCTTAAGTCCAGCCCTGAGTGTTGACTGAGCAGTAGGGTTTGGACCACAGCAGGGTATTCTAATTGTCCAGATCATGGGTCCATGTAGTAGTGTCAGTAACTGAGGCCTTCAGAGGAGGATCATAAGCAAACTCAGAGAGATGGCAATTCTTTCCTGATCCTTTTGGCCTCGTGCTGATGTGATATTGCCTTAGGAATAAGAAAAGGAAAACATAAGGAAGCTTAAAAAAGTCTTGCCACTTTGAAGAAAGGAAGAAGTGACTTGCAGTAGCCAGGCAGCATGGCAGCTGCTTTTCACTCAGATTTAAAGAGCCAGATAACCAAAAAGGCATGATGGGAAATCTTCCTAAAAGAGGCTGAATCTACCCTAGAGGTTGGTGGCCAGTCACACAGGAGGTAGCAGCTAAGGCAGGAGTTGAAATCCTTCTTTCTGGACATCAACTATGCTCTATGGTTAAAGTTTACTAGCATGTCATGGCAGTGCTAAAGTGGATTTTATTTGTCTAACCTAGCATCTAAATAACTTCTGCACATTTTTTTAAAGGTTCTGTATTTGACCAATTCTAGTCTCTTTGAAATACAGTGACAATATTTGCCTCTGTCCTTGCAATGAGTTTCACAGGTTACTGCATGAAACAAACAAATGAGTTTACCTCTTACTTCATTGACCCTTTTTGTCCACTGTCCCTTTATTATTTTATCCCTGGACATTGTGGAAGGGAGAGACCAATCACTCTTCCCTGTACCCTTAATTGGAACAATAAAAACACTCTATTTGCATCTTTCCTAAAACTGAAGAAAACTGTCTGACAGCTGTGCAATCTGTAGCCAGAGTAATAAGAAATGGCTACCATGCTGTGGTAAATGTTTCAGTAAATGAAGGATAAATTTCCTGTTTGTCTCTGTGCTAGCGAGTCTGGATAAGCACAATCGCACACACACTGGTGAACGTCCCTTCAGCTGTGAGTTTTGTGATCAGAGGTTCACAGAGAAAGGGCCCCTTCTGAGGCACATTGCTAGCAGGCATCAGGAAGGAAGACCACACTTCTGCCAGATCTGTGGGAAAACATTCAAAGGTAATGCCCATTTCAGTAATGCAAGAGCTGTGAGGGCTCCAATTTGCCTTAAGTTCCTTTGTATTAATTCATGCTGCCCAAGCAGGAGCTAGTCAGAGAATTACTATATCCTATTTGCCTGCTGAGGCAAATTAATATCTGAATGCAATCAAATGCTTAAAACTATTTGCAGAACAGAAGTGGATCCAGCATTTTTGTCTTGTCACATCAAGTCTCTTGTAAGGATTCTTGTATCTATTGCTGATGCAAAACTGCATTAGTGAAAGCAGCAACGGGTAGGCAGGAAAGAGATTTCCTTCAAACTTCCTGTGATGTATTTGGCCAAGTTTGAGGCTTTAGCACAATTCTGGAAAAATGATTCTCCATTTCACCAAGTCCTGAGATGATACGGTCACTGTGGTCGTGCCATGGTAACACTTCTAGTAGCTCAGGCCTGTGATTGTTTAATGGGTCTCTCTGCTGTAGTGTTCAGACCATGAACGTCGGGTCACAGTTAGCAAGTGGCTAATAAATAGTATATTTTTCCGTTCTCAGCTGTTGAACAGTTGCGTGTCCATGTTCGCAGACACAAAGGAGTAAGGAAGTTTGAATGCACTGAATGTGGTTACAAGTTCACTCGCCAGGTATCTTTTTTCTAATTCCATTTAAAATCAGCAAGTACTCTCAAGTCCTCAAGAATAACTAGCTTCCCATTTGCTTAGTTCCAAAGAGAGAGCCTTGTCAGGCTAGTTCAGCAAAACAAACAAGGAGTCCTGTGGTATTTTTAAAGACTAATAAATTTATTTATTGCATGAGCTTTCATGAGAGAAAAATCTCTTCATCAGATGCTTGAAGATTGAGATGATGTTCTCCATCTTCAAGAGTCTGAAGTGGGATTTTCTCCCATGAAAGCTCATGTGATTAATAAATTTTAGTCTTTGAAAGAGTCAAGATTCCTTATTTGTTTCATTTGCAAAGTGTCACACACCCTTGAATCAGGAAACAGTATTAGTCTTATAAAGGGGGGGGGGGGGGGGGGGGGCGCCGAGACACAGGGGTCCTGAACTGAAGCATGTTCACTGCATATTGCAGAAAAGAATGTAGCAGAGCTGTTGGCCACTCAGGCAAGAGTGAAGGGGGAGTGACAGACAGTACCCTCGCTCCTTAGGAGCAAGTTCTCCTTCAATAACCTCAACAAAATCCTTGGGTAGGGGGAAGATTCTTATGTTCAGGGGACACACTTGTAGAGGTGTCCGTCCCCCCCCCCGGGTTTCATGATTATTAGCGGCAACCACAGTAACAGATTAAGTCACTAAACCTGTATCTAGTGTGAAATAAAGCCCTTTATTTTGCTCCCAGCCGGCTGGTGGCTGTGATGGGTGATAAGTTATTGAGGATTGAGTCCCTGCTAGAGTAGCATGAAAAACTTAAAACAGTGGGACTATCTTTTTCCTACTAGCTCTACGTGCTGTTACCTCATGACAGCTAGAATCCTGCCCCTGCTGTATGCCCCCTCAAGGGCACAAGTCAGCTCCTTTCAAGAGAAAAAGCCCAAGTTACCACCTTTCATCTCTGGAAATGCTACCCCCCCATCCTTGCATTCTTACCTGTGACCATTTCCCCCCTTCCTGTGGCCTTTTCAGAGGAGGGAGTCTGTCCTGTCACATTTGTGAACTCACTGTGTGTGTTTATTTTCCTGTATGCTTTCTCTACCACTAACACTAGTTAGATCCAATTTTCAAAGCAACTTTTTGTGTCACCAACATTCTTGCACCTTGGGCCTCATTCCTTACCAAGAAAGGACTCTACTTGCACATATTTAGATGTGTAATGATAGACTTTGCTTGCTCTTTTTTTAAAGGCTCACTTGAGGCGCCACCTGAAGATTCATGACCGGGTTGAAAACTACAACCCCCGTCAGAGGCGGCTACGGAATCTAATAATTGAGGATGAAAAAGCTGTTGTGGTAGCACTCCAGCCCCCACCTGAATTAGAGGTGGGGCCTACAGAAGTCATTGTGGAATCCCTCTCTCACAGCTCTCTGAGTGAAGAGATCCCTGTACAGAGACTCTGTTCAAATGAAACCTTCTCTACGACAGATGTTATTGAACAATCTCTTATCATTACTACAACAATCCCTGAAGACTGTGAATCATAGCACTTACATCCTTGTACATGCCTTTCTCTCTCAAATAAATGGTTAAGTTGAACTAACTGTTCATGAGGGTTTGATGTTTGTTTCATAGCCCATGATGTCAGTGTTCCCTCTAAGCTGTGCCGGCAGGCACGCAGCCCCTGCTGCTCACCCGTGCAGGGAACTGTCAGCTGCACATCGCCAGCAGCTGCAGCCCCTACCCAGTCAGACAGTCTTCTGGCCAGCTGGGAGCTTTTAAAATGAGTGTGCTCAGTCAGAGCAAGCTCAGGGTGGGAGAAGTCTGTGCATAGCTGCTCTGCTCTGGTGGCCAGGTAAGGGGGCTCTGGGGGGCGATGGGGGATTGGGGACAGTTGGGCAGCTGGCAGGAAAGGGCATGGGGTGTTAGGAAGGAAGATGTGGTTGGGCCAACTGAGGTGGGGAACTAGGAGAGCAGGCGTGTGGGTTAGGGTGGGAGGAAGGGATTGGGTTGGGTGGGGAGGGGGATGGAGAGGGCATTAGCCTGACAAATTGCCATGCAGTGACCACCATAACTGGATCAGCTGCATCAGCAACTCAAGGGAACGTTGGCCTATGTTCTCAAAAGTCCACTGCCTTCTAGAAAACATCCTATTACTGAGCTTCAAGCAGATGGGAAAGTGTCTGGCTGGGTAAGGGGTGGCACTTCAGGAGATAGTTTTTTCTATTAATCAACCATATGTAAGAGCAGAAGAAATTTCCCCAGCTTGATCTTGATAGATATTCGATTTCCTCTTGCTTAATACTGTTATCTTTTTTTAATATGAGAACTTGACTTCTCCCATTTCCACATTTAGGAACATATAACCTTTTATGGAGTCCTTTAGAAAAAGTGAAGTTTGTTTTAGGAGAAAAATAGGCATTCCCCATTACTCCACAGGTGTAGCAGCATAAAGAGTGTCTCCCCTAAGCCCTCCTTCCAGTAGGCTGTAGTAGCTGTTGAGGTGAAACATCACTCCTCACCACAGCCATATGAGATGTTAGTGTCCATGGATGTCATATCTTGTGTACAAGTACAGGGAGCTTGCTCTTGGCTAGGGCAGAAGTGGTGATGGACCTTTGCACAACCCAACAGCATGAAGAGCATTCTATACTTAGCCTTCAGATAAGAATATAATAAAGCTGTTTACTAACTCTGTGTTTGTTTGACAAACTCCAAAACCAGCTCTGGATACTTTAATGTTGGCTGGGTTTATCAAACCTCCTAAGCAAATTAGTTCCCAGATCCCACTGAATTTTAATTGGAATTGTACACTGAAAAATCCCAGTCTTAAGCACTAATACAATAGCTAATCAGCCTCCCTAAGAGTGAGCTTCCCCTTTCCTCCACTAGTTATATAGAAGGAACATCTAAAATGTCATTCTCTAGGGAGAGAAGGGTGTTAGATGTGATTGTGTAAATATATTCCATGCTGATGTAATATTTTTTTGGACCACCTTCTGTTTGTGAGGGAAACAAGCTTGCACAGCTCATCACCTCTCCTGGCCTGTCTTTCTTGTATTCCACTAACTCACTCCTCAGCCATCTAACTTTAGATCTGGCTTGGAATCATACAGAGGCAAAGATCTTGATCCTGTACTAAACTACATACTTCCATTTTGGCTAGAGGGGAGACAACCCAGTAAAAGCACATCTTGCTACAGAAGTGCCTTGGCTACTCCTACTCCCTACACTGCTGATAATGAAGGGCACAGCAGGGGATTCTTTACACTGCTGCTTCCATTTCGGGCTACTGGCAAAGAGCACAATTTGTGAGTTGTGACAGAAACTAGACTATATGCAGAAGTAGAGGCTTCCCCATTCCTTTCACCCCTGAACTCTATCCAGTAGTTCCATCAACCATCCTTAGAAAACTTTTGAAAGGACTTGGAACAAGAGCTGTTCAGGACTGCTCTATGTCAGGGCACTCTAAGATCTCTTTGAGATAGGGCTCAATAGAACCTGGGCTGCAGGTCACCCTGGCAACTAAAAGTTGTAGGCGGGCACCTAGGAGCCAGCTGTGTGGGGTGTGCTTTGTTCTTGTTTTTTAAATTTAGGAGCTGGCTGTTTTTATTTTTAGTCACTAGAGGGTGCTCCTCTACTGCATGTTCTCTGTGGAGTTAGGTAGTCCAGGGCAGTGGTTTTCAAGCCACGGGTCAGGACCCAGTACTGGGTAGCAGACCGTCAGGTACTGTGTGGTGGGGCTCTGTGCCACTGCCAAAAAACTGGAATGCATTGCTCAAAGATGTTGGGTCATGGACATAAATTATTTTCTTCAACTGAGCACTGAGGAAAAAAAGTTTGAAAACCATTTGTCAGGGAAAATGCATCAGATGAGCACCCTCTAGTGACAAAAATCACCAGCTCCTGTAGGTATTCCAAAACAAATGAATCTAGTGGCACTTTTAAAAGATTAACAAATGTATTTATTGAATGAGCTTTGATGGGAGAAAACCCCACTTTGTCAATCACTTGAAAATGAAGTGGCATTTTGGCAAGGAGTGGGGGGTTCAGTGGCAAAGGGTGTACAGGCTAGGTGTCTTGCTTTGAAGCTGGATGCCTGAGTGGCAATTTTGTCAACCTCTGTCTTGTGTGAAGGTTTGACACTGCAAGTCTTCAGTAATTTCTTTAAAACAGGTGACTGCATTAATTAATATTTACATGTTGGTACTCAAATTCAGCATCACCATCTGTACAGATAAGGGACAGACAGTTGAGCTGATTTAAGTTCTCAGTCAATAGCAGGTTATTAATTCCAACCACAAAGATGCATGAAGTAGAAACCTACACAAAGTAAGTTCTCAGCTGTTTAAGGGTCATCACAGAAGGATACTGAACAACTTTAGAATATAGTAACACTGAATGGCTTCTATCGGTGAGTCTGGTCCTGTCACTTTTTACACTGTAGGCTGTTTGCACAGCTTGTGAAAAGTCATTTTGTGCACTTAAGGGCTCAAGACTGATGACCACCTTTACAGCTGTTGACAAAGCACCTAAATTTCATGATGCAAGTTCTCCAGTAAGAGGTAGATATGCATCAGCTGAGAGGCAATTTAAGAGGAACTGAATTTCAGTAACTGGACTCCTTGAATCCCTTGCTACCTTTACCAAAAGCTGCAGAGAGTGTAGTTGAAAGTTGCTTTGGTTCTGACATCAGTTTAATTTAAGAAGTTTAACAATACATGTCAGGATTGTTTCAAGTTATGTCAGCAAGAGCATTCCACAATGTAGCTGATTAGATTCCAGAGTGGACTATAGCTTAGAAAAACAGTTCTGAGTTATTTCTTAATTGCCATTATACCATACCTTGGTCCCTCAACCTGATTTTTCTGGTTACCACGAACTGTCCCTCTTAGAATATTAAATTACTCATATCACTTAAAAGTGGGACCATATATTGCTATACTCAACCTGTGATAGCTATGCAAAAGCTCTTTTAGGGTAAGTTCATTTGTAATAGATGGCAAGAAACATTCTAAAAATTATAGTGGAGCAAAAAGGGGAATTGTTTGAACAGTATTTTATACATCATGACTAAAACAGCTTGGAAGAGAACTTTTAAATCATACTACTCTATGGGTGAGAAAAGACTCTTCTACAATGTTTACACTTTGGAAAGCAACTACTTTGACAAAACATGCATCAGAGAGACCACCACAGACAATTTAACCCTATCAGACCTACAGAGTCACTGAGAGCTCAACAAAATGTTTACATTTATCGTGATGTGTTGGGGTTGTACAATTTTTTTTTTTTTAAGCTTGATCATTTCAGGTAAGTTTAAAAACAGAAATGTACGTGAATAAAAATCCAAAGTCTGTCAACATGTAAAATGCTTTTGCTTTAAAAGATAGTATTTAAAGGTTTGGACACAATGAAAATCTACGAAAAAGATTTATAAATACAAACCTAAAATTATTCATCTGGGTTTGAAACTGCAAGATGAGAGAACACTACAATATGAGAATGTTATACATAAATATACTTTAATAGTTCAGCATAAATACTTTAGTCTACTATGCAAATTAAGTTATACTAAACAACATGGAGGCAGCAGTATTCCACATCTTAAGATAGACTTGAATACATGTCTTAAATAACTGGTACCCTATTGGACACCATATGGTAGTGTTTACCTATCACAGTAATTGTACAAGTTCAGTAGAAGAGTGACTGACTTGAAGTTTCTGTTAACTTTTGTGGGGAAACAAATTGTTGGCATAGCCTTCTAGCACTAGAAGTGAAGACACTGCATGAATTCACTGTTCAAAAGCATCTGTCCAAGGAAACAGGCAAGCTTTACCAAAATGAGCACTTTATTCTGCTCAACATTAGCATGAGAACAGAGCAGATGCTAGAAGTGAATATGTAAAAAATATAATTTCAGTTACAGAAACATTTACAGAGCTGAGAACCTCAAGTAAGAAAGCTATCCTATGGTTTATTTTTTTCCATAGCAGCCTTGACTAAACAGGAGCTAAGGGGAGAGAGAAACAACTTTCTTTTTTGTCTAGGTTACTGTAACATTTGATTACTGGTTACTATAAAATCTGTGATATCAAAAGCCTGACTGAGACAATCAAATGATCCAGTGATTGGTATTCCCAATTCCCAAGTAGGAAACTCAGTTTTTTGTTCTTTTTAACTAGTAGCACTACCAAGGGTAAAAATGGAACATACAACTCTGGAAGTGCCTTTGCCTAATATAGAAGGAGTGCCTACCTCCATCACCTCGTCTAGCCATTCTTAGCCAGTAAACTGATGACATTCATGACGTGAAGATCTAGCAAGAGCTTTTGGAGCTGGATCTCTAGGACTCCCTCAACACATGTGGAGGTTTCCAATGCTAAATAGACAAAAAAAATTAAAAATTTGCCAAATTTATCAAGTTTGTTTGCATAGTGTCTTAATTCTACCCATTGTGGGATCTTGGTAGACATAACTCTGCCAACACAATCTAGCACACCATAACTCTGTCTCAAGTTACATTCTAATAAGGCACCATCAACAACTTATAGAAGTTTAAGAATGGCCCCCTGGGGAAGACTCTCTCCTCAAAATTTGGCATAGAGAGAGTGTTCCAGAGAGAACTGAAACTCAACAGCTGAAGAAAATGTTTTATTCCTTGGGAGCCTAGAATATATCAAGTCAGTTGGGATATCCTGCTACGTCTTCAACATGAAGAAGCCTAAAGGTATGTGTGACTGAAAATCTGGACGTCCTGTGAAGGTGAAGTTTAAATTTAAACAACTCTCCCACTGAGAAAGTAAACAGCTATAATCTTACCCACTGTTCACTTCAACACTGTTTCCTAAAGCATATTAATACTTGTTTTCAGCTAGATCATACTGCATTTTGAAATTTAAGAGCTTTGTAGGACCAATCAAGCATTCCATGAAAGAATCAGCAGGAAATTTCCTCTTCAAGTGAAATGTGTTTGATCAGGTTTTTAAAGGTGCAACTTGACAAAACCCCAACTCAGATGATTAGGTGAGGCTGTTTCTGCTTTGAAAAGGGGATTGGACTAAATGACTTCTCCAGACCCCTACCAACCCTAGTCTTCTATGACTCTATGAGGTTAAATACTGATAATAAAATTAACCCTTCCAGATCACTTTAGTAAATCTGCAAGTGTAACTTACTAAGTAAAAAAGCAACACAAATCGAAAACAAAATTCAGTCTCTAAGCGTCATCTAAGAGCCCTGATTAGCATTTACCAACTGTTCAAAAATAATATCTGCTATAAATTAAGAATTTGTGAATTCTCATATGTAACATTAATATTTTAGTAGGTTCTGTCACTCAACAAATTGATTCATTTATAAACCATAAATTTACCTTAGCCACCATTCTTCATCAAATGCTTGAAGCAGACTAAAGTTATTTTTCTATATACCAAATACTGTGTAATAAATTACTTGATGCTCAAATCCACAGAACAGTTCTCAAGGAAGCCCTTTTATGTTTCATCCTAACACCTTTTAAATAAGCTCTTCCCAAAAAATACCAGTCAAATCTACTTCCCTTCTGTCTAATTGTGAAACTATACTTCCTACACTTTACAGTATCCCCAACCACTATCTAGGATTTATATGCTCAATCTAGCACAAATGCTGGCACCCCTTGATATAGAAAAAGTTACCGGTAAGTTAGTCTTTAGAGCTTATGCAATATCAAGAGTAAACTGCAAATAACCTCCATAGACAATACCATATAGCCATGATTTTGTTGCTAAACTCAACTGCAGGCTGAACAGTTTGATAGAAACACTACCCAAATTTGAATGTCGATGGAGAAGGATGTTCTTCTACAAAAGATCTTTGGCATGATTCTCCAGCCCCTAAAGTTTCTCCCCACTTTTCCTTTCAGACAGACATACACTTAAAAAAGATACTGAAATGTATTTGACATTTCATCTGTCTAGGTTTGAGAATGTGAATCATTTTTGTAATGAAAAGTTTCTAACGAAAGACAGCTTTTTTCTCTAGCAGCAAACAAAAAAACAACCAACCTACCCACAAACCAACCAACCAACCACAACAAACCCACAAAACCCACACACAAGCTCTTTGGGATAATGAAAATGTCTATATAAACTCATAGAGTTATACAAGTTTTTAACAATTTATCCCACATTTAAGGCTGAGGAGGAGGGAAATTTCTAACTTCATGATTCTCAACATTAATATCCTGAGCTTTTTATGCCACTGTAATGTAACATGTTTTTCATGAAAGCATGAAAAGTAACCAATGTTTGTAGTGGCTCAGTATTTTTAGGGCTAGATATTTATATCCTCCTGTCTGCATATCTATAATGAACCCAAAATTTGTGGATGGAAAAGAATTTGCTGTCAGGCTACATTGGCAAGTTCATGCACAAGATGACTATCTTCCTCTAGAGCACCGAGCAAAGCATTAAATCTGGAGGTGTATCTTAGCAAACCAATCACTTCCCTTGCAGGGAACCTCTGGCATTAGGCAACTTTGAGCCTCCCTATCTTCTATGTTTCCATAAAAAAAAATAAAATTCACAGACTGAAATTTGGTGATAAATATGAAGTGTTGTGGCATGGAAAGATGCTGACTGTAAGATACTTGTGAAAGTTGTTTGATCATGAGCTAAGCAATGCTGCCGGTAAGGGCAACAGTGATGCTTGAGTTATAAGTGATATTTTTAAACACTAATTTTTTCTGGAATTCTCATCTCAGAGCTTTTCTGTGGCTAATGCTGCACCTTCTCCATCCATAGAAAAGTGCTGAGGGACAGTGCACTCAATGAGGCCTCTACCTTTCTACCAACTATGCTTCTACAACATCATTTTCATCTCTCTAGGTTTTCACTTCCTGTCTAGTTGCAATTACTGAACAATCCATTTCAGAGTTTCCAAGCCTCCTGCCCTCCTCCAAAGTGACACAGGTTATTTGTAATGCATTCACTTCAATCCACATAGATAAGTTTTTCTACTGTTAGCGTAACTCATTTAGATTCTGATTATGAAGATTCTGGCGCTGCCTGTTGAGGTTAATGGCATTATCCAGAGTGATGCTGTCGTCTTCTTGTGTAGTTTGTGGCATGAATTGTCGGAATATGCTGACACTTCCATGCCAGAAAGTGGGTTCAGGCAACTGGCCCACTATGCTCCATGTTCGAGTTTCTGGATCATAAGCTTCCAGCACGTCTGAAAGTTCAAATGTGTTATCGTAGCCACCAGAGACATATAGCTTCCCACCAAGCACAGCCAAGCTCCCCCCAACGTGAACCTACAATTAAAAACAAGTTATTAGATAGGACCACTCTGTCTTAACTAGGAAATCAATGAAGACCTGAAACTCAAAAGAGTTATTCAAAAATTGTAAGCAATGTCAAATTATGATGGACAAGTAACAGAAGCATGTAAAGGACAAAAGCAGAAAAACCAACAAACAAAATAAGATTAAACTAGCTAGAGACTTCAAGTATAACAAGAAAATATCTTAAAAATACATTCGAAGCAAGAGAAGACAAAGGACAGGGTAAGTCCGTTATTCTATGAGGAGAGAAAAACAATAACAGAAAAAGAAATAGCAGAAGCGTTAAATGCTTTTTTTTTTGTTTTGTTTTTCACCAAAAAAGTTAGCAGTGATTGGACAAAGAACATAGCAAACAACAGTGTAAATGGGGCAGGATATCAGGCTAAAATAGGGAAAGAATAAGTGAAGAATTACTTAGGCTGTGTCCACACAAAAAGATCTTAGAGCTGCACAGCTGTTAAGTCTCTCCTGCAGCTGCTCTATGTCCACAAGAAAGACCTCTCCCTCTAGCACAATTGAACCAACCCCAAAGTGGCAGTAACTAGAGCTTTTCACACTGGTGCTTCCATCAGATAACTTGTGTCACTTGGGGATGTGCTTTTTTCACACCCCTGAGTGACATAGGTTATACATACAGCTTCAAGTTAACAGGGCCTGATGAAATACAATCTATACTACTCAAGGAACTGGCTGAAGACATCTTTGAGTCATTAGCAAATATCTTCGAAAACTCATGGAGGACAGGAGAGATCCCAGAAGCAATAGTGCTGGAACAATTTGTGTAGCTGAGGTGCTGGGAGCCACTAAACTGAACTGTAAACTCTGTAAGTTATGGAAACCACTTCAAGATAGGGTATGTGGCTGGATGCCTAATTCCTGCATCTATGTCTAGATGACTGAAAAAATGCAAATATGTTACCTATCTATAAAAATGGGAATAATGACAACCCAGGGAATTACAGACCTTAAAGCTTAACCTCACTCACAGGAAAGATACTGAAGCAAATAAATAATATATAACCACTTAGATGATGATAAGCTAATAAAAAAACAGTCAAGATGGATTTGTCAAGAACAAATTAAGTCAACCAATGTAATATTCTTCTCTAGCAGGGTAACAGGCCTTGTGGATGGAAGAGAAGCACTAAGTGTGATACATCTCAACTTCAGTCAAGTTTCTGGTATTTCACATGACCTCCTCATAAACTAACTAGGGAAATACAGCCTAGAGACAAAACCTACTATAAGTTGGGTGCCCAATGGCTTGAAAAACTGTACTTAGTGAGTAGTTATCAATGGTTCATAGTCAAAATAGAAAGGCATATTGAGTGAGTTCCCACAAGTATCTGTCCTGAGTCTCGTTCTATTCAATATCTTCATAAATGAATTGGATAAGGGCACAGAAAGGCCACTTACAAAGTTTGTGAATAACACCAAGCTGGCAGAGGTTGTAAGCTCTTTGAAGGACAGGATTAGAATTCAATGATGTTGACAAGGTTGAGAAATGGTATGAAATAAACAGGATGAAATTCTGTGCAGACAAATGTGAAGTACTACACTTTAGGAGGAATAATCAATTGCACAAATACAAACCAGGGAAATGACTGCATAGTAACAAATACTGCAGAAAAGGATCTGAGGGTGATAGTGGATCACAAACTCCATATATGTCAACCGTAAAACATTGTTGCAAAAATTAATTAATTAATGGAACGTATAGCCAGAGTGTTTTAAGCAAGACAAGATACAATTCTGCTACTTTATTTAGCACTTTTATGGTCTCAAAATTGTGTCCAATTCATGACACGAACTTTTGGGAAAGATGTGAATTAATTAAAGAAAATCCCAGGGAGAGCAACCAAAATGATAAAGGCCTAGAAAATATATCCTATGAGCAAAGACTGAAGAAAAAAAAATTGGTTTGTTTAGTCTGGAGAAGAGAAAACTGTGGGGGGACATGATAATAGTTTTCAAGAACGTAAGAAGTTGTTATCAAAAGAAGGGCAATACATTGTTCTCCTAAAACACTGAGGACAGGACATGAAGCTGACAAGGCTGCCTGCCTCCCCTTAAGGAACTGGATGGGACAACAAGAAATCAGGGCAGCTGGACTCTGATCCCAAGGGCAAGAAGCCCCAACTGGTTTCAACTCGCTTCCAGTGTGGAACAGGGCAGCAAGAAGGCTCAGTCAGCTTCCCCCCCCACCCCTCCATGCTCCTGACAGGGACAGAGAGTGGAGGTTGGGGGTGACCCACCAGGAGCCTGTGGAGCAGCTAGACTTCTGTCAGGGAGCTGCCACTGGACCAGGCTCTCAGTTCCTCTCACAGGCCCTCTTAGGTAAGTGAGAATGTTCCTGGTTAGGATGCTCACCACCAACCCAAGGAGAACAGTGTGGATGCGCACTACCGCAGTAACTGCAGTTGTTGTGAGTCAATCGACTGTGGATCAACTTAAATTTCTAGTGTAGACAAACCCTAATTCTAAGGTTTGTTAAGCACTGGAATAAATTGCCTGTGAAGGCTGTGGAATTTCCATCACTGAAGGTTTTTAAGAACAGGTTAGAGAAACACCTGTCAGGGGAGGTCTAGATAATACTTACTCCTCCCTCTGTGAAGGGGACTGGATTAGATGACCCATTGACGTTCTTTCCAGTCCAATATTTATATGATTTTGCCCATATAGGTAAGTGTCTAGTAGCTAGTCTAATGTCTAGCCTAGCAGATACTCCCAAATTTGTGGGGCCTCTGTTATTGGATTTTGCTTGTAATATGCTGCTAACACACAAATATAAAAGAACTGACAAGTCCCTCTCAAAAGCCCAGCAGCATTTACTTCCCCTAAAAGAGATACAATTCAAGAAGCACAGAACACCAGGACACACAGATCTCAATACCACTGTGCAGCTCCACCACATGATGGCTTAGGTACTTTCAACTTTCTACATCAGTGTTTTGCAACTGATGTGCCATCAGGTCTGAGCAAGTGTGCCATGAAATTTTTTGAAAAACTACTCAAAGAGCTCTGGATTGGCTCATTGGCTTATGAATATTCATAAGTTCATCTCGAAACTCTATGGTGGTGTGCCTCAAATTAGTTAAAGGTAACAAGGTTGCCACGGGAGAGAAAATATTGGGAACCACTGTTCTACATTGTGCATTAGTCCACGGTGAAGACACGTAAATGGTACTGCACAATAGTGTCACAAACTAAATGGCTATGTGGATTTTGCTAGTGCACACTAAAAGTTCCCTACTGTGTATTAATGTACTATTGTTTATGACATTATTGCACACTAGGAAGAATTCAGTGCAGGCCAGTTATTGTGCAACATTCCAACATGCACTGAAATTTATACCCTTCTGGCATAAACTAATGCACAGTGCAGACAAGTATTGTTCTCTATTTGTCATTTAAACTGCAAATGCCCTGAAGCAAGGACTACCTTTTTCTGTACAGAGCTGAAAATATTGTTTGTATTCACTGAGTTTGTTTTGTGTTGTGTCAGTGTTTAAATAAGCAGGTCACTCCTCTGCTCCCAAGAAGTTAATAATCCAAAGGAATCATTTCCAACAGTTTTTAAAATGAACTAATTGTTAACATTCTACCTGAAGCATAGGAGGGATTTTGTCCCATTCGTTCTTCACTGGATTGTAAACATCCACTTCAGCGGAGTCATCTCTGCAGAAAAGAAGAAATCACTTTTCAGAGAGCTGTAAAGGCTTCTCCCATTTCATCAAGCACAGGAGAAAATAGTCCAAGCAATGGTGTAAAATGCTGAATTAGCACTTTTACTTCCACCTTGTCACATTAACCAACTCATATGCATGCTGATCAAATGATACCTCCAACAAGATCCAAGAAATGACACACACACGAAACTCCAAAATCTGGCTCCTATATGGCAGCCTACAAGTCAAAAGATGGACTTAGTCCTTGGCACTGAAGAGTTCTGTACTATGAGTGGGCTGCATCATGCATAGGACTGCTTGTGAATTGGTGCTGGCGTTCAAAGAACACGAATAGCAGTTCCTTGCTCCTCCAAAGTCAAAATTGCACTTGAAAAAAATTCTGGTGGAATGTGAATTATAAAAGTTTACTCAGCTGCAGAAACTAATTGGATGCAGTGAACTGTACACTGGAGACTGAATGAGCCCAGAACACCCATGATTGTTTCTGCACCCTAGTGCATACAACTGTCCCACTGTTATTGAATCTTGGTACGCATGTAAGACAGGGAGCTAAATTATTTGCTTTATAAGTAGTACCTACAAGCCCTACTATTCTATACTGATAACTGCAGGGCAATCCTAAATCTGTTATTTAAATGTAATTTTTTTCCCCCCAGAATTTCCTTCAAATCTGTACTTGATAAAATAACCTGGCTTTGGTGATAAGAGTGCACAAAAACATTTTTGAACTTCTCCCTCATCCCCCAATTAACACAAAAAGGATCCCCATTGAACTGAGACTTCAGCCAAAGCCATGTTTAGACAGCAAGGGGAGAAAGGAGAGAGGTGTGTAATGGAAGAACTGACAACACCACAGCAATCCCACAAGGCTTCTTATACTCATTCCACTCATGAGACAGGAGTATGACAGCAACAGGTGAGGGATTATTGTGACAGAAATGCAATTTGCTGACATAAGAATGTGGAGAGTACAAGGTCAGGGCAGTCACAGCAGTACTTAAAGTTAAATCCAAGAAAGTCCTAACAAGAATGAGGTTGGAAGACTACGTAAGAGTACAGAATCTTCTACGTAGTTCAATCACTAATTAATATGAGCTTCCATTTTAACTGAATCAGCCTCAAGAACTAAATTAATTAAATTTAGAGTAAAAAATATGTATTTGGATGCATTCCAATTGGTATAGGTATCTTTTACTAGATAATTCAATCTCTGGCTATAAAGTCCTTTAAAAATTAGAATGAGAGAAGAAAAAATGAGGCCAAGTCAATTAGAAATGAATGTTGCATTTTTTATACATTGTTACTGGCTTTCCATGAACTCCCATTTCCTTGTTGCAATCTACAACAAGCACTCTAGTGAGGACAGTGATAAGATCATCTACTTATTCTGATCAAAGTGACAGCAACAGAGCTTTTGGAACTAAGAGGAAGTCAAAGTGAATAAGAATCTTCACAGACCACCTAGAGCAGCACCCTTCCAGACGGCAATTCATTTATCAGCCATCATGCTTCTGAAACTGTCTGGTTAGTATACAGCAAAATAAAGGTTTCTGAACTACATCTATTAGTTAAAAAAGGGTAGATTTATTTAGAATCATAGAAATATAACCTTCATTTTCTTGTTTTGAGTTATACTTGTTAATAATTTACCTAAAGAAAGCTGATTCTCACTAGTTGGTAACCATTAAAATATGTTGTTTTGCAACTAAATATGTCTTTTATACTGAATTTGGTGCTTCTTTTTGTAAACCAGGAGGATACACTATATTTGCTTAAATAAAGTGTATCATTATAAAGTATAATTTGCATTTATTCAGACTCCTAACTTTAACATTTTTAATTATGTTAGAGATACTAGTTTTTTACCTGTGAATAGTATCAACCTTAATTTGGAATTTCTGCTTCAATAAAAAAGTTCACGAAATCAGCATTTTAATTTTTTATTAGTTAAATAAACTACCTTACATACACCAGTACGTAAGAAAAAATGTATATCAAAACATGTTCTGCATTTACTAATTTATGAAAACAAAGCATTATCTGTAATTAGTGAAATGAACTGATTATTTCTGGTCAACACTGTCTTTCACCATCTTAGAACTAGTTGGTCTCAACTTCTCACAACCAGGTTTTATGTACAGATTGGAAGAAGAAAAGCTTTTCTGCTTTTTCTGACTTCCAATCCATTTATTAATTTTGACTGACCCTGTCATAAAACTGAATGGAAAAAATATTCTCTCTGCATTTGCAGAAGATTCTACTGCTATCTCGAGTTGATGTACCAGGTCAACAAACTCTGATTAGGGCTGCTTAGCCAGTGAATTCCACCAGATCAAAAGTTTAACTTTCTTAAAACTTCAGCAACAAACATATACTGCTCAATATTGTTTTAATTTAATATGGTTTTAATATATTGTTGTAAGTGAGGCCGTAATAGATTGCCAATATCAAATTTGAAAAGGTTTACTGTTAAAAACAAACCTTATTTAATTTTTTAAAAAGATCAGATTTAATTTTTTTAAAATGTAATACACTTTTATCTACCATGGTTTTTTAACAATACCAACTGCAACAATACACAAGTTTCCATATGGTTCATAAGGCACTTGCTTTATAACCAGTATCCTTAATTTGAGCAATTTTGGTAAGTAACCCCAGAACAGAGGCCTCTATATAGCAGGAAAGATGGTCCATGATAGTCAACCATTTATAAATCACTCTTATTTAACTCAGTTCTACAAACCCAAAGATTCTAAACACTTCAAGACACTGAGGAATCTCTTCTCCCCACTGTTGCATATATCAAAGAGAGCATTAATAGTCTCATGCACTCAAGTGAAGAGCGAATCCCTTCTGGTGTTTCTGCTCTAAAAAGGTGAAAGTTTCTGTCAAACTACTTCTACATAAAAAAGAGTTGTCATAATTTACAATGTTTATGATAACTAACAGTTCTACATGAGATAAATACTTCCAAGAATGAAAGTGAAAACATACTGCTTATGTGCTCGGAGAGAAACCAGGAGCAAGAATTCAACATGTGATTTCACATGCTGGTCTGAATAAGAACAGGGCATTCCTATCTCAAGGTTGTTTCTAATACAGAAACAATCCAACAGCCCAGTTTAGCTGATGCTATATTTATAGCTGTCATTAGGGTTAGCTGTAAAGAACAGAGAGAGATTTTTATTCTCACTTAAAAGAGAAAAGACCCATCTAAACTGAAAGTTAGCAATTTTGATTAAAAATTGTTTTCATGTATACAAACCTACTGCTCTGAGATTGTCCTTATAAACTGCTATCAGAAAAATACTCTTTTTGCAGCTGTTTTTCTTTTTTTTTCGGGGGGGGGCAGAACAGGGAGAAAGAATTTTCTCTTTGTGCTGTCAGGTATATTTTCTCAGTTGCTTGCCCAATGAACCACCAACGACTTTCTACAGTTGCAGCAACCCCTACAGAAGTTTATATGGCTCACTACTCAACGATTAGAAATTCTAACTCTTGAGCTACCAAGTATGCTGAAAACAATGAATAAAGTTGGCTCTGCAAGAGTACAGGACTGGTATTCTGATGAAAGAACCTTTTCAGTATTACTTGAACTGAAAGAATGAGAGAGAAAAATTCAGACAGACACTGAAAGCCAAGAGGCTGGACTCCAAATGCAGCAAATTTATTTGATATCTTTTGGTTTACTTAAAGCAGTAAATTTGTAATAAACAAAGCTTCTAAGTACTATTTTTAATGTACGTTTGTTCACACAGACACAGGATACTAGTTTAAGGGTTTCAGTGACAGAATGCCTGTCATTTTATTTTTAATTAAGTGGTAAGTGTTTGAACCATTAGAACTCAACTCCCAATGCTAAGTAAATCCTAATTTAAAAATAAGAGAACATGAAATGAAATGGTTTCTTGTTATCTCATTTCACTTGAACTATCTATACTTAATTTTTTTTGGAGTCAATTCACTTCTGTGTGTCTACTTAAAGTAACAGGAGAACTGCACTAAAAGTCAAAAGAACTCAAGGATTCTTTCTAAAGTAGATTTCCCCAATTAGTCTGGATTTGTAAAACTGAATCCATTTCCCAAACTGAGGTTTTACAGCCAATGCTGCTATGCTATCTACTCCAAAAATTCAATCTATCATGGGCTGGGGGAACATAATATTACTTACCTTACAAAGTACATAAGTCCATTAAGAGTCACAGTTTTTGGTGCAAAAGACCATGGAGGCAGCTGTCCACAGTTCACTAGTGACCACAAGTCAGTTTCAGGGTCATAGCATTGTATAACCATGGATTCTTTGCCTGCTAGAGAGCCAATAGCAAACAGTTTGCCACGACAGGCTGTGGTAGAACAGTTGTCCATTGGGTACAACATAGGCTGCAAAGCCTCCCAGGCATCTATGGAGTGGTCATAACGTTCTGTGCTGTCTGAGGCTATAACATACAACAGTCCATCCAAGACTGTAGAGCTGTGGTATTCTCTTGCTTTCAACATTGGAGACACTTCTGTCCACTCATTCACACTGGAGTTGTATCTCCAAACACAGTCATAGAGCCTTGACCCATCTGATCCTCCTACAGAAGAGAGTGCATTTCAGAAGTAAATATTTTGCCATATAGCCACTCAACACAGGGGGTGGAGAGGAAGACAGAGGAGGGGTTTTATGTAATAATACCTCAGTTCTTTATCAGATATTCAAAAATATTACTACTTTTCAATACTATAAAAATTTTGCTACTTCCCCAACCTACTTGTTACTAAAATATTCAGACATAGGAAGAAAATGGTTGTTTGTTTCTCAACAATTTCAAGGCTAATGGTATCACTCAACCTCAGATTTATCTGGAAATTTCCCAACAGGCCTGTAAATTTGTCTCGCTTTTACTCAGAGATTTCCTCGTGTGATGCCCAGGCCAAATCTGTGTTATCAGCTCAAAATAAATATCCCAGGTTTGGCTAACTTACTAACTCTTTGGTATTTACAGTCCCCATCATACTCCTGACAAGAGGCCTTGGAACTGGTGACCCAATCCAAAGCAACTTTCAACAATGATTAGCCAGCAAAGGAGTCCATCTAACACTTTTACAATAGTTGACAACAATATCAGAGGAGCATACCTAGTATGCAAATTCCAGAAATCAAAGAACTGCCTGATACACCTGACCCAACTCCACTATTGCTAATCATACAAAAAACTGTTTCTAAGCTTTCTTTTGGCAACTATGTTCTTCGAAGCTACAGCTGTAATGTGAAATACAAAACAGTTATCCTTGTGTCTTCAGTGACGACAGATCCTGTATGCAAGTACAAGATTCTTAGATGAAGTCAGCAACTACAAAGAGTGTGAAAAAATGCTTAGCATACAGAGTTTCTGGTCAATCTTAAATTGTTTTTGAATAAAATTTTAAGTAGATTTCTTTGGATGCAGCAGTGTTAATACAAAATTATTCCATTTTAGCACATCATCATGTTTATGACACCACTTAAACTACTGGCATGCTTTTTGTTAAATAGGAGATTGAACAGCTTTCTGTTCATTTAGGCCTGGTCTATACTTACAACCTTTATCAGTATAATTATATCTGTGAAGGTCATAGATTTTGATGGCATGCTTACATGGTAAAAGACCTTGACTAGAACAGGCGTGGATAAAATTGGTTCACGGCCAGGTGCTAGCCATTTCACTTTTGGCCATCAGAGAGCGCTCCTCCATTACACTTCTGCAGTGGAGCTAGGCAACAGGCTACTAAAACTGGTCACCATGGCAACCAGAAACATAGATTTGTGGAGATCTGGTCTAGAAGCAGTAAAAAAGGTGGTAAAAAGGTGTTGCATACGGGATCACTTATTTCAGTCTCAGTTCTTTTACACTGGTATAACTGGGGGTAAGAATTTACTGCTTTATACTGGTATAGTTGAAGCGGCAAATCTGAAAAACTATCAAGGGCCAGGGAGTACACAAGAGAAAGAAACAGATTTTTTCTCTTAATAATATAAATCCATTGTTACGCTAAGCTCAATGGCTCTCAATGCTATTTGAAGCCTAGTATCAGAGGACCTTCAGGTATGTTTCTACCTTGAGTGTACAAGGTGTGTTTTGTGCTGCACCCAGTGTTATTTATTTTTCTCTGAGTTCTACTTTCAAGTGTTCTCTCACAGCAGAAGTTTAAAAAGCATCTAAAATCAGACTCCTGTCCTGTTGTCCTGAGGAGACAGTTGGAAAGTTAAACCAACATGGATCCTGTAATGCTGTCTTTATACTCAGTAGTATTAAAACAACAAGGAGTTGTGTGGCACTTAGTCTTAAAGTGCCACACAACTCCTTGTTGTTTTTTTACTGGACTAGACTAACACGGCTATCCCTTTTGAAATTCAGTAGTAGTAGTCATTATCAGCTGACAGTCTGAGATCAGCTACTAAATCTGTCCCAAAGCAAGAATGACTGCAGAAGGATTTCCTACTGCAAAATGAAAACTTGCATTTATGCCATAAACATCCGAATAGAATTTTAGACATGGTCCATCTGTGGAAAACCAATAACCTGAGTAGAAACAACTATTTTCATTACAAATGTAAATATTAACATAACTAAAATGTGGAAGAGTCTCCTGGACAATCAACCCCACAAGTTAAGTGCTCAGGGGGTTCTCTCTCTTTGTAGTCAAGTAAAATCAAGTACAAAGCTGCACACACACATATTTTCCTGTTCATTTCTGAGCCTCAAGCCTATCAGCAACACAGAACAAATCTGACCCATTAAACAAATTATAATTCTTAGCAGCATAAGAGACCCATTTCTGTTTTATCCACACGTTGCTCTGGCCTGTACTTTGAATCAGCCATGGAGCCCTGTGGGCTGTTAAAAATAAAAACATAGACAAATGCTTTTACACAGACTTGTACAAAAGTCTCCAAACAGAACAAAGTGTTACTGCACTGTAGAGGTGCTGAGGTCCTTCTGAAACAGGCAGTTGGAATGCCCATCTGTTTATAAGGTAAGCTACACACTTGTTCAACATTTTCAAAGCCGCCAAGGAATCATTTTCCCTGGCATTTAGAATAGCAACAAAATTGTTGCCAGCTTTTTACAAGAAATGCCCCGATTACAAAAGCACATCTCCCTTAAAGGAATCATTACTCTCCAAACACTGAATAAGCCATGCTTAACCTGCCCTGGGGCTGATGAAAACAAAAAGAGGGAACTGTTTTATAAAACTACCACTGCTGTGAAGTTAGGGGTCTTAAGTTCTAGCCTCTTCTACAGCTTTGCTGATGCCCTTTGATGCCTAACAAAGTACCCTCCCATCCAGTGACAGATCTGGGTTCCCTCCAGACTAATACCCATCTATGGCCCTTTCCAGAGACAACACCCCACATGGCATTAGATCCAATGCTCCCCTGTCCTTACCAGTCACATAGATGTCGTTGCCCAGCGCTGCTATGCTATACCCGCCGCCCAGGTGCTCAGGAAATTCAGCCAGGTAGCGCCAGTGCCCAGTGCGCGGGTTGTAACAATCAACGGTGACCAGCTCATCACAATCCCGGTCACAGCCACCGATGAGAACCAGGATCTCTGCCAGGCCAGTGGAGGGTCGCGGACGCATGCGAGCACAGGGCCCCCGGTCATGCCGGTCATAGCGGGCAGCCTGGAAATCACGGGCCTCTCGCAGGAGACACAAACAGGGCTGACAGTTTGCCACCAGAGGCTCACCCTCCACATGAGCTAGCAAGTAGAAACGGCGCACAAAGGGCAAGCGCACATGGGCTAGCAGCTGCGGCAGCAGCGGGGCGCGGGTAACCGGGTCGGCACGCACCCAACGAAGTGCCAGCTGGAAGGCAGCCTCCTCCTTGGGTACACAGAGCTCATCATCCCGAAGGTAGGAGATGAGCCGTGCTAGTGGCAGCCGCTCCAGCTGTGCTCCCAGCTCACCCACATGGCGCAGAACAAACCGGTGTGCAGCAGCTGCCAGGCCTGGGCAAGCAAAGGCCTCTGCGAAGTCCTGCATGTCCAGCGCATTGGCCGGCTCCAGTTGCTGGGCCAGCCAAGCCCCACACGCCTCCTTTACAGCTGGAAACTGTAGCAGGTCAGCGGCACGCAGCAGCCGCTCTGCGATGTCGGGGCCCAGCCGCCCCACCCGACCAGTGTAGGCAAAGTCAAGCAGCAGCGCCAGGCACTCAGGGTCCACCCCGTGTAGTCGCACCCGCTCAGCCCGGGACTCCCGCAGTGACCCACCAAACATGGCGCGGAAGTAGCCAGAAGCAGCAGCCAGCACAGCTCGATGTGCTCCGAACTCACGGCCCCCAGCTACCACCGTCACATCCAGCAGGCTCCGCTCGGAGCGCAGTGCACTCAGACCCCGCAGCAGTGCCACAGCGTGAGCTGGTTCCCCGGAACCCCCGCCTCCTCCTGCTGGACTCGGTTCCATGATACGTCTGCAAAGGAGGCAACACACAGCAGGTTAGTGAGTGGTTTCCTGGGTGTCCACAACCCCAATAAGGACCAGACCAGGCCTGGCCCAGCCCTATCTACATGTAGATCCCACTCCCAATCCCCAGGCATCCACTCCATGGCACCCATGGGTACAACTGCTCCAGTTTAGAATATTCCAGTCAATGGGAAGAAGGGGACTCCTTAACTCATTCCATCCCCACAGACCCACTTTAAATGGAGCTATGTGGAAACCACAGGGAGTTGGCAAGCTTCCCTCTGCAGCCAGGGAAGTGCGTCTGGAAAAATTTTGTCCTCGCCTACGCAGCCAGCACAGCCTGAAAGCAGAAGAGCCTCACACTTGAAAACCAAGGCAGGTGAAAAGACCTGCTCCAACTTTTTGTTTTGTTTTGTTGTTTTTTAAATGTGGATGGTGATCGAGATTCTTTGAAAACAGGTCTGATGTATAATTTTCAGTTTATTTGCATGCATGGTCTCAATTCCCTCTATAGTACAAAGTTCACTCAGGAAGAAGGCGGCTTAGCAGCATAAATGCACAGTATCTATCACTGTTCTGCTAGTCTTTCTAGGTTTCAAATATATATTTTGTTTGAATGCAAGTAATTTCACACCTCTTCATTCTGATTTAACCCAACCCACCCTCTAAGGCACTTTTGGGGACTGGTTGTCACTGTCAGGATCTAGTAAAGGAAGAAATGAACATCACAGTAAGAAACAGTTATTTAAATGAGAATGAAAACAAACGGAAAGTTATAGAAGAAATAAGCAATGAAACATCTTATCTACAAAACTGAGTATTTTACTTCACTTCACCAAATGGACAAGTTGTAAAGAAACTCTCAGCTACAAGCTTCTGTTCCTCACTGAGCTCCAACAGTAAAGCTATGTAACTACAGGTCAGCACAAAATGTTTCAGTTGCTTTTATAAGCACTCTGGGACAAGTCACCAAGCTGTAAACATTTTAACGGCAGCTCAGAACAATGCTATTTATATGCCTTCAATAATGGGAATACCAAAACCTGGCAAATATTTAATAATAAAATACTGAAAGTCAATCTTGAGCAATCAAGATGTATTACTCATAGGTCAGATACATTTGTTTTCTTATTTCTCCCCTTCAAACCTTTCACTTTCCCTCTTATTTTGGCCTCTCTGACACTATAGCAAGGGACATTTTTAGTACTCAGTTGCAGATTTGCACATGGGATAATTACAGTGTCTTCAAATCAAATCAAGTAGAGAACGTTGTTTGCATCCTATCATCTGCACTGCAAATCGATGCTATTAAAATTCTTCATTAGATTGATTCTCCAGGACAAGTATTTTCACAGAACTGTAACAAAGTGAAACCCTTCAATGCCTGATGCTGTGTTCTTTGTGCACTCCAAACAGCCACCGCAGTCAGTGAAGTAAGCAGCTCCATTCACACCAGATGCTCAGCTGCAAGGACTGCTGTGCACTTGCAAGAACTGTTAACACAACTCGCAGAGAATCAAAAAAGAAGTCCTGTGACACTTTGAAACACTGACAAATTTTATTCCTCACATGACCTTTCATGGGTAAAATCCCACTTCATCAGATGCATGAAATGGAAACTGCAAAAGATAAGTTACAAGGTCAATTCAGACTTTTTCAAGAAACCAAGTAAGTTGATGAAGTGGGATTTTACCCACAAAAGTGCATGCGATAAATAAATTAGTCAGTCTTATAGAAGTGCCACAGGACTTCTTGTTTATTCTGCTGAACTAGACTAACACGGCTAGCCTTCTGAAACTTGTTACCACAGAAAATCAATATCATTAAGAAAATGAAATGTACAATCTTCATGGTAGTGACAAATGGCACACCTTGGGGGTGGCACAGCAAAAGCTTTGTTTTCTTACTTCAGCACCCACAACATACCTATAACAGAAATCTACTTTAGGACATTCACAAATAACAGCCATGTGGCAATATGTCTCCACAAATGAAGTCCCCCACTGCAAGAATGCTAGACAATACACAAACCAGTTGAAAATACCTTAAAATATAATTATAAAATAGCTTTGTTAGAAGCTGACTCTTGAGTTAAGCAGAACTACTGTAGTTATGTGCACTACACTGCCAAGGCCAACCCTAGGAACGATAAAAGGGAAAAAAATGGTTCAGCAAAGAGAAACTCTTCCTGAGTCAGGGAAACTGGACAAGCTGAAAAGCCTTTAAAACAGTCCTATCGACATTCCTCAAATATGGAACCTCTAGAAGATGAATTACGTAAATCGCATTTTTATACTTCAGTCTGACAATACAGATTTTAGAAAGAGACTCTATATTCATAGTTCCTATGTATAAGGCTGAATCAGATATGGTCTGTGTGTTCACAGACCAGGATAAACTGAAATAAAAATTTAAATCAGATTTTATTCATGTTTTAAATAAAAAGCAGGAAACCTTATTTTAAATAACTGATTTTAATCTTATTATGTATTTTTACAAACTGCCTAGAGGATTTTGATTGAGGCATTTGGGGTTATTAGTAGAGCCCTGCAAATCCGCAGATATCCGCAAATATCCGCATCAGCGGATACAACACGGATATCTGCAGACCATTTCTTGTGGATGCAGATTGGATATGGATCCACATATTTTTATCTGCACAGAGCAAGTGCCCTGCAAATAAGCGGATATCCGTGGGTATCTGCATATACAACATGGATATCCGTGGGCCATTTCTTGCGGATGCAGGTCAGATACGGATCCACGTATTTGGATCTGTACAGGGCTCTAGTTATTAGTTAAGAATGATGAGCTCTCATTATATATATATATATATAAATTAGTAATGAAACATTATTAGTACATTCGTCTTCTTATGGTTTTAATACTCTTAACATCTTATATAAATGTCTTTAATATATTTAAAGAAAAAGCTAGAAAGCCAAGCCATATTTATGCAGGAATTGTTAAGCACTCTAAAGGAGCAATAGTTGTTATATGTTAAATGATGGCATAGTACAGCATTAATGCAATGAAGTAGGAAACTAAAACAGACTCTCTCTAACTCCCATTTGGCAACAGACTTCGCCTCATGTAAGAAGAGATTAAATGTATTCTCGAAAAGTCTATCAGATCACCTTTCACAGTCAGAAGAAGATACGATTGTGTAAGCTGGCAAATAGGAAATGAGACAAGTCAAATAGCAAAAACATTTTAAAACAACAGAACTCTCTCAATACTGAACGAATCCCGAAGAACTAGAAAATCTTTAAAAAAGCAGTGGGTGAGAGAAGACATGTTACAGGCTATGTCTACATTGCCCAGCATTTTCAAAAAACACTTTTCCCAGGATAAGTATTTCAAAATAATTATCTCAAAAAAACTTTTTTACAAAAATGTTATTTCTGGACAACAGTCTGGGGAAGGCTCGTTGTCCTGAAATATCGTCCCCCCCCCCCCCCCCCCGGGAAGTCTACACCGGACTTTCTTTTTCGAAAAAAAGAAAGTCAGTGGATGAGATAGGGAGGATTTTCCCCAAAAAAGCCTTTGCTATGTCCCACAATGGCTTTTTTTTCAAAAAAGCTCTCTCAAAAAATGCCTTAAAAAAAAACAAAACCATTAAATCACGTTTAGCATTTGTGAAAAAGCGCTCCGGTATTTCAAGATACCGGAGTGCTTTTTTGAAGAAAGCCATCGCTGGACATGGCAAAGGCTTTTTTTGGGAAAAATCCTCCCTATCTCATCCACTGACTTTCTTTTTTTTCAAAAAAGAAAATCCAGTGTAGACTTTCTTTTTCAAAAAAAAAAAAAAAAAAAAAAAGCCGCAGTATTTTGGGACAATGGACTGTTGTCCTGAAATGGCATTTTTGAAAAAAAGTTTTTTCAAGATAATTATTTCAAAATACTTAACCCAAAAAAAGATTTAGTTGAAAATGCTGGGCAATGTACACATACCCACAGAGTTACATAAAACAGATGAGCTGATAGTTATTCCGGAACAACTGAACCCTGCAGAAGAAAAGCAGTGGAATAACTAAATGGGCTAGCCTGAAAAAAGAAAAAAAAAAAAGGCACTGTCCAAGAGCAAAGCAGTGAGACACAATGAGTATCTATCCCAATATAATATTTAATGTAAAGCAACTTTATTTTCCTAATTTAAACTTGATTTTTATGTAAATAGAATTTTTATCTCTTCCATGGGCGATTTGCAGTTTACTCTATCACCTCAAGAAAATATATAAAACAAAGAAAAATAGCCATTTAACCATTGTTGTGTAGCAACTAGCAGATGCTGTTTTCCAGAGCTGTGCAGAAGCAGGAATGGAAGAGATCTCGAGAGGTTTCCTTGTCCAGTCCCCTACACTCTAGACCAGTGGTTCTCAACCATTTCCAGGTTGTGACTCACTTGGTGGCATATTGTGATAATACACGACACACCAGCCCACTCCTCCCAAAACCAAATCCAGCCATTTCCCCAGCTCTCTGTGACACACTTACTATGTGGTAACACTGTAATGTGTCCCAACACAGTGGTTGAGAAACACTGCTCTAGACCAGTGGTTCCCCACCGGTGTGGCATGGCGATGCCCAAAGTGTGCTGTGAGCATCCCTGAGAGCTGGAGTTAAAGTTCCCTCCCTGCTCAGCCCAGCCACCTGGGCTGTACAGGGCTGGGAAAAGACAGAGGTTAAAGTAAGGGGTAAGGCATCGGAACACAGTTCTGGGACCCCCTATTTTTAGGCAGGCAGCCTTCCAGCCCCCCTAAAAATAAAGGAAGGCACCTGAACATGGAGTTTCAGGGGGCCCCCCAAAAACAGCAGGAGCAGCTGGAAGGCAGAGTTTCAGGGGCACCACCTTAAACCCTGCTCCACCTTAAGCTCAGCCAGCAGTGAGCTGGGGGAGGCTGGGAGTGTGTGAATCTCCCCCTGTAGGGTGGTGCAGCTTGTGTCAGCCAGCCTGAAAATAGCCAAGGTAAGGGCTTTGGGGGGAGGGCTGCTGAGGGTTGTGTGTGCAGGTGTGTATGTGTGTAGCAGAGGTGGGTGGTAGTGGATGTGTAGCAGAGGGTCTGGAGCTGGGGTTGTGGGGTGGCTGTGAATGTAGGGGTATAGCTAGGGGCTGGAGGCCTAGTTCTGGCCCCTGCAGTGATGGGTGGGTCCATCACAGACAGCAGGGGGATGCAGAAGGGGAGGACAGGACCCACTGGTGTGGTAGGGAGCACCAGTAGGGTGAGGATTTGCCCTGGGCAGCAGGGAGCCACTGTGGAGAAGCGGAAGTGGCTGCTGCATCATGCTCCCCTGCCCTACCTTCCTGCTCCCTGGATTCCCCTCTGCCCCCCATAAAGCCACTCTTGTTCTCCCTTCCTCTCTCCTCTTGCCACCCTTGTGCTGTTCCCCCCATGGCTGCCCTTGTCCTCTTTTGCCACCCCTGCCCTGCTCTGCTCCCCAGACTCACTCCTGCCACTGCACACAACTCCCGACCTCTCGTGTTTTGCCACCCCTCCTCTGCTACCCCTACTAACCCACACAGTAGCATTTCCAAAACACTGTGCCATGGTTCATGAATATTCCTAAGTAATTTAAGTTAATATGAATAGCACAAGCTATTCATGAGTTTTTTAATGGTGGTGTGCCTCGAAAAATTTGAAGGTATCAAGGTGTGCCACAGCAGAGAAAAGGTTGGGAACCACTGCTCTAGACATATCCCTATACATATGATCACTGTAATTTGTCCAAGTTCTATTTCATAGTAAACTAATGTTCCCTGTAAGTTGTGCAGGTGCACAGCCATTGCTCACCCACACAACCATCACTGCCACCCACACACAGCCAGCAGCCACAGACCCTACCCAGCACAGAAAACACATTCTTCTGGCCCCAGGGAGCTGCGCCAGACTGGGGGAGTTTCAAATCTCTTGCCCTGAGCATGCTCAGCTGTGTGCTCAGGGCAGGAGCAGCCTGTGGCCAGGTAGCAGCTCCAGCTGGCTAGGATAGGAGGAAGGGGCTGGGGGGCTTGCCAGGGAAGGCCCTGGGGACTGAGGCGCCAGCAGGAAGGTTAAGGAGGGGTCAGAGGAGCCAGCGACCAGAAGAGTTAAGGAAAGGATCAAGCAACCAGCAGCCAGCTGAGTTAGGGAAGGGGTCTGGGCTCAGGTAGCTGGCAGACAGCAGGGAAGGGTGATACCTCTGAGCCTGCCTAAACTGGTTGTGTTATCCCTGAGCCCCAGACTCTGATGAGCATTAGTGGCAATTTCTTACAGGTTTGTGATGGGCCCCAAGCTGTTCAATATATATTCAGCCAGTCCATAGGAAGGGTCCACGCAGGTGATCCTAAGGCAGGTGTTTTGTACACTAAGAAGAACAGTGTCTTCAGTCTGCTCAAGATCACTACATGGCTGGGAACACTCTCATTGCCCGTAGCTTCTAAGACTGGCTGTGATCCAGACTACTTAGGCTCCAGCGAGCCCTCACTCTTGCTTCAGCCTTCTGTTCTAGCTGTGCCTGTTCCCATGTTAGCCAGCCCCTGCTCCAGCCTTCATCTTGCCTTGCCTTTGCTGGCTGCCTGGTGAGTCTGCCAGAGTAGTATGTGCTAGGTTGTTTTGAGAAAACATTGGCAATACAAAATCCCATTGGCAGTTAAGATGTGGTGTTTAGTAGCATACACAGCTATTCAACTGAGCCAGTGAAAGGGATCCAGTTTTTAGTAGAACTCCTGAGTGCCACATGCTGAGGAGGAGTGAGCCTCTCTATTAAAGACAAGGGCATCTTTATTTTGTCTCTCAAGGATAAGAGCCCATGTGTCGTTTGGTCCTGCCAATATTTCTAAATTCTGTGGGACTTGAAGCTTCTGTCCTGTGGCACTGTGCAGCCAGTAATCTCCGAGAAGCTAACTGGTTAAGGTGTTGGCCCAGAAGCTGGCTGATCTTTCTGTGCCCATTATCAGAATCCTTAATCCTCTAAAGGCTATAAGTGTTCCCTCAACTTGCAAACAGTAGGGGTTGCACAGTGGTTAAAGCAAGCACCAAACTCCACAAGCAAAAGTGTCTTTAGAGGCTGAGGCACCTTCTTTGTTTGTCCACAGCCCCTTTGTTTCTTTAAAAGATCTTAACAGACTGAATAAAAAAAAAATTCAATGACTATGGAGTATTGTTATTTGTGCATATGAAGGTCATTTTTCACATGACACTGTTTCCTCTACGCTGATTATGCAACTGAGCAAGATATGGATGGACTCAGGGAGCCGACAGGCAGCAGGGAAGGGACCCAGTGGGGGTTGGAGAACTTGCTCAGCTGCATCATCAACCTAGAGCAGTGGTTCCCAACATTTTTAAGGCTGGGGACCCCTTTTTAGCCCCCCCAAAATTTGAGGCCCCCTGTCTGCATTTGTGATGAAGTGGCAGTACTGCCGCTGGCCAAATCTGGCCCATGCTGCCGGGGAGCCAAGCTGCCACAGCCATGGCCCTCTCCCCCTGCCTCTCTTGGGGAACAGAGAGGCCCCATCCCTCAACCCCTGTCAGCAGTGCCATAACCACAGATTTTAGCCCCTGGGGCAAGCAGCCCAAAATGCAGCCTCCCCCAACCCCGGGCCTGATCCAGCCCCAGAGATGCTGGGGAGCTGGATCCGGCCCCTGTCTCCACCCCAACCTCTTCCCAATCCCCTCCCCCTACATTGCTGCTGGCTCCCCCAGTCACCGCTGACCACCGTCAATCATTCAGACACATACACCCCAGCCTCCCCTGACCACTCCAAGCCCAATTCACCCAGTGCAGCCCCCCACCAATCCCTTTCCCACAGACACCCACACCAGCCTCTGTCACCCACTCCCATCTGCCCAGATATCCATCTCAGCCTCCCCCACTAAGCCCATTATCTGCATGTACAGCCCCATCCACCCGAGCCTTCCCAATCCCACGTACCCCAATAACCTTAAAAACTCCCACTCCAGCCTTTCCACCCACCCAATCCCCCCAGACACCCATCACAGCTTTCCCCACCCAACCGCATGCCCCCAGAACACCCATCCTAGACTCCCCCATTCACCCATTCCAGAAGCTCCCCCCACCCCATCCCAACCCCTAAATACACACACCATCCCTGTCAGCTTCAACCCCTCCCCTTTATACCTCCAACCCTCTCCTGCCCACTCCATTCCCCAAATACTCCCAGTCTTCCCCCCACCTGTTTTCTTAACGTCCCCCCTCTATTTACCCCTAGTCTCCTCTTTCCCCCCATCCCTTAAATACACCCAGACTCCCCCTAATGGCCTAAACCCCTCTTCTCTACACCCCCAGCCTCACCATCCTCCTCAGGACCCCTTCCCCTGGCTTCCCTTGACCTGCCTTAGGATCCTCGGCTCTGGAGCTGTGCTCAGGGGCTGGAGCTCATCCAGCCAGGCACTCCCTGATGGGGAGGGAGGCTGGAGCCACTTCTGCTGCCCTGGCTTTGGCCCATTCGGCTTCTGCAGTTGCCAGGGCCAGCTCTGGGGGCTGCCACCAGGAACAGGCGCCCAGGATGTGTGCGCCAATCCAGATCCACCCCCACCAGGGCCCCCTTACCTGGTGGCCAGAACCGGAGTGGCAGCGCTGGCCACTCTGGTTCTGGGCTACTCCGGTTTCAGCTGCCAGGTAAGGGGGCCCTGGGTGGGGTGGAGGGAGGATGCGGACGGGAACACAGGTCCTGGGCGCTTATGCCTGGTGGCAGGCCCCAGAGCTGGCCCCAGTGATCCCAGGGCTGATGCGCCTGCCCTGAGCATGGGGCAGGAGATTTAGGCAACTCCCTGCTGGCCATGGGGAACTACCGTGGCCATGGCCTCCTCTCCCTGCCCCTGCTCCTGCCGGGGAGCAGGGGCTGCCACAGCCATGGCCCCTTGCCCTGCCCACTGGTTCCCAGTCCTCAAACTCCCCACCCCTTCCCTGGACAACAGAGCTGCTGCCAGCTGGCCTCCCAGCAGGCTAATCTCCCTGAGCATACTCTGTTTATGCTCTGAGCAGGAATTATTTTTTTATTAAAAACTCCCTGCTTGGAGGAAGCTCCCTGCTGGCCAGAAGCCTTGGTCTCCATGGCAATCGGAGACTCTGGCAGCATCTGGCCGCAACTCCCAGCCTGTCCACAGCCCCCCTGGAGTCACTCTGAGCCCCCCCACAGGGGTCCACAGACCCCACATTGGGAACCACTGGCTTAGAGGGAACATTGGAAGTAACCCCCTTTCCAAGGATGAGAGAAGAATTCAGCCTTTATGGCTCATTCATGCATTGACTGCTCTGCAAACATTGCCAATAAAGAGCTCAGTTAGTGTTTCTCATCCTGTGTCCATAATGGGAACATTATTGAAAACTCCAGCTCCTTTTTCACAGAACATCATATAGATATCAAATGTGCACTGCTTTCAATGACTATCTCAGCTTTCTTTAACAGAAATGTATAATTTCAGGTGTAAGATGCTATTACTCTGAATCCTGAAGCATTAGAGAACAAATCTCAGTTAACAGAGACAGTTGTAAAAGACTGACAGTAATAAGCCTCAGTTGATTTTCCTGGATTTAAGCTATAATTCCAGATAGTTATCAATACCAGCAGCACAAACTTTCTCATCCACATTGTACATGGAGTTAGGTTACTGTACTTGTGTGATGAAGTGGAGACATTCTTGGGATTTTTCTCTCAGTGCAGTGTGAATGCCTTAGTTTTACCCATATGTTACTCATGTCAGTGGTTCCCAAACTGTGGTCTGGGGACCCCCAAGGTTCTGGAGTTATTGCAAGGGGTCTGTGAATACATCCAGCCCCATCCGCTGCCCGCCAGTGATCCACGTTGGAGAGGGCTTTAAATCAGGGGAGGCAAAGTTACGGGCCGGGAGGGGGAGGGGAATCTGGTTCACCAAGGGCGCTGATCTGGCCTGCGGAGCTGCTGCCTGGGCTGTGACTAGAAGCCGTCTGCAGCAGTGAACTGTAAAGACAGGCTGCCAGAACAGTAGGGCAAGGCATACTTCTGACACACTCACAGGATCTGAGTCACAGCACAGGAGAACAAAGGAAGTACTCCCACCAATTCCGGCTCAGCTCTACTGAGGTCTGCCAACCAATCAGAGTCTGAACCACAGCAGGGCAGGTTGGCTTCGGAGAGCCATCACACTGCCCCCCATCCCAACTGTACAGAGTTGGTCAGCATGCTAATCTGATTGATGGCACATTACACAAATCATAAATTAAAAAAAGGAAAGTGGCTGGAGCCCACGTGGGAACAAGCCCAAGACCAGCCAGGACTGAGCTAGCCAAAGGCTAGCATTCTGAATGATTGACAGTGATGAGCGGGGGAGGGAGGTGATGCAGGAACCCAGTCTGCCTGCCTGTGACTGAGACTGATTTTTTTGCCCTGCTATCAGGAGCCAGGGGAAGTGGAAAGGGAAGGAGAGGGGGTGGGGTGTCAGGGAGCTGGTATGGCAAAGGGGAGCCCACAGGGTAGGGAAAAGGGAAGGTGTGAGAGAGCCTGAATGGTTGGGGAGGGGGAAGGGTTGCCAGGGGGAAAGGGTCAGAGAGCCTGTGTGGCCACATGGCCCACAACAGGTGTCCTGCCCTCCAATGTGGCCCCGCACATTGAATGAGCTTGACAGATCCATTCTAAATGAACTATGTTTGCCTACTGTGAGCAGCTACACCCTGCATATGTTCCCATCCCTTGGGAGAGGCGGGGACCAGGTCCTCCACTGCACTTTTGAGCACCACTGCCTGAAGTCAGTCCCTGATAACTATCATCATTTGGGGGTCCATGTAATTTTTTGACGTTAAAAAGGTGTCCTCATACTCAAAAAGGTTGGGAACTACTGACACGTCAAAGAAAACAGCCGAACCCAACTTGAGTGCAAAAACCAACAGCTAATTGTTTATTCTAAAATAAACACACTGCAGCGGGGAGAGCAGATAAGATGCTGGTCTCCACCCCTGAGATGCATTACAGAAACTTTTATAGCTTAACAGCTACATTAACATACATGCATATACATAAGTAGATGTAACAAGACCTAACATTCTCTAATTGGTACAAACTAATATCAGTTCCCTAAAAGGAATCAGGGTCAAAAGGGAAAATCTCGTATAACAGTCAAGAGAAACAATGTTAAAAGTTAGCACAATCTAGGCAGGTTTAATAAACAATAAGTCAAGGATGTCAGCACAACATGTGGAGAGGGAAAAACAAGGACATGGTAGGCTGGCACAAAGAGGTATTGATTACATTCTTTAGGTCTGCAGTTCTTCACCATATCTCTAATGGCACTGTTATTTGTCTTAGAATGCATTCCTTCTAAATCCTCTCTCTTTCAGGCCTGTTAAGCCATTCATGTCTCAACCTGGTCAGTTCTCAGTTAAGGGACTCTTTCACAGACATGTATCTGGTGATGGGACCTGGGTGTGTGTTCATAGCAGCGACCACAAGAGGGCGGATGGGCCTGCCCCGAGCCACATGTACACAAACAATTACCAGGACCCCTTAACCTGGGTCACCCACCTGCAAGAGACTGTAACAGGTTGAGGCAGGAAGAGACAGAAGGCAGTAGACACCTTGCCTGGAAAGGAGACAAAGGACTTGTGAGAGGCAAGGAAAAGCTTGGGGGGAGGGAAGTCCCTCATAAGGTGGCTCAGGAGCAGAGCCCGAAAATGGGCTCCAAGGCTCCCTAGCTGGTTGCTGCTATAATTTCTAATTAATATGCTAACATAGTTTTTCTATGTTGTGATCCTGAGAACTAATAAACTTTCTGATTTCTGTGCTAGCTGCAAATTGCTTCTGATTGCAAGGTAGGAAGCAGGTTCTCTTGGGGGGGGGGGGGGGCATGTAGGAACACTACAGAGTCCTGTCCAAGGGGACTAAAAAGGGGAGCACAGATGAAGCAGGGGTACTGAATATGTCAAGGCCAGATTCAGGAGGTGGATGTGCTGGTGTGTTGATTGGGGTGGGGTGGGGTGGGGTGGGGGAGAATGGAGGGAATGGGACATGGAGGCACACTGAACACTAGTGTCCTGACTGGCTTTGCCCTGAATGGCTCCAGAGCACTGTCCCACTTTGTGATGGGCTAAGGTCAGAGGGCCTCTCCAGTCATCAGTGGTATAACTAGTGCACTCAGGATATATGCAAAAACAAGACAGTGAAATAATGCACATCTTGAAAAAAACATAAGTAACTTTTCATCATGACCCAGAAGGAACCAGCTCCCTTTTATGCAAACCAATATTAGGATATTCGTCATGTCCAATTTCTAAATTAAGTTATTCTTCAAAAGTACCGTGGCATTAGAGAGGATTCTCCCCCAATATCTGTACAGTGATTGTTGATCAAAATTTGAGTGGCACACATCTTCTTTTCCTCTTTGATCTTATACATTATTTACTACCGTATATCATCGTGTATAAGCCGAGAATTTTGTGCCTGAAAATCGGCTTCAAAACAGGCTCTCGGCTTATACTTGAGAGATTACGGTAGACAGCCCCAGCCAGTAGTTTCCCTGACCATGTGGCAGGCTGGAGCCCCAGTGTTGCAGGGCGGCCATCTTGGCCAGTTGGCGGGGGCTGGGGCTGGAGTAAGGAAGGGACGCCGGTGTCTGGAACAGCCAAGTAAGGGGGCTTGGGGGGGGGGGGTCGGCCTGGACACTGATTCAGGGAGGCCAGGGAAGCGGCAGCAGGGACCGGAGGTTGGGGAGGGGGTCAGGGAGTTGGGGAAAGTGATGGGACAGCCGGGAGGGTTTGGGAGAGGGTTCAGGGAGGCCAGTGAAGGGGCGGCAGGGCTCGGGCATTTGCGGGGGGGTGGGGAGTCTGGGGAAAGCAGCAGGAGGACCCAGGGTTTTTGGGGAGCCCAGGGAAGCAGTGACAGGGACCGGGGATTTCGTGGGGGGCAGCTTGGCAGGCTGGGAAGAGCAGCAGCAGGGGTTGGAGGGTGACGAGGAAAGGGGTGGAAAGGGTGTTGGGGAACAGGGGAGCAACAGCAGGGCACTGAGAAGAGAGTGGGGGGCAGCAAGAGGAGCAGAGGGGAAGCAGTGAAGAGTCAGGGGGGCAGCAGTGAGGAAAGGGCAGAGAAGGGGGGCAGCAGGAGGAGCAGGGGAGGCAGCAGTGAGGGAAGAGGCAGAGCAGGGGGCAGCAGCAGGTAGCAGTGAGGGAAGGGTGGAGTAGGGGGTGGCAGGGAGGAGGGGCAGTAGGAGGAACAGAGCAGCAGCAGTGAGAAAGGGGCAGAGCAGGGGGCAGCAGTGAGGGAAGGTTGAAGCAGGGGGCAGCAGCAGGAAACTGAGAAGTGAGCAGGGGTGTAGCAGTGAGGAAAGGGCAGAGCAGGGGGCAGCAGGGGTGACGGAAGTGAGGAAAGGACAGAGCAGGAGAGCAGGAGTGAGGAATGGACAGCAGGGGGGCAAGGGAAAAGCAGCAGCAGAGATTTTGGGGTAGAGAAACTGTCAGAAACTCCAGAGGAAGACAGCAGCAGTGGGTGGGGATTTAGGGGCCAAGGCCAAAAGGCAACCTCAGCTTATCCCTGGGTGACCAATTTTAGCTTCTTTTTTGGGCTCAGAATTGGGGGTGGGGGTCGGCTTGTGCCTGGATCGGCTTATACCCAAGTATACACGGTAGGTTCTTACCACCCATTTTCCTAAATTCCGGGACAAGACAAATATGTAGGTATGCAGGCAAAGAAGGCAACACAGTTTCTCGCCCATAGATGGATTGGACACATTGCTATTGGCAGGAACATTACCAGCTTAAAGTAGGTGCCCACATGTTACTTTCACAGACAGGATGTGGCAAGAAAGCTGGAACTGTCTGGAACTTAAAGTGCAGAAGGCTACAATCATACAAGCTAAGTGCTCAGAATTCATCGTAAAATTTGAATGATCCATGCAACATGACTCAACCTGTGTTTCATATGAACAGTATTATTTAGCAATACAGTAAAACAATTTATTTGCTTTAAAAAACCCCCACACTTGTGTGTTCTGAGACACATTGACAGAGCTGAAGTGGTCTAAAATTAGACTTATCCACTCGGTTTTGTGAGCATGCATATGCTTCTCGTGTGTCCCTCTTCTCTGCCTACTCCCTTCTATGGAACAGGCAAAGGATTGAAAAAATACAAAAGAAAGTGAAACTCGAGAAAGGGGCACCTCAAAAGTTTTAGATATTAATAGAGGAAAAATGATTCAGCCACTACAAGGGAAAGAGAACCAACTTATGAAAAGGAACAAGATCTTGCTTGACACTTCAAAGAAGGTCCTCTTGTTTAAAGTTTCAGTGCTGGACCCTAAAGGAACTATTTTGCCCCACTTTATTTTGTTGTTCATAACATGCCAACTCTCAGTAGGCACAGGTTTGGCGATATTTTATGATATACAACTTGCTTGGTGTTCTGTTACAACAAGGAACTTGACTTGTTTTTATCAAATTCCAAAGGCATAGTCGTGTTAGTCTTGTCCAGCAAAAAAAACCAAGGAGTCACGTGGCACTTTAAGACTTACAGATTTATTTTTCGCATGAGCTTCTATGGGAGAAAATCCCACTTCGTCAGATGCTTTGAAGCATCTGACAAAGTGGGATTTTCTCCCATGAAAGCTCATGCGAAAAATAAATCTGTTAGTCTTAAAGTGCCACATGACTACTTGTTTTTATGACATCAGAACACTATAATTCAGCAAAACTAAAAAGGAGTCCTGTTGCTATTGAAAATCATGTGCTACAGATGCTCACTGTCTCCACCTAAAATACAAGACAGCAGCTGATTACTATCCTGGGAAAGAGATATCTAGAACTATATTAGTACCCCACCAGAGTGTACCTTCATTCCTGGATTATATTTTGGAGTAAGATTTTCTTTGTTTGCCAGATGCTCATGCCTTTCATCTAACTGAATGAGTTACAGAGTGTGAAGTGATCTTGCAGAATTTTATTTATTTACACACACACACACAGTTCCAGAGGAAAATACTAATGCTAATTTCTAAACACTTTAGCACTTTTCCTTATTTCAATGTTCACAACTGGGCAAAATTACAGGGAAACTCAGACAATAATTACGTAATGACAAAGATTAAAATTCAAAGAAGTTAAAGCTTTGCAGCTATCAAGACGCCAAACGTCAACAGTACACGTCAAAATCCACTAAGTAACCATCCACCCAGGAAACGCTGTCCTCAAGCAACATTTTTCTACCACTGGCTACCTGTAACTATTGTCGGTGAAAGGCCAGCGGGCAGCCACTCAGCAGTGTAACAGGAATCCCGCCCAGCCGACCCACACCCCCAAGCCCGTGAGCCGAGTATGGGGGACGGGAAGCGCCGCAGCGAAACCGGCCCGGCCCAGCCCAGCTCCCCGCGTTACCCCGCAGCCCCGGCCCCGCCTGCAAAGCCGCGCTCGGCCACGAAGTGAAGCAGGCGCCTGTGTCCGGCAGGGGAAGGGCGGGAAACGCCCGACTGGGCCCCGGAGCCGCAGGACACCCGGTCGCGCGGCCGCGACTCCCTACCTGGGCCGAGGAGGCCGAGCGAGGAGCCCGGTCAGCGGCGGAGCAGCGCGGGGCAGCCGAGCGCGGCCTGTCCCGCCCGTCGGAGGAGGGCCCCGCGCTGCGGGGCCTGGCAGAGCGGAGCGGCGGCGGCCTCGGCTCACAGCGCCCCCGGCCGCGCAGGGTCACGGTCACCCCGCCCGGAGCCCCCTCACGGCCCCTCGCCTGCCCAACCCCCGCCCGGCCGCGCGCGAACGGAGCGGGAGCCTCGTGTCCCGTCCGGCCACCGTCCCCCAGGCTCTCACCCGCCTCTGACCGCGCGCCTCCCAGCAGCCCCCAGCCCACCCGCTGGCGGCGGAGGCCCGAGCGGAGCAAGAGGCATGCTGGGAGCCGTAGTTCTTCTCAGGACTACAACTCCCGCTAGCCCCCGCCCCCTGCAGGGAGCCCCGCCGGCCTCTGGCCGGAGAACTACAACTCCCAGCAGCCCCTGCGCCTCACACGGAGGTGGCCCCCCCACCCCCTCCTCCCGCTTGCCGGTACCGGGCGGTTTGAGGTGTCGGCGCCGGCAGGCAAGATCGGGCCGAGTGGCCGATACCGGACCCGAGCGCCGGGCTGTACGTGGCGTCTGGACCTGCCGCCTCGGTCTCGGCTCCAGCTCTGGCTCCCGGCGCGGGGACATGGACCTCGATCCGTGCGCCTCCCCCTTCCCCCCTGAGGTGAGCCCGGGACCGTCTCGCCGCCCGCCCCCTCCCCCTCCCCCTCCCATCCCCGGCCGTGCCGCAGCCGGAACCGGAGCCGGAGCCGGGACCCGCTCCACGGCAGGGCCCCGCCACCAGCCCCGGGCACGCGCCGCCGCCGGCTCCCGCCCCCTCCCCGGGGATCCGCCCGTCCCCGGGCAAAGGCTCTGCCCCCCCCCCCCGGGCTCGGAGCCCCTGGTTCCGCCCCCGGGATCCCCCTCACTCAGCCCCGAGCCCCCATCCTCCTCGCCACCCCGAGCCAGCCATTTCCTGCTCCCTCCTCCCCACCGCCGCGATTTCATCCTCTTCCCTCCGGCCACAGCAGCCGCTCACCCTGTGACCCCGGCCCCCTCGGAGTCTCGCCAGCCCGGCCTGTCTGCAGCCTCACCCTCCCCCGTCCCCGGTGCACGAGTTTGGGTCTCCTCCAGTGCTGCTCCCCATGCAGGGACGGCCTCCTCGGGTGACTTTGTCAGGCAGTGTCCGGTGCGGACAGGAGAAAGGGGTGGGCGTAGGGAGAGGATTTCTCAGCAAAAAAAGACCCCAAAAAAACCCAACAAAAAAAAAAACAACAACAACAAGAACTTGTGTGGCACTTTAAGACTAACAGATTTATTTTTTGCATGAGCTTTCGTGGGAGAAGATCCCACTTCCTCAGATGCTTCGAAGATGAGTGACAGTCCCACGTATGGGTTGGGGTCATAAAACTATATTCTGTGTTCATTTGTAGCCCACACAGGGCAGGGCTGGAAGGATTACCGTGAAATTGGGTGTTGGATGGTGCTTTTGGGGCTCAGATTTTTAAAAAGTATTCTGTCCAGGCAGACTCTCCATGCGTACTTAGTCTGCTGTTTTCAGGTGCTTTGAATTCTGAGTAGCAGCCATGATGTAGACTTTGCACCAGAAGGAGACCAGCAGTTCGGTTATCACTTACATTAATAAGAGTATGTAGACTCCACAGTATCTAAACAGCTGTTTTACTGACTTTTTAGCTTCTTCCCTTTCTTGAATACTTGACTTGTGTTCAAGCAATACAGTATTAGACCCCAAAGCTGTTAGAAACCACTTTGGAGACAGGCATGTGGGAATAGCTAGAAGGGAAGTAAGATAAGCCTGAGAGAAGTCTGTTTCAGGGAAAAGTCCTGAAAAGTTTATTAAATGGCCAGATTGCCACATGGTACCCTCCCCTGCATTTTGACTATACAAGAAACACTCCAAAATTAATCTATTTCAGAGGTAGATATCTATGTGTACAAAGTCCTTGAGTTGTCTCAGATTTGGCATTGTAACTGGTTTGTTCAGAAATCACATGGTAACCTCTTGGTTGCTATCTCTAACAGGATTTTTCCTCCAGTTCCAAGAGACACAGAACGGTGGAAGATTTCAACAAGTTTTGCACTTTTGTCTTGGCATATGCTGGCTACATCCCCTACCCACAAGAGGTAACAACGCAGCAACTCAATCCTTATTTTAGTCCAAGAACACATTGCTATAGTTAGAGCTCTTGAGGGGTTAAATGTTTCCCTGTGTTAGTTATAAGGACCTTTTTTATGAGTACAGCTCAGTGGAGCTCAGATACCACAAGCGTGGTATAAATACCTAGACAGATAGCATGGAAGTGTTTGAAGGGATAGGGTCCTGTAAAAGTTCCTGATGAGACAAGAATGATATTTGTGATATTCCAAAACTAATTATGGAACTTTGCATATAACTTGCTATTACCAGCCTTCCACCCAAGCAGCAAATGTCCCTCCACTTATAATGTCAAATGTAGTCCTCAGGCTCCTGGAATATGATGTAATCTCTTCTTTAATCAAAGGTGAGGCAGTCCAAACACCTGTCTTGCTTGAAGGGACAGGAAAAAATGTAAAGGTCTGTAAGTACCATTTCTGTTTAAACTGTTTGAATGGTGACCACTTTCTCTGCAGTGTAAAAATATTACATTAGAGATTCATACCAGAGTCCCTTCCCCTTTATATCCTACATCGAAGCAACCTCAACTTCAGACTTGCTCATTTTTAAAGGTTGTGTGGCAACTGTTTTACTTAAGTGGAATCTCAGCAGGGAGCACTTGCAAGGCATTGAGAGCACAGCACTTTACTGAAAGCTATTCAGTGCCTTTAACACTCAGCTGTAACTGTGCTGAGCCACAGGTAAGGATGAGAGAAGGTAAACAATGTAGGCTAGTGAATGAATGGAAGCTGGATAAGAGATTTTATGATTTTCAGTTAAAGGAGAGGGAGCCTATTTTGAGAGGTACAATTCCTTCCCTACCTTCCCTCTCTTAGAAATGTGGGTGCATTAAGAGGTTGTTTAGGTTTACTGTCCGCTCTGAAATGATATTCACGTCTAGTCTCTTAATATTTGCTAGGAGACCCCTTTGAGGAGCAGCCCCAGTCCTCCCAATAGCACTGGAGGTACCATCGACAGTGATAGCTGGGATCCCCGATTCAATGACCTTCCTTCTGCTGTTTCCCTGCCAGTCAAGAGTAGAAAGAGCTTTAGTCAGCTCAAGCGAGCAAAACCATATGCTTCCCTGTTCCAGCAGGGGAAACCTAACAGCTTCCTGCCAGAGCGAAAGCAAATTGATAAGATCAGAAAGAAGAAAAAACTGAAGAGAAAGGAAACAGAAGAGCTCGTGGAGAAAGAATATGGGGAGAAGCTACAGGAGGCAGAAGATTCTTATGCTGAAACCCCAATGAGTCCCTCATCTGAGGGGAATCCGCAGTCTTTGACTGACCACTACTCAGTATGGGACTCTGACAGTCCGTCCAATGTCTCATACCCTCCTGAGACATCTGAGCAGGGCATAGAGATACAGAGCGTGGGCAAACGCACGGTCATACGGCAGGGCAAACAGGTTGTGTTTCGGGATGAGGATGGCACTGGTGATGATGAAGACATTATGGTGGATTCAGGTAAATGGTCTTGCTAGTGGGAGATATTTGTGAGCTGTTTGATCAAATCAAGATCATAGGTGGCCATCTGTCTGTCTAGCACATTGTCAGCACTCAACTCCTCTGTAAAATAGGATGCTGCACAGCTCTCTCCTGGGGAGTGTAAGAGCAAAATTCATTAGTGCTCACAAAGCACTTTTAAGATCCTTAGATAAAAGTTGGTAGAGAACAGCACAGAGTTTTTATTGCTCAGTGATTATATCCCAGAATTAAACTTTCCAAACACTGAGCTGAGGACTTTTCCCCATAGGATGTTCTCTTTGAATTGCTTAATGTAAAACTGGATAGAAAGCTAGTTTTAGGAATAGATCCCTTTTCTTTCCATAACTACCCCCCTGCTTTGTTGAGATTGTCCTAGAATACAGCAAGATGCAGGGGTTAATGTCGGCATTCAGACTACCACTTCCAGCGTGCCCTGGAACAGGCTGATCGTGTTCCCTCCTGCTGGACGTTCAACAGGCTAATGTATGTGAGTCCCAGCAGTGGATTCGTGTGCTCCTCAGCTTTCCTGACTCTGAGTGGAATCCAGCACTTTTTCTAATTTCCAGGGACCCTTTCAGGGTGCATATTCAATTTCCAGCACCTTTTTCAGAAAGTGGAAACTCTGTGGTTCAACTGCTTAGGCCTTGAGATGAACGCTACCTCCTCAAGACTCCTCAGTTGCTTCACACCCTGCTCAGAGCACTAACCGTGGGGCACTCTGGTTGCAGGTTTAATTCTGCTGGAATATGTGATAGTTGAAGCAAATGAACACATGCTTTGCAGAAGGTTTCTAGCACAGCCATTCTTTGCTTTAGACAGCACAAGAGGGTCACTGATGTAGGCAAAATAAAACGAGATACATACTGATCCATGTTTCCATTTCCTAACCACATTTCAGTGATTTTTTTGGGGATTTGGGTCAGCAGTCTTTCAGGGTGTCCAAGATACTCCTCCAACAGACCCCAGCTTCTCCTTTAGAATATGGAATATCTTTCTCTCCTGGAGAAAGCTTCCTCCAGCCTTAGCAGGTTCTGCTTTTGTTGCTCTCTTGTGCCCTAAGCTCCCTTTGTCTCTCTGACCAGCCCAGTCTGTTTTTAAAGGACTGTATTCACTCCTCCTTTGATCCCTCCACTGGGGAAATTTCATTTCTTCAAACTATAGCTTTCTGCAGAGGAGTTGGGGCTGAGGGGTAGGGAATGGTTTTATCTCAGATATAGTTACAACTTTGTTCTGTAGCGGCAAGTTCTGTACTGTTCAGATGCTGGCTGTTACAGACAGAAAGGAAGGCTCCATTCCTGTCTCCTTAGCATACAGAGTATGAAGTAAGACCCCAGTGCACTTTCTCATGGGAGGTTCACTGTACAGAGTTTATAATCACAAACAGAACTCTGAAGCTGTACATTGACAAAGCCTCCAAACCATCACAGGGCTGTAGAGACTGCCTTCTAAGCCTAAGGAGAAAGTTCAGCATGAAGAGAGAGTTCAGCATGCCAATGAGTTACTACAGAAGGAGAGAAGTAAGTTTTAAATTGCTGTTTTTTCCTTCCAGATGATGATTCTTGGGATCTCGTCACCTGTTTCTGCATGAAACCCTTTGCAGGACGGCCAATGATCGAATGCAATGAATGCCACACCTGGATCCACCTTTCCTGTGCCAAAATCCGCAAATCACATGTCCCAGAGGTCTATGTCTGCCAGAAATGCCGAGACTCCAAGTTTGATATTCGCCGTTCAAATCGCTCCCGGATGGGTTCACGTAGGCGCTTTCTGGACTAACAGAGGACCTGCCATGTTGGCATGTTGCTTGGATAGATTAGCCATGCAAAATGCACAATTCAAGCCAGTGGGTCAAGGATCGCTTCTTTGGACTGCAGTTGCTCAGCAAAAGCGTCTATGTGTTAACAGAGAGAAGGAATTCAATGTTTTTGACTGCCAGGATCGGCAGAGGCCTCCTGGCTAAAACTTCTGCAACAGGCTGATTAGCTATACCAGGAACACACTAAGCATCCCAGGCTCAGTGAGGTTTTGTCCAGTTCAGACTATCAATCGGATGATGAGTTGGGAGTGTATGACTTTGCCATTTACCAATGCTCATCAACCTGGAAAAGTGCAAAGGAAATGCCAGGCTTCTAGGTACTGAAGAAAATAATTATCCTCCAAAGCAGGAGCAGGAGGAGAGAAATTGCTGATGAGTCTGAAAAGAAAACAGCCATACGTTTTTAGTTTTAGTGTAATACTAGACCTGCCCATCAGTCCATATCTGTCCTTTCTGAGGGCTACTTCAGAGTGAGCTTGAATGCACACTGAAGTCATGTGTGATTTGCCTTCTTTTCAGCAGAGTAGCAAGAAAGTATCCATTGAGTTCTATGATTTTGGCTTTGTTTCTAGTAAAACCAGTTAGTTCCCACAGGCTCTATGGACTCTTGTCTTTATAGCAAAGAGAGAGCCCTTTCTTTTCTCTGGGTGGGCGGTGCTGGAGGTTGGCTGTGTCAGTTTTCTTCTTTAATTGAGCCAACTCTTATTAAAATCATTTTCATGATTTTATTTTGCATGAGTTGCTCAAACATGAGGTTGTAGGCTGCCATCCACTCCATTCCACAGCCCAGTGTAGTGTCTTGTTTTGGAAAGCTCAGCTGAAAGGCATTTTTAGGATACACTGACTCTTTTCCCTCCTCCAGCTTGGAAGTAAAGCTTGAGCTGCATGGTGGGCCTTCAGAAATTAAAATCTAGGAATTTAGGCAGGTCTAATATGGACTTGGGCTGTCACCATCTGAGTGCTGGGGCTGGGTTTACCTGCATTTTCATTATTGGATTCTAGGGCTGGATTTGTAAATAGGAAGATTTTTCTAATTATCTTGAACTGATGGATCCAGGGATGCAAATGGGAGCAAACTCATGCATTAAGGCATTCAACTCAACCCTGGACAGGTGGCCTATGGCAATGTGACTGGCAAGGTGGGCTGCAGTTGAGAAAATACTCTAAAGCTGCAGAGGATAAGGGATTGCATCAGCATCAGAAAAGGTTTGTGTCTTGTTACTGCCTTTCTAGGGCAGTGTATACAGTGGATGTGGGTCTAGAGAATGCTGCAGGGAAACAAGATTAGCATATGAGGCCACTAAGATGTAGGTGCTTTCCAGTTAATGACCAAACCGAGAATATATTGTATTTATTGCACAAATTGGACCTTTGTTCTTCAGAGAATTCTCCTAAGTCATATGATGCTTAATGAGCAATGTACATTCTGTCCTGTCAAACTATTAGATGAGTGGGAGTCACTAGCTGATGGTCATTTGTATTTGAAAGAAGACAGAACTGCCAGGAATCAATGCAGCAGATGCTCTGTATCAGGCTGCCACCTTATTTGAGTACTGATTTATCAGGAAAAGCATCCTGGCAGTGTCAAGGATGCCCTTTGGACATTTAACACTAGACTGCACAAAGCACTAGAACAGATTGTATAGCATGGTCCTACCATACCCAAGAGCTTGACGGAATGGGACCCAATGATGGAAAAGATCCATTGCCTTTTATTATTATGATATAACTGTGCTATTTTGTTTTACTGTCCATTTCAAAACTTGGTGCAGTATGAAAAGCCTATAAAGTGAATTTGATTTCTAGCTGCAACAAATGAAATCTGGTTTTATAAACAGGCTCCACTAACATCTGAGATAACCACTATACACTACCTACCAGAAATTAAATGGAACCAACCAGGAGTTTGCCAAAGATTTGCCTCGTAGGGCTGACAGTCTTCTGCAGCCAGATAACTAGCCAAAGTTCCTAAATGTTGATCTTTTTCACTCTGATGTGTAAAAGGCTTTGGAAGAAGAGTCTGTTCACAGTCTGCATAAGATTTGTCTTGATTCAAATGTGGGCATCTTTCTTTTACAGCACCTCTGCGGTACAACTGGACCACTATAGGATAAGTTCCTGTGTTTATTACTGGAGAAATACAAGGAACTGCCATGTGAGCTACCTCTGTTTCTTAGAGGTTCAAGACTACTTTTAACTTTTTTTGACTATTATTCTGTTACCTTTGTGGATTTACCCCAATAGATGGTGTTTGACAGCTCTGGCTTGTTACAATACAAGTAGAAGGAACAAACATCTGTGTTTGAGTTTCATCCATGTATGATTACAAGTTAATTCAGAGCTTTATTTTTTCATTAAAAGTGGTTATTTTAACCAATGCTGCTTTTTACTTAAAAATATGAAGCATACATTAGCATTATTTTCTCTTTGCTTTTTTCCTACCTGAGTTTGGAGTTAGGATTTTATTATATTTCTATAATGGACAGAGGCTGCTCTCTGTAGTTGTGGTAGGTGATGGAAAACATCCATCTGCATAGTCTCTGCCTGATGAGAGTTTGCAATATACGAAGTTAAATGACACACACAAGGTGAGGGATACCATCAGAAATATACAATTTATAAAGAGATTTTTTTTTAATCAGGTGTCCATCTCCACTTGCTCTTCCAGATGTTATTTTTGGAAGCATGGCAGAAGTGGATCTTGCAGGGACAATCGTATCCCTATAGCTCAATGCAGGGAAGTCATCCTTATGTGTAAAGGGACTGAATGGAAAGAGGCAGGAAGATGTCTGGTTGAAGCTGACAGGGCTGGCATCATGAGCAGAGATGAGGACAAAGATTAGGGTAACAGATGAGCAAACAGGGAGGGGAAAGAGTTGCAAAGGAACAGAAAAAGTAAGCAGAACCGCTCTGGAGTTGTATGTTATGTGCAGTGGGTGGAGGGACTCAGTACGGGATGCCTGAGTGAGGTGATTTTGGCACCTGCATTTTTCTTCGCTGGGGCAGTAGGCTAGCAATGAGAGGCCAGAGGGGAGACAGAAGGCCCCGATCGCAAGTGCATGGCTAGGTTTGAAAGGGGCAGCTGGGTTAGTCTAGTCCAGCAACAAGAAAAAAAAAAGTTCTCTGGCACTTAAAGACTAGCAGATTTATTTTTCGCATGGGCTTTCGTGGGAGAAAATCCCACTTCGTCAGGTCCCCCATCTTCTCAGCATCTGACGAAGTGAGATTTTTCTCCCACGAAAGCCCATGCGAAAAATAAATGTTTGTCTTTAAGTGCACGGCTGGCATTGTTGAGCTTCATGTAAGGGAGGTAGGGGCTCAGCGTTCCCGGCACCGGGCTGGATGGACAAGCATAAACCGAAGGGCCCGAGGGTCACGGCAAGGAAGCGGGGCGGCGCCCGGGGCTCGAGTGAGGCTCCCTCCAGGCAGGCCCGGGAAGGGCACGCCGCAGCTCGGCGGGCTCCAGCCGCGACGCTGCCCACACGCGGCCACCCCTGCGCTAGACGAGGCGACGACCCACCAAACTACAGCTCCCAGCCTGCCTCGCGCACAGCTCCTGGGGGCCGCGGCCGCGAGCGGGCAGGGGCGTGCCGAGAGGCATTCTGGGAAGGAAGGGTCTCACGGCGGCAGAACCAGCTCCCGTTCACTCGCTCCGCCCTAAGCGGGTGGGGGGGGGTCACCCGATAGGGCTCGGGCGGAAACCCCGCCCCGGAAGTAACGTCCTGCACAGCGGCGGGGGGCAAGAGGCTGCTCAAGCCTAGGGGGCGCCGCCATCTTTGTTGGGGGCACGGCTGAGGGGGCGATGCCCAAATCGTGCGCGGCGCTCCGGTGCAGTAACCGCTACAACAGGCGCTGCCGGCAGCAGCTCACCTTCCACAGGTACCGGGGCGGGGCTCGGCCCTCTCCTCCTCCCACCCACAGTGCTGGGCCCGGCCTGGCTCACTGCCTGTCTCCCGCAGGTTCCCGCTCAGCCGGCCCGAGCTGCTGGCGCGCTGGGTGGGGAACATCGGCCGCGGCGACTTCCGGCCCAGCGCGCACGCGGTGCTCTGCTCGCAGCACTTCCGGCCCGACTGCTTCAGCGCCTTCGGCAACCGGACCAACCTCAAGCCCAACGCCGTGCCCACGCTCTTCGCCTCCCCCCGCGGCGCCACTGTGAGCCCGTCCCGCCCCGTCCCGCACGCGCGCGGCGTCCACCTGCCTGGGAGCGGGGGGAGGGCGCTGATTGGCCACGACGCCCCCCACTCCTGCCTTCGCGCGAGCGGGGCAGCAGCCCTGACACCCCGCCCCGCCCCGCCCCGGGCGGCGTAACCCCCACGAGCCGTCACTTCACCTCACCTCCCCAATCCCCAGTGCTGCCCCTTGCATTACCCCCTCCCTGCCGTGTTTCTTACCGTGGTGCCGCTTCTCTCTCGCCCGGTTCACTTAATCCCGCTCCTTCCGACATCAAAGCGCTCAAAACCCCATTTCTAGAGCTTAGAGTAGGGGAAGGGTCAAATGCATTTGTGTGTGAAATGCTTTTTTGGGCTGCAGGGGAAATACTTAGGCGCTCCTGTTAATAACAGCAATTAATCTTTAACTGTTCTCCTTAGCATTAAACATGTTAATATGCTGCAACAACAAAAGCTCCAGTGTCCACCCTGAGCTAAACAAACAAGGAGGCCCGTCAAGTTCCAAAGAGGCAGCTGTGTTAGTCCAGTAAAGCAAAAATACCAAGGAGTGTTGTGGCACTTACAGACTAACAGATTTATTTATCACATGAGCTTTCATGGGAGACAGGACTGACTCTACTATGAGGCAAGAGACAGACATGGCTTCACGTGACAGCTCCTCTCTCTTCAACTCTTTCCTAGCAGCCCAGGCACTGTTAGTCAACCTGCAGCTGAAGTCATGTAGGCAGAGTGCACTCCCTCTGCAGGTAGATGCTGGAGGTTTATGCCCTTTGGAAAACCGTTCTCCACCTCCATGAACGGGAAGGGGGGGGGCGCCAAATCAAAATTTGGCTTGGGGCACCACAACCCCTTGAGCAGGCCCTGATGGCAGAAATCCCATTTCGTCACATGCTTGGAAGATGGGGGAAGTTCAGAGCATCTGATGAAGTGGGATTTTCTCTCACGAAAGCTCATGCAATAAATAAATTTGCTAGTCTTTGAAAGGGTCACAAGATGCCTTGTTTTGCTGAACTAGACTTACAGAGCTACCTGTTTGGAATTTGTCACCCTGAAAAAGGGATTCTTGAAAAAGCGTTCTGCACACAAACTGCCTCTTTCTTCAGTGAATTCACACACATTTCTTCACGCTAGTCAGATGTGTTTAAACATACTGACCTATGGAGGAAACCTGTTTCACTCTCCTTGTAACAAAAAAAACAAAAATATAGCTTGGCTGGAGTAGTCACAAGTACCCCGCCCCTCAGTTTTATCTAAAAGCTTCAAGTGATGGTAGTAGAAACAACCCTGCCACACTCCAATGTAAAATGGGGGGCGGGGGGGAGGAGTTCTTACTGGGTCTGAAGGGGATGTGCTAGTTCACCTGGAATCGGTTGGTTGGTTGGTTGTTAGATAAACAAATTATGCATGTGTACACCCATTACCCACTGTTACTCCCATTTTGCTTAGTCAAACATTAATCAATAAATGTATGTTAAAATGTGTGTGAAACTTAAGGATAAAATGCTACACTGTCCTGAGGAGGACAGTGATAATTTTTTGTTGCTGTCTCCTGTCATGGGAAAGCCAAGAATATTCCTTCCAAATGGAGTCAGATTTGGACAGCGGCTAACCCTTTGGTTCTCAGAAATATCACACTAATGGTATCTCAGGTCCTTGTCCTTTACTATATATCAAATTAGGAAGGAGTAGAGTCCTCTTCAGGATGCTGAGAATTCCAAATTGCCAAAGGTGCATTTGGCCTTTCCAGCTTTTGCATCCTTTTTTTAAACCAAAGGGCAAGGTTGTGCTTGGCTGTAATGATCACTGCCAATCCTATGGAGGATTTGAGGCCCTTCTCAGTGAAATGCACCTTTTTTGTAGATAGGTGTCTAAGTATTCCAAACTCTGTGAAGCTAGTATTTTCACTGAATGTCTGGCAGTGGTGAAGGCTAAAAGTTTTAGTCCCAATTGTTCATCACTTCTATTTTAATTCCAGTTTGTAATTTTGAAATTTTATGTTGAAATAAAAATGAAAGCCTGAGAGGGACTGCATGGCTTATTTACACTGATGATCTTTCTTGCAACAGAGATCAGTTGCAGCCTTAAAAATGGTGTTGAAAATAAGAGCACTTTGGGTTTTTCCTCCTGGTCTTTTTAGGATGTTACAGGGACAGAGGATGGAAAGAAATCAGATGTAGAAACTGTTCTGCATCAAGAGACTCAACCCAGTAGAGCAGAGGAACCTACAGAAGAGGTAAGAGTAGTCACTTTACTCTCATCTCTGATGCAAAATCAAGCATTTGTTTTTTTACTGTTACACACAGCTATGCTCAAGGCCCTACCACGATAAGCAGAAATGAGTGCATGTTACTTCATGTAGAGAAGAACTGGCTGTAGGGGCCAGGTGCCCTCTTGACAGGAATATAACATGGTACTTTACAGAACTGGAGAGCAACCATCTGTTAAGCTTTGGTGACTTGATCTTACTTCAGGCATTGACTTTTCATGAAGTATACTCAAGGGGATTGGGTAAGGACTCAGCCATTGCTAATTTTTGGGGATGTGACATCCGACCATAGATGGTCTTAGTGGGAGGGCAGCTGCCCAGGGGGAAAGGGGCCACACATCACTGCTGCTTTATAGCTCCTTTAAGTATCCCAGCTGCATGCGTGTTCCACGTGTGCACCAGCCAGGGGAACAGGAGAGCTGGAGTGTGCAGCAGCCAGGCCACAGATGATTGGGGGGGGGGGGAGTATGGGGCCAGGAGGAGGCCACAAGAGGAAAGGGGGGAATGGTGGGGAGTTTGCAGGGGCCTGGGGGAAAAGTGGGGAGTCTTTAAGGGGGAGCCTTCATGGAGCAGTGTGAGTGGCAGGGGTGGGCACAGGGGGAGCAGGGAGAGTGGTAGGAAGACTGAAGGGGAAGCATAGGGGGAACCACTGATGATGTAGGGGAAGTTGGGGGTCCTAGTGAGGCTGACATGGGGAGCAAAAGTCAAGGCTGGGACCCCACACATGGCATGGGGGGGGGGGCCTCACATTTGACTTTCTCCCCAGGCCCTAGAATCCCTAAGACCACCCCTGCTTGCAACCCAGAGGATCCCAAGTGAAGAGAATTCAGCACTGAGCTTTGTGGGGATATCTGTCCATTGCAAAAACTACCACACCATTTATCTGAAAATAACTTTGTCTGATGGGTGCAGCAGGAACTGATGGAGTCAGGAAACTGGATTATGTTGTTGGCTCTGTGCTTGACAAGCAGTGTGTTGAGCAAAATGTTTCCTCTCTCTCTCTCTCCCTTTCTGTACAAGGGGGAGAATGCTAAACTACCCTGTGGAATATGGTCTTAGAGAAGTGCAAAGTAGCATGACTAGTAGGAAAGCTTCTGCTTGAATCTCAGGTTTGGAATAGGGGCACTCCAGCAACTCAGGGGTGCAGTGTGTTAATTGTGCTATGGGAGAAGCTTACATGTTGTCTCCGATCATAACATCCAGTCAGACAGAGTGCTGCATCCCTCACATTCACTGCCTGTGTTCTTTTCAGATTAGTACAACTAAGGCAAGAGAAGTGGAAGGATGGCCGCTGCAAACCACACCGCCAATGCAGAGACAGGGCCCAGAGCAGATCTCAGATCACAGCTATGCTGTCAGCAACTGTGCTTCCTTAAAACAAAAACTCTTCCACGCACTAGAGGAAAATGAAAAACTCCGTAAACGCTTGAAGGTTAAAAGCATGGAACTGAGGAGGATGTTTTTGCGGCTCCAGGCCTGCAAAAAGGAGCAGCAGAAACACCAGACCAGACAGCCTCCTGGGAGGGAACAAGGACTGACTTTCTGACCACTCCTCTACCAGAAAAAACTGTGGTTGGAACAGGCTGTTGCTGAAGTATTTTAAATGAGTTACTTATTTCTGTTTCTGATGAGCATAGCTTTAAATTCACATACATCATAACTGCACAGCACACACATGGTCAAATGAGAAATATCAAAGGACACTTGACTGAGAAATAGAACATACCTCCTCTCCCCACAAAGTGCATTTCCTGCTGAGCATTTGTAATCTAAATGCCTTTTTAATAAAGTAAGAATTCCAGATGTGTATGGGTGTGGGAAGAGACTGTGTGAACTTCTGTGGCAATCAGTTTGGGTAAGTTAATCTTAAATCACATAGATGTTCTTTTTTGATGTGTGAAGTAATTCCAAAGCTGTAGACTACTCCAAGGCCCAGAAGCATGTTTGTAAGTCATTTTGTTATCTCTTTTCTCCCCATCCCCTTTTAGGTAATTTATAAGAAAAGTTTTTTGAGAGCAAAAACTGCATTGTAACATTTACAGTTAAAGTCTGATAGGGTGAATGGTTTTATCGTTGTATAAAATTAATGAATTACAATTTAATGTCTTATTTCCATTCTCTGGCTGGACAGTATCTGGTTTGTGATTTTTTTTCTTATAATTAAGAGTGAATGTTTTACTGCTATTTTGTATTAACTACTACCAGCATGTCAGACTTCACTCAAGTCCCAGGCGCACTGTTACAGTAGTCAGAGCAACATTACGCTAAGTGCTCTACAACAACAGATGAGACAGTTCCTTCCTAAGAAGAGCTTACATCAGCCCTAGACTTAAGATACAATAATAAAACAAAAAGGTGGTGGTGGGTAGAAGAGGTGATGCACATTTGAGTACTTTATTGCAGATGCTGGCATTATTTAGCAACTTACTGTAAACACCACCATTCATGTTAAGTTTTGAAGGATTTAAAAGAGGCCAGCCTTGTATTTATAAAAATAACTGTCTCACCCCCCACAGCTGTCAAAGAGGGTTTATTATGACAATACAGTGTTTTCTGTTCCATCAGCTTTAAACAAGATGAAGTAATCAATGACTGGAAGTCATCTTACAGCCCCAAAAAAACAAAACAAACCCCACTAGGCAGTTTTCAACTGAAAATTGATTCAACAAAAAATTTATTACACAACTGACACACAGCTTCAGATCAAAAAACACTGTGAGAGGGGTGAATGAAATACATTTTCTATGTCAGGTGCTGTTCACCCCTAAAAAGGTGATATTTTTCTGATAAACTGGCAAACAGCATTTGACTGTAGGAGTAACTAGGGTGAAAGAATTATTAGCTTTTTCCAGAATGGCTGTGATAAACCTGCTCTTGGACACAGAGTAGGACAAAAGAAATTCCCTGATGTGATTTCATGGAGGCAGGACTGTACCACAGTAAACAGAACAGTGGTTCCACTACAGAAACAAGGGGCCATGGTGCATATCAGGATGTTGTTTAATCCAGTACTTATCAGTAACAACAATACCTTTGCCAATACATACTTCTTCCTGAAGCTCTTGCATATAAATGATGGGAGCTGAACACCGCCCCCTCCCCCCAAGTAGAACTACACATCAGTGCCTGAGCAACAGCCACCTCTCCCACTTGTATATAAATATCTAAAAGTTCTGATGTGCCAGATACTTAATGGTGCCAGTTGCCAGCAGCCCTGCTGCTTTTAGCTGGGTGGGTAGAACAAGAGTGCACCCCTCTGCAGTTAACATAAACCAGAGGCAGGGGTTCTCAGGCTGCTCTGGGGAATCTAGCCCACTTTGACTGGTGGCACTCACTGTTCCTAAATTGTCAGTTCCTCCTCCTATTTGGCACATCTCTACACTTTGGTCTGATTTACTTGTATCAGCTTCATTTCCCTATTTTCCCAGCTTAAAATCAGATAGGAAGAGTTGCAGCACCAGAATCAGGAACAGAAGTATTGAGTTCATCTAATTCACTTTTCCCCCCAAAAGACTCAAAATAACATGCAGTCCTAAGTGAAGAGGAGAGGAATTAATTTGACATGGACATTGGTTATGATCTATAATTGGAAATAGTGATAGTGCTTGGAATGAATGTTACTAGTAGCCGAATGGAAACATGCTGAAAAAGGTTCCACGTGATTCTGAAAAGCAAAAATCTTCATTCTAAGCATATTCAGTGTCCCCAAACAAAAAGTACATTTTAAATACAGAAGTGAGATGAACACCACACCCTCTGTCCAGTACCAGGATTGACTGAGGGGATTCATAGGTAACCACAACCTTCACTTTCCCCTTAGGAAAATAAAGGATTAAATTAGCTATTTATTGTTTTCACTTAAGGAGAACTTAACCCCAACCCTGTAAGCCTGAGGGAAACTGAAGTTAAAGAGTCACCTTTCTCCATTTCCTACTGTGCTGGGGGGAATGGGAGGAAAGAATGAGACTGGACAAATGAGCCCGGACAAATGAGCCCCAGTTAACTCACAGCAGGAAAGCCTTGGTCAGATGACAGCTGAGGTTCTGTCCTGTGGCCACGGTTACCAGGGAGCAGTACAGGCTAGTACTGCTTTGGGGCCACCAGTAAAAGTAGGTTTCCTCATGTTATCCCTTAACATAATTGGTATGACACCACCTTTTATATGGATCATAAAAACATCTGTTTCTGTTTCAAACTTGTAGAATCCAGGGGGGAAGGTTTTGCAGCTTCTGTTGATTCAGGTACCATACATGACACCCTGCTTTCTCACCCGATTAGCCATCCGCATCAATCCTGTGAGCTGTTAAGAACAAATGGACTCAGTTCATGTTTATTAGTAGAGATGTCATAACACACAGCATCATTTATCATAGGACCAGTTGCGGAATGTAATTACTAGCAGCAAATGAAATCACTGCACACACAACTCTCAGCTACTTACAAAAGTAAGAGGTATACTCAGAAACCAGAATTCTGCGAAGGATAGCACACACACAGTCCGAGGTAACCTAAGACTGGTTTAGAAAGGACTTGGACTCTTCAGCCAAATCACAATGTAGCTATTCATTAGTGAGACATCCAGAACATGCTAACTCCTCAGAGCTACTGGCTTGTGTCCCGAAAAGCGCTTGCACTGAGATATCCCAACCAGAAACAGCATCCCTGATGCTGGATGCTGCAGAGTGCGGTACAGTGCATTTTGTGTGGCGTGAACTGATCCCTTCCCCTGGCTACTGGAATTGAGGCTTCGTGACTGAAGGAAGGAAGAACGCAATCCTTGCTACTTACATTGCTTTGGTATCCTAAGGGCCTCGTTGTCAGCAGACATCACCTGATGTAGAACTCCCCGAAACTGATACAGCACTTTCAAACTCTTCTCTTCGCCCACACAAGGGTCATAGAACCCAGGCAGCCCAGCCTTCAACAATGCAAAACAAAAACTCTGAGCATGTCCAGCTCTCCTACAGGGACTTTTCAGTTACAATAGAAAGAGGGTGTTTTAAAGGAGCTGAAGCTGATCTCCTGCACCTGGGACACCCATCAATGCCAAGTAACTGATGTAAAATATTAATTAAAAATATTTTCAATTACACCTGCCCAAAGGCCAGCTTTATAATTATATTTTCTTTATTTTATTAAATATTTTTCTCTCCCTCAGTGGAGAGACTCACACAAACAACAAGGGAAACTGACTGTAAAGGGAGACCAGCAGAAGTGACTACAAAGTGCAGCCAAGGTCAAGTAAACTCAAAGGACATTAAAAAACAAACAACCTCCCCTCTAATCTTTCTGCTAGGCTACGTCTACACCTAAAATCTTAGTTCAGACTTGATTAGTCCGAATTAAGTCGTTCGAAAGTTAGTTCAAACTAAGCACATTTTTTTAGTTCAAACTAACTTTTAGTTCGAATTAACCATGCTTTTTTTAGTTTGAACTAAAAAAGCATGGTTAGTTCAAACTAAAAGTTAGTTTGAACTAAAAAAAAGTGCTTAGTTCAAACTAACTGCTAGTTTGAAATTATTTAGTTCAAACTAGCATGGCTACATTGTGCTAGTTCAACTAAATATGCAAATTAGTTCAAACTAAGTAGTTAATTTCGAACTAACCAGCCAAACTAACTAATTCAGACTAAACTTTTAAATATTTTAGTTTGACTAGGCAAAATCTAGTGTAGACAGGGTTCAAATTAAGGCTCCTTATTTCAAACTAATTTGCTAGTGTAGACATAGCCCTAGTGATTTTAACCATTTGTAACAATACCAGATGTCATTTTCAACATGTCAGTGTCCTGTCCCTTTAACTTCCAGCTTTAGCTAAGTACATCTGATTCTCTTATTCACCTGTCATACATATTACATATCTGATAATCTAAGAACTGAGTGAAGCCTTCCCAAGGGACAGACATTCAGGAAGAGAGTCAACTCTGTTGGAGCTTAAATAACCAGCAGGAACACTATCATGTAAAAGTGCTCTAGAGCAGCTCCTGTGGGTATGCTTGATTTGGATTGGCATTTACTTATTATCATTTGTTTGCCTGCATTCTGGCAGATGATGATGCTGTGGAGCAGAACTAGGATGTGCAGAGCCTGCGGCAAAGCTGAACACCAACAAGACAATTCACCACAAGGTGAATCAGGGTCAGTTTACATAGACCCAGAAACTGTGAAATGGAACAAAGTCAGGGAACACTGATTGCAATTCTTTGCATTCAATGTTGCAGAACCTCTCATGATTTAATGGACATAAACTAAGGTCCAGATTACACCCTGAGAGTATTTTACATGGTCAAGGTAATAACTGTATCTGTGGACAAAAGCACCCCAAGACTGAAGGCTGATTATTAACCTTAGCTACAGTTATTTGCAAGTAAACATGGAACAGCAATCAGAATGAAATGCCTCCTTTAGAAATGACAGTTTTGTCATCAGTGAGATGAAATCAGAGGCTGAGGAGCCATGACAACTGTGGCAAGTTCTGAATGCAGTAGCATGCGGTAGTGCAAGGAACATTCTGCTGTATAGCTGCTGAGTCTCAATAAGAGGCTCCCAGCCTCACGCAGACCACTGCAGAGGTGTGAAATCCGAGACGATTGTGTTCCTGGGCCAGGGTCACTCAGACTGAAAGTCTCTAGAGATTCTTGGTATCTGGTGCAGAGATGAGCTCTGCAAAATGATCTGGATTAACTAAATTTAAGTACATTAGAAAAGTCTTTAGTAGAACAGGAAGGAGTTCAGCTTGAGGGGCTCTAATTCATACTCTATATTATAGCCTTTATGTCTGGTCAAAGCCACCATATCCCCTCTGGGCACTGGCACAGCCATTGCATACCTTGGAGGCCTCTGTGAGGATAAGCTTAGAGTCCTTCACCAAACACTGCAGGGGCACAGTCACATCTATGACTTTCACCTTCTCGTTCTTCCTGCTATTGTCATTGACAAACTTCCCATACCAGGCATTCACTACAATCAAACCTGTATTCCACACAAGAACAAAGATAAGGCTCTCCCAAGCACCTGTAGAGAAACTGATGAAGAGATTAACCCATTCCCTTTCTTAGCAGTCTCCTCATGCTGCCAGAGAGAACAGTTTTCAAGAAATATATTGTTGGGAAAGCAAATACAGAGCTGGCCTCAAAAGATTCCAAAATCTTGCACGATGCTAAGCCAACCCAATGGGAATGAAAAAAGAGATACAACTAAATCAGGGGAGTCGTGAGCCTCCTTCAGGGACTGAGGCACCTACAAAGCTCTTGCTTTTCTCTCTCCCCCACTCACTCACCCCAAGCCCATCCTAAGGTGAGCTGCATTGCCACTTTTAACAGACAACATTAGGATGTGAAGTTAACACAGCATGAACATAAATGTGGCAGTTCCCACTTCTCAGCAATATTGTTTCCAAGCATCTGAGGACACAGGAAGATGTCACTGTATCAGTAATGCTCAGTTCACTCCTGGAACATTATCTTTGCACGTATAAAGCCTAGGAAATCAATTAAAGAGTTGACATTCTAGAAAATCATGGTCTACCAACAAATTGCATGGCCCTGGAATCACATTCTCAGGATTCTCAGCTCAAGCCAGTATAATTTACACATACATTTATATATTTACATGGTCGCCTCCCAGCTCTTTGTGGAGAGGTACAGTAGAAGCTCAGAGTTATGAACACCTCAGGAACGGAAGTTGTTTTTAACTCTGAAATGTTTGTAACACTGAATAAAATATGAGGGTTGTTCTTACAGAAGTTTACAACTGAACACTGACTTAATATAGCTTTGAAATTATAAGTATACAGAAAAAACATACAGCTTTTAGTCATCTTAAATGAAACAAGCACAGAACAGTTCACTTGTCAAATCTTTTTTTATTAAACTTCCTCGTTATTTTCTTAATTGTTTGTGTTTAACACAGTTCTGTACTGCATTTACTCCTCCCCCTCCTCCGTTTGGTCTAGGCTGCTGCCTGATTGCGTACTTCCAGTTCCAAATTATGCGTTTAGATGACCTGTCAGTGCATAACTCTGAGGTTCTCCTGTAAATGGGGAAAGGCACTTGTGTTTGCCCATGAACCTTCTGGTTTCCATTTCCTAGCCAGGCCATGTCCTTTATCTTGTGTTAATACACTATTGAGTGTCCTCCATTATGCTCAGACACTTGAGATTGCATTGTAATGGAGCTTTCCCCATATGTATTGTTGAAATCATGCTAAGCTGTAATTAAGCATGAAAACACAAAACCCCAAACGCCCTTAATACCTACCCTTCAATTTTTTTGTCCAGCCCTCAAACCTCCTTAGGGACCCCACTCCCCCAAACTTTTAGAACAAGAAAGTCATGCTGCACTCTTTACCCATCCTGGCTTCCTCTGTCTCAATTATCCTCCGGACAGACTCTTGCATTAACCGAACCTGTCACAATACAAAGAACAAAACAAAATCCAGCAGCCAGATTCCATTTGAAAGAGAGATGAGCCCAAGTGGGACTAGTTTCTTTTAGATGGGAAAGGTCGTGAGGGACAAGTAAATTAGGAAGACACCTGCAAACCAAGATCATCATCTCAGAGCTTACCCGAGCATCAAGATGAAAATGAAGACTAAAATAAAAACTGGGGGGGGGGGGGGGGGGATGGCTCAGTTTGGCCCAGGGAACTGTGTTGACAAAGCATGGGAATGTTAGGGACACAGGAAGGCTCCAAGCCATGTCTGGAGATCAGTCCTTGGGTAGTGTGTCCCAGGGAAATGAAAAAGTGTCAGTAATTGTGGCTTGTGAGAGGCTCTGTGTTCTGCTGCCCTTGCCAGTAACAGCAGGAAACTCAGCCACCAAGGTGAAGCTGAAGACTCATTCTCACTCGCTGGGCTGGCAGGGGGCATCTATTAATTTACAGACATTTTTCTCCCCACATCAGAGAACAACAGAATGAAAATTTAACAGTAATGGCACCCCAAAAGTTAAATAAATGATGTCTCAAACCCTTAGAAACCATGATTTTTCAGAAAAAGATTAGATCTTTTTTGGTCTGTCTTTTGATTTCTGAACTCCTCTCCCCAAATCATGTATGTGTGTGAGGGAGAGAGATGTTTAGTGTTGCCAGTTCTCCCAAATTTACAGGGTGAGGTGATTCTGGCCCCCACTGCTGGAGCCTTTGATGGTTGCCTGAGGGTCCAGAGCTTCCAGCTTCCCCCAACCTCCCCAATTCTGATTAATTGTCCCTGATTCCTAACATCTACCTGTGCCCCAGCCCCCCATATCACAGTTCTGCCCCGCTAGCCTCACCTCTGCTCATCCTGCCACTCCTGGGGCTCCTCACACTGCTCTCTCAGGCCTGAGGGGCAGTGACAGGGCCGCCATGTCCCTTTCCCAGGCTAGTGTGGCAGGAAGACAAGAGAAGCAAAGCTCATAGTCTGTGGTTCATAGTGGGAGAGGATATAAGGGGTAAAGCAAGGAGCTCCCTAGCAATGCTGAGCTCTTTTTGCCCCCTTTGTCCTGTGAGAATGATGATGGGTTCTGCAGGGAAGTGGAAAAAAAACTCTGCCTTCCTCCGCTACTATTCTCCAGGAAGCAGGCAAATCTGAAAGGCAGCCACCAGAGGACAGGATTTTTTTCCCCAGCCAGAGCTGAAATTCCCAGGAGGGCTGGAGCTCCTCACATCACCACCAGACTGGCTCCAGCCTTGGCGAAAACCATATGACTGGAAGAAAATGAAGAAGCTGGCAACATTGATAATTCTTGCAATACAGGGGACACAGCCGGAGAACAAAGTGTGTAGCAAGTACTGTAGGGAACAGTATAACTAAGGATGAATCTAATAGACATGATTTGAAGTGGGGAGAAGGACCACTTACTGCAGCTTCCGCCTCATGCTTCTTCTGTAGGACGTCGCTGGCTGTATTTTCCCTTTGCTTCTCCAATTCTCTGACATGAGGAAGTTGAAGACCAAATTAGTTACAGGCATTATTGATTCAGCCTTTAGGATGCAGTTGATACGCCAGTACCTTAATGATCTACTACAGACCTCATTCAGTCAGACTAGTTTCAAGGTCTTTTCTGGAGATTCTTTATAACTATCATCCCTCAGGCTCCCCATTTTAATGCACTCAACAGCATTTGTGAATTACAGCAGTTGTGCCTCAAGACAGATGCCCCTAATCCTGCCCCCCCTCCCCCTTCAAAAGGCAGTTAAACAGGGGAGCCCGGCTCTCTATTTAGAACACGACCTCAAACTCACTTCTCCTTTTGTGCTTTGAGGTAGGGTTTGATGATTAGCCTATGCATGGCAAAGTAGATAACTAGGGGTCCCATGGTGGCATAGAACACAGCACTGGGGAGCAGCTGATCTGTCAGGTGAACAGGAAAGAAGTAGGTCTGGCTGGCCCTATTCAACCTAGAACAAAGAAGAACAAAGCAACTTATCAAAGCAAGTCTGGAGTTCTAAAGCAGCCATCAAAACACATTTTAATGCTGACCAACAGCATAAGATCCAACTCAGCAGCAACAAAAACTAGAGTCAGTGGAATGATCCGAATACTGAAACCACCAAGGCAAAGAGCACATTAACACAATCAGAATAGCAACAAATGAGACTGTGGAAGCCAGGCAGAGCCCTCGCTTTTAAGGAGTAAGTGCCTCCTCTGGAGCTGCGTTAATATTCTGGGGCCTATTAAAACATTTTGGGGGATGCTTTTATGATCACAGGACTCATCCGAGAAACAATCAATCACCCCATTGAAGAGGGACATCATTAGCAACTGCTTACTCTGCTGCACCCATCCCCACCATCGCTCCCTGGATTCCTACCCAATAAGGCAAGGATCATTACTAGTCCCTGTATACATCATGAGACAACTGATGTTCAGGGTTACATAGTAGCAGAGGATGCTCTCAAGAGAAGGATGGCTTTTATGCACATGCCTTGCACAAGGGAGATTATTGATGTTCATCAGAAGCTCATGGTCAAATTTATCTTAGCAAGTTTGTTACAATCTGAAGTCTTATCACCAGGGCTGAAATCTTAGTGGATAGGTTGTGCAGTATTGTCATGCCCTCTGCTGGCAAAATCAAAATATACACAGCAGTTCAACAGAAATTTGGTTAGTTAGCATTTCTTTGTAAGCTGTGTCATGCAGGGCCATAACTAGGGTGGGGCAACAGGGGTGAGGTCCCAGGTGCTGTATTTTACAGGGTGCCAAGGCGGTGGCTGGGGCCAGATCAGACCCTAGATCGGGGGAGGGCACATTTCAGGCTGCTTGCCCTAGGCTCCAAAATATCTAGTTTCAGCACTGGCATCATGTTATCTCGTGAAAACTGATACATTCTTAACACTAACAATCTGGGTTGATCTGAATTTTTGCCTGTGTATAAAGCTGTGGCATGCAACTGAAGATTTTTAAAAAAATCAGTATCTATCCATTGATAGTAAAATGCCAAACTTTAGTTTTAAAATACACCCTCAGACTATTTTTAATTTACTTACACGCTAGTACAAAACGAAGTGCTCAGCCCCAACAGCCTTATGCCAGAAATATGTACACAGGCTTAGAGGGCCACATCCTCATATTAAAACTGAGAGCAGCTGCAACCTGCTCCATTTTATGGCATATATCTGTACCATAGCCTTTGAGCTCTTGTTGCCAACATACCTACAATACTCTAGCTTGGGCACCACAACTGAAAACATCGAATAGAAAATATATGTTACATTCATAGTCATCAACATTATAGTTATAATCTTGAACTGACTTGATTTTCAGAGACACTCCCTGGGGAACACCAATGCTGACAGTGGCTCCTAGAATACTGTGTCGGGAAATCTTCCTCTCTGCTCCGTATTCCATTATGGTCCCAAAGAAACCTGCCCTAGAATAACAAAAACCAGAAAAAACATAAAACAAGTCAGAGTCTCCAATTTCTCTTTTAATAGTCAATTCTGTTTATTTCAGTTCATTACGTATCACAAAGGAGAAGTTACCTATCTTGAACAGTAACTGATGTTCTTCAAGATTTGTACCCACATGGATGTGCCACTTCACAATGTGCGTGATCACAGATTTTGTCAACAGTGTCTGCAGCTCCATGCCTGTGTCCTAGAGATCATCATGCTCTGATGCCAGGGTATATTGGGGCGGGGGGACGGGACCTCCTTCTCAACCACAGAAGTCTAGCATGAAAACTCCAAAGATCCATGTCCGTGCCCTTGAGATCTTCATGCTCTTATGCAAGTGTATGAGGGGCAGCGGGGACACAACACTCCTTCTCAACCATAGAAGTCCAGCAAGAAGACTTCAAAACAGATGGGAAGGAGGAAGGGTAATGGAGCACCCAGAGGGCCACACTTCAAGGAACTCCAGTTACCATGCCAAGTAAGTCACCTACCTTTCTTCTTCAAGTACTGTCCCTATTGGATCTCTTTAGTAAACTCCTAGGAGTCAAAGGAAGGTCTTCAGGAGATTGATTCCATATGGCCCATAGAATAGTGTCATCAAAAGCAATGTCAGCTCTGGAAGCAACCATCAGCACATAATGCTGGGAAACCTTGCCCTGAAGACTAGGGGGCTGCCCTGCAGATGTCTGAGATACACATTTTCCATTTGGGGATTAATCCCTAGTGGAATTAGCAATCACCCTAGATACTGATGATGACTTCAGCTTATCTTTAGATCCTTGTGCTTCAAAGGCACTCAATCCCATGCCAACACTGGTGCCACTTGAGATTGTTTTCTGACAGTTTCTCAGTACTCAGTATTATCTTCTCAGCCAGCACCAGATCTTGATACCAGTGTGGTGGGAGCCTCAGCAGTACCTGTGTTGGGATGTAAGGTCTCCCAAGGCCTAGAGATGACATCTGCTTTTCTTACCCCATTTTGGAGAATGGGTTCTCTCTTTTCCTAAGGGTCTGGATCATTCTAAAGGGGCCTCAGGGTTTTTGCTTAACACTACAGCAGCGACAGTGGCCAGAACTATCTGAGAAACTGAATCTGATGTACCAGACATGACTTGGACCCAGCAGCTCTCAGAGAACACTCCATCAACAGGTGTTTTAGACTGTTCTCCCTCAATATTTTAGATTTGCCTTTAAATCCTGAGCAGATCTTACCTTTCGAGGGGATGCGAGTTTCCTTCAGGCAGTGGAAGCAGCTTGAATGTCACTGCAGGGAAAACACCTACGGCAGGTCAGGCAAGATTTGAAGCCCAGGGTCTTCAGCATAACCCATTAAGTTGAGGATGTGGACTGAGGCCCAAGAGAAAAAGTAACCACCTAAGCAGGGGCAACGCTGGCACTGGGCTTACGGGGGCTCAAGCCCTGAGTCCCAGTGCCAAAGCCCCAATCTGCCACTGGGCTACCCCTGCACCTATGAGCTTTGAGCCCTGAATCATGGTGCACTGAGTCCTGGGTCTTTTTCTGGGCCAGTGGTGCTTCTGTGCCTAAGTCAGGCAAATGAAAGAGGGGAGGCTGCTAAACCTGTGCTAAACAATGGGAAAATACATAAAGAACATCACTAAAAGAATAAGTGAAAAACACTAAGAAACAGGCAGCAAGCTGTATGGCTAACTCTGTCTCAAGTTGCAGGTGGTTGAGAAGGAACTGAAGCAGCAGTATACTCCACATTATACCCTCACAGTGGAGCACAAGGATGACTAGGGTGCAGGCGCAGACTGTGCTGAGGTAAATCTCCCAGCTACAGGACACACATTCATGCACACCCTGAAGTTGAGCACCACAGGTATAGTAGTCAGAGAAGTATCAGCAAGATAAAACAGGAAATGGTATAGAACAAGAAGCACCCTGTGTATAAGAGATGTTCATTAGAGAGAGGTTCGGTGTGTAAAGATAGGGCCGAGAGCTGACATAACAGGAGGTCATTTAGCCCAGTGACAAACTGACAAAGGTCACAGAGCTTATCAGTGGTCATGATACAGCAGTATCAAGACAATTCACAAAGTGTATCCTCCAGATGAACATGACAAAGACTCATCTAAGCCCTAAGACTGTGCCCTTTATTCTGCCACATTAACAGAGAGAATTAAAAAAAAGGAAAGCAGTTCTTGTAGGAAAAAAAGCACAGGCATCATGGCACAGGCCTCTGGCAGCAGTAACTAGAGTTTCCTTGCCAGATGTCTTGATGCAAGCTCAACAGCAGCATCCACTTATACTCACTTGAGAGAGCCTTTAACACGCGTTTGATCCTCATCCTGAAACTTATGCTGGTAACTGATCATCATGAAGGAGTGGGGTATTCCAAGCTGAAACACCAGAGAGGCATGAGTTCATGGAAAAGCTGTATAAGCCATAGCTAAGTACTCCCATTGATTTCCTTTCCAGCCCCTTATGCAGGACAAATATCATACCAATGGCTGCCACCAGAACGTTATTACCCTCCACCTACGCTCATGGTGTCACTCTCCTTAAAGCTCTGGTTTTCACACTCAGCTCTGTGAAGCCTTTACTTGAGGCTGACCATGAAGGGGAGTGGGACTCTGGAACAACAGAGGAACACTCCAACAACATGACCTGCAGAATAATAGTTGGAGACGTGCTGCCTTGAAGGGACACTGTCATCTGGTTTAAGGCCTCATTACATTACTGATCCTGAGGAAAACCAATTTCTAGGCACCAGTAGTTAGCAAAACTGATAACTGCCTGTATTACCCTAGACAAATGGGGCCATTCTGAAACACCCTGCTTCCCAGCCAGCCCCGTAAGTCATTAAATTAGTGTGATCACATCAAAGCAGCAGCTGGAGTTTTCATGCCAACACTCTGAAAGCGCCTGCATGCAGACAGGATGGGTGGATGCACTCACTGCAGCGCACAGAGCACTTTACAGCTACATCCGGGAATGCCAAGTGTCTCCATATGGCAGGGACATTAGAGTCTCTTCCCTCAGAAGAGACAGAATCACAGCTGTTCTCGAGTGGCTCCTGAAAACACTGTACCTTAGCCTGAGCAGCAAGCATGTCAGGTGATTCAGACTTATCTCTAAGTGACTGGGGCATTTCTGAATGGTATATGCTGCAAGATTTCTGGTTCCGGTGAATTAAGTGGCTGCTGTAGGAACATTTCTAATTATCACAGGAGCAGCAAGAAAATGAGAAAGATCTACCACCCTGGAACAGTGCTTTGCTCTTCCCACAAAACATTTAAGCAAATGTGTTCTTCCTGCTGAGAGAGGCATTTCTGCTTCCACAGATACCTAGACATGGTGTCTCTTGCTGCTCTGAATTCTGAGAGGAAGGTTACTTGTTTTATTTAGCAGAAATCACATATATTGGCATGTATAATACAGGAGCAGGAGTCCAGCAGCAAAATATGCTGGTGGAATTCAGAGCAAAGAGCTGCTTCTAAATGCACTCTACAAAAGGGGAGTTGGGAAACTTGTTTTGAGCAGTCACATAAATTTTACAATACACTAAGATAACTTTTCTTTAAGATCTTTTGCTTCTGTCCTTTTCCCTTTCTTCCATCAAGGAGGAATATCACCAACTTCATGGAAACAAGGGACAACAATGCAACATCCATAAGCCAACTGAAGGGACTGAGTAATGTAGCACAAACTATGTTCCAAGAAATTAAACTGTCTCCCAATTTAAGAAGGCTGAAGCCTGATATGCTGCTGTCCATACCAGCACATTAACATTATGAGCTGTGGTCCCCTCACATTGACTAAACTTAGACAGATGCAAATTCCCCAAAACACTGACGGAAGTTACAATGGAAAGGTCAGATGAAACCTTCTCTAGCCTAGGGCAGTGGTTTTCAAACTTAGGGTTGGGACCCAGTACTGCCTTGCAGACCCTCAAGTATTGGTTCATGGCACCGCCTGCTGCTGCCGCCAAAAGACTGGAATGCATTGCTGAAAGATTTAATTGTTGGGTCATGGGCATAAATAATTTTTTTCACCTGCATCCTGAGAAAAAAGTTTGAAAACCAATGATCTAGGGCACTATGAGAGGCAGCTCAAATATGGAGAGGGAGCTCACTTGCTATTGCACATGATGTATGAGTCTCACCTGCAAGGCCACAGTGAAGTGGCTGGTTTTGGTATCTCGGACAATACTCGTGTTCATGGCTGACTGGATGCCCCATCGCCACTGTAAATAACCCATTGTGTTCTTATCTAGGTTCCGTGCCAGGACAGTTGTGAGGCCTGGTCGGATCCCACGGGATGAAAACTGCAGAGCACAGTTTGTGGTGACGAAGCTAGAAGGAATAAGAAGAGCAACAGTTGTAAGAACAGAGTCTTTCCCACACAGCCTCAAACTCTCCTTCACCCAAGAACTTTGGAATGCAGGACACCGTATGCTAGACACTTGCTATCTTTCAGCTACAATAGCAGGACTTCCAGCAACCTCACAGACAGTTCACATACCAGAGACTGGCAGCACCACCAGGAAACTGCCACAGAAGCAACCCCCAATCCAGTCAATTGTGTGACAACATTAAGGCTAGATCAGTAAGAGGCAAAAAATGCGAAGGAGGGTTTCCTCACTCTTACTGCTGAAAAAGTACCTTCTTTAGTTCTGTAGAGTAGCAATTCTCGACCACTGTGTTGGGACACATTACTGTGTCGCAAAGAGCTGGTGAGATGGCTGGATTTGGCCTAAGGAGGGTGGGCTAGTGTGTCCCGTAGAGTCGCAACATGCCACCAAGTGTGTTGCAACCCACAAAAGGTTGAGAAGCACTGCTGTAGAGACAGCACAATCAACTTCTGCAAAGGTCTCCTATTGCTGTCCAGCAGCTCACCATCATCTGTTTGAGAGGCAGCATCAGTAAACCCCAGAGGGGACCACATGACTATCTAGGCTCTGAGAATGGGATGTCTGAAAATGTGAAGGTCTCAGGGGGAAGAAAACTGCATTGTTACCAATGATAAAGAGGCTAAACATACAAATGCAGGCATCATCTACCTTGTACTTTCTGCACAAAAGGAGGGCTTTAGTCATTTGCAAATCATCAGCAGGCTAAGGGCAAACCTTGCATTACTTCTCTACTCTGCAGAATATCATCTTCTTTCTTAATATCAGCACCTCTCATGCACATGAGAGTCCCAGAAGAGCACAGATGCAGAGGCCAGAACTCTGGAGGATGTCACTGAGCACTGTTGCTGCACACCAGCATCAGAAGGGCTATGACAAGGAGATCTCCTGGGCTTCATTCCTTCTCCCCCAACTTTGCAGAATTACTCTTCCTGTAATTTACAGCTTAACAACATCCCACAGAGCAGCCTCTATTTCCTAACATACCTGACCTTCAAGTTCATCCTCTGAAAAACCCAAGCTGTCTAGCTGTTCTACTTTCCCCCTTCCTCCCCTTTCAGATAATAAAAAGGAGACTTAGACTAGCCTTATTCCTTTCTTGGGAAGCTGTGTCACTGCTACATGCCAATACCAGCCTGCCTTCAAAGGAAAAAAACACAGCCCTCCACTAGTTCTCTCAAGTACCCCAGATTGAGCTACTGAGGGAAACAGGAATTGAGTTCTCCTGATCATTGGGTTCAATTTGAAAATAAGCCAACTGCCTCCTCCAAATACTCCTGCTGGTGACTGCATTGAACACAGTGATTCAGATGTCAGATGCAGTCCCAGGCACATTTTTGGCACATTCTCATTTTATTTCTGGGTTGTTCTCTTTAAACAAAAGCAAATAAAGAATTTAATTCAAGCTTTTTAAATTATGCTCTCAAATTATGCTCTCTTGACTGCTTCCTTACAAATCTGGCCTGAGAAGTGGTTGTTTTCTACTGAGCTGCACATTCCTGCTGATCACTCAAAACAGAAATGAAGACACTGCCTTTGAAAGTTATTTCAAAGGTGAAAAGTGTTCCCACTCCTGATTACATGACACATCATCCCTGCAACGCTGAAGCTGTATATGTAAAGCTTAACACCTCACATAAAAGAAAAGAACAGAATAGCAATCATCTTTCTCAGCAATCAATCCCCAAATTAACAATCACTTCCACAAAAGAATAATAAAAGTTGTGACAGAGCGTCTTTTCACTTCCTTCATTAAAACCGGGACCAAATCCTGTTTCTTGCCATGGAACTAACAGAATTACTGCACTTTCAGGGAATACAAGAGCTTTCTAATGAAGTGGAAGAAAGTTTTGTATATAAAACTGACATAGTTGCTCCCTCAGCTGTCTGTCTGTGTATGTGTCAGTGTGTGTTTTCTTTGCTATGACTTCTTCATCTGCTTGACTCTGCAGCAAACACTCAACCCTACATTTATCAAATAAATCCAAAGTGAATATGAAAGGACGTTTAAGCTTGCTTTTCCAGTCTGGATCATTAGTGAAGAAAACTATAGAGTAGTAGCTGTTTCTTGTATTTACCATCTAGATGTAAGATTTCGAAATATCTTCAGACCAAACAGAGGTCCCTGAAGGTCTCCAGCTCCAAACTCTAACTGTTCAAATATAAGAGACAAATCAGTTAGAAGGGATCATCTTTCCCAGTAGCTGCACAGTTCTTACCCTTGTCCTGCTTGACAGACTCATTTGAACACCTCAACGTAATATAAATCATTCATTTCTGTTCACTTTCATAATCTGCTTTTTCTGCTAGAGCTATGCTCAGGAACACTAATGGTCTCTCCCTCTATGTACTCTCACTGTCTGTACTCTCAGTTCTGTAGAAAAAAATCTGCCAATTATACAGCCATAACATTATAATCAGAGCATTGCCTGCTCCAATCATTAGACATAATATGACAACAAGCAATTGTTTGTCCCTGAGATGACTTTTCTTTTTTAAATTAAAAAAAAACCATAGTGATGTTTACAGAGTAGAGATGTTTTCACATTCCTGTAACTGAGACTTCCAACTCACTGAGTTAGATGGTGATCATTACAACCCAGGCCAGAGAAGACGACTCCACATCCCACTGCTATGCTCCAGCTACTGCCTGATCTGGAAGTTCTCAGCAAGACACCTCTTTACAGTTCTTATCATTCCTGTCTCCAAGGATTAGTATATAACAGCATGCTTTAAGTATAACATAGGCAGGGCCTTGGATCCTAGAAGAAGCTCGTGCTTCAGAGTCAGGAGAGTGATCTTGCAGCCTCGATTAAGTAATATATCCTGGGTATTTCTTTTAGAATCACTTTGGTTCATCAAATGTTATTGCTACAAGCTATACCATATGGGCACAATTTGCATGGAAAAGTGTTAAAAAATTGGGAACTTTCTGTCATTTTAGATGATTGTCCAGTGTCTTAACATACACTTCATCTTAAATAAATAAATAAAAATACAGACTTCATGCCATTTGAAGCCCACCAACCCCACCCCTAGGATTTGTGATTTCTAATATATTCTGTATAACTTCTAAAGCCCTTGGAAAGCATTCAAAATTAATGGCCATTGAATCTCACAACAGTATATATGCATAGATTCACTCAAACTGGTCAAGCCAAAGTTAGATTGAGGCTGGTATAGCTTCTCTCTTCCAGCTTCACCCTCCCCAACCCCCCGTCCCCAAAAAGAGGAGAAGTTATTACATTATTATTCATACCTAGTGCTCCACTTACTACAAGATCTTACAGACTAAATCAACCCTGATATACCCCTTGAGGAAGCTAAGCAGACATTGTTCTAGTCATGCAAGCAGGGAATCATACAGCAAGGAGAGAAAGTGAATTGGCCAGAGCCACACAGCAAGTCAGTCATAGAGCCATGGTAAGAGCTCAGAAGTTGTCTCTCCCAGTTTTATTCTCAATACATTACTCCATACTGTAAACTCAGTAGAACTTGCATTTTGTGCCCATACGTGCAGTGCTGTGTGCCACAGCAACCCCCACAAACTTCTAACCTGCCAGTCCATTCAGGTCCATCACACACACAGACACACCACCCCCAGCATGAACATTTTAGTTTTGAGAAACTCCAGTTCCAGGAGACATTTGCTTTTGTTCCTAAGAGAGTCTTTGGCATATTCCAAAACAGTGTTTATGAATGTAGGTCTCACGCTCTGTAGTCCAGTGCCCTGAAAAAACACAGTGCTTCCCATCATGACTTGTGAACACTGGGCACACAAGAGAGGAAGCTGGCTGCTGCTTTAAACTGATGGTATTCTGCTGGTGACAGCTTAGAAGGGTAACTACTCACTTCCTCTCTTACTTAAATTGAGGTGTTCTGACAGGTGCTGTTCCCTGGGCAAAGACTGACAAGACAACAAAACTGGGCTTTCAGCACATGTGCTAGACTCCTAAAACAGCTGTGCAGACAGTGCTGTCAAGTTGCGGTTCAAGCTGCAGCTCTGAAGTCTTCTCTTCCTAGGCTTAGAGCCTGAGCCACAACTTAACAAGCGCTGTCTGCACAGCTGTTCTAGAGGGTCAGAGTAAGCCCCACAAACCGAAGCGGGCACTACTTGTCGCCACAGCCTATGCAGATGTACCCTAAGTGAATTGCATGAAGGACCAATGCTAAAATTGCCACCACCAGCTAAAAGAGGAGCCAGAGGGATAAGGAAAAGGGAGGAAAACAATATGGTATTAAAAACCAAACTGTTCTTTCCAAGCTAAATATCAAAGCAGGAACGAAGTCCCTCAGTGTGCAGAGAAGCTGCCCAAGATCCTCTTTGAAAGAGATGATGGTTTGGGAGCGACCTGATGGAGGCATTATCTCAGAAAAAGGAGAATTTGGAACTCCACTCACCTATCAGTATCCTCAGAGCTAGTACAGGGATGGGGCCTCTATAATAGGAAATAATCCATCACAGAACCACCAGCTACTAGTCCCTTCTTTAAAGGGCTGACCTATCATCACTAGCTTTTATTAAACCTTTGACTTTATTTCTGCAGTCAGCCAAAGGACTCCATTCCAAAACTTGTAAACAGTGGCTAGATGCCGGAGGTTCCCTGAAGAAGGCGCCATCCATGAACTGGCTGCTGCCCTCTGAAGAAGCAAGTACTTGGCTTCAATGCTTAATTCTCTGTATTTGCATTTTGTTCCACTGCACTGCTTATAGGTCTCAGAGGTGATGGGCGGGGGGGGGGGGGGGGGGGCGTTCTCAGGAGAGGCTCCCGTTAAATCCAGTCAGCACTTCTGTTATAGCACAGTACTGCATCTGTAGAATGCTCTTGTTATTTCATTTACTAGTCTGGGTGACTTTCAAGGCAACAATTCAGTGTTAATTTGGCACTGTTCAGTCTCATCAGCAAAAGCACCTGCTAAACTGGCTACCTTTCAAGAGGGAGAAATTCCAGAATCAGTTCTTATTCCTTGAGTCCCTGCTCCCCTAAATAGTTTTATCATACATTTATTTCTAGTAATTTGTTTTCAAAGAACCAAATCCGTACATTCTCGTTTTATTAAGTCTTTCAAAGAGTCCTGATTTCCATCAGATTCTGAGTTCAGTGATCAGAGACAAACCATTCAAGTACAAATTCATTTTCCGTATAAATTCCAAAGAAAATAAAGACAGGTGGGAAGAAGGACAGCATGTGACTGAAAAGATGGTACCCTATACATCTGGGCACTCCTGTCATACTAAGCACTATAGCTACTGCTTTTGGATTCCTCGTCTCTACACACATGGCTTATCACAGATCTTCAACAGCTATGGACTACTATAGGCTGGAGACTGTTATCCTAATTTTATGCAAATTTAAGCTACTAGATCTGTCTCTGTTTGTCTTTCTCACTTTCTGAAGAGGAAAGAGGAGTAAGACCACTGGGTCTGGTATTTTGATGTCTCATAGCTCTTGAAACATGCAGCAGGAAAGCTTCCTGGATTTTGTATAGATAGAAATTTGTAAAGAAGGAAGATTAAATAAACTAAAATCCCTTAACCTCTCTGAGACAGATTAGAGCCTTGGGAATGCAGAGTTCAAATGATTATACTGAAATTGTTGTAAAAGCATGGACTTTTGGGACAACACATATTAAAGGGGTTTCTTGAAGAATCTGTAGGGAATATTTAATATAGATGCCAAAACACTGGTTAGGTAAAAAACAACCTGAAGGGAGGCCCATCAACTGGCAGTTACCTGCTCCCACATGCTGGAAATTAAAAGCCTAAACTGTATAAAGAAATGGCTGAGCTGCCTAGTCTGGGTTCTGGTTGCTTATCTAAAGACTGATATGAACTTGTAACCACAGAGAAAATCCCGTTGTGGGGGCTGAAGGGCAGATATTAACCAGAACCCTTCTTGGAGTTGGGGATAACCTTGGGGGTAAGCTATTTAGCATGCATGTAAGTTCTTTGATTGTTTTTACATTATTTATAATACTTTTACCTTTAGAATAAATGTACTTGCTTAGAAGAGGCCGAGTGGTCACTTGGAACTGCTTGCAATACATTAGTCACAGCACTCAGAGAGAAAGCGAAGTGCAGGCACTGGCTCTTTAGGCAGTCTGGCTTGCTGAGGATACCTCAGTGTGCATCAGTAAACTGCTGTCTCACAAAATTGGTCAGAAAGGAGTGACACTCAGGGGTCTGTGTCCAGGAGAGGTGTCAGCAGGGAGCCAGAAGCCTTTACATGGCTGCCTTTGAAGGACCACAGAGGAGAGAATACAGCTGCAGATATCATGAAACTATGACAGTGTCTATTTTTCCAGAACAGCCAGCACTGCTGAGATCTGCAATGTTGTTTTAGCCATGATATTGGATATCAGAGAGACAAAGTGAATGATGCAATATCTTTTATTGGACCTACATTTGTTGATGAAAGAGACAAGCTACAGAGAGCTCTTTTTCACATCTGGGAAAGGCACTTCAAGCATCAGAGCTAAATACATAAGCAGTAAATACATATTACAAGGGATCATTTAAGGTGAACTAGTCTGTTAATGCCTCTGCAGTCAGAGGACAAAAAAGAGGGCTACTGGGTTAGATATTATTTTAATATGTCCAGTGTCGTTACTAAGACCAGGACTTTTAGCATCAAGCAAAGTTATGAATGTAACCTCCCAAGCTCCTCTTTTGCAGGAGTGTAGATTTCTGTTGAGTATGAGGACTGAGAGGTGTATTGATCATTTTTCCAAAACCATTCACCAAAGGGTGACGTACCATTTTTGTCCTTATCATTTCCGTGTGTGTGTTCATTGACCTTTGGTAAGCCAATTTAAACAATTTCCTTGACTGAACAAATGAAATCCTGATAATCAAGCTAGTGGATGTATCCAAGCTACGTAAATCCTCCAGAAGTGCATTTTCATCTTCAGTTGAAACTGCTCAGAAATGCCTCACATCAAAGCCTTTTTCCAAAGTAACACTCGGCTTGAGCTCTCACAGGGAGAGACTGTAACGGACAAGATGGGGCTTGCAGCTATTTAGATCACTCTTTATTAGAAGTCAGGTTGGTTTTCCTTATAGCTAGTTTTATGTGGGAGGAATGAAGTTTACTTCTGAAACAAATGCAGATAATCACAATGTCAAGATGCTGTTCCTAACCTTCAGAGAGCAGGTGGAAGGCTTTGTGAACTATATTTATAATTTTTTTAAATACTCCTCTGGCTTATTGACAGCATCATGTTTAAGAAAAATGAAGTTAGAAAACACAACACTTTTTTCACCCCTTACTTGTGGGGGGAGAAATGAAAAGAAAAAGAAAGACCTAACATCTGACCAAACATAAAGAAGAGGCCTTAAAGGAGAAAAAACAACTATTCAGGTTTCCAGCTCTCTCCTTTAAGCTCGTTTATCAAGTGGAAACAGAATGGAGAAGCCCGAATACTAAAATCAGATCTGTGGTCTCAGATGAATAGCCACCCACTGCTTTAAATCAGTGGTTCTCAAGTCAGGTATATGTACCCAAGGAAGATACGCAGAGGTCTTCCAGGGGATACATCAGCTCATCTAGATATTTGCCTAGCTTTACTAAAGGCTGCATACAAAGCACTAGCGAAGTCAGTGCAAGCTAAAATTTCATACAGAAGACTTGTTTATACTGCTTTATAAATACACAGAAATGTAAGTACAGTATTTATATTCCAAATTACTTATTTTATAATTATATGCTAAAAATAAGAAAGTAAACTATTTTTCAGTATTTGTGTATTGAGACACTTTTGCATTTTTATGTCTGATTTGTGAAGCAAGCTGTTTTTAAGTGAGTGAAACTTGGAGGTATACAAGATAAATGAAAACTTCTGAAAGGAACGGAGTAGTCTGGAAAGGTTGAGTGCCAGCACTTTAAATAACAATCAACCAAGATTTCTCAACTCTTTATTTTGGTTTACAATTTACTGCATAAATGGGGCTAAAGAATTCAAACAATGAGCCAGAAATAGGCTGGAGGGACCTGACCAAAAAAAAAAAAAAAAAACCACACCAAGTTCCTACCTCTCCCCATCCCTTGGCAGAGGTCACCCGTCTAAGAGCAAAGTTAATTGATCCTCCTCCATTCCCATTCTGGGTGGAGAGGCTACCAGAGAGTATTGCTGTGTCTGTGGCAGTCAGTGGAGCCTGGAAAAGAAATTTATTGTTATTGGAATCATCTAAAGCATTAGCAACCTCAGTTACAGAAACTTGAACTCATTACAAGGACACAGTCAAAACTGCAGATGATTGGAGAGTTTGTAAGCATAAAGGGACATGCAAATATCCAGTGTTACCTTTCTGTCAACTCCTGTGTCTGGTATTTGAACTGCATGTGGCCAAACACATTGCAGGTTCTATAGTCAAACTTTACCAAGCAAGAGTGCAGCATGCAGACAAATGACATGGTGACAGCATAAAACGGTCTGCACCTCTGTGCCTACTTAGTTATAACCCTACACGTTGGGCTATGATCCTGTCAGATCTCACAAAATATATGGGGTCACACTTGATTAACAATTCAGTGGGAGACTCTTAAGAAGCATCAAATGCAGTAACAAGTAATCATATTAATTCGGCATGTGGCACCCTCTCCGTTGGTCAGTAGTAATACAATGCCCATTGGATTTGGGTGCCAGTGCCTTCAGGAACTGCCAGGCAAATAAACCAATTCCATAAATGCAGTTTCATGTAATAAGGTGAAAGTTCTTGTGAGACTATGATTAGTATTAATATTAAAAAAACAAGGAGTCGTGTGGCACTTTGAGACTAACAGATTTATTTTTCGCATGAGCTTTCATGGGAGAAAATACCACTTCTTCAGATGCTTTGAAGATGGGTGAACTTACAGAAAGGAATGAAATTAAATGCAAGGGAGTGTAAAACATAGGATCAGGTCATAGTAAAGGCAAATCAGAGCAGTTGTTAGGTATTAGTATTGCATTAACAAAAAGTGAGCCTTTAACTCCTCCTGCTTGGGAATAGGGGAAAATCCCCATACGGGACCAAGGCTTAAATACAAAGCCAAGTGACTGTCCCTGAAATTTGTGTTTACATCCTAAACAATGATTTGAAAGTGTGTTTGAGAAATAAATGTTTAGCTGACCAGTCGATCTATCCTAGCTGAGGCAATTTGGTAGCAATGGATGCAAAGACTCTGCAGCAGGGGCGTCACTGGCACCTGGTACAGGCGGCACGTGCCCTGAGTCCCAAAACCAGAGCCCCAAAGGGCTGGCATACCCCCTGCCTCTCCCATCCCTGCCTCCGTCCGGATACTGGAGGATAGGCCAGCCACGGCAGCACCTGCCTCTCCCTAACCGGGTATCTGGAGCTAGGCTGGCTGTGGTGGCACCTGTCTTTCCCAGCCCTCATTGGCCACAGTAGCCACTGCCTTGCCCGGCCCCAGCCCTGGCCAGGATTGGGGGCCAGATTGGCAGCGGCAGGAGCCTGGGGCCCTGACCTCAGCAGGGGCTGGGCTCCGGGCCTTTTTGCTGCGCAACAACGTTCCTGCTCTGTTGTATACAAACTGGAGCTAAAAGCCTTGCATTTGCATCGTCAAAAATGTATGAAATAGTGTCAACACATGGCTCAGAAGTAACTGAATCTCCATGCCCCACTCCCTAAAGCTGGTAATTGCATGGCTTCATAAATAAAGAAGAGAAACGCCATGAGCAGTGTTCCATTTTGTGATGTTGTGCCCCATTAACTCAGAACCCTCTTTATATCTGGAGGGGTATTTATTTCACCTTACCTCTATGGACTGGGATATGTGCATTTTGTTAATTTCAATCTGGGGAAAGCTGCTCCCTGGCACATCTTCATACTCCTCATCATAACGATCAAAGAGGTCAGTGGCATCTATTCCAACACTAATCGTTCCCTGTGGAGAGACAAACAAAACAAGCTCCTAGAATATGTTCAAGATATGTAGGGCAAAGGACTATCACACCTTCGTGTATATATTATGTCATAAAACATTACTTTTGTTTTTTAAAAAAATGTTTTTTCTACCCCTTGTTGTATGAAAAGGCCCCCACAAACAAAGCATGACACTGAATGATTATTAAAAGAAAGGGAAAGAATTACTATAGGCAAAGCATTGCCAAATGAACAAATAAACAAACTGAACAACTGACTTTACTGTCTTGTTTTCAACAATAGTAGATAAAATCCTTACTTAAGTTGTTCAACATAGCAAAAGTCAGAAGAACATTTTCAACCTGAAAAGGATTTTTACCTGCTCAAAATAGACTGAGTCACCTCATCTTTGTAAAACCAAACCAGGGATTTTGTAATTAATCTTGTTAATGAAACTGAGCTGGAATTTCACCTCCTCTTCTGAACTATTTGAAAAAAAAATTAATTTTGAGCTGTGTTAACTGGTTACAACTGACCACATATGTTACATGCTATAGGTTCTTTTCCCTAACTGTATGAGCCTGATTCTTATAATCAATAGGAGTGTTTTAAGAAGGGAGCATTTTCAGATAAGTTCACAAGGTACTAAACCTTTTCTTCTGTAGCCCACACAGGCCTTGTCTGAGGAACCATTAGTCCTTTTGATGGGCTGCTGCTATATTTGTAGAAGTAAATATACTGTCAGTCTCAAATGTGAAGGGAATGACCAGATCCTTTTTTTACCTCCCTCAATAGGAAAAGGCTCTGGGAATCCTCTCTCGCTGTAGTGTAAAGCAGTGTCCCATCTTATGTGAAACATACCACTTCCAACACACAACTGAGAACGTGAGATTAAAATTAACTTTCCAAGACAATTTGTCTATTTAAATCTCAAGAAATAAACCCAACATTTACAGAAAGCAAAATATAGCAGGAACACATGCATGGAAGTCAGTTCTTTTAAAATCTGTGCAGATACTCAACTGCTTTGTTGAACAACTTATAGTGAGAATGCATAGAAAATGGTAGTGTGCTTTGAAGAGCTCAGGATGGGTTTCATCCTTCTTCTGAGTTTATATTTGACACTTGGGAAGAATGATTCTAAAAGTTCTATTTTATCTACTCTGAAAGTACCATGCACTACGTTCATAAACTTGCAGTGCAATGCAAACTGTTTACATAAACAAACCATTGCGATGGAAAGTGAGAAATGCTATGCAACCATACTGAGAATTAAATACTGATATCTACTGATGGAACAACAATCCCAGAATATCAAGAAGAAAGCCATTTTCTTTACTGGTAATCAAAACTGCACTAGGATTGCTGAACTCCTTCCAGGATTTAGAAAAGCCGTGCTTAAATAAAACTCCATACATGCATTGTAACCAAAGTGAAGGGTTTAAGCTAATTAGCCTAATGATTTCAAGATCTAAGAGAATTCATAAGCTATTCCTGCCTTTTGAGTGGATCTTCCATACAGTGAGGGGGGAGAGAGAGAGAGAAATACAGTATATTTTAAAAACAGAAAAATGTGGCTGTAGAACCACAAAAGTTGTCAGGATAACTCAGTGCACTACCCAAACCATTTTAAAATCAATTTTTGAATCTGACTGGATTTCAAATTGGCATCCCTTTAATGACTATCCATAAAATAAAAACTAGTTTTACTTTCTATTTATAGTAACACAAAACATTTGTTCTGAAACTTTTTTTGGAACAAGAATGTACTGTTTAGAAATGCTCCTCAGACAAGTCACCTTTGAGGGCATCGGCTTTCCATAGTCTACAACCATTTCTCAAGTATCAATCCTCTCAGACCCCATGCTGCTCCTTAAAACAATTCCAAAGACCCAGCAACTTGGGAAGCTCTGCAGCTCTCTGTTTCTTCTCCAAACCCCTGGAAAGTGAATGAACAGAAGACCCAAAGGATGCTAAACTCAGATTTCAGGCTTAAGTACTAACCTACACTTGACAAAATTCAAACAAATGCATTCCAGAAGGTGATTGGATCAAATGATTTTCTATTTATGTGAGCACTACTTTTAGCAGTACAGAAAACTGTTGTGATGCTTTTCTGCTATTCTTCATTTTTTTGAGAATATACTTGTCATAGATGAAGAATGGGATGATTTTCCATACAGAATGTTCAACCTCAGCAGTGTTGTTTTGTTACTGCTTGTAACTCACTTTCATATTCCACTAAATATGCTTTAAAAAAATGAGTTACCAAAGTTTCATAATGAAAAAGTAGTAGAATGCTGTTGAATCTGGATTGAGAATGAAGACATAAAGCAGCAGTAGCAAAAGTAAAGTGCAAATAAAGAAGCCATAAATTGAAGAGTAGTGCTTCCAAAATGAGGCACATTTTGTTTTCTCAAACTTCTGTCTGATATTCAGGCTGTTATGTATTCAAACTCCCAGCAGAGTTTAAATCTTGCTTTACTTCCACCCGATTTTCTCGAAAATGCACATTTTTTCAGGTTGAAGTAGATATGCACAATAAAGAAAACCTTCTTTTAAACACAGTAGAGTGAATTATTTTACATTTTGCTGCTAGGTAAAAGTTCCCATAGCACTGACGCTGTTCTTATACTGAAGAAAATAGTCTCTATGGACTCTTCGTGAGGGTCAGAACAACAGACTAGACTTCTATACTGACTGTTTCTGCCACCGTGCAAAGGCTGACATTGTGACCAAACAATATCTCTCCCATCATAACCTCAGCAATGCAGAACGCAATGCCATCCACAGCCTCAGAAACAACCCTGACATTATTATTAAGGAGGCTGACAAAGGAGGTGCTGTCGTCATCATGAATAAATTGGATTATGATCAGCAGCCTTATAAACAAGTCTCCAACACAAAGTTCTACAAACCACTTTTCTCTGACCCCACAGAAGAATACCAAAAAGAATTACTGTATATACTTGTGTATCAGCCAAGATTTTTGTGCCTGAAAATTGCCCTTACAGGCACTCAGCTTATATGTGGATCAACATGGTAGACAGCTGCAGCCCAGGAGTTTCACAGTACATCTCCAGCCCTTAATGTGCAATGAGCATGCTCTGGGCTGGAGCCCCAGTGCATGGCCAGAGTGGCCACTGGGGGAGTCAGCACCTGGGCTAGGGTTAGAGAAGGAGAGAACCCTGGCGTCTGGAGCAGCCAAGTAAGGGAGCCTGGGGGGGGTCAGCCTGGGGGAGCCAGTTTCAGGGCCCAGGGGGTGGGGGTGTCCAGGAAAGCAGCAGCAGCAGCAGCAGGGGTGTCGGGGGCAGCAGTGTTGGCAGCAGTGTCGGCAGCAGGGGTGTTAGGGAAAGCAGCAGCAGCGGCGTCAGGGTAAACAGCAGCAGGAATGTTGGGGAAAGTGGCAGCAGTGGTGTCGGTGGCAGGGGAAGCAGCGGCAGGGGCATCAGGGGAAGTGGCGGCAGGGCAGCAGGCGTGTTGGGAAGTGGCAGTGGGGCGGCAGGGGTTTGGGGGATAAGGAAGGTGTCTGGGACTCCAAGGGAAGCCAGTGGTGCAGGGTGGGGGGGGGTAGCATCAAGGCCACGAGTTGACCTCGTCTTATACATTTTTCACTATTTTTGGGGCTCGGGAGGGTTGGCTTATACACAGATCGGCTTATCTGTGGGTATATACAGTACACTATTTACTCAAGAACCTCCACGAGGCAACACAGGAAACAATAAAGACAGATACACCACCAGAACCCCAAGCAGGGATATTCTATCTACTACCAAAAATCCATAAAAAGGAAACCCCAGATGCCCCATCATCTCAGGCACTGGCACTCTTACAGTAGCCTTATCTGGCCATATGGACTCCCTCCTCAGAGCCTATGCTATCAACACTTCCACCTATCTTCGAGACACCACAGACCTCTTAAGGAAAATCCAATCCATTGGTGAGCTTCCAGAAAACACCATCGTGGCTACTGGAGACATAGAAGTTCTTTACACCAACATCCCACACAAAGATGAATTACAAGCTATTAGAAGAATCATCCCAGATGATGCCACAGCACAGCTTGTGGCTGAACTTTGAGCTCACCCACAACCATTTCAGATTTGAGGGTAATTTATACCTCCAAGTCAGCGGCACTGCTATGGATATCCATATGGCCCCAGAATATGCCAACATTTTTATGGGTGACTTAGAACAAAGTTTCCTCAAGTCTCACTCCAAAGTACCTCTCCTCTATCAGCACTACATTGATGACATCATCATCACCCATGGCAGGGATGCTCTTGAAGATTTTCACAGAGATTTCAACAATTTCCTCCCCACAATCAAACTTCGCCTGGCACACTCCCCACAGGAGATCCACTTTCTCAACACTACAGAACAAATTGGGGATGGACACATTAACATCACCCTATACCAAAAACCTACTGGTTGGTATAGTTACCTACATCCCTTGAGCTTTCATCCTAAACACACCACATGATCCATTGTCCACAGCCAAGCCCTAAGATACAACCGCATTTGCCCTGATCCCTGAGTCAGAGACAGATATCTTCAGGATCTCTATCAAGCATTCTTAAAACTGCAGTACCCACCTGAGGAAGCAAGTAAAAAGACTGACAGAGCCAGACAGGTACCTCCAAGTCAACTACTACAGGAGAGGCCCAAGAAAGAAACCACCACCACTGGTCACCACATACAACCCTCAAGTCAGGCCTCTACAACAAATCATTATGTACCTACAGCCTATTCTTAAAGATGACCCCTCACTCTCTCAAGCCTTGGGAGACAGATGTCTCCTCGCCTACAGACAGCCCCCTCACCTTAAACACATACTCACTAACAACTACAGACCAAGCAACAGAAACATTAAAGCAGGCACATACCCCTACAACAAACCACAATGCCAACTTTGCCCACATATCTGCACAAATACATCATCATAGGACCTAATCAAGCCAGCTACTCTATCAAGGGCTCATTCACCTGCTGATCCACTAATGTGATCTATGCCATCACATGCCAGAAATGCCCCCACACCTTAGACATTGGACAAACAGGACAATCTCTGTGCAAAAGAATAAATGGGCACAAAACTGACATCAGAAATCACAATATTCAAAAACCAGTTGCTGAGCACTTCCATCTTTCTAATTCCTTTGTGGATGATTTGTTAACAGCTGTGCTCAAGCAAGTCAATAGGACATCAAGGCTTCAAAGAGAAACAACTGAACTAGAACTGATATGCATATTCAATCATGAGAAAGCAGGATTAAATCATGACTTGGATTCTTTTCCCACTACAACAGGTGATTTGATTTCACCTTCCTCTATGTGCTGTTTCCCAGTGTTTCCACCTTAATAACTACTTTGATTTGCTGTTACAGTATGGCCCGATCCCATGACTTACACTCCCCTACATTTATTTCCTTCTCATTCTGTAAGTTCCCCTGTCTTCAAAGCATCTGACAATAAATAAATTTGTTACTCTTTAAGTGCCACAGGACTCCCTACTTGTTCTTATACTGCATCCCACGTGTGCTAGTTACTCTCTGCATGCAAGCTGAAGGCCTTCTCATTTACTTTATAGTAGTAAGGTATCAAACTAATCTCATCTTGGTTTTTTCTCAAAATTTAGGATAAAAATAAGAGAAATCTTATGAACTATAGTGTTTTCTAAACTTAAAAATATAATTTTTGCTAAAACAAGATGATCACCTACTGGACATGTCTGAAGAAACTCTCAGAACACACATTTCCATGAACCATTTGTTTGATATTTATTGCTTTTTATGGACTCTATTTGCCTTTTTTCTTTCTCCCCTCCTTTATCCGTTACTATATAGATATTATTTAGCTCTGAATGTCCACTGGTTCCCTGTGGCACACCATGAACATCATCATCATTCACAATGTTTTTCTGAAGACAAAGTGAATCTATGAATGAAAAAAAAGAATCAGATGAAGAAGTGCAGCTACTTGGGCTTTTTTATAGGTATCTTTTACATGTCTTCACTCTTGCATAATTATGAACTATGGACATCAATTTCTGAAAATTATTATATTTTTTTCTCTCATTAGTATCATTTTGGACATCATCATCAGATTTGCATTCGGGATTTCTTTTTCTACACCAGTGGCAGTTGTAAAAATATTCACCTTGAACAAACACAGTAGTATCAAAAGTTTCAAACCAAAAGGGCCTCAGTACATTGAAGTCTTTGGAAGATTATAAGAAGTCAAAAACTCATTATAGCATCTTTACTGAATATTCTGGGATAAGGAGCTGTCCCTCGCTGGATTTTTTAAAGCACATTTCAGTTTCCTGCCTCTCACAAGATGTATTTCATTGGATTATGATCCAATGTAGTAAATTCTGTTAAAAAATAAAAATTTTCCCCACCACCAAATAGGTGGAGTCACTCTCAAATAGTCTATAGATCTTGGCAAGGAAACTGGCTCAAATACAAGAACAGACAAAGCAGCAGATGGTACCATTAAAAAACATTCTCGAAGAACAACAGGACCCCTTATGCCATCGGATCAGAGAGAGACAGGTTGCTGCTACCACTGGCTTACCACCACCCACCTATTCAGAGAACACAGGAGAAGACAAAATCCCAAAGTGTTGGAGCTGCACTTGAGCAGTAAGAATGAACTAAGAACCCTATTAGAAAGTTGCCTCTGTATACACACAGCAGCATGGTGTAAAGTGCTGGCAAGTAGGCTATTAATACAACCCCTAGAGCAGCCTGCATTATGGACCAATCACTTGAAATTCTGTTTAATAAATAAAGGGATTTTTCAATCCTGTGAGCACAAAATACACTTAAATGACTGGGTGGCGGTGTAGTTTTTTTGTTAAAACTTGCCCTGAAAGTCACTTCTAAAGCACTTTGGAATCTCTTTCTCTTCCTTCTCCCAAAAGACATGTCTCATGCAATGGAGCATCTACTAGAATCTTCCACAACCTCACACAGATTTGCAGGCTACCACTTACAAGCTGGTTGGAAGTAAAATTAAAAAATGAAAGCCCCATATAGTGAAGAGCAGGGACAGCACAATACTCCTCACCATACCCTGGGAACTCAGAACAGAGCCTTGGAAACATGATTAAAAAGTATATGATACAATACAGAGAAATTTCTAAATGATTTATAACTGTTCCCCTGCTTTCCACTTCCTGTGGTTAACTTAGGCAATTTAAGAACCTCTTGTCCACAGTTTAGAGGAAACCAGGTACGTCAAAACAGCGCTGTAAGCATGTTAGTAGCAAGAGACTGCAGGGAGGAACCCTCAGAATCAAATTATGAACTTAAAATTGTTCCCAAATGGAAACCTTACCCATCAGGTTTCTAAAGGTATTGAATATTTATGAACAAGTTATAACCCACGGCAACACAGTTTATAATGAAAACTGTGACAGACTCTCCAGTGTAAGGCGGACAATGCATTACTACACTGAAAAGAAACACTCTGCTTGCTCCCAAGTAGAAAGGATTAGGTCATCTCAGAGCTAAATCAGAACCTTTGTCATGATTTGCCCAGACGTTCCATCAGGCATAGCCTCCCCTTCAGATGGGCTCAGCAGGGCTTCATGCACCCAAGAATTCTCATTTCAGCAAAGCCACAGAAACAGTTTTAATTATATTCAGCCCTCTGCTAGTGGAAATCCAACAGGTGTTAAGAACTGTCCTACTTGTCACTCTCTCCCCCCCTTACATGGAGTGTCTGTGTGGTGCAGATAAATCTGTTTAAGTCACACCACCAGATGAAGGTCTTACCTCTTCTCCTTCCTTAAGTGGGTATGTCAATTTAAATATACTAATTTCCAAGTCTATACAATAGAATGAAAACCGCAGGATTAACTTAAACTACCCTGATCTTCTGAATCAGGTTGGTGTGTTTTTGACACATAGATTGATTATTTTAATACAAGGGATTAGAGGAGCATGCGGTTGGCTTCCAGCAGACAGAGACCTCCTGGACTGACTGAACACAATGGTCAGATGTTTTTCTTATCAGCCAGTGAGGACAGAGACACCTCCCATCCACTACGTAGAACACTTCATGAAAACATTCTCAAAAAAAGCCAGTAATAATGGTGGGAGATTTAAAATGCCCAAGATGCAGCAAAGCTTCCAGATGTGTCAATGTCTGCTGCCACACATCTGGAAACTTTGCTGCAGCTGGGGCATTTTAAATGGTTCCTTCCCCCCGCCCCACTCAGCCTCTCCCATGGGGAGGAGTTAGGGTGGGTCACAGAACACCCATACTATGTCTGCGGAGCACTAGTGTCCCACAAAAAGCTGGTTGAGATACACTGCTCTAATGCGGTGGTTTTCAAACTATGGATCGAGACCCAGTACTGGGCCACAGACACTCAGGTACTGGGTCATGGAGCCCCTTGTTCCTGCTGCCGAAAGACCAGAACGCATTGCTCAAATGTGTAGTTGTTGGGTTGTGAGTATGAATGACTTTTTTCAACTGGGTCCTGAAGAAAAAAGTTTGAAAACCACAGCTCTAGTGTAACTATGAGGTTTTTAGTGAATTAACTATAAAAATGAATAATATAGTCACAATAGTATCCCACTATTGCATTTGATATTAAATTCCATATTGTATGCTGCCCCATAATTTATAATTTTCAGTATGCTGGAAATTTACACATTGAAAACAACTATATTAGAGACATTTTCTGGGAAACTGGAAATTTTAACATCTGACATGGGGACATCCAAGACTTTCTAACACCTGAAAAAATGCTAGAAGCACTTTGGGTTTGCAGGATAGGCCTGTGAGCTGAAGGTCTTGGAGGCTGAAACTTAGGGGTCCCAGCACTGCCACAAGTGACCTCTGTCAGCTTGGGCAAGTCATTTGGCAGAGACTTTCAAAGACACAAATTCCCATTGCAAACCAATAGGGGTTGGCACCTAGTTTCTATTTGTACCTCTGAAAAGATTCCCTTTTCTCTGTGCCTCAGTTCCCCTTCTAAAAATGGGATATTGATACTTTTTTTCTACAAGCCTGTGTTGGTCTTGTCAAGTCTATGGGACCGTAACAGTCTCCTCTTACATTTATGTAAAATGCCAAGCTCAATGAGACCCTTATCTCAGTTTAGACCACTAGATGCTACTGTAATACAAACAAATTAGTGAATTACATGTTGATTTTGAAATCTAATTATGAAAATTTCACTGTTAACACCCACAGAGATCAATTGTGCAGCCTGTCTGCAGTCAGGCAGTCATCACTGCTTCTGTTTACACTCAATTGACGTCTGAAAGTTTCCTTTGCAATCACAACATGTTTTATTTGTTGTTTCTTTCAATGAACAGTTGAATTATAGAGTACAATCCACAACAAGAGATGGATTCTTACATCCCACAGTCACAGAAACTGAGTACACAACATCCTGGTTGCCATATATGCTTACACAGTAAACAGGGAAACACATCCATAAAAATACATTTATTTGGATCTAAGCTTCTTGGTCTCTATGGGTTGTCTCAACAGCAGGAGGGTGGATGCCACCTGTATATACACCCAAAGTGTCCAGCAAGTTTGAACTCCAGCAGCTAGCTCATACCACCATCCATGTTGCCATGGACAGACTGCTATTTTTAGCACACTAACTTGAGGAAAACTAGTGCATCTGCCCAGGCACACTGGAAAGCACCCTCCCAGCTGTTGTGTAGACAAAACCTAAAAAGGCAGGATGACAGTTCAAGGTTTATTCTGCAATTCATCAGCAAGGAGCTCTCCATTTTCTCTCCTCTCATGCCATATTATTTGCAGTAGAAATTAAAAATGTGTCAGGAAAGTGCTTTCCAAATTCAAGAACCCTGCACTAAGGAGCTCATAGTCTAAAAAGATTTTGTCATCCTCACTACTGAGGTGTTACAAAGGCTCCTATATATGAAAGCTTTACAATAACTTAGACTGCCACCAGCACCCACTTATGACATCACGATCATTTCTGTGTAACTGGACTGAGATCAGGGCCTGCTCAAGGGGTTGGGGCGCCCCAAGCCAAATGTAGATTTGGTGCCCCCCATCTCATTCATGGATGTTGAAAATGGTTTTCCAAAGTGCATGAATCTCCAGTGTCTGCCTGCAGAGGGATTTAAAGTGCACTCTCCCTACACGACTTAAGCTGCAGGTTGACTAACAGTGCCTGAGCTGCTAGGAAAGAGTTGAAGAAGCGGGAGCCAGCCTGATCTTCAGGGAGGCTAGGCACCCCTAAGAAATGTCACCTGAAGCCATGTCTGTCTCTTGCCTCACAGTAGAGCCAGCCCTGACTGAGATCTTAAGGAAAAAGCTCTGTCTACACTACAGTGATACAAGAGGGAACACACTTCAGGAGACAGCTTTATTTTCACTCAAATATCCAGCAGTAATTTCCTATGTTTCCTTACCTAGTATTGATAATTATTCCAAAGGAATCACTTTTCTTATAAGTGTAATGTGCCTATTTTTCAAGTTTTGTTTCACTGAAATTCCCTCTTCATAATGTTCCTTTTATAAAAAATATGATGCTTTTTAATTAAATAATTTTACAGGGAACACGCCTTACAACAATAAAGAAATAATTTCCATAATGAGCCTTCCTGTAAAATGTAATCTGTTCCTGGGAATCACAAAGACTGAACTGGGAAGGCAGCCAGCTCTATGAATAAAGTGAGCAATAGAGAGTGCATCAGTGATCAGCTAGTCTTAGAAAAAAATCAACAATCAAATAGTGAGAGTAGAAATGTAGTAATCTGGGTGGCACACATTGTGTTACAAGGTCAGAGAGATAAACTGGTGACAGCAGCTCTAAGAGAGAAAAATCAAGCACCAAATAACCCTAAACATAATATTTTATTCCACAAAGAAACCGTGCAAGCTAATTAAAGCCAGTGTAATAAAATCAGAGGGTTTTGAGTTGAACCAGGATGTGTTCTGCATTTTGAAATGGCTGCAGTGTTGAACTATCAGATTTAGGAATACTGATTAAAAGGGGAATTCAAATAACCAATACATGAAATTACAAGGAAACAAATTAACCCAGCTACAGAAACTCTGTCTTAAAACACAAAACAAACAAACAAAAAATGCAAGAAATATAGATTACACACGCATATAAAAGATCTTCCAGATCTGTTTGATATGTTGGTCAAACAGAGACTCGTGGTCAAATTAAACTCCAGGATGACCTGCATTCCACCATGTTAATCATTTCAATTTCATATAACCTGACTGGGAAACCCCCCTTTTTTTACTACCTTTTCCTAAATTTGCTACCACTGGTAGGGTAGCTTTGGTGGAAGTACTACTGAAGACAAGGCTCTGAGCAGGGCTAGATGGCATCAATGTTACAATGTCACCAACCACACCATTGCTAATACCAGTGGAACCAACCAAAAGACATTTTAAACATAAAAGCCAGTACAGACAAAACCTCTCTGGAAGATCTAATCTAAGAGCATTTGTTTTAACTGCTGTACCTCTCCTAAGATGCTAGTGAAGGAAGAAGTGAGGCATTTTTCCACACTGATGTGGAAACAGCCACCATGCAATATTCTGTAATTAGACAGACTGTTTTCCTCATTATTAATGTAGTGATTTTACAATTGTATATTTTTTCTGTAAAATTGCCCATCGAAATTTGTTTTACTTAAGCCAAACTGAAGTGAGCATCTGTCTAGTATCGGAGTCAACTGCTGGCTAATGAATGTAAGAAAAGTAAATTTTGATTCCAATAGCGGGAAAAAAAGCGCAGCCAAGTCATTCAGCTTATGAACCAGATTGTGGGCACAGAGAAAGCTGTACCACAGATGTAATACCACAGAAAGGCAGGAGAGGGAGCAGTGGAAACAGTGATGGTTTATTTTATCAGTCAAGTTAATTATGTCCATTACAAAGACTACATAAAATTACTGATCTTCCTCTAGATCAGTCGTTCTCAATCTGGGGTCTGGGGCACCTCTTCCTACCATGGCCGGAATCCAGCTGCAGCCCTGATTCTCCCCACCCGGGCTGCCTCTCCCCGCCCACAGCTGGCTCCCTGCAGCGGGATGCAGACACAGTGGCCCCCCATCAGGGGCAAGAGCAGGGGACCATAGCCGCCAGGACTTGGGTCCCCAGTGGTGTGGGCCATGGTGGTGGTGGCACTGCTCACCGGCTGTCCCAGCAGTGCTCCCAGTGTGGTGTGGGCCAGAATTTGCCTGCACGGGCCAGATTACATAATCAGCCAGGGGGCTGCAAAGTTTTTTTTTGTTAAAAAGGAGTCCCCAGCCTGAAAAAGGTTGGGAACCACTGCTCTAGATCCTAAGTAGCACAAAGTCACTTCTACAAGTACCAACTGAGAGAGGACAGACAGTACCAGAGAAGAGATTCTTCCCTCTCTTTCCTACTGCTTTCCCTCAAGAGAACATCCCTGAAAGTTGACACATGTAAAGAAAAAGGTGGCAAAAGCTGTATGACCCCCTAAGTATGTGCATCCTCAGACACTTAACTTCTCTAAGCAGGCAAATAAAGGGATTTGCTTTCACCACATGAAGCAGTTCCTCTCAAATCAAGTAACTGACTTTACAAACCCTTCAGCACATCTCAAAAAGCAAAAACAAAACTCTTAAAGCAAATAACGAAACTTAAAAAACTGCCTACATCTGGTTATCGCTCAACATTTCTGGTTAGAAATGCTTTATTTAGCTGGAACCATTTTATAGAACTAATAAAATGTTAGAAATTTTAAAATAGCTTTCGTTCTTATGAAATGATCACAGCTGTGCTGCCTAATTCCACAGGAACACTGCCTGGAGAGACATTTCCATAGAAAGCCAATAAGCAATTGCTGTAAACACCCAGATGGCTAATTTTATTGGAGGACACAGAGGCTCAGGCTTCCAATGCAGCTCTACTTTTTATGGCTCACAACTATTGTGAAACACCCAGGAAAGTGTCAAATTCCTAAAGTCACAGAGAAACATTATATGACAATAACCACCCACCTGGCTGTTCCACACCACCTTCAGAATATCCATTTGTGCCAAACCATCCTCATTTGCAAGAGGGATGTTTCCAATTCCTCTAGTTTTATCCATTTTCTATAAGCCAGAAATAGCTTTGTCTATTTCCTCATTGGAATCTCCGTGGTAACAGACCATTAAGGTTAGGTCAAAAGAGCCAACTGGACGCTTTTCAATCACTGGATGTTACTCCTGTTCTCTTCCACAGTTTGTTTTGATTGCTAGACCCCCTTTATCTCAGTTCCCACTCACACAATATCTTCACTCTCCACATTCATGACAACTCAACCAACCCTGATCTGCTGCTCACAAACAGAGAAGAATTGATTGGGCAAGTTGAAGTGAATGGCAATCCAGGCAGCAGTGACCATAAAATGGTAGATTCAAGATGCTGATTAATGGAAAAATGGAAGGAAGCAAAACGCAGACCCTGGATTTCAGAAAAGCAGATTCTGGCTCCCTCAGGAAACTTATCGGCAGGATCCCATGGGAGGCTGATCCAAAGGGGAAAGGCATCCAAGAGAGCTAGCTGTATTTTAAAGAAACCCTGCTAAGGGCACAGGAAGATACCATTCCAATGAGCAGAAAGAACAGCAAATGGGAAGGCACCCAGCATGGCTTAACAGAGAACTCTACACGAGCTAAAGCATAAAAAGGAAGCTTATAGGAAGCGGAAGCTTGGACAGAAGACTAAGGAGGCATACAGAGATATTGCTTGGGACTGCAGGGATAAAATCAGAAAAGCCAAAGGACAATTGGAGTTGCGGCTAGCAAGGGATGTGAAGGATAACAGGAAGGGGTTCTACAAATCTGTCAATAACAAGAAGAGGATCAAGGATGATATAGGTCCCTTACTGAATGGGGCAGGTATCCTCGTGATGGAGGATGAGGAAAAAGCTGAAGTACTCAATGCTTTTTTTACTTCAGTTTTCACAGGCAGGGCCAGCTCCCAGCCCACTACACTGGGTATGGCAGACTGGAGAGAAGAAGAGAGGCTCTTGGTGATGGAACGTCAGGATAAGGACTGCTTAAAGAAGCTGGATGTGCACAAGTCCATGGGGCCAGATGAACTGCATCTGAGGGTGCTGAGGGAGTTGGCCAGTGACATAGCAGTACCGCTGGCCATTACCTTGGAAAACTCGTGGAGAATGGGGGAGGTGCCAGAGGACTGGAAAAAAACAAATATGGTACCTATCTTCAAGAAAGGGAAAAAGGAGGTTCCAGAGGATTACAGACCTGTCAGCCTCACCTCAATCCCTGGAAAAACCACGGAGCAGGTTCTCAAAGAATCCATCCTGAAACACTTGGAGGAAAACAGAGTGATCAGGAACAGTCAGCATGGATTCACCAAGGGTAAATCGTGCCTGACCAACCTCATCGCCTTCTATGCTGAGATGACTGGAATTGTGCATGCGCGAAGAGCTGTTGAAGTGATATACTTCGACTTTAGCAAGGCTTTTGATACGGTTTCCCACAGCATTCTCGTCAGCAAGTTAAGGAAGCATGGGTTGGATGTGTGGACTGTAAGGTGGATAGAGAACTGGTTAGATCAACAGTTTCAGCAAGTAGGAATCAATGGCTTCATGTCGAGTTGGCAACCAGTAACGAGTGGTGCACCCCAGGGGTTGGTCCTGGGGCCAGTTCTGTTCAACATTTTCATTAATGATCTGGATGATAGGATAGACTGAACACTCCGTTAAGTTTGCGGATGATACCAGGCTGGAGGGAATGGTAGACATGCTGGAAGGCAGGAACAGGATTCAGGGAGACCTAGACAAATTGGAGCAGTGAGCCAACAGAAATCCCATGAAGTTCAACAAGGAGAAGTGCAAAGTCCTGCAACTGGGACAGAAAAACCCCATGGACTGCTAAAGGCTGGGGAGCGATCAGCTAAGTAGCAGCACTGTAGAAAAGGACCTGGGGGTCATGGTGGATGGGAAGCGGAATGTGAGTCAACAGTGTGCTCTTGCTGCCAAAAAGGCCAATGGCATACTGGGCTGCATCAGCAGAAGTGTTGCCAGAAGATCGAGGGATGTGATCGTTCCCCTTCATTTGGCACTAGTGAGGCCGCATCAGGAATATTATGTCCAGTTTTGGGCTCCCCACTACAAAAAGGATGTGGACAAATTAGAAAGTGTCCAGCACAGGGCACCAAAATGACCAAAGGGCTGGAGCACAAGAGCTATGAAGAAAGACAGAAGGAACTAGGCTTATTTAGCCTGCAGAAGAGACGACTGAGGGGGGATTTGATAGCAATCTTCAACTACCTGAAGGGCTGCTCCAAGGAGGACGGAGCTTGGCTGTTCTCTGTAGTAAGAGAGGACAGAACAAGGAGCAATGGTTTCAAGTTGGAGCTGGGGAAGTCGAGGCTGGATATTTGGAAAAATTTTCTTACTGGGAGAGTGGTGAAGCATTGGAATGGGCTATCTATGGAAGTGATGGAATCTCTATCTTTGGAGATATTTAAGGTTCAGTTAGAGAAAACCGTGGCTGGGATAATTTAGTGAGAGTGGTCCTGCATTTTGGGCAGGGGGTTGGACTAGATGACCTCATGAGGTCCCTTCTAACCCTATTATTCTATGATTATTAGTGCAGTTAGTTCAAATTAAAAGTTACTTTGATTTTAAAAACACAGTTTAGTTCAAACTAACTGCTATTTCAAACTTATTTAGTTCAAACCAGCATGTCTACATCATGCTGGTTCGAACTAGCCAAAGAAGATAGTTCAAACTAAGCAGTTAGTTCAAACTAACCAGCTGAACTACGTAGTTCAAACTAAGCTTTGGCTAGTTCAAACTAAAAAATTTTTTTAGTTCAAACTAGCCATAGGCTCGTGTAGACAGGGTTCAAGTTAGTTCGGACTAAGCCTGCTTAGTTCGGACAAACTTGCTAGTGTAGACAAAGCCCTGGATACCAGTTTATTGATGCTCAAGCAGACCCAGAACTAGGAAATGATGCATTCAGTAATACCAGCTGTAGCAAGAGTATGAAAAAGTTCTATCAGAATGGACACTAATTGTGTTATTAGCAAGATCCCAAAAGTGTTCACATTTATTTTCCTCTCTAAACTCCAACTGGAAGATTTCTTCTACCCAACTTTTTTGTCAGCTGTCTTTTTCTTTCATTCAGTTTCAAAGATGCATTTAAATTTACCTCAGCACATCTGTGATTTTGCTACAGTAAAGAGGGTGAAACCTGTCAGAAAACTGTAGGGAATTTCACTTTATTAGGAATATTTACAGAGTTGGATTAAGGGATGCTGAGGCCCTAAGCTATGTCAAGTTTTAGAGGTCCCATACTGTAAAAAATAAAGAGAAAAAAGCATATTATATTATAACAGGAAAGGTAATGAAAAATAAATGATAAATTGTTATACTGCTTATATACAAAGGCAAAGATGCAACAAATACCAACTAAATGAAACATACATCTTGCAAAAAACCTTATTTGCATTACCAATTTCAATTACGATAAATCTTAGTTATCTCCAACAGTTCCCTCATAATGTGAGGCCCTACATCATGTCTTACTTGGCTTGTGCTAAATCCAGTCCTGAATATTTGCATGTGACTCACAGAAGTTTGTGTGTGTTTGGAATGTTTTCTCAGGGTTCTGAGAAAGGCCTTTATTTCTCCATGCCTCTCACCAATGAGAGTAAAATGAATTCTCTATAGAGAAGAAAGTTTTAAAACAATTCACTTTACTGTTAACTACACACTAAATGCATTTTCCCTTCATTTCCTTAATAAGTTGTAGCATTAGAAAAGGCTGTAAGAAATCCCAAAATCATGATTAGCTAAGACATTGTTGATTTCACATCACTCTTTTAACCATAGGACTCCTTGTTATGTTGAACAACTTAAGGCTTAATTCTTCAGATCATGTGTGTTTTCTCCCTTACCTTGGGATTGGTTCGCTGCTGAAGTCTCCTCTCTTCCCTCTCTCTCTGCAATCGCTCAAATTCTTCTCTAATTTCAGCTGGAGTTCTCCTCCTCTCCACAACCTGTGCACAAAGGAATTGAGAAACAGAGGTTAACAAGCAACTGGACTCCCAGCCAACAACTACAGAGAATTTTATCACACATAAAATTTAGAAAACTATAGTGTTTTTCCTTTCATTCTTCGGATTAGCTCTCTTTTCATGTTACATGATTTTTTTTCTGTAATACATTGCTAAATCAAGCCACTGTATTATTACTTTTTAAGATTAGTTTTATAATTCAAGCACCTGTTCCTGGCCCAAAGTACTTTTTACATAATTAAAAATATGCAACATAAGTAACAAAAATCTCTCAATATATACATGTATGTAGTTCATACATCTGAGAAGCAAGGCGGCTGAGATAATATCTGTTATTGGATCAACTTTTGTTGGTGAAAGAGACAAGCTTTTGAGATCACACAGAGGTCTTCTTCAGGTGTGGGAAAGGTACTCGGTATACCATGGCTCAATACAAGATAGAATAGATATTTTAACATTATGACTTAACATATGTTTCAAGAAACCATTCAAGGTGAAGTGGGCAGTTAATATTTCTGTATTTATAGAACAAAGGAGGTTAGAGGATACAGATGGTTGCAATGAGCCATAAATCCAGTGTCATTATTGAGTGTTTGATTTTTAGTACCTAGCAAAGTTATCAATTTAAGCTCCTAGGCTCATCTTTTGAAGGTGTAGCATAGGTTTCCTTTGAGAACAAACAGTAACAGGTCTCACATATTTGGCAGTTCACAGAAAGCATAATGACACTCACGTGCCATACCAATAAACTTATAATTACCCCATGCAGGACCATCCTCTTGCTCTCAGTCAACTCCTTTCTCACACTCCTAGGAGAAAATTGGTCTACCCCATAGGCCCCAAAGGTTATAAATCTGACATACTGGGAGGTGAAATCTTCAAAGTGATAGGCCCATCACAAAAAGTGTCCTGTCAGCAGCCCCACTTCCATTTATACCTACGGACAGTGTACAGCTCAAGCACCTCTACTGTTCACAAAAGCAGTGTTATCAACATAGTGAAAAAAGCTCTCTGAAGTAATGAAGTCTCATGTCGCATAGAATCCCAGAGGTCAAAATGAACAATTTATACTCTACCTGGAAGCTGACAGCCAACAAGTGTGGTTTATAGACCCAGCAGTACATTTTAAACTAATGTAATCCTGTTATCACCACCAGATCAGTCGAAGATAGCAAATATTATTAGAATGAAATATTTATTTTAATGACTCCAAGAGTTTGGTCTACTGATTGTGTTTTCAGATGAGCATGTGTAGAAGTGTCTTCAGGATCAGGACCGAAGTCTCCTATTTGACATATGGCATAGAGAGTACACTTACAAAATTTGCGGATAATACCAAGCTGGGAGAGGCTGCAAGTGCTTTGGAGGATAGGATCACAATTAAAAATGATTTGGACAAACTGGTGAAATGGTCTGAGGTAAAGAGGATGAACTTCAATACACACAAATGCAAAGTATTCCACTTAGGAAAGAACAATTAGTTACATACATACAAAATAGGAAATGACTACTTCAGAAGGAGTACTGGGGAAAGGGATCTGCGTATCATAGTGTATCACAAGCTAAATGTGAGTCAACAGTGTAAAAGAACCAACAATCACCATTCTGGGGTGTATTAACAGTATTTTAAGAAAGACACGAGAAGTAACTCTTCCACTCTACTCGGCCTTGCTTAGGACTCACCTGGATTGTATCCAGTTCTAGATCCCTCATTTCAGGAAAGATGTGGACAAATTGGAGAAGGTCCAGAGAAGAGAAACAAAAGGATTAAAGTCCTAGAATATGTGGCTTATGAGAGAAGATTGAAAGAACTGGGTTTGTTTAGTCTGGGAAAGAGGAGATGGAGTGGGGACACAATAATAGTTTTTAAGTACCTAAAAAGTTATTATGAGGACAAAGGAGAAAAGAAATTTCTCCTTAACTGCCAATGATAGGACAAGCACGGGGCTTAGATTATGGAAAAGTAGGTTTTGGTTAGATATTAGGAAAAACTTCCTAACCTCTGGCATAAATTGCCTAGGGAGGTTGTGGAATCTTGATCATGGGACTTTTTAACAACAGGTTAGACAAACACCTGTCAGGGTTTGATCTAGGCGGTACTTGGTCCTGCCATGAATGCAAGGGACTGGATTTGATGAGCACAGCTCTCTCCAGCAGCAGATATACACATATTCCCCAACACAGCAAACACAGATAATCACAGACGGGGACAGCTGCATTCACGTCAGCAACAATACAACACACTAAAGCAATGGGGTCATTCATAAACAAAGTAGCAATGTAAGCATTGCATTGGGTGTGCTATGATTCACAAACTAGATGGAAGAATGCCTCCATCATGTAAGAAACATTCACAGGATATCACATCCATATACCCTACCTGACAATTTATTATACCTCTAAACTGGTTATTTTATAATTTGAGTTAGTAAATCCCAACTCAAAGTCTCAGGAGGACCCAAGATATCCAAGTTCAGAACCCTCTCCAACTGTTCTCTAAATCTCAGACATCAAATAAACACGGGTACATATGGTGTCCACCTACCCTCAGATTCTACATAAATGCATGCCTTGTACAGCAAATACAAAGAATATGGAAGCCCTCTGTATAGAAAAAAAAAAAAAAAAAGTAGAAACATTTAATAGTACTCAAAATATTGGCAGCTTTTAAAGGTAATGCTGCTTCCTCCCTGGAGTGAAAGCTATTATTCAGGTGGGACAGGATTTATCTTAAACAATTCATCCAGCTACAATTCTTTGAAGGCTGCTGCTGCCTACTTTTTTTTAAAAAAAGGTTTGTTTCAGTTAGATTTTTCTTTACAGTATAATTAATGGGTTTATTTTTGTCTACTGCATGCTAGTCTTGAGGCATCTTAGAGTTAATACTTAGTGTATACCATATATCAAAGATGATTTTATCTTTCAGTGCAGACCTTGTTACATGGTGAATTATTAATATGAAATACTAGAATCAAACTCTGATGTGATAGAATTTGACTGATCCAGTCAGGTGTCTGTCACAAATTTGGTTAAATAAATACTTATTAAAAGGTTTCAGGAATGCCCTATTTTAATTAATTGTGGGGTGCATTTTTTTTATTGTGGTATTATATTAGCATGTTGTACAAAGAGTCAAGTGGACACTTTGTGAGGAAAATATTGTCCCCACAGAAGAGGGAGTAGGGACAATACCTGGTGCCAAGTGAACAGGGAATTAATGCTACAACATCTTGTACAGCTGCTAGGAGAAAGGTCTGCAAGCACGGCCGTCTGAGAAACAAAAAGAGAGCTCTGTGGCCAAGGTCACGGCAACACATGGAACTCCATTCAAGGAGTGCTGTTTATTTTCTAATCATTTTACACCACTTTATTTTCTTGTTGTAAACACTGTCTATCCCTCAAGAATGAATAGTGAGGAAGTGACCTCACTGACTAAGATGATTTATTTTGTATGCTAAACTATTTAATAAGTTTAAACTGTGTTTTGCACTTACTTTGAAATTGAAAACCTGGGGCCAGATTGCATCCTATTCAGAAAAGTAGCATGAATGACACGTTCCAGAGGGGTAGCCATGTTAATCTAGCTCAGTAAAACAAACAAGGAGTCCTGTGACACTTTTGAAAACTAACAATAACAAATAAATAAATGTATTAGTCTTTAAAAGTGCCACAGGACTCTTTGTTTGTTTTGATGTATGACAAGAAACTCCATAAGGTTCCCCTGGGTGGCACCCTAAGACTTGAGGTGATAGATGAGGGGACCCTATGCATAATATGGGTTGTACTGGAGATACTAAATAAGGAGACATGGAGCTGTGTTATGAGTCAAGCTAACTATCTGTTCATATAAAAAAAGTCACAGTTATGAAAATAACCAAGATCCCAGAGTCTCTGTGAATTAGCCAGCCTGAAAGAGATAATGGTCATTTGGAATCACTAAGTCTACAACAAATGAGTTTGAATGGAGGTAAGAAGGTGGTGGACCAACCCATGAGGGAGTTCATCACTTGAAACAAGAGATCATAACAGTTAAAACCACAATTAAAATCAGGCGCCGTAATGTGAGAACCATGTGGGACACTAGGAAACAAGTCAAGTGGCCAGATAAATTACTTTGTTCAATATTATTCTCAGGGTGAGCAAAATGAAGCGAACTGGGTGCAGAAGACTCCATTCAGACAGTATCACGGTGCTCTACTCAGGAACACAAGATGTTAACCACAACAGAGTTATACAATGTCACTGTGATAGCAACATAATTATCTGATTCTGAAACACGGCAAATGCTAGAAGCCCACAAAAGGAAATATAATGCATTCCGTCTGAGACGTTTGTGGAGAAAACTTGGTAGGATAGGTAGGATAAAGTAACTAAAGCTGATGCATCAAAAGGACTAGCTGATATAATGAACAGACAATGACAGGAGAAAGAGGATGAAGTGGTTTGGGCACATTGTACAGATGTTTTTTTTTAAAAAAAAAAAAGTTCCTAGACAAGACCTTGACTGGACACCCTTTGGTGAAAGGAGGACAACAGAAGGACAAAAGATGACATAAAATAACCATTGAAAAAGATGTCACTGTCATGGAAAAAGACTACAATGGAGCAAGAAACACAGTATTAGGCAGAGAGGGAAACAACAGGTTGCTTCATGTGTTACAAGACACATGGGCATCTCCTCTTAGGGGCAAGGGAAAGATTTATGTTCTCACTGACCCAGGGATTTGGCCGTCAGACTCCAAGGACAGAAAACTATAATGTACCAACACTGCCAGAATTCCCCTAACAAAAGCTGCCTCATTAATTTCTCTTTTAGGGATACCACAGAAGAGAACGGTGCCAAAGCTCTGGCCTGATGTTAAGCGCTAAACTGAAGCGATGTTGTTTATGGATGCACTACACTGGTTTAAACATGATTTACAATGGTTTCACTGACATCTCTTAAATAACAGGGTGTGTTGGACAGACTTGTCCCATCCACCCATAGAAGGGAAGATTTGGCTCCTCGACTGAAATGAGGCACAACACTGAGGCCAAAAAAATGGTTTGCTGCCACACTTTGTCACCACTGCAAGTTTTCTTCTGCAAATTCTAAACTTCATAATTGAACAGAACCAATAATGCATTTCATCGCTCTGAAAGTTTTGGTTAACCAATGACAGAACAGCAAATAGAAGTCAACTATTTCACAATAAGCAGCTTGGAGTGAGCAGCTGAGCCAGGCAGAAGCTACTAAAGGGAACTTCAAAACAGGAGCATAAGGAGTGGAAATATCCTTTGTCATAACACTGTACAGCTGCCCACCTAGGAAAAAAAAAAAAAAAGAAATCTCACAGTCCAGCTAATTTTGGAAGAGTTTTAGATGAAAGACATTTGCATGAGATTGGAAAGACACCTATGACACATTTGTCTCAGAAAAATGTTGCTTTCCACAGTAATATCCTATTAGGGAACTCTCTGAATGTCAGATTTATTGTACTCTTGTCATAAAAAAACAAAAACAAAAAACAAGCATTACTTGAAAATCCATCACGATGTTCTAAAACAGAGAGACAAAAAAGACTAAACAAGAGTGCCTTCAGACAGATAGCTTTGATATAATAAGTATTTGAAATTAGGCTCGATCTAGCTCCTTTGGTAATAAATAAGGTACTGAGTTTCTCTTACCTCCCATCCTTCCATTTCCAGTCCTCTCTTCCCATATATGTCATAAATGGCTCTGGTCTGTGGATCACTAAGCACTGCAAAAACAAAACCAAACATGCTCAGAGTACACAACTCAGTTTTCAGCCTTTCCTTCAAAATTCCAGCATACACATCAATGACTATTTAAAATAAAAAACACATGCTCATACTGGAGGAAACCAGCTTTGAATAGACATACAAGGTGTCTTCTTTCTCCACAAATGCTCTTCCACATCTACATTTACTCTCATTTACAGTTCTCACAGGACACACTGACATCTCCATCCACTAGGTTCCCATTCTTCTAAATATAAAAATAAAGGACAGACATTCTGATAGAGGCATGCAGACTAATATAGTCTGCAGTTTTTAAATCTCAGAAGCAGTATTTTTAAGACCTATGAAACAGACACCTTTTAACTATCATCCATGGGACCATTTCCTATTCACCAGCTGACAGAACCACATTTGTCACATTCAGGCACTGAACCTTAATCCATAGAGCTTCAAGACTTGTTTTTTCTAAAAGGCTTAAAGTACTGTCAAACATAAAAGATAATCTCCTCCTAAAGGAGCAAAAGCAAGTAACTGGGATTATGGCTATAATTTTCCCAGTAGAGACCACATCACTGGAGAAAAATCTGTGAATACCTGCATTTTACCCATCTGGCAAAACAGCACTAAGAGGAACTAAACAGCTAACAGAAGAAACAACTCTTATTTCAGATATGTGGATGAGGTAGAACTGAAATATTATGAAAAGACTGTGATGCTGTTACTTGGTACATACATCTATATAGCATTGTGCCACATCTGATTTTACAAGTTGCATCAAAATATCTGCCTGTTTCTTCAGCAATGGGCTTAGAGACAGTATTTTGGTGCCATTACACAAACCCAGCAAAGGGTTTTTCATTAATATGAAACTACAGAAGAATTTAGAAAATTCCATTCAGAACTGAGTTGCAACACACACAAAATATTAGATATTAGACTGGATTTTAAAAAAAATCAATCAGTCCAGATACATTCTTTTACGGGTTATTCATCTCCATTACTTGCTACAATGAGTATAGCATTCTCTCATTCACAAAGCTTCTTCCTAAGATAATTCCTATTTGTCCTATCCATGTACCCAATATTTCTAAAGGAAAACCAGCAGACTTTCCGCAACTTCTCAGCAAAGAACAATGGCAGGCTGCAGTAAGGTTCCATATTTTTAAGACATCATTATTTTTATAAAATACATCTCAACGTATCTGCATACTCCTGAATATTTTAAGAGTCTTTTTTAACAGAGAATTATATACACTATAGAAAACCTTTATGTAGATAGAATTTCCAGCTTAAGGGCCTTGCTTTTTCAGAAAACAGTAATGTTCCCTCCTTAAGGGTTTTTTGACTTGACAGATACATTTGACCTTTACTTTTTTTGCCTGGGAATTTATTTAAATTCCATTCCTTTTGAGGCAGCATGTCATTTTAGCATTTGGCTTCCTCCTTTCCACCCTGATATTAGATCAACTTGCTTCCATGTGGTTCTTGCCTGCTACTCCACATGTGACAGTCATGCTCATGTCAGTCATGCAAAGTTTGTCCTGGCCATGAACTCCTTGCCAAATGTCATTTGATCAGATTAATATTGCTTCTCGTATTAGGTGAAAAAAACTTATATGTAATTTCAAACAGCTGCAGAACTCCTCCAAACATCAAAGAGAATGGGTCAACCATTTCAGCAATGGGAACAAAACAAAGCTAGGACAGTCTTCAAAAAATAAAAAATTCAAAGTGTGAACTTCCCTGTCACAAACATACCCATTCCAAAAGCCAAGCATCCCAGAACAGTTCTATCTTTGGCTAACATTGCAGTTAGACTGTTTTGAATCTGACGAAGCTAAGGGGTGAGTGTTGTGTTAGGTTTTTTTAAAAGTCAGGTTTATAATGGAAAATTAGCTTCAGTCTTAAAGATGAAGAGATTAGTGAGCCACTCACTGCTCCTAGGTAGATATTGTACTATATTTTATAATCCACCCAAAAGACTAACATATGTTGTTGATCATAGGTTTTAACTTTTTTTTAATGCCCAAACCTTGTCTGTCAAGCCATTTCATGCTGATTAAGAAACACCTTATATTTAAGGTTACAACACAACAAACAAAGCCAGGAAATTCAGAGAAGACTGTCTGATGTGAAACCTGTTTACAGCAGAATGTCAGCTCTCTCCGAGTTTCTGGAACAAGGTTTAAAATGCTATTTATTTATTTATTTAAATTGAAAGGTCTTGAGTTTCCATTTCCCATCACCACCCACTCAATGCCTTCAGTGGTTTTTCGGTTTTTTTGCTTTTGTTAAGTGAGAGCTTCCATATATCCTCTGGCCTAATTAATGATGATATAAATGATTCTGCCCACGTTCAAGTCTAATGGGGAGAAAGAAACGCTGACCATTCAGAAAACAGAGAAGCCAAATTTCTTTAGCTAATTCACTGGGATTTAATAAGGAATCATTTATTCACCATTTTGCTTTAGCTTCCCTCTAGGCTAAATCATTGCATGTCAAGTTTGCTGCTGCAGCAGTTTTACTACATAACAATCCTGCTGGCTCCTAATTCACTTACAGTTGTTCAGTAACTTCTCCTCAAATCTCCAAAATGTTGCAAGCTAAGTCCATCAATAATTCAGACAACTACAAGTCTACCTCAGCCAAACCCAGACAATATAATATAATCTGAGGGAAACAGTTTCAATCCAATCTTTTGCTGAAATGGATTCAGTACATCTGCCCCTGACTGCAGATCCAAATCTGGTAAGATTAAATTGTTTTAGCTATTTAGATTCAGCACCCAGCACGTGACAACTCTGTCACTGGACATTAAAAATCCACTTTTTAGGAACAACTGTGAACCAAGATACAAATTTAGCTTTTATTTGTGATATGAATTTTAGAGATTAACAGTCTTCCCTTTCAACTACCCCTTAATTGTGCCATTTCTCCAGTGGCTGGAAGGGAAAGACAGGCCCACCCTCTATACTGGGTTCCAACCCAGGAACCCTAAAACAAGCAGACAAGGTCTGCACAGTCCTATTACTTACTTCTGTATCCCTGGGCTACTTCCTATCTTGCCTTCTCTCACCCTACCAGTGACTACAGTGTCAGTCTCTCTCTCTCGCCCCCTTCTACTCTCAGCTATTGGACATTATACAGACCCTGTTGTTCCTGTCCAGCTGAGATTCCTCTCTAATTTGTCGTCAGTGCTCCCTGACTTCTCTTCTAGGTGCTGCTTAGGCAGCTAACAGGTCCACTTAGTCACCTTAACCCCTTCAGGCCTTGCATGGGGTAGACACCCCTCCACACTTAGTTACATCATTGACCACATGGAACACCAACAGTACTTACCTAAAAGGGAGTTAAATTCATTGTTTGTACAGTGCTTGGACATCCTTGTGAGAAGATATTAAGTGAAAAGCACTCCTGCTGTGCTGCCCTTAACTGGGCCTTCAGATGTATGGAAACTCTCAATGAAAAAAGGACTGAAGACCTTGAGACTACAACTACTGCTGCTGGGACCATGCTTCCCAGTAACGTAAAAAGACGCACGCTATTACTTAAGGTAGTGCTCTAAACACTGCAGTGTGGCCATGGCAGCAACCTGATCCCCTTAGTACATACTCAGATAGCTAGCCCAAACTGCCATACCTGCCATCATGGCCACTGTTTAATATTAAAGCTTGAAAAGACCTAATGTGTGTGTCTCTGTTTATGCTGGACATACAATGAGTGGATGATGGAGTATGGAAGCTCAGAACCCTTCAATACAAATAAAGAAGCTAAATTTGCCCTTCGGTTTGAAGTTTTTGAATACTGGCCTCTGTTCAGAGGTGAATTGTTTGAAAAGTTTAAACAAAACTAGAGACTAAAAAAATTATACTTACTGCACCATAAAAACCATCATCTAACTTTTTAGTCATTGACTGATTTTAAAACAACTCTGAAGGGCAAAATAGCTTGGGACTGACAGTTGAAATCTGACCTCCAAGCAGCACTATTCTGCTTAAAAGTGCTTCTGTTAGAGTAAAAATTTATTTTGATTTAACAACATTAAGACAAGTTCAAACTCACAAATGCATGGCACATTTCGGATTGAAATTCCTCACTAACTTCATACCAGATGCAGTAAGAGTTACACTGAGCATGCTGCAGAGCTTACTTAACTACACAGTGAAAAATATAGGAGGTGCACAGCAATGTTCCCTCTAATTACTCGTAGACTGTGTGCGGAAACAATTTCTTTGTGTGCGCAAAAACTTTTCTTTGTGAGCACCAATATTAGCACTATTGAATTTTTTGTGTGCACACTTTATTTTGTTGTGTGCAGTCTTCATGACCTGTGTGCATGCGCACAGCTTAGAGGGAACAGTGGTGCACAGTCAGTGAGGCTAAGACTCCACATCTTATTTAAGCCTCCTTACCCCATCACTGAACAAACTGCAAAACTATCATTCTGTATTGTCATAATTAACATACAGTATGATGTACAAGAACAATCTACTGTATACTCTTCCTTTAAGTGACTTGTGTACAAACTTTTCACAATGGTTTTTCATACAAATAACTCTCAAGAGTTCTGGCCTACATGTAATAATGCACAGAATAAGAAGGTGGTAAACTGGTGTTTTATATTGTGTTTAAGAAATAAATCCTGTTTAGCCATACACAGCACTTTAAACAGGTAAAAAGCCAATAAAGATAAGTGGTAATAAGAGATTATAAGAAATAAAACCCTAACTGGATCCCAGTTCAAAATGCAACTCTTTAATATACTCACTTTCCATTCATTGAGCACATACTAATTTCAAAAACAAAATATTGATTTCCCAAAGCACCAGCAAGCTATTCTTCATTATTTAACATGTAAGAAGCACAAAACTACCTCAATTCAAATACCGGAAAATCCAGCATCTATATGAAGACAAACAAGAAGTCCTGTGGCACTTAAAGACTAAAAACTTTATTCATTGCATGAGCTTTCATGAGACTAAATCCCACTTTGTCAGATGCTCTGAAGATGGGGGAACTTACAGACCTCTGTTAAGTGCCATAAGACTCCTTGTTTGTTTTGCTGAACTAGACTAACATGGCTGCCCCTTTGGAACTTGGCTCTGTGAAGACAGTTTCTGCAAATCTAAGACTTTCACTGACCTTCATAAGCCTGGTGAACAAGGTTAAACAGTTGCTCAGCTTGTGTTTTGAGCTCTGGGTCTCTGTGCTTGTCTGGATGGTACAGCATGCATAGCCGGCGATAGGCAGCTTTCAACTCTTCCTGAGAGGCCTGTGAAAAGGAACAAAATCCAATTAGAGCACAGACAATGTTGTTTGAACAATATCTTTAAAATCAGCCCTGAAATGGGAACCCATTCGCTACACCACAGCACATTTAGTTATACTAAATACAGAGTATAATGAAGTTAGACTTTATTATTTAAATACAGCTTTTGGCATAAGTTAATAAAATTATCAGTTATATAAATCAATATTAGCACCATTTTGATACGATGTGTTTTCCGAGCTACCACAGCAGTACCAGCTTGCAAACATAGATGGAAAAGCAGGACTCTGTAACAAAATACACCACCTTTGTTTGCATATGTTATTTTAATTAGAACAAGCCTGTATGCTCCCATTTGCATTTTGTGTGGCATGGGATAGTTAAAGTCAACCAGAAGAAATCTCAGGGTTTCACAACAGACCACTCTGCATTTTAATCCCAAAACACCAAACACAAATCAACTCAGTAAAAACCGATGGACATTCCATGTTCTACAAGATCTGAGATTTAAGCATAAAATTCCACAGACATCTCTCTCTGTTACACACTGTAACTGTAACTTTACCAATGGAGCAAGAACACTAGGCTCTGCCTCCAATATGCAAGTCATATGATCCCCTCTAACAACTACACTACTTTGGAAGCAATTTGAAGGACATATAAAATGAGACCATTCCACTAAATGCATGAAGAAAAATTTGCTGCTTTATTGAATCCATGGGGGACTGTTTACATACAGCCTCGCTCCACTCCAGTGACATTTGGTGGAGACAGATTTTGGATGACTCCTTTAGGAATCAATGGGTAACAAAACATTCCTTCCTCTCCGCAATCCCGGGGTTAAAGTAGGCCGGAATAGCCCGGAATGCCATTCCAGTGCCTACTATTTTTAGGGGATCAGCTTTCCAGGCCCCTTAAAAATAGGAAATGGTGCCAGAACACTGTGTTCCAGGGCCCACCACTGAAAAATAGCAGGCCCCGGAATGCAGCATTCTGGCACCATTTTCTATTTTTAGGGACCCAAATGCTGGGCCCCTAAAAATAGTGCGCCCTGGAACAGTGTTCTGCCATGTTCCAGCAGGTGGGGGAAGGAAGCAGTCTCCCCTGCGCATGTGCAGGCTGCAGTTTTCTGGCCCAGTGCGCTGCTGGTGAGTACCGGGGCAGCCTGGCTTGCGCTGGGGGGTGGGGGAATACTGGGGGCACCTGAGCTAGGAGTGAGTATTGGGGGAGAGGGGGTGGTATTGGGAATGAGTGTTGGGGGTGAATATTAGGGACAGGGGAATGGATATTGGGGGGCAGTAGCTGGAGTGCAGAAGGGGGGCTCACCCATGCGGGATGGTTCCGGGGCCCGACAAATTATATTTTAACCCCTGCCACAATCCCCCAAGACACTTCCTTACAGCAATCTTACTTTGGAGGCTGGGAATCCTACGGATCCCTAAAGCTATTCCCTCACCTTCTCTTTCATGCAGTAATTCTTGGACTTCGACATTTCTCTGGACTATTCAAGTCATTCATAGCTGGCATTCATTTAGCAGCCACACACTTAAACAAATGAGCAAATGTGAGACACAAAGCTTGCATATACAACTTACGAAACTGAGACAGCCAAACACTAGTTCCAAAATTATGACTGCAAGAATCAGTACCTGGCTTACTCATATAGTAGAGCATGAGACAGGAGATCAGCCTTCCGAACAGGGAAGGATTCAGAGCACTACTGCTGTAATAGCATCTCAGGCATTATTTGGGTTCCTTTTAGTAACTGTGATGACCCTTTCTGCTAGAAAAAAGGATCAAAGAAACTAGATCCTGAAGGGGTACAAAGATAACATGCGAATAAATGGTCACAGAAAAAACTCATTTTTATAATAAACTTCCAAGGCATTTATTTAACCAAATTCCATTTCCATTTGGTACCTTAAGCGACTGAGGTCTGCATAACCATTTGCTTCAAAGGTCACACAGCACTTTATACTTCAGTCTAGTCAACTTTCTCAAGCCAGAAGAGATCAAGAGAAAATGAAAGTCAGGCTCTACCTGACAACTGTGTTCATTATAATATGTAAAATGTGACTGAATCAACTATTGTGAGTAGTTTAGAACTTCTAATTTCTTCTGCAGGTTCTTCTATTTCATAATAATGTTTCCAAGTCAGATAGCAGCAGGGTAATCTTCCAAACTTGCTTGGCTCAAAAGAGTAAATGTACCAAAAAGCAGTGATTTTTCCTTCTGCTATCTCCTTATGCTCTCTTGATTACTAAAATGAAACTAGATGAGAAGGGAGTAGAATAGCAGTTTCACTATGACCTTCTTTAATCAAATTAATGATAAACGGCTTAATATGCTATTGATTAATAGAAATGAGCAGTTTCATTTGTCATAAATATCATGTTCAATAAAATGTTATATTGGGCCTTCCATCATAAATGAATAGCTAAGGTCACTGGTTCAATATTTCATGAATGATAACTTTTTGAAGCCACCACAGAAATACTGACAACATTTCAAATGATAATGAGATATGTAAGTCACTAATAATGATGTTTTAAATTACATTCTTATTAATAAAACTTGGCAAAATTAAAAGGTGCATTATCCCCCTATTTGGGGATTAAACAGACTCATTTAATATCTCAATCATCTATTTACACTTCGACAGGCTCTTAATCTGTTATGGATTAAATGTTTATGTACTAGAAAATTGCTGGTGAATGGTTTAGTCTCCTCATCAGGGCTATGAAGTTCAGTGGCTATCTATTATTTTCAGATTAAGTTCTAGACCATATTAAAATGAGTTTCCCTTATAAGAAGTGCAAATTTATTTCACACCATCACCATGAAGACTACAAGTGAGTTGTGTGCTTTGATTTTAAAATAGGTTTAATTAAAAATGTATAACACTCTAGTCTAGTTTCAACTGGATGCTGCAATGTAATACAGGATTATTGCAATTACAGTGTGTGTACAACCCATTCAGGCTTTGGTGCCCCCAAATATTTCTGTACTCCCTACTTCACATGCTTAACCCATTATTTCTGATGCACTCAAAGTGACATTTCAGGAACTGATCAGAGTGCTTAGGCCTCCTGCTTATACTAAGTAAAAAGGCACTACAAACAAACACAGGCTTAAACATTGAGCTTTAAAAGTATGGATAGCACCTTGCAACCACACATAATCTGTTTTGTACCACCTGTCCCATGCATTGTAACCAAGATCTAGCACACGCATAGCTAACTATAGAACAATATACCACAGTTTCTTGATTCACTGATAGGAAGTATTACAGTTACACCAATTGAAGTGAACTGGTCAGACAACATGGACTCAAGTACCAGATGATACACAGCTCTCCCTTGCCCTTCACCACATATATCTACACCACTAGCACCAAGAAGTCCCAGTGCTCGGACAAAATCAGATCATGGATGAAGAATAGCTGACTGATGCTGAACGTGAGCAAAACAAGTGATGCTAATGGACAGAGAAAAGTCCTTCAAAGTGCTTGCAGCCTTGATGTAGTCTCCATTGGCTGAAGGTGCACATCCACAATTGGTCAATCTGGTCCACTGCCTAGAAGACTTGGATTCCTCGCTGACACTACTTTTTCACACTCAAAGCATTACTCACAGATGCTGCTATCACCTCTGATTGATTAGGAGACTCCACTACCTTTCAGAGAGCAATGACCTGGCCTCCGGTCACTTCTCAGCTGCGCTACAGCAATGCGATATACCTGGGCAGAAAGCATTTAACACTTAGGAAATGCCAAGCAATACAGAGTGCTATAGTGCATCTCCTCAGCAACACAAGCTACCATGAAACAATCAAACCTGTCCTCTGCTCTTTACAGTGGCTTCCCACAGAACTTCATCTCAAATTCACGGGTTTTAGTCCTTATCTACAAAATACTCCATAGCCTGGCCCAGTGCTACCTAAGGCTCCGGGGTGAAAAATGCAGTCAACCACTATGCTCCTCTGACACAGCAGGTCAAACCCATTTGTACAGGACACAGAACTTCCTCAGAGGCCAGTTCGAGACTGTGGCATTAACCGCCCCAAGAACTAAGAACCCTCATAAATTCCATCCCCCAGGAACTAAAGACCATCACAAACCTTCATCATCTTAAATCTTTCTCTGAAGCATCTGATATTGGCCCTTCTCAAATACACATACGGGGCTTCCTAGGCCTATTGGTTTATCTGTTTCCCTCTGTCCTCTTATACTTTGCTGATCACCAAAATACTACATTGCCTCACAAACAGGTTAAAGTGAACACAGGATGATCCTTCCATTTTCAGCCCTTTCCTTCAATCAGCTGACATTTTACTTTATTTTTAAACTGTAGATTTGATGGGGATATTGAGGGAAGCCTCACTTGAAACCATGGCATTCGCATTTTGTTTTGAAGGTAGCAAAGCCATTTTATCTTGACAAAACTTATTTGTTTGCATATCCCTAATGACATCTGCACAGCTCTGGGAATATCCTTCATGCATCACTGCAGAAGAACACGTTAACAAGCATAAAGCTTGTTTTTGTAGGGCCTGTGACAGGTATGGCAATGGCCTGCACTATCCTAGACAACCCTTACTGAATTAAGTTTAAGTATCTTAGTAGCTCATATTAAAAATGCTAATAGTTGTATGTTTTTGTGGACTTGTATGCAACTTGTCTAGAAGACACAACTAATGTAGACCTTGGGAAGTATTATGAGCTTCAAAGGACCCTTTCAAACAATACCTTAAACAAGAATGAACTGTTAGACAAATAAGTTGACCACAAAATCTCTAGCAGGAGGGTTATGTACATATATCTTATCTGGTTATGCAAGACTTCAGCCTTTCAAGCTTTGCAAGATGGGGACCTTTTATCTGGAGATCACCTGTTACATGAGGACAAATCAAACACCACAATATTATATAAGGAAACCATGAACAGATTCATGGTTGTACTGGTACCAAGCAAAAGATGTGATAACCTGGTAAGCACAGAAAATCCCCAGCGTGGGCTTTAGAGTTATTCACCAACAAGAGCCCTTGTTGGAGTCAAGGGGTGATCTCTGGTAAGCTTATTAACATGCATGTAGTTCTTTTGTTGATTTTGTTTTCTCAATAAAGCCTTTACTGTCAGAAGAAATGTGCCTTCTTAGACAGAGGTGATAATTTAACTATAGCAATTACACTGTTTTCTGTCTCTGAGAAGAGAAATAAGGCAGGGTTGCTTTGGCAGTCTGACACTGATGAGGAATTCATAGTATAGGTAGGGATCTATGCAGTCTGGAAATAACCAGTCAGGAGGGACAGAGACGTGTGTCTCCAGCCAAGTAAAGGAATGGCTGGAGAGCTGGAGTCTTAAGAGTGGGTGCCATTGCTGGACCCCGCTCACCCCCCCATACACACACAAAAAAGAAAAAAGGAATACAGGTGCAGATGTCCTTCATGACCAATACCCACTGTTTCTTTACATCTTTTCAGTGATTTTCCCCCATCAGATTCACTTAATTCTCAGATTGGCCAAATTATATACATGAAAGCTTTGCATATTTCACGAGTAAAAATTAAGCTTTCATCTTGTACATCAAGAAAATTAGGGTCCATAGAGCCAAACTTACAGTGTACACAGCTTGCTTTATAAGAGTTTTTTGTCTGTCTGTTTTTCCTTAAAACAGAATACTGAAATAATAAGAGAGAAGATGATTACTTATTAAAGCTGCAACTCTTCTACTAACCTGTAAACTGCTGCCAAACAGAACAGATTATTTGCAGTTTCATCATGAATGTATACCAGTAAACAAAATTGCTCTTAATATTCAAAAACTGCCATTCCTACTAACTTCACTTTCACAACATCCTTTCTCACAGGCTCCTTCCAAAGTAAAATCAGAAGTGAAATTTTTAAGAGCCTGTAACAGTTATTTCATTTTGTTTTTACATTAAAATGTTAAGCTTATTTCTCCACAAACCACACTGAACACAAATTATCCCACATCAAAAGACCTCTCAGACAATACAGGATTTTATTTACAATATGTGTTATAATATCTAGACACAATGGAATGAGGTATAAAAGGTGTGACACCCTTAATTTAGAATGCTGCTTGGTTTTGATTAGTTTATTCTTACAGAGAAACTTTCAAATAGTTTAGGACTGAAAACATGCCCTCTCAAAGTCTGCAAAGGGAAGCATAAGTATAAAGAGCATTGAGAAAAAATAAGTAGAAAACAAGGGAACAGTAAAAAAAAGTAAGTTGGCATGAACTATAAAACATCTAAACAAAATGAGCAGAACATGAAAGGAAAACCATTTTCAAAAATTTGTAACCAGGATGGGGGAAGGACATCTTATGTTGCATCCCATTTCCCCCTCCCATTATGATCTGTTTATAGTTTATAAAATGCTGATCCTACAAATGCATATATGAATAACTTAAGAATTTGCCTTATTCGATCCTTACAATATAATTTCTTCAGGCAGAGACTTGTTTCAAAGGCTTTTAAAGAAAAACAAAAACAATATAAAATAATTTGTTTCTATTTTAATAATTCACAGCGTTATCAGTAACATTAGAAAAGTTCATTTACAATATATGATTAGGTCCATATTTGTTTATCAGAACAGAGGGAAGAAAGCAAACCAAAGTCTGCCAAAAAGAAAGAGTGGAAAATTGGTAAGGAATGAACTGTTATTTTAAACTTCTAGAAAAATAATCTAATTATAGAGAACTACACCTAGCACACAGAGACTGAGAAGCTATACAGAAAGCATGTCCAATTTCACATTCTCTGAACTCCCAGGTCACAAGAGGCTGGTGGTGGCAGTACTTTGCAGGATTTAGACAACTGCTATAAACACAATTTTCTAATGGCTACATTAAGAAAACTCCTGTCTTGCATGTCATGTTTCTCTATGAAATTCTCTGTCTCATCAGTTTATTTTTGATACAGAATATGGAGTTTTCAGTAAACATTACAGGGCAAAAAAGTTTCTAGGTAGCTTTCCACAGCGCTAATGAAGTGTCAAAAAGGAGGCACTTCTGCTGATGCCTAATGTTTTAACAGTGTGCGCTCCAGCAGCACATTTCAATGACAAAACATGACTAGAGGTATTCTTCAGTCAATTGTACAACATAAAAGGTGGTAATTAATCTAATCCAATCAAACATGAGTTTGTCTTTTTTTCTAGCTTTTTAGCAATCTTTCAACAAAATAACACCGCTGATTTCACACAGAGCGCTGTATACTACGTTCTTGGTTTCAAAGCTAAATACAAATTTCTATGAGGTACAGGTTTTTATAGAACTAATTTTAAATTAATCTTTGGCACTTTAGTTTTTTGCCAACATAGCTAGTCAACAAAAATCCCATGCAGTGTGAACAATGATCTCTTTTCTATGCACAGATAGCATGGCCACTCTTGCTACTAAACAAACCAATAAACTCAAACAAGAAAATCTCACAGGTGCATGTTTAAGTCCTTAAGAACTTAACTAATTATTCACTTATTTAAAAAATTATTTTCACACTACTGTAGAATCAGAACCTGTAATAAAAATCTGATAAGATTTTAGTGATTAAGGTAGAGAGCTGGGAGTCAGGACTACAGGGTCTTATTTCCAGCTCTAGAAGTGATTCTCCGTGCCATGCCTCACAAGACAATTCACCTTTGCATGAGTCAGTTCCCTCATCTCTTAAGTAAGCATAGTCTCTACTTTACAGGGCTTCTATGAGCACCTAAGTTAGTGTTACTAAAATTAAGTGCTTCGGATAAAAGTTGCCACAGAAATATCATTAATTGATCTTTCTGGGTACTCCAAGGTCCAAGTCATCTTAAAGTGAAATTTAACTTTGAAATTAAATTTTTGTAACAGCAACAAGACTAGCATATGTATAACACAAAGCATGCAGTATCTGGTCCAACTGTGCTTGTTCTAATGCTGATCCAGAGAGGAAGATAGTTTGGTGTTTTAATTTTGCTGGGAGTACATAGGCATGGTAGGAGAATTAGCTCCCACAAGCTATTCAAGTTTTTTCAGAAACAGCGGCTTAACTCAAAATGATACAGCTGAGATTAACCATATTTGTAGTTTACATAGAAATTGAATCATTAACAAATTAGGTGAAATACATTCATGCAATTCCTAAAAAAACACGCAGTAAAAAGCCTTGATCCATAATCAACAGCAACTTGCAGCTCCTAATATCATACTTCTGCGAAAGACTCAAAATATTTGTTTCCCACTAGTTTCACTTTAATTTATTTGGTATTTAATAGCCTGTATCACCTTATGATGCTGTAGACACACACTGTCTTTAATTTTAAGACACATAGTCTCATTTTGGGACACCTGGTGCCATAATACTTCTAAGACCTTGACTTTCCTTGCATAATAAAGCTCCTCCCAGAGCCCTCTCTTTTGGGCACTGCGCACAGTATTACTTAGGTTTGCAGGTATAGCAAAAATTCCTAGGAATAACTTTATCAGATGTACACTGGAAAGCTGATCTGGTATTCCATTGGGTCTAGAACAGAGCTATATGCACATGAACACAGTTCAGTCTATTTTTTCCATCAGAGGAAAAGCAAACACGTTTTAATCCAGTCAGCATAAGGGAAGGAGAAATAAAGGTGTCTCTAGCCAGCACCATAAAGGGGCCAGCAACGGCTACTTCCTGGTGCTCATGACCCTACAGTAGCAGCAAGAGATGAGCCCTGGTCCAGAAGAGGCCAACTGAATCACTGATAACTCAGAAAAAAATTATATTACAGTAGTTGCTTATGGATTAATATCCTAACAGATAAAGCACAAGATAGGGCACTAGTTGGTGTCTGCTACAGACCACTAAATCACAATAAAACAGGATAACTGGCTGCTTATGTACCTATCTACAGAGTGTAGGGGAAAAACCTGTTATCAGTGAGGATTCTCATTTGAATGACATACACACGAAGAGGTTTCCTGCTGCCAGTACTAAAACATCTTTGGAATTCCTAAAGATTATAGATGACAGTTTCCTAACTCAACCAATGTTGCAGCCAACACAATGGAATTCTACATTAGAGGCCTTGCCCTAACCAATAAAGAGGCACTGATGACAGAATTAAAAGATAGTAGTACCTGTGTTCATGACTTGATCACATTCATAATGGACAAACACAATGAAATCCAGACCACTCATACAAGTACTTGATGCTATAAAAAGGCTATTTTCATAAAGCCAAAAACAAGTATTAACAAGAACAACTGGAAGAAATTTTATCAGAAAGATGTGAATGATAATTTGAAATAATTTAAAAATAACTGGGTAGATGCCAGGAAGGCCACAATCTCACAATTGAAGAAAGTTGTGCTGGTTAAAAGAATAATGTGGTTTAAAGGGGAATGAAGGCAGTTGTAAAAAAAACTAATATATAACAAACTGAAAAAAGAGAAGTTGATAGTAATAAATATAAATCATAAGTTAGGAAAAGGGAAGCCAAGGGACATAAGAAGAATTGTATGGCCATCAGAGTTAAAGACAATAAGAAAGACTTTTTAAAATATGTTAGGAACAGAAAGAATCCCAACCATGGTATTGGTCTCTTACTTGAGAGAAATGGCAGAATTATCAATAATAATACAGAAAAGGCAGAAGTGTTCAACAAATATTTCTGTTCTATATTCTGGGAAAAATACAAAATGATTCAGCCTCCTCAAATGGCGATAAATGCTCTTTCCAGTCCCTTAATATCTCCATGGATATTAAACAGCACCTGGTAAGTTTAGATATTTTTAAATCAACAGGTCCAAACAACTTGCATCAAAGAATTTCACAAGAGCTGGCTGAAGAGCTTTGCTGGACTATTAATGTTCATTTTCAGTAAGTCTTGGAACACTAGTGAAGTCCCAGAACACGAAGAAAGCTAACGTATTGTCAATTTTTAAGAAGGAATGACCCAGGTAATTAAAGGCTTATCAGTCTGACATCAGTCCCAGGCAAAATAAGAGAATGGCAGATGCAGGACTAGATTAACTAAGAATTAAAGGAAGGTAATGTAATTAATGCAAATCAACCTTGGTTTATGGAAAACAAACCCTGTCAAATTAACTTAATATTTCTGGATGAAATTACAAGTATGATTGATAAAGGTAATAGTGTTGACATACAGGAACAGACTTCTGCCAGGTGTTTGAGTAGCCATGGTACTACAGAACATTTTGAATAAAAAGTAAAATGATATAAAGCTAACATGACACCATATTAAATGGACTAAACACTGGCTAACTGATAGGTCTCAAAACAGAACTGTAAATAGGGAGACATCACTGAGCAGATGTTTCCAATGATGTCCCATTGGAATCAGCTCTTAGTCCTACACTATCTAACACTTTGTGCAGTAATCTGGAAGGCAATATAAAATCACCACTGACAAATCAGTCATGGCAGGTGACAAAAAAATCATCACTGCAGATGACAAATTGGAGAAAGATATTTGCTTAGTTTACAATAGGCTACATAAAAAAACCCATTATCAAATACAGTACAAGCTAAAATTTCATGCTCGCATATATTGGTTTATACGCTAGATCAGGGGTTGGCAACCCCAGCACATGTGCCAAACTTAGCACAAGGGCCGATCCTGAGCCGCATGCGGTGCTGCTCGGGCTTCCCCACCGGCCCTGCCCCCAAGCGTGGCCCAGAGGTTGGGGTCCCAAGAACCACAGGCAGCGGCTACAGGCTCCCCCAGGCTGCACTTCCCTGCTCCCCTCTGTCCAGAGTGGACACTCCAGTCCCCGACGCCACAACAAGTTTAAGTGGTGTGGGGGGAGCCTCAGGTTGGGAACTGGGCAGGGGTGGAGGTGACTCGCAGCACGGCATGGCCTGACTCCGGGACTCAGTGGCCAGTGGAGCTCGGCAGCCGGCTCAGTGGACGGCATGGCTCAGCATGGCTAAGCTGAACCTCTGGCAGCGGTGCCGGCCGAGCCCCAGGCTGGTCCCCAAATCACACTGCACCCCCCTGACCACCAAGCTGCACTGGCTGCAGCCATCTGCCGCACCTGCAGCCCAGCTGAGCTGAGCTGTGCCAGCCGCCACATGGGACCCTGAGCAGCCCACCACGCCAGCTGCTAAGCTGCACTGGCTGCTGAGCCCCCAAGTCAAGCCGTGCCATGCTGTGAGTCACCTCCACCCCTGCCCAACTCCCAACCTGAGGCTGCCCCCACACCACTTAAACTTGTTGTGGAATCTGGGATTGGAACCTCCACTCTGGACATTGGGGATCAGAAAAGTGCAGCCTGTGGGAGTCGGGAACCTGAGGTCACCTGCCCCCAGGGACCCTAGCCTCCCCCCTCCCAACCTGCAGTCCCTGACTCCACCCCCATTTGGCCCCACCTCTGGCACCTGCTGAGGGTGCAGTGGGCAGGGCTGGCACAATGGCTGGCAAAGGTTGCCAAGCCCTGCACTACACAATGAAATGAAACCAAAGTATTTATATTCCAATCTATTTATTTTAAAATTATACAGTAAAAATGAGAAAATAAGCAAATTTTCAATAAGAGTTTGTTGTGACACTTCTCTATTTCTGTCTACTTTTGCAAGCAAATAGTTGTTAACTGAACTGAAACTTGAGTGCAAACAAAACAAATCAGATTCCTGCCAGGGTACGAGTCTGGAAAGGTTAAAAGCCATCAATTTGGTATAACAAAGATTAGTTAAGGAGTTATTTGATTAACCCCCAAGTGCCTACTGGGAACGAATAGTTAATAAAGGGATCTTCCATCGAGCAGCAAAATTTGCAATGAACCAAAGCCCGGAAGCTGAAGCTAGACAAATTCAGACTAGAACGAACAAGCAGGTTTTTAATCACTGGAACAGTTGAACAAGGGACAAGGTGGCTTCTCCATCCCTGGCAATACGTAAATCGAGATCAGACTCTTCTCTCGACATCATCTGTTCCAGCACTGCCGGGAAGGGTAGGTCTCTGGGCTGTGTTAGACAGGAGGCCAGACTACACGACTCCCGCCACCCCTGGGAGCCCCACTCCCAGCCAGGGAGCGAGCGGCCAGGCAGGGGTCACTCACGCCGAACGTGTGACAGGAAGGGGCGGGTCTCGCGTCTCAGGCCCCGCCCCCCCACTCGCGCGCGTGAGACCCCCCGAGGGGAGCCCCGCTGGGGAAGGGCTATCACAGGGGTGGGGCTGGGGGAGGGGGCCGGTACAGACTCCGCCGCCCCGCAGGGACCCGAGCAGGGAGGTGAGAGTCCGGTCAGGGAACTGGGCTCATGCCCCATCCCACCCCTCCAGTCCGGCGCCCTCTCCCGGTGCCGCTCCGCTCCGGCCCGGCACAGCCCGCCAGGCTCACCTCCCGCCGCACGTTCAGCAGCGAGTAATAATCCTCGTTGTCCGGCGCCTCCTCCCCCAAGGCCGCCGCCATCTTGCCGACCTCTCACCCCGCGCTGGGCCGGGAGAAGCACGGAAGAGAGAGCCGGGCAGACCGGAGAGGAGTCGCGCCGCTGCCACAGCGCCCCCGGCGGAGCGGCGGGGTGTCGGCAGACGCCGAGACATGCGCAGCGAGGCGTTCTGCCGGCTGGCGGTACAGATCACGTGGTGCCAGATGGCGCGAGCACTGCGCGTGAAGCGCGGGCTTGCAGTAGCGCGCGACAGGGAAGGTTGGAGTCCTTTGGTAGTGCGCAGGCGCCTACTCGCAAGTTCACGCTCCGCCCATGCGCTGTGTTCTGCTTCCCTCCCCCAACGCACATAACCAGTGCATCAGTGAGGGGCCTGTGGGGTCACACACCAGGTTGTATTAGCCTAGTCCAGCAAAAAAAATAAATAAAATTAAAAAAAAAAAAAAAAACACAACCACCAACACAAGGAGTCTGTGGCACTTAAAGACTAACAGATTTATTTTTCTCATGAGCTTTTGTGGGAAAAAATCCCACTTCGTCAGATGCTTTGAAGATGGGTGAACTTACAGAATTGAATAAAAACAAATGCAAAGGGTTGTAAAACATAAGATCCAGTTATACAGTAACAGCTAATCAGAGCAGTTGTTAAGTTCAAACCCTGGGAAGCCTGAAGTCAGACTACCTTTTGTAATGGCAGAAGAAACCATATTGGTTAGTGATGCTACAATCAAAGTCAGCTGTGTCTTCGACTTCTATGCCCATGTCCCCCTGAAGGCTGCACTGCCTAGGGCAGTGTTTCACAACCAGTGTGCCATGGCGCACAGATGTGTGGTCAGGTCTGAGCAGGTGTGCCACAAAATAGTTTGAAAAACTACTTAAATAGCTCTGGATTGGCTCATTGGCTCATGAACTCATTTGGAAACTATGTGGTGGTGTGCCTCAAATTAATTAAAGGTAGCATGGTGTGCTATGGCAGACAGAATGTAGGGAACCACTGACCTAGGGTTACCAGATGTCAGGCAAAAGGAGGACATGTCCTACTTTTTACCTTCATGTCCTCTTCTCTACTTTCATGTTCTCTGTCTGGCAGACATTTTAAAATACATGATTTTGTCTGGCTTTTTACTTACAGGGGTTAAAGTATGCTGGAATGCCGAGGAATACTTTATTCTTAGGAGAAAGCATTCTGGGGCCCCCTAAAAAGAGAAGAATATTACATTAATACTACATTTTCTCCATGTGTCCTCCAATGTCCTCCTTTTCATACTTCCCTGTCTTCCTTTCCAGGCTTTGGTATCTGGTATCCCTTGCTCTGGCTGAGCTTGTCCCACCACAGCACAATGTTTTATTAATCAGTGGGACATGGAGCCTAAGACCATGAGAGGCCACATGTCACCTCCGCTCTGTGTTCTGCATGAGCTAAGCAGCCTAAGCAAGAGAAAACAATGATCAATGGAAAGACCTTTCTTTGCCTAGTTTGTAGCCAGCTTCCAATCTTTAGACACCAGGGATCTCCTTTACACCCCCCTTGCATAGGGCTTGATAGGCAGCATCATTGCTTCATATTTGTTTAATAAAAATGTTAAACTGAAATACTGTGATTTTATTAATTTACTAAAGTTTGAACAAAAAGACATCTATACAATGTTCCTTCTCTAAGGAACTGATGCAACTGAGCAAGTTATGGATGCACTTGGGGAGCCGATGGGCAGTGGCTCAGGGGCCCGGTCCCGGGACAGGGAATGAGTAGGGAACTTGCTCAGCTGCATCCATAAGTTGCTCAGCTGCATCATCGGCTTAGAGGGAACATTCCTCTACACGGCTCCTAATTTCAAGTCCTGGGGAGAATACCGTAAGACAACACAACACAAATGGCTACTGTAAAGAAGGACAGGAAAATGCAGACAGTTGTGATTAGTGTAACAAGAAGCAGTCACAGCACACCTGCTGGGTTACAAGTTACATTAGGTCCCGCAGGGAAGTCACTCTCTCTGGTGCTCAGGTCAAAGACAGATGATGTGTCAAAAATTTTCTGATGATTCATTGCTATCTCTTTGTGACACTCTCGGGGTTTAAAAACTGTTTATCCCACCCAGATAACGGTGAAAAATAAATCTGTTAGTCTTAAAGTGCCACACAACTCCTTGCTTTTTTTTGCTGGACTAGACTAACATGGCTATCCATTTGGAAATTAGCCAAAATGTTGCCTCTCTTAAGGGAAGTCTTGAAAATATGCTAGATAACATCTTGCCAAAGCCATAGGGCTTCCTACTCTAGGGTGCAATACCACTGCATCTGAAGCCCAACACTGTATTGGCTTTACTGGCCACTGTAACAGCTAAACTCATGTCAGATTTGTTGCCTGCTGTCACAGCCCAGAAGTAGTACTTCACATGTCTTCATCTCTTTCAATTTCTTTGTTTAGGAATATTTTCTCTAAAAGTCATAGATGCTTTGCCCTATGTGTAGCTCATAGTACTTTCTGATTCTTTATTTCCTGTTGAATTGTTTCTGTCATAATTGGCTGTGAAACTGCTTGTAGTTTTGCTTTATATATATATTTACATAATAAACTGTTCGTCTCCACTTCCAGTTTATGAATGAAAATGGTAAGTAAGACTGATCCTAACATCAGTTGGGATGCCTTCCCCTTCTCTTTTGCTGTGTTATGTGTGGTTTGTTGCTGGCTTCCACCTCAGAGGTGGATGCAGTACAATATTCAGCAGGTCCCTGGAAAACACAGTTGAGACTGCCCTCCTTGTTTCCTCTTTTTTTTTCTTGTTCTCACTTCCTCTCTCTTTCACCACATGACATATCCCCAGGGAAATAAAAGCATATGTTTTGCCAGCATCACAGCTCATTCACCAACTGAACTATATACATTGAGAGGTAAATGATGACTCTCTTACTTTACTTGCTCCCTTCAATTTGCAGTGGGTAGGTGGCCCAGCCTCTCATTGGCTATGTTCACACACAGGGGGTTATTTCGATACAAGTTTTTTCGATACAAGTTGTATCGAAATAACGCCTTATTTCGAGATAAGTTAATTCGAATTAACAGTTTGTTAATTCGAATAAAGGAAAAAAGCAGGAATCGAAATAGCAAGTTCAGACAACAGTTACTTCGAAACAAGTCACCATTGTTTCAAAACAACATGTTCAGACGACATTGTTTTGAAACAATCTTTTCGAAACAACGTTGTTTCGTCCCCACATGGGGTTTAAGTTGTTTCAAAACAACGGTGCGTCGTGCGAACATGGCCTTTCTTATTTCGAAACAACCTCTGTTGTTTCGAAATATGACTGCTGTGTGAACACACCCATCCAGATATCAGAATAATCATTCAGTCCAGAATTAGATAACTGGTCTCTGTCTTGCTCTCCTTTAGATGAAGCCTTCTGGGGACTCTAGTGCCTTGGCTGTGTGTTGGGAGCCATGCTCCTTCCATTGAATCATATCCCATATTTCTCAAAACCTCTGAGTACTTTTGCTGAGTTTCTCCTCCACAGGTGGCAGAATGTCCTTCCTGTCTGATTTTTCATTACTGCCATGTATTTTATAAAAACCTTTTCATTATTTTGTAGCCTGCATGCTGAGGCAGCATCCGTTTTATTTCCTCACTTAATTGCTTCGGGTAGGTTTACATACCTACAGTCCTATATTTGGAAGGGTAATTTTCATGTAAATGTCTGCCTCACAGTTTTATTGCAAAATCTAATTAATTTAAATCAGGTGGCCCTTCTTTGGAACATTATTAGAAATGCATCTGTTATATAATTTAAACTATGTAAATGTTTGGGAAACTACACAATTGCAAAAGGGAATTGGGAAAGGCTAGTTAAGATATATGGAGTTATATGGTCCCTTGGTTATATATCTCCAACCATCTCTTATTTTGCTACAATGTTGTTTCTCAGGACTCTTCAGCAGTCATCCATTACTGTTCTTTCTTTGAACTAGACCTTCTGGAAAGCTTACAGGTCTGAGAAATCTATTTCTTTTCACTTCCAATCCTTTTTAAGAGAAAGTATGGGAAGACATCTTCGCCCTCCTGAAAGCAGATCTCAAGTCCATTGCTTATGCAATGTCTAAAGTAGATTATAATTTCTTTTAGGACTTTAGAAAAACAAAAGTAAGGACAAGAACTCGAATATTCATGCAGTTCATGCTGGAACAGAATAATTTGGGTGTATATAATCAGTTAGATGTAGACTTGGAGCCAGGATCAATGTTTCTTAAAAAGATGATGGTGCTTTTTCTTAAAGATGGGGTCCTGGTCAGTAGCACACCTACAACCTAGTTCTAAATTCTAACCCTGTCTTTGGCACTGACTCCTTCTCTGATCTTTAGCAAGACATTTAACTTCTCTGTCTAAGTGGAGAATGGCGATAGTGATACTTATCCAGGTCACAGAGGTTTTCTGGGGGTATAATTAGCTAATGTCTATAAAGAGTCTGGAAAATGAAAAGTGCAAGATTTTTTACACATGCTGAATCTTAATATATTAATTAACTCAATATTCTTGCTGACTGGTGATAGAGAAGCATGAAGTTATTTTCTGCCTTTAGAAATTTAAAGTTTACCATGGCTTAGTTACTGCTATCTTTTCACGTGTCTTCTTCCTGGACATAGATGCAATTAGTCTAGTTGTAGCTGGCGCATTCTTGTAACCCCTGAAGATTTTAGAAGGGGATTCCCTGATGTAGTAGTACAGGAGTATAGTATATGCTTAGTCCACTACTATGCTGACTTCAGCTCGAAAATCATTTTATGCTCCATCTCCGCTCTCCCTCGTCCACATCATGTGCCAGATGGCGTCAGAATTGACTCAGGCACTCATTAAGAAGCCGTCTGATGAAAGGATGGCAAAATCGTTCAATGAACATTGGATTGTGCTTGAATGAGGGCATCATTCAGGCAATTTCCAGAGAGGATAAATATTACCAGAGCATCAGTCCTTCCTTTATCCTTTATAAGTTGTTTTGCACTGGAGCATTTTGGAATGTGATTGTGATAAATGGAAGGCAGTCATAAATTTAGTCTAAGGCTGAGATGTGTTTATTATACACTTCCATCTTGAGGAGATGAACTATTTGTTTCTCTCCTCTGAACAAGCCAATTATATGATGGAAGAAATAATGGAAATACAGTTTTGTACCCTACACAGATAAACCCTGATAACAGAACACCTGACAAACTTTGGCTTCATATTTCAGTTTGTTGCTCTACAGATCTGCTATGTTGTCTCTGCTGAGGTATAGTCAGAAAGCAAATTAAATGACAGCAGTAATACAAAGTCTGAAATCTATTATCACATTGTCTTATCTTTAAATGAAGTTACAAAAACTTAATTCTTACTGTTCACATTCAAAAGGACTCAGATCATTTGCTCTCATAGGATAGAAGCTCTTTGGGTATTAAGAAGACTGCCCCTGTGTTTAAGAACTTCACAGCCCTGCCATGCTGTACTCAGAATTTATCCAGGAGGTCATTTGTTTCCCTTTGAATGATAGTGACATTATTGGGAGAGACAGCTGAGCAATCTGTCCAGGCTTTTCTGTGTCACTGCTGAATCTAAGCCCTTCTCTATAATTCATAAAGAGAAATTACCTATAATCTTTTTATTATTCTCTTGTCATTGAGTCAAGATAGGGATTTAGGGCTATTTTTATCAGTTTCTGACTGTTCTTTCTTCTTCTGCACACTTGGATAGCAGGCTGACTCAGTAAGGCAAGGCAGAAAACTTTGCTGAATATGGTCATTATAAAATAATCTGCAAAAGGGTCTCTAAGCTTCCAGGAAATCTTCACCATCAGTATCTCATTCTTCACTCCATCTGCTTCCCTCTTGCTTTCTGACATACAAACAAACAAACAAACTCCAGGCTGGTTACAAAACCTGTTTAAGATTGATTCAGATTGTTATTTTTAAATATGTATAGTGGTCAAGAGGCCCAGTGCCAGTCTACTACTATTAAATATATATCTCTAACTTAAGGGTGCAAGTACATTTACGTCACTCTGTATTCTCTTGTTTGGAGCAAGAAGGTGTGCCAACCTTTAACAGTGGGTGTTTAGATACCATGTTGAGGAATGCGGTGTAAAACCGAGAGAGAGAGAGAGAGAGAGACAGAGAGAGAGAGAACCAAATATGCCCATGCCATAGGGAGGAATCCACTTCTCTCCCTACCGGATCAGGGAGCAAGTTCCAGTGGTGGTTTTACTCAGCTGCATATTTTGTCCCTCTGTAAAATATTCAGCAAGACAGAAGATAACACAACTGCTGAAGTAGTTTTAAAATATGCATTTTGCTGAGACAGCACCTTCACTCAGTCATTTTTTGACATTATGGTATTTTGTTTTTAAAAAGTGTTTGAACTCCTTGAGTTACCCCTTCTGGTCACTTCTCAGTCAAGCTAATTGTTTTCTGTTATCACTGTCTATCAGCAAAGCAACCAGAAATGCCAGGAGCAAGTAGAAAAATGAGATATGACATCTGCAGCAAAACAGAGCAAAGTGAAAAGCAGGAGGAATGAAAGCCAATAGAGCATAACTCATTTGGGTACTCTGTCCACAGCTCTCAGAAATCAACAGTTTTTAGATGAAAGAAGAAAAGGTGATAGAACAGCCATAGTTGTCCCATGCATCTTTGTGTTTATAGGTGGCTTGAGGAAATCTTCTGGCTATCTTAAGCTCAAAAAAAAAACAAAAACCCAAAAACCAAGGAGTTGTGTGGCACTTTAAGACTAAGGCTGTGTTCAC
>ML681963.1:20729466-20745688 GCA_007922195.1 Podocnemis expansa
AGAATGGAATGAAAATAAATGCAGAGGGGTGTAAAACATAGGATCAGGTCATACAGTAACAGCAAATCAGAGCAGTTGTTAGGTTATAACTATGGGGAGCCTGAAGTCAAATTACCTTTTGTAATGGGAAAAGAACCCATAGTCTCGATTAAGTTCTGCTTTCACAGAATTTAGCTTCCATATTAATTCAAGTTCAGCTATTGTCTTTGAAGTCTTGATGTCCCAGCCACATCTCTGACGACAGTCGTTAACAAATCATTCATCGAGTGATTAGAAAGATGGAAGTGTCCAGCAAGTGGTTTCTTTGTTTTGTGATTTCTGATATCAGCTCTGTGTTCATTTATTCTTTTGCACAGTGATCGTCCTGTTTGTCCAATGTATACGGTGTTGGGGCATTTCTTGCACATGATGGCATAGATCACAGTCGATGAGCAGGTAAATGAGCCTTTGATGGAGCAGCAGGCTTGATTAGGACCTATGATGGTGTCTGTTGTGCAGATATGTGGGCAGACTTGGCAGCATGGTTTGTTGCAGGGGTGTGTGCCTGCTTTAATGTTTCTGTTGTTAGATCTGTAGCTGCTGGTGAGTATCTGTTTAAGATTGGGTGGCTGTCTGTAGGCAAGGAGAGGTCTGTCTCCCAAGGCTTGAGAGAGAGAGGGATCATCTTTTAGAATAGCCTGTAGGTCCTTAATGATCTGTTGCAGAGGTCTGACTTGAGGGTTGTATGTGGTGACTAGTGGTGTTCTGTTGTTTTCTTTCTTGGGCCTCTCCTGTAGTAGATGACTTCGGGGAACCCATCTAGCTCTGTCAATTTGTTTTCTTACTTCCCCAGGTGGGTATTGTAGTTTCAAGAATGCTTGATAGAGATCCTCAAGACGTCTGTCTCTGTCTGAGGGATCAGAGCAGATGCGGTTATATCTTAGGGGTTGGCTGTAGACAATGGATCGTGTGGTGTGTTTAGGATGGAAGCTCAAAGGATGTAGGTAACTATACTGATCAGTAGGTTTTTGGTACAAGGTGGTGGTGATGTGTCTATCCCTGATTCATACTGTAGTGTCGAGAAAGTAGATCTCCTGTGTGGAGGGTTCCAGGCTCACTTCGATGGTGGAGTGGAAATCGTTGAAATCTCTGTGAAAATCTTCAAGAGCATCCCTGCCATGTGTCCAGTTGATGAAGATGTCATCAATGTAGTGTAGGTAAAGAAGAGGTGTTTTGGGATGAGACTTGAGGAAATGTTGTTCCAAGTCACCCATAAAGATATTGGCATATTGTGGGGCCATGCGGGTGCCCATAGCAGTGCCACTGATTTGGAGATATAAATGATCCTCAAATCTGAAGTGGTTGTGGGTGAGCACAAAATCACAAAGTTCAGTCACAAGCTGTGCTGTGGCATCATCTGGGATGGTTTTTCTAATAGCTTGTAATCCATCCTTGTGTGGGATGTTGGTGTAAGGAGCTTCTACATCCATAGTGGCCAGAATGGTGTTTTCTGGAAGTTCTCCAATGGACTGTATTTTCCTCAGGAAGTCCGTGGTGTCTTGAAGATAGCTAGGGATGTTGATAACATAGGGTCTGAGGAGGGAGTCCACATAGCCAGATAGGATGGCAGTAAGAGTGCCAATGCCTGAGATGATGGGGCATTCAGGGTTTCCTTTTTTATGGATTTTAGGTAGTAGATAGAACATCCCTGGCCATGGTTCTGGTGGTGTTTCTGTCTTTATATGTTCCGGTGCTGTCTTAGGGAGTTTCTTGAGTAGGTGTTGTAATTCCTTTTGGTATTCCTCAGTGGGGTCAGAGGAAAGTGGTCTGTAGAATGTTGTGTTGGAGAGCTGTTTATAAGCCTTCTGGTCATAATCCAATTTATTCATGAAGACAACTCCACCTCCTTTGTCAGCCTCCTCAGTAATAATGTCAGAGTTGTTTCTGAGACTGTGGATGGCATTGCATTCTGCAGGGCTCAGGTTATGATGTAAATCTGTTAGTCTTAAAGTGTCACATGACTCCTTGTTGTTTTTTTGTTTGTTTGTTTGTTTGTTTTTGCTGGACTAGACTAACACGGCTATCCCTTTGGAAATTATCTTAAGCTCCCCAGACACTATGTTCAAAAAATAAAAGTTTAGAATAGAAAGGAGTGAAAATATCCAGCTCTGCCACATACTATGGTGAGGGGAGCTATATACATAGTTAGATAAAGATCATAGAATTGATAGTAGCATCAGAGAGTTCTTTAATACATGCAAGATAGAACAAACAAGGAGTCCTGTGGCACTTTTAAAGACTAATGAATTTATCACATGAGCTTTTGTGGGAGAAAATTCCACTTTGTCAGATGCTTTTTTAAGATGGGGAACTTACAACAAGATAAAGTGTCACTTAGTCACCATTACACCTGAGACAGTTGGCTGCATGTGTTGATGAGAGGACAAATGTTTCCCCATTAGGGTAACTACCTTATGACTCAGTCTGAAAGGACTTTTTAAAAGCAGATGTACGGTAAGCTCTGTTTCACAAACAGCTATTGCTAATGTGTGAATTACGAAGATTACTTGAAAGAGATCTTGATGTACCAATGGACTAAAATTATTAGTCAAAGTCTTTGATCTGTACGGAATACCACCGTGAAGAAAAGATTACCTCTGCAATGTACAGGTAAGGACACTGTAAGATCTACTGCAACAGCAAAGTTAGAAGTGGGTGAGTCATTAGAGGGCCAGATCCTGTTCTTCATTGCTCCAAGGTAAATCCAGAGTAATTCTACTCAAGTCAACAGTTACACTGGATTTAGGAAGCTAAAAGCAGAAATTTGCATGCACAGTGTTTGGTCCCCAAAATGACAAACTGGTTGGCTGGCTGTCAAAGAGAACCAGGAAAAAGCCTCTTGGATCCCCTTTGTTAACAGCCAATCAGGACTCTGCTACGGTGGAGCCTTCTCCCATCCAGCACCCGGGTCTCCACACTACTTGTAGCCAGCTCCCAAATTCAGGCTCAGAGTGTCCGACCCTTGCTCTGTCTGGACTCTCTTGTTGGGGGTTCCTCCCTCCATGAGGGTCCCAGCAGTCCTAGTCAGCAGTGATGCTTCACCAGTGTAGAAGTCAGAGGGTTTATTAGCAATCCAGTTTGCATAGCAGCTAGGACAGTTGGCTTTCAGATCAACCAGGAGGTCTAGCAGTAAACCCCCAGGACGAGCCCCAGAGATCCTGCCTCTCAGACGTCCATCTTCCTTCCCCCTCTCTCAGCCCTTTGTTCTCCTCCCCGTCCAGCCACCCTGCCCCCGTCTAAACTGGCCACAACCTGTCACTCACAGGGAGTCCAGGTAAGGTCAGACTAAAGCCTCCTCCCCCCTAGTGGTACCTATAGTTATCAGACCCCTGTGGCCCATCACCAGAATACCCCAGAAAAAGAAGAACATTTGGACATCGCCCTGATATCCCACAGTAGCCCAAGAGGTTTTCTTACTTCATCACACTGGCAAGTTAGCCACCAGAGGTTACCCATACAGTCTCATCAAAATATTGAATTATACAGAAAAATTCATGTCACAATGTACGGGGGCCTATGAAATTCAAACAGTGACTCCCTGGGCTCCACACCAAATTGTGGTTGGTTATAAAACTTCATGACAGTCAATTTTTGTCCTCTGCATGTGCTGTTGCTTTGACAAGGATACCATAAATTAAGCAAAATGGAGAAATTTCTTCCCCTTAGGTCAGATAATGCCCTATATAACTAATCCCTTGGTTTATGTATGTTGTGTTAAAATGAGAGCGCCATCCTAGCTACTAAAAGAAAACTTAATAAAAGTATGATTTTATGTAATGGTGAAGCCATGGTTTCTACACTGAAGTTCAGCCAGTTTGTTTTGGACCTTATCATCATGGAAACCTTACTTGAAAACAGTTAAAAGGAAAGTTCAGGATTTAAATCAACTTTTCTGGTCCCAAAGCAGTTGACAAAAGAATTTTAGAAGTCCTAGCATCTCTAAAATCAAATATATTCCTTAGATCAGTGGTTCCCAACCAGTGTGCCGGGGCACACTGGTGTGCCATGGCAACACCCAAAGTGTGCCACGAGCATTCCTGAGAGCTGGAGTTACAGCTCCCTCCCTGCTCAGCCCAGCTACGTGGGCCATGCAGGGCAAGGAAAAGGCAGGGGTTAAAGTAAGGTGGAGGGTACCGTAACACAGTTCTGGGGCTCCCTATATGTAGGAAGGCAGCCTTTTGGGCCCCCCTAAAAATGGAGGAAGGCCCTGGAACATGGAGTTCCAGGGGTCCCTCTAAAAATAGCAGGAGCAGCCTGAACTTAGCATTCTAGTGGCTCCATCTTAGCCTAGCCGGCAAAGAGGGGCGGGAGGCTGGGAGTGTGTGAATCTCCTCCTGCAGGGTGGAGCAGCTTGTGTCAGGCAGCCTGCAAACAGCCCAGGTAAAGGCTTTGTGGGGGAAGGGCTGCGTGCAGCAGATGTGTGTGTGTGTGTATGTGTGTGTGTAGCAGAGGTGGGTGGGAGTGGATGTGTAGCAGAGGGTGTGTAGCTGGGGCTGTGGGGTGGCTGTTTGGTTGAGGGTGTGTGTAGCTGAGGGTGGGGTGGCTGTGTGGGGGAGTGTAGCTGGGGGCTGGAGGCCTAGTTCTAGCCCTTGCAGTGATGGGAGGGTCCATCACAGGCAGCGGGGGCTGAGAGAGGGGAGGATGGGACCCATTGGGGTGGGAGGGAGCAGTAGTGGGGTGAGGATTTTCCCTGGGTGGCAGGGAGCCACTGAGGAGAAGGGGAGGTAGGTGCTGTGCCATTCTCCACTGCCCCCCCCCCACAAAGCCACTCTTGTTCTCCCTTCCTCTCTCCTCTCTTGCCACCCTTGTGCTGTTCCCCATATGGCTGCCCTTGTCCTCTTTTGCCACCCCTGCCCTGCTCCGCTCCCCACACTCACTCCTGCCACTGCATATGACTCTCGACTTCCCATGTTTTGCCACCCCTGCTCTGCTACCCCTACTACCCCACATAGGAGCATTTCCGAACCTGTGCCACCATTTATGAATATTCATAAGTAATTTAAGTTAATTTGAATATTCATGTGTTTTATTAATGGTGGTGTGCCTCGAAAAATTTGAAGGTATCAAGGTGTGCCACAGCAGAGAAAAGGTTGGGAACCACTGCCTTTGATCACAGCAATCTTTACATGAAAGCACATTTTCAGAGAAATTCAGTAAGATTATTTAATTTTCCCTCAGTACAGAGTACCCTTCTTTTGACTCAGCATGCTTAGCAGGTTCATTTTTTCCATGCGATTTTAGAGTGACTTGGTCTATATGCCATACCACAAAAGGAATGACTAATGTTCTGAGGTTTACAAGTGCTAGGGGCAATCCCCATTACCCAGAGTGCTGTGTCCACTGCCCAATAGTGAGAGTAATGGTCATGCTTTTTTCTCTAACATGGCAGGAGAATCACAGGAACCTTAGGGATGTTAGTGATAAAAATTTAGTGTGAGTTCTTTCTCTCATATCTTTCTATTGTGAGGCTAAAAGACACTGTCACTAATTACACAGCTGAGCCTTTCCAGTACAGAAAATTGTTTTTCTTGCAGCAGATTGACAGATACCTCATGGGAAATTTTGAAGTTCATCCCATCTTGTGTCAGATCTATTTACACTTTCCCCTCATTCTTTATGTGCATGTACACAGGATTCTGATGGCTTAAAGGGTGAATTCAGGTGCTTTCTAAATAAATATATACCAAAAAATGATCAGCGTCCAAAATTATTAACAGGAAAGTGACTTGATTCCAAAACACAAATTAATATATCCTAAAACAAAATATTTGATTGTTTCCTTTCTATTGACCTATCAAGTCCTCAGTTCAGAGTGCAATGTTTCTTTTGCCTCAGACTTGCTGACTTGTTGCATAAGGAAAGCAATTCCCTATTTTATGTGATGTGTTAGTGATTCCATCAGCTTTAATAAGTGAAAAAGAACTCTGGAATCAAGACCTGGCTGAAAAGATCTTTACTATTGTTAATCATGGTGTAAAGCTGTATGGGTTCCTCCGAAAGGACCAGGCCACATAGACAATACTGAAGAGGTTTTTATTCAAGGTACCAAGAATGAAGGGTCAATTGGTGATGTAACACTAGTCAAATATAGAGGCTTCTTTATCAGTTACATAATCCATTTGGAATTCTCTATCTATTTACTTACAAGTACAGAGTTAATTTGACTTGGAGACAACAGAGGTGATAATGACCGATACAGAATGTTAATCACATTAAAGACCCTATGACTACATTTAAAGTGGGGAGTGGGGTAGAGCGAGAGTCCTTACAGGTAAGCAGGGTGTGTGCCAGAAAGCCTGGGGAATGTATTGCTCCCATCTAAGTTGGTGTTTCTCAAATAGGCAGCTGGCCAGTGCCTTATTGTTTACAGCACTATTGTGCTGGGTGGGTCTGGTGCAACTTTCATGCCTCAATTTGCTGGTTGGAAAGATACCTAACATAGAAGAGACCAGACAGAAAGAAATGTCTAAAAAGAAATAAAAACATTAGAACCTAACAATGGCATAGCTCTCACATTGCCTCTTCCAAATCTTCCTCATGCTTCAGATGATTGCTTTCCTAGTATGTATTATAAGTAGCCTTACTTAGTTTTTGCTGCAGCTCAGACGGTTTTGTAAAGGGCATTGGACCTCAGTGTCTTCAGTGCCTTCACCCTTAAGATTCTTTCTATGCGCTGGTACATGCCAATTTGTTTCAATGGATTAGGAATGGTCCATTTATAAAAAACTGATATCTTTACGATTATTTAAATAGAGCAGTGAGTCTCAACTTATTTACTATTGTGTGCTGCATACAATGGTGTCACTGGTGCCAGGCACATGGGGGTACAAGCCCTGAGTCCCAGTGCCAGTGCCCTAAGTCCACCTGGGGAGTCAGGGCTGCATCACCAGTCGGTGGCAGCAGGTGCCGGACCCAACCCTGGACAGAGACCCGGGGCTGGCCCGCCAGCAATGACAGGATCTGGTGCTGTCCCTAATCCTGTCTGGGGACCCAGGGCTGGGCCACCGCCTGCCAGAGGCAGGATCTGGCCCTGACCCCAGATTGGGAGCAGGGGCTGGGCCTCTGACCAGCAACAGCAGAAGCCTGACCCAGGCCCCAGACAGGGACCTAGGGCTGGATTGGGTCTGGGGGCCAGATTGGGCCCAGAGGGCTGGGATGGTGCAGTAGGGGTGGGGCCTGGGCCTGAGCCCTTACCCTTTTATCAGTGCAGCTATGACCCTGGCTGCATATTCAGTTCTCTCTGTGTTACGTAAGCAGCGAGCACACAATAAATATACTGTCTGTATGGTGCAGATGATGTCACATGTTTTGCAGCTGCATGCTGATTGAGACCCACTTAACTAAAGCTGTACATTGCAATGGCAGTTTTTACCACACAGAAAGAGGCATGATCCCTGCCCCAAAGAGATTAAATTCTAATGATGGTAAATCATAATAAGACATGACCCAGAAGAATGATTCAAGAGAAGGAAGAGAGGATTGCTGATTAAACGAATGGGAGGGAAGAACTGTTTGATGTGGTTGATTTTAAGAAGAGTGTTCCATGGACAGAGAGAGTTTTCCAGGTGAAGTAAGCAGCTTGATGGAATCGAGTGAGAGCAAAAAAGGTAATGAAGGGAGCCTTCCTATTTAGAGGGACAAATCCTGTCATAGAAAAAGAACTTTCTGCAGCCAGCCTTATTCTCAAAAGTTCTTGGCATCTAGACTCAAGGAAAATGGACCAACTTGAGAACAGGCACAATGCCAGCCTACGACATGGTCATGAATAAAAGCATGCTGGCGACCATGAATGTGCATCAAGTTCTTTTTGCTGACAAGATTCCCAACCGGGAATGCTAATTGTGGGGGCAGAGGGGAGTAAAGTGTTCTGAGGCACTAGGATTCTGCTGCCATGCCTGGAAATCCATAATTTGGCTCACTTTATTTTATGTAAAGAAAAGTTTTCATGTATGTGCCAGTCTGTAACCTTAGTGACCTGACTTACAATGGAGCACAGCCTCCCAACAGACACTATTCACTTTCTGCTGCTGTGAAGTGAAAGATAACATGTCTCTGCTCTTTCTCCAGCTAACTTTCAACTGAACCAGTGAATAGTTGTGAAGGCTCATTTGCCCTGGGTTTGTATATAACAGTGGTAGGAGCATGTAATCTGAAGTTTACAAAGAGACCTTGTTTAGCAGATTTTCTCAGAAACTAGACACCACACTCCTTCCTTGGAAAATTGCCATTGCACAAAGTGCTTTGGCTAGTATTAACTTCAGTTCCATTTGAGATCAACAGAGGGAAAAACTAGACGATCCCATAAATTCTGCTGACCTTGTCAAAACAGTAAGTTTACCACCTGGTAAAACTCCTAGGAAGCAGGGGCGTCGCTGGCACCGAGCACATGGGGCATGTGCCCCGAATCCTGGCGCCAGTGCCCCGGGTCTGGCGGGGTCCGCCTCTCCCGGTCTGTGGCCCAATCCCCGGCCAGGGATCTGGGGCTCAGCTGCCCGCAGCCATGGAGGCCGCTCCTGGCCCTGTCTCCTGCTGGGGATCCAGGGACCAGCTGCCCATGGCCACGGCAGCCCCGTCCCTAGCTGGGGATCCGGGGCTCAGCTGCCCGCGGCTGCAAAGGCACCATCCCTGGCCAGGGATCCGGGCCCAGCCACCTGCAGCGGTGGCAGCCCCGTCCCCGGCGGGGGATCCAGGGCCCAGCCGCCCGCAGCGGCAGCGGCGGCAGCCTCGTGCCCAGCTGGGATCTGGGGCTCAGTCACCCTGGGGGCATGGCCTGGGCTGGTGCCCCAGGTGCTTCCCGGGGGCAGCAATGCCCCTGCCAGGAAATAATGATTACAGCCATCAACCAGTTAGGAAGCATACACAGACAGGGCTTTCAGGGGAAAGTGTCATGGTTAGACATTTACAAAGATATAGCATTGTCACACTGTTAATATAGTGTTATCTAAGGACTCTGTGGCTTTTATGAAGGGCAAGGTTTTGATCAGAGATCTTTCTTAAAAAAATCTCAAATTTCTAGAATTATATGTTACTATGCACTTGTCTTATCACCAGGATTAATGCTGACTGCTAGATCTTAGTAAACCTCTTCTTTGATCCCATTTCCCATCTTCAAAGCACCTGACAAAGTGGGATTTTCTCCCACAAAAGCTCATGCGAAAAATAAATCTGTTAGTCTTAAAGTGCCACACGACTCCTTGTTTTTTTTGCTGGACTAGACTAACACGGCTATCCCTTTGGATATGGAGACAATGTCTCTTCACATATAAACAATGCTATTGATTTCCTGTAACTATTATTCTTAAATATGCATTGTGTGTCTAGACTCCTTGTTTGCTGTGCTGAGCTAGACTAGCTCCTTGTTTGTTTAACCAGGGGTATTGAACTCAAATCACCACTAGGGCCACACGAGGACTAGGATATTAACCTGAGGGCCACATCACTGAAAACTTTTCATATAACAATGTAAAAAATGAAGAGTAATATAGTATTCCAGTAAAAGTCAATTTATTAACTGTTTTGAAACTGTAACATGAAAAGTCTGTGCTGATTTTGGCAGTCATTTAATTTTTGGCCACTTAGCTGACAGCATTTCGCATCAACCAGAGCATCAAAATGATGTCTTTCCAAGAGACAAAACACACATTTACTTTTAGAATTACTTCCATTCAAGATGGCAAAATCATCAGAAATTGATTTTAATTAAAATTAATTAATTGCAGTTTGATTAATTTAATTTTATTTAAATTCAATTGAAATTAACATTTTTAAAAAGGTTTTAATTTTTTAAATAAATTAAAATTGTTTTAAAAGCTTTTAAACTTAAAAAAAAAAAAAAGGCTTCATGTATCCCCAAGCCTGGAGGGGAAGGTGAGCAGCCACAGCCTGGATCCCAGCTGCGCTCTGGGACCAGGCAGCAAACAGGCTTGTCAGAACCTGACCCCCCAGTGCCTCTCTGGAGCTCCCCCAGCACAGTGCCCCTCATGAACTCTCCCCACACCCCCAGGCTGACCTCCTTTGACCCCCACACCTGAGCCTTGTCTTGGACTCAGGCACTGAGTCTGTGGCCTGCTCCAGCTGCTTGACCTGCTGTACTCCACTGCCACTGCAGGCCAGGCTAGGGCTCTCTTGTGAGTGGTGTGGCTCCCAGGTGGCAGTTCAGCATCTCCCTGGCAGGAGCTGATGATGCTTCCTCCCTGGCACTGCTGCCCCAGAAGTACTGCCAATGCTGAGCTCCCAGCCAGAGGAGGAGCTCAGCAGTTGAAAAGGCCCATGGGTCAAAAGTGGCCCAGGAGTGGTTGGGAGCCCCTGGATTCCAGGTCTCATTGAAGGCTGTGTGTTTGAGACCCCTGGTTTAGACTAACACAGCTACCCCTGTGGGAAAAGAATGCTCATTGAATCTCTTCCCATAAAATAGTCTCTTTTTCTTCCAAAATTTGCCAGATCACTGGGAATCTTTCACGTTGTCTCTTTAAGCAACTTGATTTCTCATTTTCACTTTGTAGGCCTATATTTTTTTTTAATTTGGTTCATCTGTGATATGAAATTATGTCTTTCCTAAATTTAACTAAAGTCTCTTTTTCTGGAAAACTGCTATAGCTTTTGTCTCAAATGGAAATAAAGTATGATTTTAAAATTTAGGACTTAAAAAAAAGCAAAGATATTTGCATGTCACATGTTGTCATTCCTTTGTACAAGACACAAGCCCTGATTACTCCCTCCTTGCAAGCAGCTCTTAGAGAATGTCAACAGCATTTTCAGCTGAATGCTGGTATATATTGAGTTAGTGTCTGGAATCAATGCAGTGGAGGCTAATCAGAGAATTTCAATTGAATTCCACTGTAGCTGAGGACACAACTAGTAAAAAATGGCAGTCCAGGGAGGGATGATCTTCAAATTTGAAAAAGCAAAATATTTTTGCCACTGTGTTCCTCTGTGTTGCAAATGGCAAATGATGGGACTTTTTGTTCTAATGATGAAACAACAACATGAAATTCATATGTGACTGGTAGGAATGCCAAAGCCAGAGATAGCAATCCTGAAAGAATGATTGGCAGTAAGGAAGATAAAAGTTACAGCAAATTGACTCATAGACTTTAAGGTGATAAGAGACCAATATAATCATCTAATCTGACCTCCTGCACAATGGAGGCCACAGAACCTCACCCATCCACTACTTAGATAGACCTCTAACCGTTGACTAAGTTATTGAAGTCTTTAAATCATGGTTTAAAGCAGGGGTTGACAACCCCAGGCACTTCTGCCAAATATGGCACGCATGCCCATTCAGTGCTGCACACAGGCCTCCTCACCCTGTGGCTGTTCTCGCCTGGGGCCACAAGACCAGTGCATGCGCAACAGCTGCAGCTGGGGGCCGGGGCCAGCAGGATCCGTTACACATGCGTGACTCTCGCGGCTGCAAGCCCTGCTGGTGGTTGAGGCCAGCAGGAGCTGCCACACATGCACAGCTCTTGCAGCCCCAGGCCTTGCCCCAGCACCTGCTGAGGGGTTGGGGTGGACTGGCATGGGGGCTGGCAAAGGCTGCTAACCTCTGGTTTTTCATGTTACACCAGCAAGTGACCCATGCCCCATGCTGCATTAGAAGGCAAAAAAAAACAAAACCCCAAACAAACCAGGGACTCCTCTAGTCTGCTTGGGAAGAAAAATTTGTTTCTGATGCCAAATATGGTGATCAGCTAAACCCGGAATATACGGGCATGACTTGCCCACCAAACACCAAGGAAATAATTCTCTGTAGTAACTCAGAACCCATCCCAGCTAGCATCTCATCACAGGTGGAATTCTTTTGTCCCCATCCCTCTGGCCAAGCCCTGTTGTTGCCTTCCCTCCTCAAGCAGGTGGGGCATAGGTCAACCCACAAAGCATCGTAGCTATTGCTTTCTCATATCTGCAACTCTTCAGTAAGATGCCACCTCTCAAATTACAAAGAATGAGTTCTTCATTCAGAAAACATGCTTTTCAATGCAATAGTAGATCATGGTGGAGCCCCTCAGTTGTGATTTGCAGCCCTCTCTATTTCAGTTCTTGGATCCGCACATAGCTCTACCAAAGCACTCTTATGCTGAACCTGCAGAATGCCTGCTATTCGGATCACATGCTGATCACTTCTCCGACAGTTTGCCTACAGCACCTTTTAATTCCAGCTCTGGCCCTTTCCTCAGAAGATGAGCAGTCGTGACATATTTCCTAGAGACACTTTGTAATGGGAACAAAAAAGACACCTGAGAGATGAGAGGCCACCAAACTCATTTCACTTGCAGTCAATGGAAATCTTCAGAGGTAAAAGGTTAGTGAACTCCTCCACTGTGCCATCCTCAGACTTAGTAATATGTATCCACTTGCAGTATAAAATTTTAGAATTGGTCTGAAAATAGCAGTTAAAATTACTTTTTCTATTTCTAGCATTTTATGTATTTAAAACTATAGTTTATGTAAATGCTTTTGGAATGTCTTTAACAGAAGAATTTCAAATTTCTCACATAATTTTCTTATTTAATTAACTTTATAACTCAGCAGTGAGGATCTACACAAGGACTAGAAATAAGAAGCAGATCTTACTTCTGCAGAGGACCATATAATGGAAACACCTTCATAATATGCATGCAACAGCAGCAGAAATAGCTGAGGCAACTGAAAGGAAGCAAAAAAACAAACAAAAAAGTCCTTAATAATTATGGAGGTCTCCTTGGAATATTTTCATGCTTGTTTATGAAGAATAATTTTCATCCCACAAAAGTCAAAAGCAAAAGTTCTGCTTTAAAATATTCCAGATATACCTGTTTGCTCTCACCCTGTGTCTCATCTCTTATTGGCAGCAGATAAAAAGTACAAAAGAGCATTTCTGGGTAAGCAAAAGGTATGGGGAACAAAAGAGGCAGAATGAGAGGTGAAAGGCTCATCATGTGCTAATAATGAGGGTTCATTTTGCTGGTAGAATTCTTTGCAAGCTAGAGAACCAATGGGTGATGTGTTAAACTGCTAATATCAGCTGTAGCTTTTCTTTGTGAAACTGTTTTCAGACATTGTATGACCAATCACCTGGTGCACTGCATGAAGAGGTACAAGAGGAGTCTACAAGCTCCTAAAATCTCTCTTTCTAGTACAAATTCTTTCCTAGAATTAGATTGCTAGTGCAGTTTTGAGTATGTCAGATGGAGTTGTTGAACCCTGGGTTCGCGATGTAACTGCGATGGACTGGTGACACCCACCAAGGAGATGGACACCAATTTTCAATAGACAAAATTTTATAGTGGTCCCATAAAGGCATACAATGAAATAGCAACAAAAATGCCTATGTGGGGGGAGTAAACAGCTACACAGTGAAAAGGACTATGCAAGCTACAAGTGGGATAATAAACAGCTATGCAGTAAAGGGACTATACAAGGTACAAATGAAAACCACACTTATAAACACTGCATAAATGGGAAAAACTACACTTATAGACAATGCATGAATGGGAAAAAGCTATGCTTATAAACACTGCCTAAAGAAAAAGAAACTACACTTATAAACAATGCATAAATGGAATTATAGAGAAAAGAAAAAGGGAAGAAAGAAACAAATCGAGAGAGGTAGAATAGCTGTATCAGTTTAAAATACCTGTCCTAGCACCACAGTGGAACCCAAAGTGAGGAGGCAGACCAGCTGCAGCATCCCAGTACGTAATTGCTCGGCCGGCAATTCGAGTATACCCTAAAGTCTCGCGGGCGGGAGCTCCCTGTCTTGGTCGGGGGATCAGTCCGACCGGTTCGTGACATGCCCTTTAGCATTTGAGGGTGGGAGAACACTCGAGCCAACTGAGGCAGGGGCTTAAATAGTGTACTGCACGGCCAGAGTATAAAATAGCCAATTGGCAGTGAGATGCAGGTCAGGACCAATGATAAACTGGGACCCCAGACAATGATCCCTTCTTCATGGTGACGGGGGTGTGGAGAAACTGTTCAGTGGGATAGAAACTCACCCTCCCCCCCCATGACACAAGGCAAGGGGGGTAGAAACTCACCCAGGAAATTGAGGCCCATCAGGGGAGATCGATACTTAACATTCTTCCCCTTGAGCTGAATAGCCGGGAGAAGAGACCCATCAGGGAGATCTATACATAACATTCCTCCCTGTGAGCTCCATAGTCTAGAGTGCTACGTTGGGGGGGGTGGGGGGGCCATTATGTCTGCCACCTCCTTTGACAGTAGTTTCTTCAGCTTTGGTGTTACCAGCAAGTCTGAAAAATCCAATAGCTCAGTATGCGCACAAGGTGTGTGGGGGGGGGGCGGGGGGGAATGATGTTCTTTTGGTAACCTCAGGCACCTATGACTTTGCTGATTTAGTAGTTTCCCACTAAAGTGCAATTTGTGCTGCAGTGTGATGCAAGCCAGTAAACACATCAAGTGTCTTGAAAATTTCAGCTGAACAGATTGACAGCCGATCACCTGGTCATAAAGTACACACTGGAATACGTACTCAGATTCAGCTCTCTACATCATTACACTGCGTTTAGCTGTATTAAGCTTTTTTCATATTCCAAATAACTTATCATAAAACCAGCCTCATATTCTGCTTTGGAAGCAAGGAACATATATTACTTGTTACAGAGATCTTATATTCCACTTATAGCCAGTAGAAGTTTAGGAGGTAGTAATGGTTGGAAAATGTTCCATTTGTGTTTCACCACCATGTCCTCCATGTGACATTCAAACTGTATCAGATGTATTCCTCCAGGGATTTACCAGTTTATCCCATGCTGCTACAAAAATTGCCCACCTCTGATTAGAAAAACTCTTTTACTCCATAGCAGTATGATTCCACAGCATATTTGCCTTCTGTTTGATAAATTACCAACACATTTTTAGCAGGAGCAGTAACTGTTCCGTACAGTAGGTCCTGTAATTCTTGTTATGTTGAAGGCCTTTTGTGATACACAGCAGATAATTAATGTGCATCATTTTACTGCAAAAATATCTAGGTCACATGACAAATGTAACCATTCAGAGTTTAAAATACTATTATTTAAAATTTATTTTCTTCTCAGAATGCTTTATGAAATTATCATAATTTGAATAATTCACTGTGCAGTTAGCATATTATGTGCTGATTCAGTTCCCCATTTGGTAACAGCAAAGTTGAGACTGCAACAAGCAGTTAAAATAAAAAGTGAGTGACAATAGATTTTATTATAAATCCTTAATTTGGGATCTTGATAACTTTGCTGGTTCAGATCAGGATGAAATTCAGAATATACACTGGTAGCTTTGATGTATTTTTTTCAGTTATGAAATCCAGTGTAAGTCCATTAAATCATTTGTAAATTTTACAGCATTTTAAACTAAATTGAACAAATCATAAATCTTATAAAAAATGAGCCACCACTAGTACTGGCTAGATGCAGAGAAGTATAGTTCCACACACCATTCTGCCAATTTACCTCAGCTTTGACCTCCAGCAACTCCCCTCCCCTCATGCCTGCTAGTCCAGTCCACACACTGCCAGGGCTCCCCAGTCTTGACTTGCAGGACCTCCACTATTCTAGAACATCTGTAGTTCCTAGGAAAGGGAGAGCAGGTTGTTTTTTCAGTATCAGATATAATTTTGCCAATTAGCCCCAGATAGTTTCAAGAAATTTTACTTCTCCTGTCACAGGAAATGGAATTCAAGGAAAATGCTTGGTACTATTGCTTCAGTCAGCCAATGGCCACTAGACATGGTCATCACCCTTTGCACGGACAGCTGCCTTTCAGTAGCCTGCTATTTCTCCGGACTCTCTTAGGCTATGTCTACACGGGGAGTGCTTGTTTCGAAACAACACGTTATATATGTTAATAATATGTTATTTCGAAACAACTTATTTCGCTGGACAGAAACCATGTCCGCGAAATAAGGGAGTGAAATAGCAGGTCCACAGTGTGGACCTGCTATTTCGCCTGGGGAGGGGACTGCAGGCACCCACAGGGTGCAGTGCAGAGGGGCACTGCATCCCATGGGTGCCTGCAGAGGGCTGCAGGCACCGGCTGAGTCAGGCGCAGGGCTGCGCCTCACTCCGCCACTACCTGCAAGGGACTGCAGGCACCGCGCCTCACCTGGCGGGTGCCTGCAGCCCCCTGCAAGCACCCGCCAGGAGAGGGCAGCGGGGCACTTCACCCCAGGGGCTTTAAAGCCCCTGCTGCCCCCCAA
>ML681963.1:20746088-21003291 GCA_007922195.1 Podocnemis expansa
AACGAGGTTTAGGTTGTTTCGAAAGCAGCACGGCCATTTCGAAAGAAGCGGTTTGCTTCTTTCGAAATGGCCGTGCGTCGTGTGGCCATGCCACTTCTTATTTCGAAACAACCTCTGTTGTTTCGAAATAAGAACCCTGTGTAGACATACCCTTAGTCTTCAGACTTGATGTTTCAGAGGAAGCATTAAGGAAATGTATACACTATTTTCAATGACTGTTGTACTACTACGAATACTCCTTGAACTAGCAAGAACGCACAACTGGTCTGTATTTTGTTGTGGAGCATTTAGGTGACATGATCTGAGGACAGAAACTAGAAAAGGAGAAAGGTTTCATGCTTAACTAATAGCTAGTTACCTCTAGTTCAGTATCTTGTAGTTCCATGTTATCATTTGCTGTAAATTATCTTGCTCAGACATAGGTAGAACTGTTCAAAGGGCTTGAGAGCTGATGTATCTCAGAGGCATACAGTAAAGAAATTTTGAATTACTTATTTGTATACTTTAATCTTAATGTTCAGCCTGATTTCTCCCATCTGCCATGAATGATTTATCAGACAGTCATCATTTTAAGACATTGTGTCTTGAGATCTCATCCTCAACCACAAATACAAGATGAGTGCTGACAAGACACATGAGGAACAGTTAGTTTTTCTCCAGCTTGGAAATATTTGGTGTGACATAAAATATTCTAAAGAGATGTGGGTGCAGGAGCTTTATAGTTGAATAAGATAACATTTTATTAAATAGCTTATCATTACTGTAGTCATCATCTCTCATTATTATTATTACAAAATAGAATCTGGAAGTATTTCCTCCAAGAAGTTGCAGACATTGCTCATTAACATTGAAGAGTCCCTTAAAGTAGTCTTTCACATCAGTATTTGAGGTTTTGGCTCCAAATGCCCATTCTTGACAAACTTGCTGTGAAACATATAAGTATCTATGATGCAGATAAAATAGGAATAAAGACACTGAACATTCTAATTTGAAAATGTGTGTCTGTGAAGATGAGTTTTAATATAATAATATTTGTCCCCATAATCTGTTTCCAGTCATTTCTATTTCTAAAAGTAAGATAAATTAAATTTCTTTCATAAACCATCAGCTGGTTAGCTCAAATGAAGATTTTTTTTACTTTTTTTAAAAAAGAGAGCCAGCCAGACACAGCACAGATGTCTCACAAAGAGTAGGGGATAACTGGCCCTCCAGCATCAATGTCCATTGCATAGACCCCCAGGGGCTTGATGACCAATTAATAATCATTTGGTAAATGTGGGCTTTTGCAGCCAGTATATAAAAAAGAAAAAGTGTAGCAGGGGAAAGCAGATACCCACCAGCCTGGAGAGACCCTGCACAAGAGCCCAGTCCAGAACCAAAGGGACAGCCTGAGGGAGAGGGAGGGCTATATAAGGGATGGTCCAGCCAGCCCATGGGGAAAGAGAGAGAGAGATGCCTGCTGGAGCTAGCAGACCTCCCTCCCTGGGAGCAGCAAGGGGGCAATTGAAGGTGAGATCTCCCGCCCTGGGAGAACCAAGGGGATGACTGCTGGCAGGACTCTCACCTGGATTCGCCTCCCACATCTGAGGATCTGGATGAGCTTCCCTCCATGGAAAGCCTGGATGAAGGGAACCAACCTGACACTCATGAAGATTTAGAGGAGCTTCCGTCAGCAGAGGATGCCAGCAAGCCGGCTGCCCAGCGCCCCTGTGACCTAGAGGAGGTCCCGCTGGCTGATGGACCAGAGGAATTACCCACACTGCCACCAGTAGACAGCGAGGGTCTGACTGGGATGCCCTGGGGTACATATCCAGAAGACCTGGAGTACAGTGAGGTAAAGGTAACCAAGGGGGAAAGTGGGAGGAAGTAGCCCAGGGACAGCTGGGAAGTGCCCAGCTGCTTTGTGGGGTCAGTGTTTTGGCTGGAGCTCACTGACCCAGTGGCATTGCACTGCCACAGATAGGGCCCTGGGCTGGAACGCAGTGGAGTGGGCGGGCCTGTGTTCCCCTCCTTTCCCCTGTTGCGGTCCAGGCTAGCGGTTGTGTTTGCTTTACCCTGCTGGGGGTTGAAGGCCCTGAACTCTACTACTGTGTGTTTGCCTTACCCTACTTGAGGGGTTGAAGGCCCTGAACTGTGGTACTGTGGGTGTTGCCTTACCCTACCTAAGGGGTTGAATGTCAGAGACTTTTGGACTCTGCCTCTTCCTAGTAGGGTCTAGAAGGCTGCGGACATAGGGGGAGTTGGGGCAGATCCTGCTGCGGGTCCCACCACGCCCACCAGGAGGTGGCACAACTGAGGGCCGCCCCCATTTACAATTAGAAATCCACAGAATTAGAAGTCACATACTTTTCTCCAAATGCCATTGCACCAATTACTCCTGCCAATGGGAGAACAGCATCTTCAGCATTTCTTAGTCATTGTTCCCTGTATAGATCTTATTTTTAATGGGAATGTCTACATGACCACTAGGGATGAAACTCTCAGAAAAATCCTGTCATTGGTTGAGGTATAATGGCCCTCAGAATCTAGTTCAGTAAACACCAGGTTCTTGTGTGCTATACTTACCCAATGAAGTGCACACTTTGGGATTAATTAAATTCTTTTCTATCTGCATGCCACTGTAACCTTTCTTTTATGCATTTTAGGGGTTGCACAACGTAAAAAGTCAAATCTATTATCTGCATGACTCCAAGGAAAAGAGCAGAGATAAAATTATGCATGTCCTTTAAATGAACAAGGCAGAAAACATTTAGTGGTGCATATTCATTTAGCACAAAGTGTAGTTCTAGAAGAGTCAGGTTAACCAACAGGAGCAAGACAGGTAGGGCTAACCAAGGGTTCTCGTGTATACCAACTATGTGGTGTTCTCAGGTGTGAACATTATTCTAGCCCAACCTGGACCTTGTACAAGTTAAGGAGTGCGGTGGTCTCACAGCCTGCAATTCCTTTCATTGTGCTGTCTCTTGAGTGTATTATCTGTGGCTTGTCAAATAACATTTTTTAAGTATGTATTTTTTTTAACTCATCAGTTATGTGCCTACTCAGGCTTTGAATGTGATGTAAGTTCAAGTAGTACTATGAGCTAGTGGGGAGTGTCCTCTATAGGCAGATTTTTTAAATTCACTGCTGTGTGATAATTGGTTTAGAACACAAAATAAATATGTTATGTGACAGAGAGAAAGCAGATCTTGTGATCAGTGCATTAGATGACGAATCCAGATGGCAGGAGAGAGAACACCAAAATGCCGACAATGGATTTCAAGAAGGCAGATCTTAGCACGCTCAGGGAGTTGTTAGGTAGGATCCCATGGGATTCATGTCTAAAAGGAAAAACAACAGAAGACAGTTGGCAATTTTTAAAAGAGACAGTATTAAGGATACAAGAGCAAACTATTCCACTGAGTAGGAAGGATAGGAAGTATGGCAAGACATCACTGTGGCTTAACCATGAGATTTTTCAAAAATCTAAAAATAAAGAAAGAGTCCCATGAAAAGTGAAAACAAGGTCAAATCACAAAGGATGACTACAAACAAATTACACAATTACGTAGGGGAAAAATCAGAAAGGCCAAGGTACAAACCAAGATTTAAGTAGCTGAAGGCATAAAGGATAACAAACATTTTCAAATACTTTGGAAACAAAAGGAAGACCAAGACCAGAGTAGGTCCATTATTCAATAAAGAGGAAAAAATAATAGCAGAAAATGTGGAAATGGCAGAGGAACTAAATGATTTCTTTGTTTCGGTCTTCACTAAGAAGGTTGGTGGTGACTAGATGCCGGATGTAGGAGAGGGCAGTAAAAATGGGATAGGATCAGAAGCTAAATAGGGAGAGAACAAGCTACAAATTACCTAGACCAGATAGATGTCTTCATGTCCCCAGGGACTGATGATATGCACCCTGAAATACTCAAGGAGCTGACTCAGGAGATATCTGAGCCATTGGCTGTTATCTTTGAAAAATCATGGAAGACTGGAGAGGTCCCAGAAGACTGGAAATGAGCAAATACAGTGCCCATCTATAAAAAGGGAAATAAGGACAACCCAGGGAATTATAGATCAATCAGCTTAACCGCTGTACCAGGAAAAATAATGGAGTAAATAATTAAGGAATTCATTAACAAACATTTAGAAGAGAATAAGGTGTTAAGTGATAGTCAGGATGGATTTGTCAAGAACAAATCATGTCAAACCAACCTGAGAGCTTTCTATGATGGAGTAACAAGCCTTGTGGATAGAGGGGAAATGGTAGATGTGGTGTATCTAGACTTTAGCAAGGCTTTTGATATGATCTCACATCACCTTCTCATTAACTAACTATGGAAGCACAACCTAGATGGAACTACTATAAGATGGGTACAAAACTGATTGGTGGGTAACCACTCCCAGAGAGTAATTATCAATGGTTCACAGTCAGGTTTGAAGGGCATAATGAGCGGGGTACCACAGGGATCAATTCTGGGTCTGGTTTTGTTCAATATTTTCATCAATGATTTAGAATGGCATAGATGGGAAGGGCAATTGGAGTTGCAGCTAGCAAGGGATGTGAAGGGCTGTGTTCACACAGCCTCCTTATTTCGAAACAATGGAAGTTGTTTCAAAATAAGGTTTTGGCTGTTCACACGACGCACGGTTGTTTCGAAACAAGTTAAACCTAGTCTGTGGACGAAACAACGTTTCACAATGGTTGTTTCGAAACAACGCCGTGCGAACGTGTTGTTTCGAAACGACGGTGAGTCGTTTCGAAATAACTGTTGTCCGGAATCGCTATTTCGATTCTGGCTTTTTTTCCTTATTTTGAATTAACATTTTGTTAATTCGAAATAAGTTGTTTCGAAATAAGCATTATTTCGATATACGGTTGTTTCGAAACAACCGTATCGAAATAACCTACTGTGTGGGAACACAGCCAAGGATAACAAGAGGGGTTTCTACAAGTATGTCAGTAACAAGAAGAGGATCAGGGATGGTGTAGGTCCCTTACTGAATGGGGCAAGAATCCTCATGGTGGTTGATGCAGAAAAGGCTGAAGTACTAAATGCTTTTTTTACCTTTGTCTTGACAGGCAGGGTGAGCTCCCAGATAACTACCAGTGTGTATCACAGAATGGAGAGAAGGAGAGCGGCCCTCAGTGATGGAAGGTCAGGCTACCGACAACTTTGAGAAGTTGGATGTGCACAAGTGTATGGGGCCAGGTGAACTGTATCTGAGGGTGCTCAGGGAGTTAGCCAATGTGACTGCAGAGCTGCTAACCATTATCTTTGAAAACTCATGGTGAATGGTGGATGATTGGGAAAAGGCAATTATAGTACCTATCTTCAAGAAAGGGAAAAAGGAGGACCCAGGGAACTACAGACCAATCAGCTGCACCTCAAATCCCTGGAAAAATCATGGAGAAGGTCCTCAAAGAATCCATTCTGAAATACTGGGAGGAAAACAGAGTGAACAGGGACAGTCAGCATGGATTCACCAAGGGCAAATCATGCCTGGCCGACATGATTGCCTTCTATGATGAGATGACTGGATATGTAGATGTGGGAATACCCATCGATGTGACATACCTCAACTTCAGCAAAGCTTTTGATAGGATTTCCTACAGCATTCTTGTTAGTGAGGCAAGGTAGTATGGTTTAGATGAATGGATTGTAAGGAGGATAAAAAGCTGACTAGATCATCAGGCTCACTGGGTAGGGATCAATGGATCAATGTCTAGTTGTCAATCAGTGACTAGCTGAGTGTCCCAGGGGTGAGTTCTGGGGCCAGTTCTGTTCAACATCTTCATTAATGATCTGGATGATAGGATAGATTGTATGTTCAGTAAATTCGCGAACAACACTGAGCTGAGGGGGGGAAATGGCAAACACGCTGGAGGGCAAGGATAGGATTCAGGGAGACCTAGACAAATTGGAGCACCGGATCAAATGAAATCTCATGAGATTCAACAAGGATAAGTGCAAAGTACTGCACTTAGGCCAGAAAAATCCCTTGTACTGCTACAGGCTAGGGACTGATTGGCTAAGTAGCAGCACTGCAGAAAAGGACCTGGGTGTTTTGGTGGATGGAAAGCTGGATATGAGTTGAAAGTGTGCTCTTGCTGCCGAAAAGGCCAATGGCATACTGGGCTGCATTAGTAGGAGTGTTGCCAGGAGATCGAGGGATGTGATCATTCTCCTCTATTTTGCACTGGTGAGGCCACATCTGGAATACTGTGTCCAGTTTTGGGCTCCCCATTACAAAAAGGACGTGGACAAATTAGAAAGAGTCCAGCGCAGGGCAACAAAAATGATCAAGGGGCTGGAGCACAAGACCTATGAAGAGAAACTGAAGGAACTAGGCTTATTTAGCCGGCAGAAGAGAAAACTGAGGGGGGATTTGATAGCAATCTTCAACTACTTGAAGGGCTGCTCCAAGGAGGATGGAGCTTGGCTGTTCTCTGTAGTAACAGAGGACAGAACAAGGAGCAACAGTTTCAAGTTGCAGCTGGGGAGGTTGAAGTTGGATATTAGGAAAAACTTTCTTACTAGGAGAGGGTTGAAGCATTGGAATGGGCTACCTAGGGAAGTAGAGGAATTTCCATCTTTGGAGATATTTAAGGCTCAGTTAGACAAAACCCTGGATGGAATAATTTAGGGAGAGTAGTCCTCCTTTTTTGACAGGGGATTGGACTAGATGACCTCATGAGATCCCTTCCAGCCCTAGGATTCTATGATTCTATAAAGAGTACACATCTAAAGTTTGCCAATAATCTCATACTGGGTGGTGTAAAGCTGGAAGGGTTCCTTTGAAAGGACCAGGCCACATAGGCAATACTGAAGAGGTTTTACTCAAGGTACCAAGAAGGAAGGCTGACTGGATTCAGTTTCAAATTATTGATGTTACAGTGGTCAAATATATATGCTTCTTTATCAATTACATTATCCATTTGAACAAACCAGGGGTCCTGTGGCACTTAAAGACTAACAAATCTATTTACTGTATGAGTGATTTCCTACCATTCTATAAGTTCCTCTATCTTCAAAGCCCCTGATGAAATGGGATTTTCTCCCACGAAAGTTCATATGATAAATAAATTTGTTAGTCTTTAAACTCCTGGACCATAACTAGGGCAGGGCAACTGGCATTTTGCCCCAAAAGCCATATCGAGTGGCTCTTTTTGCTCAGTTCAGGGGTGCATGTTATGTGCTGCTTGCTACGACATATCCTGGGTGCTGAAATACCTAGGTCTGGTGCTGTTAAGTGCCACAGGACTCCTTGATTGTTTTGCTGAAGTAGACTAACATGGCTATCCTTTTGGAACTTGGCAACATAATCCATTTGGAATTCTTTACCTATTTGCTTACAAGTACTGACATTGTTCCACCTGGAGAGAACAGAGGTGATAATGATCGATATAGAATGTTAATTATATTAAAGACCCTATGACTATAATTAGGGTTGGGATGGTGAATGGGATGGAGAGGCAAGTCCTTACAGTTAAGCAAGGTGTGTGCCAGAAAGTCTGGGCAATGTATTGTTCCCATCTAAGTCAGGGTTTCTTAATAGCCAGCTGGCCACTGCCTTATTGATAGCATCACTGTCCTGGGTGAGTCTGGTATGCCTATCTGTTACTTGTGTGAGTTTCATGCCCCAGTTTGCTGGCTGGAAAAATACCTAAGATATAACAGAAGAGACCTGACAGAATGATATATCTAAAAAGACATAATACTAAAACCTAACAACGGGGTTGCAAGTGCTTTGAAGGATAGGATCACAATTCAAAATGATTTGGACAAACTGGTAAAATGGACTCAGGTAAACAGAATCTAATTCAATAAAGACAAGTGCAAAGTACTCCACTTAGGAAAGAAAAATCCATTGCAGATATACAAAATGAGCAACGACTGCCTAGGAAAGAGTACTGCACAAAGCGATCTGGGTGTCATAGTGGACCAGAAGCTAAATATGAGTCAACAGTGTAACACTGTTGCAAAAAAGGCAAACACCATTCTGGGATGCATTATAACAGGAGTATTGTAAGTAAGACACGAAAAGTAATTCTTCCACTCTACTCTGCCCTGATTAGGCCTCAACTGGAGTGTTGTGGTCAGTTCTGGGTGCCTCATTTCAGGAAAGATGTAGACAAACTGAAGAAAGTCCAGAGAAGAGCAACACGAATGATTAGGGGTCTAAAACACTTGACTTATGAAGGAAGATTGAAAGAGCTGGGTTTGTTTAGTCTGGAAAAGAGATGCCTGAAAGAGGACATAACAGTTTTCAAGTACCTACAAGGTTGTCACAAGGAGGAGGGAGAAAAATTGTTCTCCTTAACTGCCGATGATAGGACAAGAAGCAATGGGCTTAAATTATGGCAAGGAAGGTTTAAGTTAGACATTAGGAAAAAATTCCTAACTGTCAGGGTGATTAACCACTGGAATAAGTTGCGTAGGCAGGTTCTGGAATCTCCATCACTGGAAATTTTTAACAGCAGGTTAGACAAGTACCCGTCAGGGATGGTTTAAGAGGGTACTTGGTCCTGTCATGAGTGCAGGGAACTGGACTCGATGATTTCTCCTGGTCTCTTCCAGTTTCTGTGACCCTATGGTTACATCTACACTGGAGCCTTAGGTCGACTTAAGGAAGGTTAAGTCGATCTGCAGACTCCTGCAGTCACACTAGGCTTTTATTAAGTAGACTTAAGTGCTTCCTTAAGTCGACGTAAGCCAATGTAGATGGGGAAGGTCCTTAAGTTGACCCAATTGGCTTTTAGGCCCCTCCCAGAGTTCCTGACCAGCAGGGACAGCTACCCACAATGCACCACTCTTCTGTCGACTAGCACCTGCCAGTGTGGATGCAGGCAGTTGAAAGGAGTTTTCAGTGTGGACTAAGTCGACTTAACAAGGTCAGCTTTAAGTTGACTAAAAGTTGACCTTGTTAGGTCGGCTTAGTAGAGCCTCCAGTGCAGGCATATCCTCTGTCTATGAAAAGTGCCACAGGACTTCTTGTTATTGTGAATGTGGAAAGGAGGTAGAGCTGCAGGTTAGTGTACTGCAAACATGAAATACCATAGCAGCTTACCTCCTCCCGTTGTGATCTAACATGTATTTCTAATCAGCGAGTGGACATAACTGTAGGACATCACATGTGCAAGCTACCAGGAAAAAGCATCCAGGAATGGTAAGAGATAAATAAGTTTCTTAACAGAAGAGTGCTAATTTCCAGGTCCTTAAGCAGCACAGGAAAGAAAGCAGTATTTGCTAAGCAAACAAGTGACCAGATGAACCAGGAAAAACATTTTAGTTCCCAGTTTCTAAGAGTATTACAGATAATGGAAGGTAGTATTTTAAAACAGACTCCCACTTGGTCACCGTTTAAATCTTTTTTGATTCTGTACCTGGAATTTCTTATTACTCTGATTAACTGAAAGTTGTTGCCTAATATTGCATCGCAGAAAAGAATCAGGTTGTTAAGTACTGTAATTAAAAGATCTTTAAAAAAACTTATCTATTAATGTTTGTTTAACTGAAACCTTTAGCTGTCTGTAACTGATACAAACATACCGTATATACTCAGGTATAAGCTGATCCAGGCATAAGCTGACACCCCCCTCTGTGCCCAAAAAAGAAGCTAAAATTGGTGGCCTGGGTATAAGCCAAGGTCCCCTTTTGGCCTTGGCCCCTAACCCTCCACCCACTGCTGCTGGCTTCCTCTGGAGTTTCTGACAGCTTCCCTGCCGCAAAATCTCTACTGCTGCTTTTCCCTTGTCCCCCCTGCTGTCCAGTCCTCACTCCTGCCCTCCTGCTCTGCTCTTTCCTCACTGCTGTCACCCCCACTGCCCCCGTTCCACCCTTTCCTCACTTCTCAGTTTCCTGCTGTTGCCCCCTGCTCTGCCCTTTCCCCACTGCTGCCCCCTGCTCAGTTCTCAGTTTCCTGCTGTTGCCCCCCTGTGCCGCCCTTTCCTCACTGTTGCTGTCCTGCTCCCACCTGCTCTGCCCTTTCCTCACTTCTGTCACCCCTGCTGCCCCCTACTGTGCCCTTTCCTCACTGCTACCCCCCTGCTTACTTCTCAGTTTCCTGCTGTTGCCCCCTGCTCCTCCTGCTGCCCCTACTCCCCCCTTTCCTCACTGCTGCCCCCTGCTCTGCCCCTTTCTTACTGGTGCTCTTTGCTCCTCCTACTGCCCCCTCCTCACTGCCACCCCCTACTCCACCCTTCCCTCACTGCTACCTCCTGCTGCCCCCTGCTCTACCCCTTCCTAACTGCTCCCCCCCTGCTCTGCCCCTTCCCCCCTGCTCCCCCCTGCTCTGCCCTTTCCTCACTGCTCTTCCTTGGCTCTTCACTGCTGCCCCCCTGCTCTGCCCCTTCCTCACTGCTGCCCAGCTGGCTCGTCACTGCCGCCCCCCTGCTCCCTTCTCAGTTCCGTGCTGTTGCTCCCCTGTTCCTCAACACCCTTTCCCTGTCACCCCCCAACCCCTGCTGCCCTTCTTCCCAGCCTGCCAGGCACCTGCCTCCAAATCCCCAGTCACTGTTGCTGCTTCCCTGGGCTCCCCAAAAACCCTGGGTCCTCCTGCCGCTTTCCCTGGACTCCCTGACCACCACCCCCCAATGCCTGAGCCCTGCTGCCCCTTCCCTGGCCTCCCTTAATCCCCCCCTCAATGTCCAGGCTGACCCCCCCCAGGACCCCATTACTTGCCTGCTCCAGACGCTGGAGTCCCTTCCTTCCTCCATCCCCATCCCCAGCCGACTGCCCAAGATGGCCGCCCAGCAACACTGGGGCTCCGGCCTGCCGCATGGTCAGGGAAAGGGCTGTCTGGGGCTGTCTACTGTATTCTCCTGAGTATAAGCTGAGAGCCTGTTTTGAAGCCAATTTTCAGGCAGAAAATTGTCGGCTTATATGTGATGATATACGATAGTCATTTTGACTCCAATAGGCTCTGGTATATTTGAAGATATGAACCCAATCACTTTCTGATAGGACTCACCTTAGCAATAGGGGCTTATGATGATTTTTCAAAGACAAATTAAGAAAGTTCCCTGGGCTATAGCTCCTGATACCAGTGGTCATCAGTTGGGTTCACAGACAGATTCCAGAGCATCAGTCTTGAAATGTGTCCCTTTAGACAATGGTTTATGGTCTAACTAAACTCCTATTTAAATTAGTTGGAATCTTTCTGTTGACTTCAGTGGGAATTAGATCAGGTCCTGAGCTAGCTAGGGTGCCTTCTCTAGTTTTATGGAATCAGCAATGAAATCCCATCAGAGTTTCTATGATTAAGACCTATGTATATTTGTATACTTTTAACTGATACTGATTAACCATTAAGTCTCCAGATAGCTTAACTGTTAATTTTATTATCATAAAACTTTTTAACATGCTTGGACAGGAAAAGGTGTTAAATGAGTTTAAATTATAACACTTGGTCTCAAGTTCCCCAGCTAACCAGCAACAGAAGTTGAAAAGAAATCATTACAAATATAAAAGTAAATTTTAACTTTAATAATTCAATTATCAGCTAAAAAAGACTAATTTTGTGCATAATTCATATCTTTAAGGGCACATGATAAGCACAAGACCATCTTCCAATCCACAGAGTGAGCAGAGAAGTTATTCTAAGCAGGAATTGTGGTTAGTAGTGTGTGGCTAGCTCTTGGAGGATGCTGAGATGTTGCTGAGTAGTGTATGGAACCTACCTTCTTTAACACCACATGGAAGAGTGGTGAAAAGTTGTAGTAATTTAGAGCAAATTTTACACATATGCATAACAAGTTTTGCATAAAAGTAATCAAAACTTAAGTGAAGGACACCATGTTTGTGTAAATGATAAGATAAGGTTATGCTAAATTTTATTGTTTAGAAGATAACTGAAAGAAACAGCCTTGTAGCTAAATGTTAATTATAGAAAACACTTAAATACTAAAAAGGACAGTTCATAGGGAGGTTTTTTACCAATTTATAGTTCAATAAAGGAAGGTAGTTCATGTAGGTGTATTTTGTCCATGCTCACAAAACCAGTTTTATGATTTTGACACATTCACATTGCAGGTTTTACCTTTATACTGTCCCAGACTGAAATATTTAATATTTAACATTCTGTATCCATAAATAATTAATGTGCCTGTCTTAGCAACTGAAGATCAGCAGCAAATTTTATTTTTGACAAGAATAAAAGATTCTCTTGCCTTAGTTTTTTTTTATATTACATGTAATTTTCATTGTGCTGTTGAACATGGGATTGACTTCTTCCAGTTTATTTCAGTTTATTAAAAAAAATCTGATGAAGTGGGATTTCTCTTAAAAAAGCTCACATGATAAATAAATTTGTTAATCTTTAAAAGTACCACAGGACTCCTTGTTTATTTTGTTGAACTAGATTAACACTGCCTTGGCTACCCCTCTGAAGGTGTCCCATTTGTTTTGGGAAAGCTTTAGGGGAAAACCAGAACTCACTTTGTGCAATTCCAGCTGTGGAGCTTTACTACTTCTGCATTTTTGTCAGTACAAGCCTCCATGCTGTGACATCATATAAGAACTAATAATTGTAAAGACGTTAAAGACGGTTTTAGACAAATCCACGAAATAGGATATCTCTGTTCTCCTTTGCTGACACAAAATATTTAACAAGTTCAGTGTGATTTATAAGAAACATTGCATGAGTGAAGTGATGGAGAAGGGTGGTTTTGTAGTTAAGACGCAGTGGTTTGAGTTCAGTTCTTTATCACAGACACCCTGTGTGACCTTTGGGAAGTGTCTTAGTCTGTGTGCCTCTGATCACCATCTGTACTATGGGGATGATACTACCTTTCACTCCCTCATCAGCACTTCCATATATTTTCAGAGTAAGGTCCTCAGAGCAATGGCTCTCACTGTACCTTTCCAAAACAATGGGACCCTCATCTTGGTTGGAAGTTTTTAGGTGCTACAATTACCGTAGCAACAGTTCCTACCTTAAACACAGGAATGATTTTATTCATCAGTTCTATTTAAGAACTACCTATATTATAGACTAGATAACAAGCAAAGCTGACCTATGAAGCTAGACTATCCCTAAGTAGGTTCTTCTGTCAATGTAGACCTAGAACGTCTGAGTGGTGCTGTCACCAGAAAATGCTGAATGTTTGTTCTTTCATCCTGTGGTTTTGGATTATAATATGGGATTCTATACAGCTTTTCTCCTGCATCTTTGTTCCCATTTGTACTCTCCCCTTCCATTTCTCCTTCTGTTCTTAACCTTCTCTTCCATTCTTCTCTTATCAGACTGTGATGCCAAAATTTTTGAACCTGGGTATCTAATCCATATTTAAGAACCCACATAGAAGGTAGCCTCAGTTTTCAGAGGTGCTGAAAAATCGTGGTTCAGTCAGTTGGAGCTGCAGATGTTCATAATAAGGGCAGTTATTTAGATGCCTAAATAGAGATTTAGGAGCTTATTTTTAGGTATTGGATATAGGTTTGAACATTTTGCCCGCCGATATTTTTCTATGAATGTTTAATTCAAAATGTTCCCCGAGGACTGGCAAATAATCTGCAGGTAACAGTAAAATAGTAACTTGTACATGTTGAGATACAAAAGAACCGTAGAAAGTATTTTCTTGACATAAAGGAAGTTGATTTCAATATACATTTTCAATTTGTGTCTTAGACTGGGACTGAACAAACAAGCTGTACTGGATGTTTCTACTATTCTTTCCAGAAGGGCAGCTGTGTTAATCTATTTCAGCAAAATAAACAAGGAGTTATGTGGCACTTTTAAAGACCAACAATTTTTAAAATTGCATAGGCTTTCATGGGTCATAATCCCATTTTATCAGGTATATGAAATGGAAGCTACAGTGTGTTAGGTGTATACGTACATGTGCAGAGAAGGGTAAGTCACATGGTCAATTAAAACAGTTCCAGAGGGGCACTATATTAATCTATTTCAGTACTTCAAACAAGTTGTCTTGATTCAAACAGTCTGGGTGTTGACTTTAAAGAACAATAGATGGAAAGGCAAGATTGCTGAAAGAGGAAAGATTACCTTTTGGCAGTGAGTTAGCCATTCCAAGTTCCTGTTTAGACTTAATCTGATGGTTTCAAATTTACACATGAATTCCAGCTCTGTAGTTTCATGCTAAAGTCTGGCTTTGAAGTTTTTATTTTTGTTGAAGTACTCTAACTATTATGTTTATTACAGAGTGTTCAAGGAGGTTGTACTGCTGCTCTATGGGCTTTTGAATGTTACCGTTCTTGATATCTGTTCTGTGTCCATTTATTCTTTGGAAACAGAGTCTTGTTTGGCCAATGTATGAGGCAGAGGGCCATGGCATATATCACATTGGTTAGATGTGCAGGTGAATGAGCATCTGATGGAGTGACTGATGTGATTAGGTCCTATGATGGTGACACTGGAGGAGACATGTGGGCAGAGATGGCCACAGGATTTCTTGCAGGGACATTCTGCAATAGACAACTTCAACAACAAAAAAATTTTTTAAAGGCATATGTGATAAATGGATTTGTTAGTTTTTAAAAGTGCCAAAGCATTTCTTGTTTGTTTTACTAACCCTTGTTTTTACTTTTAAAGAAAGAACAGTTCATTCAACACCACTGCTTCCATCAGGAGCATGGTTATTAGCTATTATTCTCCCAGATTCTAGGACCAGTGCAGCTACAGCAACACTGCACAGGAACACAGATGTACATTTTCTTTTTCTAAAGGACTTAGTTTTACTTTGTACTCCAAACTAAATGCTTACTATTGAGACTACCAGTTTAAATCCTGATGAAATACACAGGAAAGGCTACACAGTAAAATATCAATTTGTTGTTCAAAGTCTTTCATTTAATGATGTAGGCTCAGGAGCACTGAATCTGATTTGAGTCAACCAATGCCAGTAGAGCTGCACTGGCTCTCCTTGCTATATAGGATCAATGGGGAAGAGGGTGAGGGGGGACCAACAGCAAACGATAGCAGATTACCGAGTTCCTTTTCTTGAAACAGTAGGATATAATCCCTGCCAGTAGAGGATCAACCCATTATTTTTAGTTCCTGGTAATTCTTTTCCAACTCCTACAAGACAATGTTAGGTTCCATGATATTTAATTTATTTGCATGACAGAGCCATGTACAGAGCATACACCTGTAGAGAGCCCTGGAAAGAAGATACATTTAGTTGGGTATTCACTCTGTCTTCATCAAGTTGGGAACTGTGATTAAACACACAAAACATGCACTTTTAAATGTACCATGAAAGGTAGAATTGTTTCTACAAAGTCCCTGTTTGATTACATCATTTGGTTTGGTCAACCCTTTCATTGTATGTCCAGATAAAAAGGCTAGTATTGATTCATTTAAAGGGAAAAATAATGTTACATATAGTTTTATTTTATCATATCATTTTTTAAATTATCTGACTGTTCATTCTTTAATTGATTATTTTAAGAACATTTGACATTCTTAGTTTTAAATCAGCTCAAACTCTGCACACACAATACAAAAGAAAAAGGGTTCCAACAATGTCATTATAGCCATTAAATCTGCATAAATCATTTTACTTTTTGATCCTTGCCATAGCAACTGCACATTTGTGGTTTGCTGAATATCCATAGCAGGATGTTTGAATGCATTCTGTACAGCTTTTCACTTCTGTATATAACTAAGTGTGCCAAATCATCACATTAACTAAGTTAGTGCCACATCTAACATGGCATGAAAATGAAGAAAGTATTTTTAAAAACTTTTTCATACCTCACTTCTCTAAAAGAAATTTACAAGGAAAGCAGATATTATGATGCAAAAAAATGTGCATTACTCATCTGATGATAGTTAGAGATTCTGACACATCTGAGCTCTTAATACTTAGTAGCTTCAGGTAGGAAGGTACTCACATAGCTGCCCACATAAGGACAAGATAAAGTTAAATCCTTTAACATCCATGCATACAGTGTCTTTCCTTCAAAGATACCTGAATATATAATTGTATTTAGAAATGTGATGATTATGAACAAATGGGACAGAAACGTGGCAGAATTCTCTTTATGTGATAAAAATCAGTGAATAGGAAATTATTTAAATTCAAGTAGTAGCTGTTCTAATATCTCATTTTAAAATAAGTTACAAGAAAATAACTGATATTTTGTTGGCATTGTATTTTTTACACCAGTGAAAACCCGTGTTCATATCACATACAGAAAACATGTTGCACAGGTCATATTGCAGAACATTCCTCACTTCTCTGGCTTAGAAGCAGACGCTCATCGCTATCATATCCAGCTTTAGCCTTCTGTTTCAAAGGTTGAATCAGTCATCAGTGAAAACAAATCAACAGTTCCTATTAAAAAGCTCCATCCTCCTGAGGATCTACAGAAAAATATCCCTTTTGAGCATTTAGTCACACACTTGGAAGGAAACAACCGGTTCAATCTTCATTTGCATTGTACAGCTATTAGATCTGGTCCAGTTACACTGAGTTCTGCTTCAGAAGGCAGAAGTGCCAGTACTGTTCAAGCTTTGATGGAGATGGAGAGAGAACTCAGTCAGGCAAATAATACATAGCCCTGACAAGGTACCTTCCTTTTTTAAAAGGACAGAACAATTTACTATTTCTGGAGAGATTCTAATAGCAAAAGTTCCCTGACATCAATTCTAGGCAACTGGACTAAGAATTGATTTTTAGACCACCTTGTACCTAAATTGAGGCATAACTTGAATGTGCAAACACAGAAATCTGCTCTTTGTTCTTGGATATTCAGTGGCACTGTGCGCTGTAGAAGACGACAGGCATAGCTCTGCAGACACTTCTGGACACATAATAAGAAGCAGTGATGGTGGCTTTAGAAAGAGGCTGAATGACTTTTGCTAAAAGTAGGCACATCAGTTGTTTGCCTTTTATTAGAAGAGGAAAAATAAAGGGACAGGTTGGGGTAGAATTATATCTCAAGACTCCAAGAATCCTTTAGATAGCGAAAGGATGTAATTGTGCAAAGTTCTTAGATAATGCAGCACAAAGATGAAGAGATGCAAATAAGCAACTGAAAATTTTCCTTAAGAGTTTACAATACAAGTTTAACACATAATCCTTGTGCCTCACAATGACTTAAAGAAGCTGCTATCAGATAAAAAGGAACAGTATAAGGAGTTTGTGTTAAGCTGATGAGTGAACAGAGGCAATTGGAATTGCATATACTTAATCGGAACTCCCAAGATTATGCCTTTATTGTTTAAAAATGGACAGAAAACAATGCAGAAGAAATCCCAGTTTAAGAATAATTCAGTCTTTAGATGTCACAAGCACGTGCCAATAATACTGCAAACAAAACTTAAAACATGTGTTCCTACAAGTAGCTCAGAGCTGTCTTTATTGGGTAAAAATCTACACACACTTTTATTAGATAAAAGGGGAAATAAAGCAGTGTAGAAAAATACCATAAAACTGGCAGAAGGAACTGATCCAAAGCCTATTGAAATAAATTAAAGGACTTTCCAACAAACTTCACAGGGCTTTAGATCAGGCCCTAAAAATAGGTATTACAAAAAGAAAAAGAAAAGGATAAATATGAAAGGCAAAGAGAATTTTTTCACACTAAAATCAGAGGAGACAAAAATTCTTTAACTCCGTTCTTCAGTTAGATTATGATTTGATTCCATCTAAACTTGAGTTCTTAATGTGTTCCATCTTATTGATTCTGTTACTGCAAGGCAGGTTCAGCCTTACTCTGACAGATCTCAGATATCATGAATGACTACTCCAACCAGGTTTAAAAGATGTTAGTCAAATGTCATTGCCCATCACCACCTAAAACCAAACAAAAATACACCAGTGATATGACAAAAGAGCACGTTGACTATTCCCTATAATTGTTTGACAAGATAACTATCCCTGAAAACAGACAGCACTTTTAGAAATTTTGGAGAAAGACTTCAGGGATGAAGATTGCAAGGGGTGAACCTGAAGAGAAAGTGTTAGAAAATAGGCTTCTTGTCAACAATTAATACCCTACAGAATAAGACGTTTCTAAGGGTGAACTTTGCTTTCTCCATGAGCAAACATCAACAAACTTGAGCACACTATTAAAATCCATGCTTTGTTACCAATGCTTCCTTAAAGTTTAGAGCAGATGGACTCCACCAGTGAAAAAATGGGGTTTCATGGCTCAAGAAACAAATACTTGATTATGCTTTCTATGATTCAAAGTCAATAGCAGAGTATAATGGGTACCTGTCTCAAAAAAAGAGAGCTAAGAAGGCATTAAAGTCCATCAGATGCTCACATTCAGCTGTTTGTCTTGCCCAAACAGATGAGAAAGGCCTACTTTATCTTGGGAAGTTTCAAAGGGATAGCTGTTTTAGGCTAGTTCAGCAAAACAAACAAGTGCCACAGGACTCCTTGTTTTATCTCATGACACACATTCACCACCAAGTTGCGTAAGGTTGAACTGTTTTTTCTTTTCTGTTTAATGGATTCATGTCAGACATCTTCTCTTTCTTCCCATCCAGACAGCTGACTGGTTGAGTAAGGCTGAGGAAGAAAGAATGGAAGGGGAGTTTGAGCTTGTTGTGCACCAGCTATAAGTGATACATTCTGCATTAGATTTCTCTGTTTTCAAGTGTGATGGGGCAGCTCTCCCACACTGGCACTTATAGTGTGAGCCAATCAGAGGCAGGCAGTCCAGTATAAAAAGAGAGCAGCAGGGTTTACAAGTCAGTCTGCTGAAGGAGCTGTAGGAAGAAGGCTCTTTGGCTGGCTGGCTGCCTGCACACCCCAGAGAGCACCACTGGGAGCTGACCAGGAGTTGAGGGTCCTGAAGGCAGATAGGCGTATGGCAGCAGTGGTCTGGAGGTGGGGAGCCAGGAGTAGACGGTGGCTGGACACTGGTAGGGTGAGGAGCTGCACGTCCCTAGGGCCTGTGAGGGAAGTGGCCCAGAGAACTGACTATTGTAGAGGATTGCAGCGAGGTGAAAGCCTTGCTGGAGGCATTTAAGGTCTCTGGGTCAGGGCCTGGAGAAGAGGGTGGGTCTGGGCCCTCTCTGCTTCCACAGAGTGCCTGGAGCAGCATGAAGCTTGTAGGCTTTTGACTGTTTTAAATAGTGGCAAAGAGTTGTGAGCTGGACAGTACCCTGGAAGGGGTGGACACAGGGGATTTAGCCGGAGGGCTAAAGTCCCAGAAGAGGGCTTGAGGACTGAGTCTGGTGTGAAAAGAGGTTGAGCACTCCCTGCCTGGGGGGGGACCACTTGTGCAATTCCCTAGAAATACCACCAGCAGGTGCCTTACAGGTAGGTCATGTGCTGTAAACTGCTTCATCAAGCATTACCTCTATTTATGTCTGTCATGGGGCCCCAGGGGTTAAGATAAGCTGGAACACACTGGAACAGCATTCTGGGGCCCACTATTTTTAGGGGGCTCAGCATTCTGGCCCCCTAAAAATAGAAAATGGAGCCAGAATGCTGTGTTCTGGAGTTCACCATTTAATAGTGGGCACCGAAATACAGTGTTCTGGCTCCATTTTCTATTTTTAGGGGCCTGCAGAATGCTTAGCCCCTAAACATAGCAGGCCCTGGAGAGCCTCTGAGCATGCTCTGTCAGAGCAGGCTACAGGTGGGAGTCACAGCCCAGCCGGGGGCTACTCTGCATGGTGGCTAGGTAAGGGGGCCCTGCTGGTGGTGGGTTTGGGGACAGGTAAGCTGGCTTGGCAGGGAAAGGGCGCAGAGGAGGGGGAAGCTGGTGGCAGGGTTGGGGGGGTAGGGAAGGGCTCAGGGGACTGTGGGGGCCAGTCGTGGGACTGGGGGCTTAGGGAGGGGCTTGGTGTGTCTGGAGGAGCAAGGAAAGCTGGTGGGAGGCTTGGGATGCCTGGGAGAGCTGGAGAAGCTGGCAGTGGGGAAGTGTGGTGTCTGGGGGAGCAGGAGAAGCCAGCAGGGGGGACTTGGGGAAGCAGCACATGGAGCTGCTGCGTGCCAGAGCACTCCCCTGAGGATGGGGATGCCCCTGACCACTGGGCTTTTGGTGGTGGTGGTGGGGGTTAGTGGCCTCTGGGATTGGGAGGCACAGAGCTGCTAGGGGACAGGGAGGAATGCTGGTGGGGGGTTATGTGGGGCAGGGTATGTGTGGGGGTGTAGCTGGGGTGTGTGTGGGGGGTGTAGCTGAGTGATAACCAGTGCATGTGGTACTGAGAAGTGGTTGCAAATGCCTACGTGGCTTGGGGCCCGCACATGCATGAAGGGGCCCAGATGATATGGGAAGGGGGTCTGGACATGGGTGAAGGGGGCCCAGAAATTTAGGAGGGTTCCAGGGTCTGCCAAATTATACTTTAAACCCTGTGGGGCCTGCTTTCCAGACACCCCTTCATGATCCTCCTGGTGTATTGCACTCAGTATTCCTTCATAGCCTGTCTGTCACCCAGATAAAATGGGTTCAAAGCATGTACCCCTTTCATGGAGCCTGATTTATTAAGTCTTTCTACAAAGTATAATTCACTTTAACTGTCTCAGTTTATCCTACTCTGTCCACACAAGATGCCTGGTCAGCTCTACGCCTATTCAGGAGACCATCATTCCCTCTAAGCTGGGCAGCCATGCAGCCCCCGCTGCTGCCTGTCACAGGGAACACTGCCAGCCATGCACAGCCGGCAGCTGCAATCCCAACCTGGCCAAGGATATCCACTAGCTGAAGGAAAACTTGTTTTCTGTTAACTTTCCAAAGGGTTTTTCAGTTCTGCAGTTTCTTTCATAGACTTCTTTCTTGAAATTTCAGATTGCTTGTTTCCCCTTTAAAAAGTTTGCTCAATTTAACTGAACAAAAATAATTCCTGCAGCATTTTAACAGTTATGAGTCACTGTGCATCACTAGCCACAACATTGCTATAGATTCTGTGGCTCCGTTGCTCAGACATGGACCAAAAGAGAAAAATGCAAGTTTTACATATGTAAAAGTGGCAGCCAACAGATGCTATGATCACATGACCATTCAACATGTCAGAATCAGTCTGAAGCTTGATAGCTCTCTTAACATGTCATGTGGAAATATGTATGATTCCATTAATTTCATTACAGGCACATATACCTGAGTGCAGAAAAACTAAATAGATGAACTACAATGCTTGGTAACAGAAGAAAATCCAGACTTTACAGGAATTTGACATTGATAGGAAGATAATAGAATGCTCTAATATGTGGATATAGATCATGCAGGAAAGACTCTTCCAGATTACAATAGTAAACGTAATCCACATTGAAAGAAAGCACATAGAGAATGTGCACAAGTAGTTTTACAATAAAATCTTTGACTAGCCCCATGTTACAGTAGGACACTCCATCTTTAAGAAGAGTTGGATGCAGACTTACCGAAACCTAATGCCTTTTAGCTGATGCTGTGAAGCCAGGGATCAGTAGGAAGCAAGATTATCTGGTCCTCATAAAAGGCAACACAACTCAGTTGAGCAGACAAGGGTCCCTGGATCAGGGGAAAAAAAGCCCAGGGCTAGATCCAAAAACAACGTAAGTGCCTAAATCCAACAGTTAGCTGACTATGAGTGCTTCAAAGCCTTTGTTCATGGGCTGGCTAACTCAGCAGGCACTTACATTTCTGCTTATGAAGTCCTCTTGGTGCCTAAGTTTCTACAAGTAAGCATGTACTATCTAACTTAGTCTAGTGCCCATCTCACATCTAGGCCCCAGCACGACTGTCAAGCTAGATACTGCCCCACCTACCTTGGGCTCTGGGCCTATCTGGCAGATGCTGTCAGAGCACACCTAACTCCACACAAAGCAGCGGGTAAAGAAGGTGCTTCCCTTACAACATGTATCTAAGAGGTTTGAGCATTCAGGATAAGGGAATCACATTTTAATTTTTCTTCTCTGCCTGAGGTGGAAAAGCTTACGTCTCACTTTCATATATTATGGTGCACTCAGTCTCTCCTATTGGAGTTGTTCCAGTGAATATAAATAGTTAAATATTCATTACAGCAGGGGGCCTTGAACTTGTCTCATAGGTTATAGCTGAGCAGCTTAATCGCAAGGATACACAATCACTTTTGCTAGCTTGCTGGGTCAGTGACTATCTAATTACCAGTCACAGTAGACTTGCTTCATCAGGATACACCAAAGGCCTCCCTCACCCTGGTGGTTACAGCACTCTTGTAAGAAAGCACAAGATAAGTTCGAATTTCTACATCCGTTGGTAGGAAATTGAATGTTACACTCATAATTCCAGATGACTTTTAAGTGTTTGGCTAAAGATTATAAGGCGGACCCCCAGCTCCTTGAGTAATTTTTCTTGCAAAACACAGCTTAGGCATCTGAGACTTAGTTTGTCTCCACCTAAAATGCTATAACACAGTAGACAACTACCTACCCCAATGGGAGTGATTCTCCTGCAGGCATGACTAATCCATCTCATCTAGAGGCAGTAATTATGCTGATAGAAGAATTCTGTTTAGACAGGGATTTAACTCTGTCACTCAAGGGTGAAGATTTTTCACACCCTAGAGCAACATAGTTATGTGAACCTAATTTTCTAGTATAGATCAGGCCTAAATTACTTAACTGCTTTTGAGAGATGAGTCTTCAGTCACATCCCTCTCCTTTGCATGTCTTAGTGGTTGGTTGAAGTGGCTCCCTGCTTAGCAGGCTGGCTTTTGTAGATCCCATTCCCAGAAACCTAACTCTCCCCTTGTACTGCGTAGGGAGCCTAGGCACCTAACTCAGGGCTGTGGATTCTACTGGGTGGCCAGGCACCTAAAAGATTGGTATTGCAAAGCTGTCCACTGCAACACATAGGCTATGTCTACACTACGGGGCTCAGTTAAGTCGACTTAATAAGGTCTATGTAAAGTCGAGTTTAAGTAGATGTTATTATGTTGAGTTAGTGAGGCTCCGTTGCATTAGGTCGACTTTATAAAGTCGACTTAAGCCAGGGGACCCTTTTAAAGTTGACTTAATAAAGTTGACTTTAAATGGGCCCCTACTTAAGTCGACTTTATAAAGTTAATCTAAATGGCTCCATTGCACTAAGTCGACTTTATTAACTCTACTTTAATGGCCACATTGTGTTAAGGCAACTTAATAAAGTTGACTTAACCCTTAAAGTCGATTTAATGGACTCCAGATGGGGCCAGGGTTTTGCTTAAATTGACTTAAGCCCATAGTGTACATACCCTTAGAGCCCTTCATGGAGCTTGCCTCTGGTGTAAATATGCCTCTCAGGTAGATTGCTTGGGACAGAAGTGCAGTCCTATAGGGATTAGATAGGCGCCTGAAGAAAAACCTGGGGCAGGGTGAAAAGATAATGACTCGTACATTGAGTATGTATTAAATAGTTTTACTTCGAAGAAATAAAAATGAAGCTCTGGAATCCTATGACTGGAGAGTGGGGGGGACGGGACGGGCTATGGAGTTAGGCCACTTGTTTATAATTGGAGAAACTGTTGAACACCATAAGGATGAGGGGGGAAAGGTGTTTGTTTTTACGTACTCTAGCACTAACTTTTCTAAGAAGCAACATTTGATTTAGTCCTAAAAAAATTACGTAATGCTTAAATCCAGAGAAAGCAACTAGCACCCCAAAAGGAATACAGATGTAAAATCATATGGATATATTAAATAATAAATTGGTCATACATATAGTACACAGACTCTAATTCTTGAAACTTCAAGCAAGCTTTGCCTCATCAACAGTGATCAGAAAAATTTGAAATTAAAATGATTATTAGTAACTAAGAAGCTTTTAGGGTAACCTAATCACTAGTAACTTTTCCCAGAATAGCTGGCCCTTTAAATCTAGGCCAGGCAATTGGCTGCAGCCTTCAAATAGTAATTTTGTCTATAATTACTACAGAGTGCAACTTCCATCCTTTCTAGCCAGTAAGTACTTGTCTCCTTTATCTTTGTTTCTCTTTATCTCCAATAACTCTGTGTATCACTATGGTAATATAGAGACTAGTTCAAGAAGTAACTGTAGATGAAATATTAAGTGTCCAGAATAATGTAAGGAAACTCAACATCTTTGTAGCATGGTCATGAATAAATTAATACAATGATAATACATTTTATGCAGAGCAATTTCTCAAAAGTGAAAAAACTACTTTGAAAGAACCTAAAGACTGAAATTATATAATCAGACCCCTTGGAACCAGCATAGTGGCTGTTTACTCACCATTCCAGAATGTATAGAATGCAGTTTTCTAAACAAAAGAACCAGGGACACATACATATACAGGATCTTTAAAAAGTCAAGATAAAAATGTATTTAGGTCAAGAAGATATCCTTCAAAAGATTTTCCAGAGAGGTAGTGGTGGTAGTCCGTGTACAGCAAAAATGATTATTAGTCCTAAAAAAAGTACATAATGCTTAAATCCAAAGAAAGCAACTAGCATCCCAAAAGGAATACAGATGTAAAATCATGTGGATGTATTAAATAATAACCCTGTGGCACCTTAAAGACTAATAAATTTATTTGGGCATAAGCTTTGGTGGGCTCCAACCCAGTTTGTCAGATGCATGAAATGGAAACTACAGTTGAGAGGTATATCCTACACATGCCGGGATGAAGGAGGGCAGGTATTAGCAAAGTCTATTGAGTTAGGGTGCATGAGGCCCATTCACACCAGAAGATTAGAAGGTCAGAATGTGTGAACAATTACTTGTTGTAATGTGCTAATTATTTCAAGTCTCTATTCAGAGCCACTATGATTGTGTCAAGTTTGCAAATCAGTTCCAGCTAGTATACCTCTCAGCTGTAGTTTCCACTTTATGCATCTGATGAAGTGGGTTGGAGCCATGAAAGCTTATGCCTGAAGAAATTAGTCTAAGGTGCCACAGGACTCTTGCTGTTTCTTCAAAAGATAGAAATCTAGCCAAGTAATCCTAATAGAAAAGAATATAAATTAGCGTGTGGCAGGTAAAATGTAATCTGGCAATTAGGAACACTAAGAGGAAATATATGTAGCCCTTCTGCCAGGGCGAGTTGGCAGAACAAGGGCCGGGTTCTATATCTAGGGGTTTCCAAATAATGTTACAACACCAACCAGCTTGAACCCCCACCCTGTCTGCTTGGAAATCATGCACTATTCCCTGGGCACCCTGAAAGGGTAAGGCTTCCCCACTCGCAAGCATGAGTTTGAATGTAGTATACAGAACTTTTAGTAGTAATAAAAACAGAATGTAAAAGGCCCGATAACAAAAATCAGCACTGATCTGGAGGATCAGTGCAAAACAGGTTCCCAACATGATCCCACACAGCATAACAACACCTGTGAACTCAATAGCAAAACTGGCACTGATCTGGAGAATCAGGGCAAAACAGGCTCCCAACAAACCCTAGGGTACGTAGGGAGTGTCTTTCATACCAGCTGTCCACCAGCGCCAAACACTGGTCACTCACTCCATCCACTAGCACTTTCCCTTGGCTCCGCCTGGTGTCCACGGGCTCCGCCCACTGGTCACTCATGCCATCCAGCTCGCTGCTGGCCACTTTCACTGTCCACTGGCTCTGCCCGCTGTCCGCCAGCTCCGCCCCCAGTCACTCATGTTGCCCAGCTCGCTGCTGTCACTGTCCACTGGCTCCACCCACTGGTCACTCACACTGTCCAGCTGGTCACTCCATCTGCTGCTCCTCTTCAGTGATTTCAGCTCAGAGAGGGGGTTTCCTCTCTCTAGTGATTGCAGCTCTTAAACCTCAAGTAGCTGTAAACAGCTACTTCCATGAGAATAACAAAGTCAGGCCTCAAAGGAGCCCAGCCAGATCTATCATTTGACAGTGGGGCCATGGGGTGAGGCAAAATGCCTCAGGCACTGCTCCAAAAGGAGCTCTGCAAACTCCACCCCTGTCTTGACTTTTCCAGACTGAAACAGGCAGAAGCCTCTCTTACAAGTCTTTTTTTAGTTAAGGGTAGCTTTTACCCTTTAACTAACCCGAACAGATTTGGAACAACCAGAGAGTAACATATCACAAAAGACAGTATTTCATATTTTCCTTCAATGTGTTAGGCACAGCTTAGATAGAGATAGCTGTTTACAGCTACTTAAGAGCTGGAATCACCAGGGAGAGAAGCAAACTCTCTGTGTGACCAAAAATCACTCAGAGAGAAATTTCTCTGAGCTGAGATGACTGGAGGGTGGAGCCAGCAGACAGCAGGCGGAGCCAGCAGACAGTGAGAGCAGCTAGCAGCTGCTGGGCAGTGTGAGTGACCAGCGGGTGGAGCTGGTGAACAGTGGGTGGAGCCCAAGAACAGTTCTAGAGGATGGAGTAAGTGACCAGTAGATGGCGTCGGCAGACAGCTGGCATGAAAGACACTCCCTATGTACTCTAGGGTTGGTTGGGAGCCTAATTAGCACTGATTTTCCAGATCAGTGCCAGTTTTGCCATTAAGTTTGTATGTTCTGTTATGCGGTGTGGGTTGTTGGGAACTTAGTTCTATACTAATTTTTCTAGATTAGTGCTGATCTCTGTTATTAGTTCTGTTGCATTTTGTTTTACTACTATTAAAAGTTCTGTTTACTGCACTCAGATTCATGCTTGCAAGTGGGGAAGCCTTACCCCTTTGGGGTGCCCAGGGAACAGTGGAGGATTCCCCAGAAATCTGGGTGGGGGCTCGAGCTGCCTGGTGGTGTTACACTATTGGGAAACCCCTAGATATAGAACCCAGCCCTGGTCCTGCCAGCCTGCCCTGGCAGAAAGGTTACAAATAGAATTACAGATATTGACAGATTTGTGATCAGATCAACCCCAAATATTACCCATATTGCCCTGCACCCATATTGTATGCATGCAAATGTGTTCTTTGTGCTCATGCAAATACTAAACCCATGCGGATTAGTTGCCTCCCCTCAGAAGCTGTTAGGCATAGCTTCTAAGCCTGCCTTACATATGAAAAACAATAGAAAAGTAATAGTCAAGGTAGGATGTCTATGACAATCACTGGATCTCTCAGAGATTTAGAATAAAGGGAGCAATCAAAGGTGGTAAGGAGATTGCAGAGAAGCTAGACTATTTCTTAGCATTAGATTTTACCATAGAGGAAGCTAGAGAGACCCTAATAGCTACTCCAGAGCAGGTTTTTATCTGTTAGAGACTGATATTTCAAAAAAGGTGTTGGAACAAATTAATATCACTTTGCAGTTTATCAGAGGGAATGAATAGAATTTGTCCAAGAATTCTGGGGAATTAACTGTTAAAACACCATTTTAAATAATCTATCATTAAAATCAACTGCTGCAATGGAGTGTACCCAGAACTGTACCTTTTTATTTTTTCATTTGAAAGGTACTAGGGTGATGGAAGGGATTACAGACTGGTAAGTCTTACTTCAGCATCAGGTAAATTAGCTGCACAAATAATTAAAGATGGCATTATGTGATATGGACAAACCAGCTGCTATAGGGAGAAAGCAAGCCTCTCCAACCTATTGGTTGTTTGAGGGAGTGGATGAAGGAGAACTGGTAGATATAATGTATTAGCCTTTCCAAAAGCCTTTCATAAAGTCCCTCACAAGAGGCTGTTAAGGAAACTGTTGTCAGCAGGTAAGAGGTAAAGATATGTTATGGATTAGAGTCCGGCTAAATGAGGAACAAAGAGGAATGAACAGTCAGTTTTTACATGGCAGCAAGTTAATAGTGAAGAGTGCCAAGCATACAGATGTTATTGGGTATTATGGAAGCTACTGTGAAGATTGAGATTGGGTGAAGCTTTGGAGAAGGTAGAGGGCATGATAATGCCCTTTGTTCAGGATACATATAAAAAGCAGTTAAACTTTTTTGAATAAGCCAAGGTTGCTGAAGCAAAACAGAGGCCACAAGCAAGGCTATTGAAAAGGCGAGCTACCTCCTGGTGTGTTGGGTACTTTTTGGTGGAGACAGCTGTGAGCATAAGTAGACAGTAAGCTAAACACTAGTAACATAGCCCTGCAAGATAGCCAGGAGGCTTCTCACATTACTTTTTGGGCAGAATGCTGAGTGGAAAGAGGCTTGGAATATGAGTCAAGTTGTTTCCTCCTGTTTGATTCCTACTGTCAGGGCCTGTTCAACCTATAAGCAAATGAGGCTCTGGCTCAGGGTGCCCCTGCCTTAGGGGCACTGAGCCAGGGGCAGGACGGGCCAGCCCAGAAGCTGGACCCTGCACTCCCACCACTCCCCGAGACAGCCACCCCACCCCTGGGGTGGAGTAGAGCAGCCCATGGGGCAGAATCTGCTTTCTCACCCTGCCTCTGGGATGGCCCTCCTCATCCCTAGGGAGAAACACCTGGCTCAGGAGAGGGGCGGGAGAGCAGAGTTCAGAGCTGTAATGCTCTGTTTCAGCATCCAGGGCATGTTCCGATTGAAACGTGCCCCTTGCAATTCGCGGCACTTGGTGCTGATGGTGCAAAATGCATCCTTTAATAGAGCGACTCTATTGAGCCGCTCCGGTGTGCCTGGGGCAAAGCCCCATTTGCCCCACTGTAGTTACGGCCCTGGCAGAGTCCACCCCATGGGCTGGCCTGCTATGCCCCGGGGCTGGCTGTTCCCGCCCTGCGGTGGGATGAGCTGGCCCAGAGCAGAAGCTGGGTTCCACCCTCTCCCCCTGCAGGATGCAAAAGCAAAAGCAGGTTCAGGGTTCCACAGCCTCTTGAGCCAGCCCTGCCTACCGTGAGTAGGGAAACAAAACTCTGCATATATTCTTTGTAAATAGTATTTCATTACAGTAATATCTGACCCAGAAACTATTAAGAGTATGTTTAAGCTTAGCAGAACTTTATTTTTTAGTCAATTTGACGGATAATAATGTTTATATTAAAGCTTTTTTTCTATTTTGACTTGTTTGAATTTTCACAGTTGCAGAAAATTGGTGGGGTTGGGGCAGTTGTGCAGGGAAGGGTCAGAAAATAACAGTAGACATGGAAATTCAAAAAGATAAGCTATATAATTTAACACAAATTGCCAATATCGTGTGTGAAAATACAAAGTAAGCATCCTTAAATCATATTCTAGTAAGTTCCCAAGAACCATTTTTTTCTAACTCTGATCTGTAAATTTTGATGACGATTATTGATAGAAATATCTTTTCATCAGTATGTTTGAAACTGTCATGCAATCTGGAATGCCTCATGGCTGTGACTGCCATCATCAAAGCAGACTGTCAAAAAGCAGGGCAGAAACCCCAAACCAGTTGTAGGTTCTATAATTAGCTTTTACTAACCTGGTAACAAGTATGAATTCTTAAACCACTGTAACAGTCTTAGCGTAGAATCACAGGGCTCTACCTTGCCATCCAGGCAACCTGGACTATGTGACAGATGGTCACTTTACACCAAAAATCACAACAATACTTAGATTACTCCCAGGTCATTTGTACTTAAATCTCAAATCAGAGACAACAATGGCTGCCAATTCCGTAATGAATTAAAGATATAATAACTGAAAATAAAAAGTTACTTACAGGGTTAAACAGGAAACATACAGCTGATTCATGCCAAGCAACACAGAGATCTCTTGCTTATATTTAAGAATCTTTGCCACTCAGAGTACAGCCAGCATAAAGAGATCTTGACTACACTTGTAGGCCTTTTCTTCATGAAACACATTTGTTGATGCAAATTACAGCAATGAAAAAAATACTGTAATTACAATGCTTGTGGAAGAGATGGATTAAAGGCCCAGGGCCCCAGCCTCCAACCACAGCAGCCTGCAAGTGGGCTGGGGGTGGGCCCTGGGGCCAGAAGCTGCTCTCTGCCCTACCCCAAGCCAGTCTTCCCCCCAGCTGGCGAAACCAACTGGTGGATGGTATGGTTTCCTGGAGGGTTGCACCAGAGGCTGTACAGTATGCCACCTGGCCCCAGCCCCAGAGTGGAGTGATCACACAGTGGCCTACTCCAGCTTTGGGACAGACCAGCTAGCCCAGGTATGTGGTGGGAATGTACAGCCTGGCCTCTCAACCTGGGTGGCCCTGCCCCTCCCCAGTGCCAGCAGGACAGGGGCTCTCCCAAGTTCCAGCTGGTGGGTCCCCACTATGTGGGGCCCCTGGGCACAGGTCCCGTAGCCCCATACATTAACCCACCCCTGCCTTGTGCCGGACACAGCACTCATTGTGTCACTGAAGTGCATCCGTGGTTAGGGCTGTAGCATCAACAGTGAGAGAAATGCAGTGTGAGCTGCTATCCCACTGCACAACTTACCACCTTGTGCTGCTAGGAATTGTGGGAAGGCAGAGAGGATCACAGGGCACCATGGGTGTGGACTCAACATCCCATGATGCAGTGATTTCCATCCTGTCATTCTATGGAGTTTCTGATGGTTTCATGGCATTTTTCAATGGTCCTAGTCCCCTAGGCACCTACCATCTCTGTGAAACGATGGATCCTGCACTGCTCTCCACTGTTGTTGTCAAGTATTCTGAACACATTATGCCTGATCATGCAGTATATTGTGAGTTCCCAATTAGAATTGGAATCCAAAATGCCTGAACTGCTGTGTGCCATGCAAACAACAATGCTAGACTACTGTTTGCATTCATGGAGCATCAGCATTTGGTACACCCCTGCTTTTGGGCACACAAAATGAGCACTGAGTGATACGATCACATTGTTATAAAAGTCTGGAATGATCAACCGGGGCTGCAGAACTTTTGAAACTACAAAGCCACGTTCACAGAACCGTATGTGGAGCTTGTCCCTTCCTGGCTGCACAAGAACACCAAAATGAGAGCTGCTCTCTTGGTGAAGTGTATGACAATTGCCAAGTGGGGACTAGCAACTTCACACTGCTACCACTCAATTGTCGTCAAGTTTGGAGTGGGAAACTTCACTGTTGCAGCTGTTATTGCAAGTGTGTTGGGCCATTAATAACATTCTGGTACATATGCCTGTGAGTCTCGGAAATGAGCATGGAATAGTGTGTGGCTTTCTGGCAATGGAATTCCCTAACTCTGGTGCAGCGTGATAGATGGCATACATGTCCTAACTTTGGCTCCTGATCATCTTGCAATGGACTTCATCAATAGAGTGGGGCAGTAGTTAAAGTATAATTTGATGGGCCCTGGAATCCTCAGAATCTCGTATTGTCCATGTCCCCTTCAGGTATGTGCGGACCCCAGCCCAGGTAGGCATTTGCAATCACTTCTCAGTACCACATGCATTGGTTATCTCTCCATAAAAATATCTATAATTTCATATGGTGTTTATATCACTTATGGTCACAAACTAGCAGACACTGCATAGCACAGTAAGTATTGTGATTATTATTGTCCAGCTGGGACAAAGCAAACTAAATCTAGGGGAGATAGAGCTTCCCTGGTCTCTCTGTTCCAGTTGCTTTTGGTGCTGGGAGCCCCACAAGGTGAGGGAAATGAGATGATCTAGCTAGAGTCCCTGGTCCCTGGGCTGGGTTCCTGTGGATGCCAGCCCCCCACCTCCATGTTCTGCACAGAGATGTTTGCCTGGTGGAAACTGCTCAGAGATTCGTAAATGGTTTGCCTGTCTTTTTCAGATGGGTAATAAAGTCCATGTCTGTTTGTCTGGGGTTGCTTAGGAGTTTGTGCCCAAGGCCTGCAGACCTGGCAGGTGTCCTTGGCCTTGGTGGGCACAGGAGGTGCTGTGCTCTGCCCTCATTCTCTCTTCTGCTGCCCAGTCTGTCAGTTTCATACCTTGCAAAGAGCATTCTCTAGAAATCTGGCATGGGGGTGCTGCTCTGCATCTCTGTCCATTCACCAAGGCCTGGCTGGGATGGGCACCAGGAGGTCTCCTGAGTGGGGGGCTAGGACCATGTCTCCTTGCACTGGGCTTCCGCACAGTGGTTCCCTCTGGGGCGTGAAAGTGCTGGAATGGGGGTGGGGTTTACACCCCAGGTCAAACCAGCATGTTGCTATGAGAGGGATGGGGAGTGACCTAGAGATGCTGTGGACAGGGTGGGGAGGGTCATGGGGGGCTGCAGCACAGCCCCTTAGGATCCCCCTCTCAGAAGACACTCCAGAAGCTCAGGCAAAGGGCCCTGAACTCACAGGTTTCACCCACATCACCAGGGTTTTAGTCTCTGGGAGGTTGACTAGGGAGGTGGGGTTGCCCATCCTTTCAGGGTCACAGTTCAGCTCTGCTGGGCATCCAGAGGCAGCTAGGCGGGACTCTTCCCTTCTCTCAGGGTCTGAGCTCTGCACCCCATTCAACATCACCAGCTTAGCACCCCCGAAGCCAGGCCTCTACCATCCTCCCTCCCACCCCATGCCACTATCCAACTCCTGCCACTGCCAACCAGCTCCTGCCCATACCTATGAGGTGTGACACTAGCAAACCAGGTGCTGTTACCAACTTTGCCCACCAACTTGGGGTATGCTTATTTATTAGGGTTGCTTTCTCTTTGGTGAAGATGGTAATTCTATTAGTGTGCTGCTTGTGTCACTTGTGTTTCTATATAGGTGCATCTGAGTGGACCGGGTCTATCAGCACTCTCAGCTGACCCCTTATGTGTCCCTGAACTCAGTAGGCTGGGTCACACAGCACTTCTCAGCTGCTACTCTTATGTGCCCCTGTACCACAGCAAACTAGGCTTGATTATGTATCTTGAGCAGGCTGGGTTACACAGCACTTCTCAGCTGTCACCCTTATATGCCCCTGGAGTCAATCAGGCTACTATCCCTGTCAATGAGCAAATCTTATAGGGTTATGGGCATCACAGGGATCTTTGGCTAGGTAATAGAAGCGTTGCTGCAAAGCGATATAGAGAAACCAAGACCACAAAGGAGAGGGAATGATGTCTTAGAAGAGTCTGGAAACTGGCTTGATAACAAAAGGCATTTTATTGCTAAGTATCTAAAACTTGCACTAATAACAATAATTACAATAAGGAGAGAAGAATACCCCAAAATACCCAGTTACAGCATTGATAAACATACAAGGAAAGAAAAACACCCAGCTATAATATTACCTAGATTCCACTGTATCAGGCCTAGAGAGAGAGTCATAATTAACAGAAAGGGAGAGAGGTTGGGAGAGAGAGAAGTTGGCCGGCGGGGGGTGGGTGTGTGGGTGGGTGTGTGTGTGGGTGTGTGTCTCACCACTCCATGTAGGAGAAAGATTTCCAAGTTGTGCAGATCAGGGTCAGAGGCTGGATGGAAACAAAGCTCCCACAGCAATCAGCAAAGAAGAAAAGCCAAATCCCAGTGGAAATGATACAGCTTTAGATCCAGGCATCAGGACTCAGGACTCAATCCAAACTCACACAGGATTCAGACAGGATCCAGTCAGGACTTGCACAGGACACACACTACTGTACTGTTGGATGTGGGTAAATGTTTTTTATAAGGACTTGTTTAAGTGGCCAATACACATTCCTGGCTGGGTGTAATGGTTCAGAGAAGCTCACAATACAGTCAGGCAGACTCAGTATTTTGGGTATCAATTATCATGTCTGTGACTAGAATGGTCTGATAATTTTTTAGTTTGTTCGTTTTGGTGTGAGGTTCCCCATCATGCAATGCTTCCCTGCTTCTTCAATCCCATAGTTCAGTGTGGTTCCTGCTTCTTCAATCCCAGGGTTCAGTGCAGTTCTTGCTTTGGAGCCTGGCTCTCCATAGTCAATGCAAATGAAGCTCCATTTACTGTGCTGATGGCTTTTGGATATGGGTAGATAAGGATGTCTCCATTTCCTACTGTTTTTGGTTTTCAGTTCAAGCAGAGGTTGGGGTATGGGGGGGGGGGGGAGGAAGGCTCAGGCTGGATACTATGCTCTGATTCCTCAAGAACACAGAGCTAACATGTAACAGTGCCAGCTCCTGCCACAGCCCCCAGTCTCCACTGAACATTGACACATCCATGGCTGGAACCAGCCTGGCTCACCTCTGTGTCAGCATTGTTAAAATAGGTTTAGTGCTTGGGCTTTAGGAATGCATGTGAGTGGCCATCTGCGATACTCTCACACATTACACACGAGAGAGGTTTCTGCGTGTGAGGATGTATTTCTATCTCCTGACATCCTCATGTGCCTGACTGTCCCTCTCTCTGTCTCTCTATTCCCATGTGTCTCTGTCCCTGTCTTTCTCTCTGTCCCCATATGTCTGTTCGTCCCTGTCTGTCTCTCTATCCCATGTGTCTGTTTGTCCTCGTGTGTCTGTCGCTCTCTCCTGAATGTCTGTCTGTTTCTCTATCCTTGTGTGTCTGTCTCTCTGTTCCTGTCTGTCCCTATATCCTGTGTCTGTCCTCCATGCCTGGCCCCAGTGGGTGCTACACGTGGCTGTCCTGTGCTGTCCCGAGTTGCGGGCTGTTGCCCAGTCTGAGCTGGTCCCATCCAGCCCCACTGCAGGAAGGCTCCCGGCCGGGAAAGATGCAGCATGGCATTGTGTCCCATGTGCTGGGGGTGGCAGCAGGTCAGCATAAAGGTGTCCCCTCAGTGGTCTGGCTCCAGCCACCTCCCCTTGGCAGAGTGGCCCCCATAGTTGCCTGCACTTGTTGATTCTGCTCGGCTGCACTGCACCCAGCACCTGGCTGCTGATTCCTGGCCAGCTAGCAGCCTTGAGGTCAGGGCCATCTGGGGAGGGGGGAGGGTGGCTCAGGGCCAATCAGCCTGTGGGGGGGCTCCTGCTGCCTGACCTGTGCTGGGGGGGGATAGGCCAGCCCAAAGGCTGGCCCTGCACTCCTGCCCCTCCCCTGACCTAGCCACTCTGCCCCCTAGGGAGCAGCAGGCTGGTCTTGGGGCTGGGCTCTGCTCATCCCCCCATACCTCTGAGCCAGCCCTCCCTGCCCCCAGGGCAGAAGACGGCCCAGGGGAGGGGTGAGAGAACAGAATCTGGCCTCTGGGCTCGCCTGCTCTGCCACAGGGCCAGCTGTTCCCTGCTCTGGGTCGGAGGAGTGCACTGCCCCAGAGCAGATGCCGGTTCTGCATTCCTGCCCCTCCTCCCCGCTTCCTTCAGCATGGAGCCAAAGGCAGCAAGTGGGGGGACGGGAGACAGCGTGGCTGAGCGGGGGGCAATGGCGTGGTCCCCATACTGTCCTGCTTATGTCAGGACAGCATGGGGCCCATGGGGCCAGGAGCGATCACCCCTCTCGCCGGCTAGAAGGGCCCTGCTCCTAGCACCCGACAGGCACCAAATGCACTTCACATGCATCTTCAGCTGCTGAGGGGAGTTTGGGTTGACCAGCCTTGGCTGAGGGATCAGACCTTCTGGTATGTCTTCCTGCCTGGGTTGGGCTGCAGCAGAGCTGAGCAGCCATTTCATTCTCAGCACTGGGACCTGCCAGCAGCCAGGGCAGGACGGAATGTGTTCCCCCCCAATTTTTTTATTTTGGGGGCTCCAGAATGCTGCATCCGCAAATTTGTAGGCTCTGGAACAGTGTTCCAGCATACTTTAACCTCTGGGGAGGGGTACATTGCTATGGCAGTGGTTTTCAACTAGTGTGCTGTGGCACACTTGTGTGCTGTGAGAACTGTTCAAGAATGCCATGAAATATTGTACAAAGGTAATGAAAATCATTGTTAAACATTGTTTTATTTTAAACAATACTATATCCTAGGGATCTCCAAACTTTTTTCACCTGAGGGCCAAATCTATTTTTACTTAATTACTAGAAGGCTGGACCCCTTCTCCCACCAGCCCACCAGCTCCCCGGGCCCCTTCCCCCCTGCCTGGCGTGAGCTGCAGGGGTGTTGTGAGTTGCTCCCTGGCTTGGCTGCTCCCACCCTGAGCCACACGTCTGAGCATGGTCAGGGCAGGAGATCTGAAAACTCCCCAGCCTGGCTGCAGGTCCCTGTGGGCCAGATGACAGTGCTTTTGGGGTCAGATACAGCCCACAGGCCATAGTTTGAAGATCCCTTTTCTGTCCAACCAAAATTACAACTTGTCAAAGTCATGAAAATTAATCATCAAATTAAAAGCAAGGTATCAATCTTTCAGTTCTAAAACTTGAACACTCTAAAACCAGATGGCCAAAGGACAAAACTGAGATGTTGTGTATTTTTTTCCAGTGGATTTGAAACATTAATGCATTTGATACTTCCTTAGTTTGTTGTATGCACTATGTTGCAAACCTCTCTAGTAAGACTGTAACCATAGTAAATGGAAGTAAATGTGATATTTATGAGCAACCAATTCATCTGAAAAGTGGGTGCGCCATGGAATTATCTGTCTCACAGAAGTGTGCTGTGTTAATTTAAAAAATTGGGAACCACTGCTCTATGGTATTAGAGGCACTTGTGGATCACTGCCTTGGAATGATATCAACAAAGGTGGATCAGGGAAGATGCATGACATTGTGTCAAGGGATGCACCCCTCACCCCCACACTCTTAGAGTATGATCTGTGCAACTTTCCTGTTCATTTCTACAATGTAATTGTATGCTTCAATGCAAAATATGACCTACAAGGTATTTTTGAATGCTCACGACATACTCTATAGTAGCATGTTTCCTATGGCATTATACATGTGTACCTGTGTGAAACATGTCCCCATTATTTCACATTCCAGCATGGAGAGCAGAGAAACAGTTGTTGCTCAGTACATACACCAAAGGGTACATGATAGACAATGCAAATTAAGCTCCCTAGCTCAGGAGGGAAAGATCATGATACAAAGAATCACTTGACCTGAGGAGGGGAGATGTTTGCAAGGGGGAGGAGTCATACTTTAAAACTGGTTTAGGGGCTTTCTGTCAGGGAAACCCTATCTTGAAAGAACTCCAAGAGCAACTACCTAAGAACTAAGCCCTACCCATGGAGGGGCAGAGATTAGCTGATAACCATAAAAGCTGAATTTGAGTGGTGAGCTCAGCTGAGCATAATTGTAGTAGTGATTTTAGATTAAAATGCACCTCATAGTTTTATTTGGTAGTGATGAACTCCTGACTGACTGTGCATTGATTTGCTGTGTGCTCACTTAACATCATGTTTTAATCAGTCGTGTTTGTTTTATCCAATTTATGTGGATTTTAGAGAAAGTATGAATAGGTGTGGGCTTAACTTGGAGCAAGACCTAATTGCATATCAGTTGCTTTGTGAAACTGATGAACTGGACTAAATTAGCCTGCAGTGATCTGAGAAGGGTCCCCATCCCTGTAAGATAGAAGTTCCTAGTGTGGCAGCTGGGGTGTGTGGGTGCTTGCTAGGAGACAGTCCCAAGTGGCTAGTGACCACACTTCCAATCTACATGTAGGAGGCTGGTGTGGACTCACTCAGCAGTGTGAGTCCACCTAGCAAAGCAGGGTGAATCAGGGTCTGGGATTAGGGAATCAGGGAAGTATAGTGGCATACCCAATCACACTGTGGAAGGGGAACATCACAGTGCATCTTCAGGAACCCTGGCCTATACAGAAAGCTGCAAGCAATGACTTTCTTTACACACTACAAGTTTCCAGTGGGGGATGCTGAAATATCCATAGTGATTCTGGGAGACTCAAGTTATCCCTTACTGCCATAGTTCACGAAGCCTTAAATGGGCAACCTGAATAGCAGTGAGGAGCACCTCAATCATAAGTTGAGCAAGTGCTGAATGATTGTATGTGCATTCCTGGCAACTTAAAAGTTCACTGGTGTTTCCTTTATAGCAGGTTAAACCTAAATGAGGAAAATATTCCCCTGGTTCTAGCTGCCTTCTGTGCACTCCATATTTATGAAGTTAAGGATGAAAATTTCCCCTGGGTGATGCACAGAGATGGACAACCTTGCAGTTAAATATGAACAACCTGATGTCAGGGCAATCAGAAGGGCACAACAGTGGCCTTTCAAATTGGGGGAAGCCTTGAGGAACTATTTTGACAATGAGTACAATAATGTGTCTTTGTAAACACCACTTGGCTATGCTATGGCCAGGGCTGTAACGGTAGCGGGCCGAAAGGGGTAAGGCCACAGGTGTCAATTTGAGAGGGCGCTAAAGGCCTAAAGGCACACTCCTTAGGGAGCCAGGGAAGGAAATCCCTGCCGGGCTCTGGCCACAGCGGGGGAAGGGAACTCCTGCCTGGCTCTGGCCACCCTGCCCTGCAAGCAGGTCCAGCACTGGGCAGAAGGGTGCCTTTCCCTTCTGCCCAGCACTGGCTGCACTTGCTGAGTGGCAGGGAGGAGCACCCCCCCAACCAGCATTGGCTGGGTTTGCCAGGTGGCAGGGAACCCCAGCAGTCCCTGCTAGCAGCAGAGAAAGCCCCTAGTGGGGGTTCCTGCAGAGGGACTCCATGACACAGAGGCCAGATTGGGGCCGGGGGAGACACAGGGGTGTGTGTCCAGGGCTGTTTGCCCTATATACCAACTTTTCTAGTTACAGCTCTGGCTATGACTGCTAGTCAGCTTGCATTGCTTATCAATGTAAGCTGTAACTGCCATGTGCAACAGATGAAGATAGCTTATTCTATTCAAAGTATATTAAATAACATTTATTCATAACACACACAAAGCTTGGCTAGGGCACAGAAAGCAGTGAGGGGGCCGTGTGAGTTATGACAGCTGGGTGTAAGTCCAACTATCATTCTGGAAGCTATCTGAAGGGGCGAAATGAATGGCATAACAAGATGGGCTGGGAGTTTGGTAGGAATGAGTGGGTAGAGTTTGGTGAGGGCATGGATAGCAGTTTGGGAGTGGCTGCAAGTGGGGGTTGAGCACACATTAGTTCAGTCTGCAGTCTTATGAGTGACTTTAGCAACTCCATTTTCTCCTCCCTGGCTTTTAGCAAGTCATAAATGCATGATATCATTCATTCCAGGTTTCTCTTCCTCTCCTATCAATTATCTGATTTTCAGACACAGGGCACCTTCATGCCCTTTTCTCCTTTCTTTTCCACCTCAGAGGATCGGAGTTCTTAGAACATCTCCTCTTTGCTTCACCATGGTTGTTTTCTATCAATTTCCAAAGGGATAGCTGTGTTAGTCTAGTCCAGCAAAAAAAAAAACAAAAAAAACCAAGGAGTAATGTGGCACTTTAAGACTAACAGATTTATTTTTCGCATGAGCTTTCGTGGGTTTTTTTTTCCTTTTCTATCAGCCACAGCCGCTCAGCTGGTGTTGAGTGGTTTCAACTCAAGAAAATTATCTGCAGAAGCACAATATTCAATGAATAGAAGTACTGTGAGTGCAATAACAGCATTGGTATATTACTGTAAAATAACCTCTTTCTCACTTTCCCTGGGGGAAGCACACAGCTCAATGATCAACCAAAGCATGGTGAGTTGTGCCTAAGTGGAGATACCCTCAAGATAGGGAAAAAGTTCTGAGAGGTTGTTTGGGGTATTGATGAGAGGTAGATAGGGACAACATTTCAAATTGTACCCACATTTTCCACAGGTGGAAGGCAACAAAGTCAATATCTCACTCCTGAGGGTAAGCAGGGATGCTAGGGTACATCTCCTTCAGGCAAAGGGCTTCAAACTGGGTCCCTATACTGCTTGCCTATGTGTCACTTTGGTCCCAGCCCAAGTGATTGCTGATTGGCATGGGAAAATTTCTTACAACAGGGGAAGAAACAAAGCAGCTCTACTGAGGAATCTCCAGCAGAAGATTGGCATGTACTTCCAGGAAGATTTCCTAGATCATGTCTCTCTGGAGAATTTTCTTGAAATCTGTGTTCATTAACACTTTCCCACCACAATGCCTAGCTATACAGGGGAATGGGAAGCACATGCAAACCCACATACTTATATGCATTTCTCTCCTTTCATCCAGCTGTATAATGAAACAAAGCAAAGGACCGCTGAACCTGATATAACTGAGCAGCATCAATTCTAAATGATCACTTACCCAAGCTCCCTAGCATGCCACAGCTGGGGAGCTAGGTCTGGCTTGAACCCTTGTGGGTCTAAAAGAGGTACTGGTTCACTGTCCTCCAATACTACTGCCTCATCTATGACTTATTGGTTGGGTTGATGTCTGATGTCCACTGCCTCCAAGTCCATGGAGGTATCCACATACTCTTCAGGGTGAAGGTGGGGTGACTGCTGAGGAAGGTTTCCAGCTCCTTAAAGCAGCAGCAGGTCTTTGACTCTACAGGAGATCAACAATTTGACTCCCTAGCATTTTGGTACTTCTGCTGGTCTTCCATTTTTACATGGCTCAGTCCAGCCACCTTCCCAGCTCTCTGCAACCCACTTACTGCTGGGTGGTGACACAACCACTTTGTCAGAACACATTAGTGAGAACTGCTGTTCTAAACTATGAGTGTCCATGACAAGAACAGCCCATGAAGAAAATAATACTCTTCTACTCAATAGAGGGTTTAATTCCAGTAGATTAAGCAAGGGCCACAGAAATGCTAGTGTAAAAATTAATACTGAGGAACTTCCATGCAGTGACCACAGTTGATCTTGGGCACCAAACCGCAGAAAAAATCATACGTGATTAATATAAGAGGCTACCATCCCGTGTCAGGTAACAATCTCTCTTTCCCAATACCCTGGCTCTCACAGTGGCCTGTACCAAAGCTCCAGGGGGAGACTACAGAATAGGGCATTTATGGAGTGATCCACCATGTCCTCCACTCTGGTCTTCCAGTACAAGTTGGGAAGAGAATTATTATTGTGCCCCTAAGCAAGTTTGTTAAGACCACTGATGGACCCATCCTCCATGAATTCACCGAATTTCTTTTTTGACCCATTCCAAAGGGATAGTTATGTTAGTCTACTTCAGCACAATAAAACAGGGAGTGCTGTGGCACTTTTAAAACTAACAAATTTATTTAGCACATGAGCCTTCATGGGAGAAAACCCCTTTGTCACTATGACACTTTGAAGACAGGGGAACTTAGAGAAACTGTTTCTGTAAAAGTTTAAGTTCTCCCATCTTCAAAGCATCTGACAAAGTGGGATTTTTCTCCCACGAGAGCTTATGATAAATAAATGTTATTCATTAAATGTGCCACAACACTCCTTGCTTTTTTTGAATCCAGTTATATTTCTGGTTTTGTAACACACCCAGTAATAAATTCCATAGCTTAGATATGTGCAAAGGTACTTTATCTTGTTTGTATTATACCTGCCGCCTTACCCTACTTTTTGTATTGTGGGTAAAGATGAAGAAAACTTCTCTAGTCATTTTTTTTTTTGCACCACCTACCATTTGTGTACCTTTCTTATAGCCCCCAGCCACCTCCTTTACAAGCTGAACACCCCACTCAATCTTTCTTCATGTGGCAGCTGCTCCATGCCTCTGCCGATGCTTGGTGCCCTTCCCCACCCTTTCATTGCAGGGCTACGTGGACTTGAAACTGGGGGGAATGGAGAGAGTGGGTTAGGGGGTGCTCACTAGTTAGGTATAACACTGTCACTAGCTGACAAATGGGGGGAGACACCTGTCGGGAAACGGAGGCGGGGTGCAGAGGAGGGTGTTGGGAAATCCCTGACTAGAAGCACCATGAATTGGTGGGGCAGGCCTGCCCTCGGCTCGTCCGGCCCCAGCTGCTTGGGTAAGGTTTAGCGAGACACCCGGCTCGTGAACCCAACGGCTCCTGCTTCGCGCTGGGCAACAGCCCACCTCAGCCGCCCGTTTCCCGCCAACGGCCCTGCAACCGCCTCCCCTCAGGGCGGGACAAACGGACGGAGCCCGAGCAGCTCCGCGGCCCCCAATAAAGGTTGCGCCTCCCAGCGCCCTGCCAAGAGACTGTCCCGTGCCTGGCTCCGCGGAACACAGCCGCTGCAGCCTCCCCAGGCCTCGGGCTTAGCCCAGCCTGCGGAAGGAAGGAAGGAAGGAAGAGGGCTAAGGCACCAGCTCCGGAAAGCGCGGCGCTGGACGCAGCTCAACCGCTACTTGACCGACCCCGAAAATACGTCACCCCCCGTCACATCGCCCTAGCCCCAGCCAGCCGCGCTTCTTGAGCGCGACCTACCCGCTCTCACCAATCAGGCCTCTTGTTCAGAGCTACGACAGGAGGAGGAGGGGCTCCTATCTGTCACAGCCAATAGTAGACGGAGCACCAGACAGGTCATCAGCTGGTACCCGACTCGCCCCTCCCTAACTCACATATTGGCTACGGAGTCTGTCAGTATACCGGTACTCGTTTCCCATTCGCTGACTGAGACGTCAAGGTTTCGCGTCTTCTGGCAAAGCCCTCTTCTTTTTTCCCATGATTGGCTGAAGGAGCTGTCATTGAAATGATTCCATTATCTGATTGGATTTTGCAACTGTCAGTAAGGCCCCTAGTTCTTTTCGCGTCTCTTCTCTGGCCGGTGAATGGCTGTGGTGTGTGTCAGTGCAGTGATTGTCCCCTCTGGTTGGTTATTTGGGCTGTCAGTAGAGGCCATCTTTCCGTTATGCCCGCCCTTCGTTTTCAGTGATTGGCTGTAGGAAATGTCAATGCGGCGGCTCCCCCAATGGGCGGCCCGGGGTGTGTTCGGTGCGCGCGGTGTGGCCGGCCCGGCAGCAGCGGCGGCGGCGGCAGCGGGAGGCGGCGGCGGCGCGCGCCTGGATCCCGGTCGCGAGGAGGCGGAGGAGGATGTGGCGCGCGGAGGGGAAATGGCTGCCGAAAACAAGCCGGAAGGTGAGAAGGCGGCGGAGCCGGGCCTGGGCCCTCGGTCCGGCCGGGGGAGGGGGCGCAGCCGGCGGCAGTTTCGTTGCCCGTTGGGCCGGCCCGAGGCGGGCCTCGCATCCCGCGTCGGAAAGTTTATCTTCGCCGAGCTCAGGGGGCGCGGCCCAGCTCGACCGCGACGGGCGCCCCCGCGGGGCGGGGCAGGGCTGGGTGCCGGCATCCTCAGCCCGGGGGAGGGCAGTGTGGGGCCGGGGCCTGTGCCGGGAGGGGAGCGAGTTACGGGGACACGCATCCCGGGTAGCGCTGGGGTGAGAGGGCGCCTGTGGCCTCACCGCCTGTCGGGTGCCCTGTCGCGCGCCCCCCATCCCCCACCTTCCCGCCATAGGCATCTTGTCTGTTCCCCCCTCCTCCCGACCGCCGTGGGAAACGGAGGGAGGCCCCAGGTACCCTGTCCGCCCTCCCTTCCCCCATGGGGGTGGGTGGGCCGGCCTGGAGCACCTCGTTCTTCTCGCCACGAAGGGTGGAGGACAGGCTCGGGGTGCCCCGTCCATCCGCCCCCCCCCCGCCCCACCGTGAGGGGTGCAGGGCAGGCCCAAGATGCCCCGTCCATCTGTCATCTTGTGGGAGGTAGAGGGCAGGCCTAGGGTGCCCTGTCCATCTGTCCACCTGTGAGAGGTGGAGGGTGGGCCTGGGGTGCCCCATCTGTCTGCTCCTAATGAGAGGTGGAGGGCAGGCCCGGGGTGCCCAGTTCATCTGCCCCAGTATGAGGGGTGGAGGACAGGCTCAGGGTATCCCATCTATCTGTCCCTGTCCTGCCATGAGGGGTGGGGAGCAGGCCCATGGGGCATGGGGGGGCCCAGAGTGCCCTATCTATCTTATCTATCAGTCTCCATCACTGGGGTTGGAGGGTGGGCCCCAGGCACCCCATCCATTTCCTCCTGCTCCCACTGTGGAGGGTGGGCCCCCAGGCACCATGTCAGTTTCCTTCTTGCCTTCCCAATGGGAAGTGGAAGGTTGGCCCCGGGCACCCCATGCCTATCTGCTCCAACTGCCAATGGGGGATGAAGGGTGCTTAACCCATCTGTCCACCCCCCCCCCCCCCGGAAGGAACACATCCTTACTCCCGTTCTTCCATAAAATCCTTTGTCTGATAAGCAATAAGAGTGCACGTGCCCTCTGTCTCTAAGTAGAGATGGCAGCAGGGGATCTGTGTGTCCACAACTGGACAGGCATGTGCACCATCTCACTGTGAGGGAGGGGATGGTGGGCAGAATGAATGTCTTCACCATGTGAAAAGATCAGAGATGCAGCTGCCAGCATGCTGGGGAAGGACACGGCATCCTAAGCCCCAGAATAGGCAACATTTGCTCCCACTCATTTCTTGAGAAGATGGCAGGCAATATATGAGGGCCACCTAAGAAGTGGGGACCAGGACAGATATGGCGGTTGTTATGGTGTGAAAGAGAATGCAAACTCACATTTACAAACACCATGTATGCGTGAAAGGCTTGACTTAGATGTACAGGAACCTCCTTTTGGGGCAAATACAGTGCTTTTGTGTGCACACCTTAGGGCGAAAGTCACATCATGCCTATGCATGCCCTTCTGTTTGAGGACAGGACTGATTTGTGTTTGAACTATTTATTAAAATTAACCAGTTCACCTTTGCCTATTGGTGCACATAATTGGTTTAAGTTAATGGGTTTTGTTGTTGTTTTTTTCCTTCTTTTCGCTGCTTGTTGCCATTGTGTGTTGCATTTTCTTGCGGTTTTTACATTTTATTGTAGTCTTTGGGGGGATGAGCTGTCTTTTTACTCTGTTTATGCAGAACATGTCACAATGGGGCCCTAATTAAGCTGCTGCTCATATAAAAAGTAAATAAACTGAGCATATGTGTGCTTGGTAGTTCTGCTGATGGGAGCAGTACAGTACTGCATTTGGAACCCTCTTTCCAATACCATCATTTGACATTGCGTAGGTGCACTCAGTATACCCCCCTGCTCCACTCCACCCCTATAGGCAGTCTGTAGGTTTTGGATCCTCATGGGGAAGGCGAAGTCACAATGTGGAGGGCAGGCTAATTACAATTTGCTGATGCAAGGAGCTGGTCATGACATAAGCACCCATTTTGAGGAGAAAGCAGATCACCATGTGGGGATGGGTCAGTAGATGTATATTGTCATGAGTTACAAGTTCTTTAGAGTAGGGGCTGGCTGCTTATGCTTTGCCTATCATAATGTGGCCCTGCTCTCAGTTGGGACATCAGGAAGCTATCATAATATGCATAGAAATAATTGTGCCCACCATGTGGGAAGGGGCAGCATGTGTGCTTCTTGTGGCATATAGAGGGCAGATGCTGTCGCTCTGTTGTATAGCCAGTGGAGAGGAGTTAGCAGATCATACACTCCTTTCTCACTGGGTTATCTTTATCCTGCCGGATGAAAAGAGCAATTGTAGGAGCCCCGATGCATGTAAAAAATGGCACATCTCCCCTTCTAAAGGTTCATGTACATCCTTCCCGCACATTGTACTCTCTTAGGGGGAAGGGATAGCATGCACCTGCAGCCACCGGTGCGCCTGTAAATAGTAAGACTAAAACTGATTATGTGAGTGCTGAGAGGATGAATGGGTCCAGTGTAATGAATATAAACTTTTTGTATATGTTATTACTTAAGTGTACATGGGTGTGAGCTGCAAGAATCCTTTCTAAACTTTTAATGTGTTCTTCACTGGATAGCAGGAGAGTGGCATGTGCACTCTTCATCCCAGTATGTAGAACTAAAGACAAAAATGTGCCTTCTTTAACAACTCACATAATGAGTTGTGTACATAGCCCTTTATTTAGTAAAACCCTGTAATGTGTGGCTGGCATGCTGACTACACTCGCTGAGGGGTAGGCTACATGCTTTTCCCTACCACTATTAAACCATGGTAAATTCAGTGCATAGAAATAGATAAATAATTTTTTTGGTTAATGAGGAAAGACAACATTTTGGGGGGGAGATGCCAGATAGATAACTTAATATTTTTTGGATAGTTCTGTGCAAGTTTTGTGCACAAATAGAATGGTGTGCTGTCAAGTTTCTGTCCTGTGGAGAAAGTATATGCCCTGTTGGGTTTAGAGCTTCTGTAATTTTATTATTTCAGGAAGCTTTTGTGGGTTAAAGGAGAGGACAAAGAGTGAATCCATTAAGTAGGAAGGGAAATATTTTTGGGCTAGCAAGTGACATGACATTTATACCCCCTGAAGTAGTTTTCAGGAAGTGGTAGAAATGAGAAATAATGTATTGAGAGAAATTTTTTAAAAAAAAAGGAATAATGCAGGATTTCTGTGTTATCACATTTTTAATGTTGTTGATTTCTGCAAATACAATTTAATTTTGCTCTTGGATACTCCAGAAGAGATTGAAAGTTGTATGGATAACATAAAATGGCAGTTAACTTCACACTTAAATAAATTGCTTTTTGAAATTATTTTAGAGAAAAACACGTACATTTTGTATATGAAGGAAAGAGTTAAAGTGTACAACCCTTTGTAGCTCAGAGTTGTTCTATACAAAACACTGTTGAAAAACAAGATCCAAGATAAGAATTTTTTTATTACATATCCACAAGGGGGTAGTGATGTACTGTCTAAGATATTTGTAGTGGAAGTGCTGGGTAATCTTTTTTTGAAACACTTTAGATTTACAGATAAAGGGGACGTATTTGCATTTTAACTTAATAAGATCTTCTTTTAAAAATGTTTATTGGCAAAATTCTTGAGTTTAACATGCTGCTTTTATATTTTGGGAAAATAACCATTTATTATTTTTGAATGATGCAATGCACTTCCCAGTACTGCAATTTACATATGCATACATGATTGCCAGGACAAGAGATGTAAATATAAAGTGATTTTTTTGGCATATAGTAATTTAAAATGCTGAGAAATACAAGTTGGAAGTTGGGATAAAGCTGCAAACAAGCTTTGTGAAGTTGGTGGGTTATTTCTGGTGGGAGATGTGGCATGTGAACCACTTATATAAAAACGCTATCAAGAGACAGCTCAAAGTAAATTTGTGTAAGAAGTTTTCTTTTACTGTATTTTTGGTCTTTTTTCCATTGTCTAAGTTTATCAAAAAAGTGATTTCACAACATGGTTGACAGTAACTTGTAATGTACTTGGTTCACAGAGTCTGGAGAAGAAAAACATTGTGGTGCTAATTCCACATTGGATATAATTTATTATTTAATGTTTTGGCAGTCAAAGGCATTAAGCACATTTGGGCTGATTGTGCTAAAAGCTGTACAGATACACTATTGTTCTTCCGGGGCAGAACAAAGAATGGTAATCCACGTGAGGCCCTTAATTATGTAGGGGAAGGGAGAGAAAAATCGGTAATTGATTTACTGTTACAGTAAATAACTGGTCAAAACTTTTTAATTGTCATATAGATTGAAACATCACTTTTACTGTGTCTAACTTTAATACCTGATATAAAAAATATGAAAACAGTTCTGTAAGGCCTGCCAGTCTGAGGCTACAGATATGCTGTAAGTTTAAGTCTACCTTGAGGAGACCATGGCAAAAACTCTTTACTTCATCACTTCTGACTCCTTAGTGCTCCCTTTCTCTGAGGAAGCTATATTTCTTTTTCAGTAAACCTTAGCTAACTCAGTGTCTCTCTTTTGGTATATTTTTTTCCCCCATATATGCTGCTGTAGCTTGGATTAGTATCTTTTGCCACTTGTGTGTGCAGTGCCTAGCACAGTGGATCCTCCATACACTACTGCAGTATAAATATTAAATCACAAAAGAGTGATCCTCCTGAAATAATTATTTTTATTTGATGTGCTGAGATTTAGTATAGACCAGGCTTTATTCTTTTCTCACTTGCATTGGTATAGACTGTATATAGTTAATTCCATTGAAATCTAAGCAGTGTAAAACTGGTGTAAATGACAGGAGAATCAGGCTCTGTGTCTTGAATTCAGTGTTAGAATACTCTGTTTACTGACTCTTAATTCATTTGTCCCCTTCATGATTTTGTGTGGGTGTGTAGTACTGTTTTTTCTCACATATCCTGTATTAGTATTGAGACTATGTAATAGGTTTAATGATTTCATACTGATTAATAGTCATTAACCTTAAACCTGCTGGATTGAATTGGGTTTTCATCTTGTCTGTCTGTGTGACTAATTATTATGTTTAGTACACATATGTTTAATTTCTTCAGGGGCTATTAAAATCTCTGATGCTGATAAGAATGACCTGCAAGGTCACATCTTATTGTTAACTTACTACTGCATAAGATCTGTTGTAAATATCCTCTTTCATGTCCCATATTTGAACTTTTTGATTTTGATATTGGAAACAAGTGCCTAGTCTGTGTTATGTTGGCTAACTCCTTTATCTGAATAAAACACGTGCTGGATGATTTGAAGTTGGACTGAAAGGTCCATTGTAGAAACCCAGATGATTCTTAGCCAGTCAACAATTTCTTTGAGTACTTCTAACAGTAACTACACAGGATAATTCAGTGAGTTGACCTACTTCTGTAAAACATTTTTTAGGAGTCATGGTATGAAATGTTAATTTTTTAAATGCTTGAAATTTAAACCCAGCCTGTCAAAAGTTTAAATGTGAGCAGTTAAAAACAGAGTTTATATGAAGACAATTATTATAAGTTGTGCTGGTAACCTGGGTATAGAACCCAAGCCTTATTTCCTGCTTTAACTTTTAAAATGATTTCTAATTATATATTGAATTAGCTGCATTTGAAATGTGCTCTTCTGACAGACATGGTAATGAAGTCCATTTCTAATCACTGGACTGGAACAGCATCAATTCTGTAAACTTTTCTTTCAACTATCAGACAAAAGTCCCTGACTTCTGAAAACATCTCTATTGGTGGGCTAGTAGAAGAGGGGCCACTGATAGTCTTGGCACGAAAGCTGAAGCGCCTTCTCACTGTGATACATGTCATATTTCTGGGACAGGATTGAGGCACGCTGGCAGAGTGTGATGAGAATTCATTAGGTGCTCTGATAATACAAATAATTTAAAATATTACTGCTGCATTCATGATGTACCTTTCTTGTGGTTAAATGAAAAACTTGAGTCTCCAGAATGTCAACATGGCAGCTTCAGCCAGCATTGAATTCATTTAAAAAAAAAAAAAAAAAAAGCCACGAGCAGAGAACTGACGGCAAAACTTGGTTTATTTGTATTTGGTTTATTTTTAGGAATGGTTTTGGAAGCTGACATATTCAAAATGCATTTGTCCGAACACAATGGCCAAGTTAATAAACTAGTACTGTACTCTTATTCCTTGTCGCAGTTAAGTTATATTATTGAGGTGGAGATTATTGATTTTATAGCTGTTAAATCAGGCAGGCTCAGTAAATACGATTGTGATGGAGGTGTTACGCTAGACAAGGTAATTCTTAGAAGAACATTGTTATTTCCTTGACTGTTAGCTAGATGAATGTTTTGAAGAGTGTCTGCTGCAGTCATGGGGTTATTTGGCTTTTGAAATATTTAGTATACAAACTCTTATTTATAGTAAAATATGAAAAAATAGGTTAATCAGTGTTAGTGGCAATTACAGGTGGTAATAGATTTTTTTTTTAGTTAAGTGTCTTAAGAGTTTTGAAGTAATTTACTACCAAGTAGTTTTCTAGAGTCACTAAATGTTTACACATAAAAATGTAGACTTCTAGTTGTATAGTTTACAGCCAATGGGGAAACTATCACTTGAGCTTTTATTATCTAGTATCAGTTACTTTGGAATATGCTTATTTTCAGTATGTTGAATATTAGTTTTCTGACCAAGTTAATTTTGCTGATTGAAAAGCATAGTGTGATTAGGTTTTTAGGTTGTGATTTAGGTACTATTTTTTCCAAATATCTATTTTCCCTTTGTTAACCTCTCTGTAATGAAGAACAAAGGAAATTGGCTGCCTTGGTGATGATGAGATTGTCGTGGATAACAATCATTGTGGTTGCTGGACTGAACTGGCTTTGAATCAGTTGCTATGAAAATTTTATATGTATGTGTTCTTCTGAATCATCTGTTGACTACTGGAATTCATTAAATATTTGTTGGCTGGAGGGCAGAGCATGCACCGTGCTGTGGAACTTTGTTGTATGGCTAATCCACTGTGGCAGCTCTCTCTGAGCTCTATGACTTTGTGTAAGGCATATCTCTTTCTTCATGCCTCTCACACAGGCAGATTGGAAGGACTGCAGCCAATTTGGTAACTGATCAGTCTCCCACTCTTAATACTGGCTAATAAAGTTAATTAAAATTTTCAAGTATTATTCCATGTCCAAAGACTGTGGTGGATGTTTTTTGTACGTTTTAAAAACAAAATTAATGTTAGGTTACAAAATACTTTTCATTCTTCCAGGACAGGAATGAACTAATGTTCTACTTCTTACAGAAACAAAGTTCATTGTATAATTGTTCACGAACGCTAAGCTGCTGGCTTCAATATGCTTTTTTGTATGTGTTAGCTTAACTCACAGGATTACCATCTTTGCTTAATTTTAGACTGTGATGTTCTGAAGGAGCATAGAGCTGTGAAGTTAACTCGGTTCACACTTCACCTCATTTTTATATGAATTTCAGTTTACAGTTAATACTTAATTTGAAATTCAGATAAAATTCTAATATATGACACTGAACTTCTTTCCTTCATTCTTTTGTCCCCTTACCTTTCAGGAGCTTATTAGTCATGTGACTTACAGCCTGGGAAGTGAAGTCACTGTGTGTTCTCCAAAATATGAAAAACTGTTAGCATTTGAGTATGGGGATGCTGCCTCTCAAAATTTAAGTTAAATTAAAATTAGTCATGTAAGTGAGAATCGATTTTAAGAAAAAAATGGAAAAAAAAAAAGCCTGGTAAATACTTCTTACAACTAAAACATTCCTATTTTCTTTTGGACTTTCTTGGTGTTAGAGAAACCTTAATGCACGTGCTTCTCAGTCACTTCAGGCCTTCAATTTTAAGTATGGCTCTTGAGTGACTTATATTGTAGTTAGACTTTTGAGCTACTTGTGACTAGAGCAGTTTTAATCAGTTTTTACTTTAAGGTCTACCATCAACTAAATCTAGTCAATTTTTAAAAAGAAGTTAAATCTAGTTTCAGGTTCAGCATCTGTCCTTGAGTTCTCCAGAAAATGTTTGTTTATAGTTTAACAGTCATTTTCTTATTTTAAAAATTTTTTTTAGTTCTTTCTACTACTGTATGAAAAGAACAACACAGACAATAAGGAAAACAAGTTGATTATACTAGGAAAACAGTAAAACTTTACAGTGTTCTTTGTAAAAATAAATAAATAAAAACAAACTCCTAAAAATAAATATTTTTTTCTCTGACTTTGTTCTTATACTAATTCTGCATGCAGCTTTTAACAATAGTTGGTAAAAAGAATTATTTATCTCCTTGAGATCTGAAACACTTGACCTCTGTTGGGTGGAGCCTGTCTCTCCTTTCCTCCTGCCTGGCTTTTCTCCAGGCTGCACAGTTCCCTGTCTACACTGCTAGTTTTCCAGAGAGACAGACTGAACAAGCAGGCCTGCTTTTCTTTCTCTTTTTCATCTTTCTGCTACTTGGCAGCAGTGACCAGCAGTTGGTGGCAGCAAGTGATGGCGCTGTGGCCGGACGGGAGAGGGTGGGCTGCTCTCTGCTTGGGCAGGCTTTGTGGTCTTTGTGCAGCAGGGGCTGGGCTTCCTCCTGATGCTCCAGTTGCTAGACAACTGGAGTGTCATCAGGAAGTTTCTGGTCACATGATCAGACGCTAGATGGGCAGGCCTGCCATGCAGAGTCAGGGGCCTGGCCAGAAAACAGTGGCTGGCTACATCCCTGCCTTAGAGGCTATAAACAGTGTAATGGTCAGGGTAAAAGATATCACACAGCCCTTTCTGAGCAATGATATTTATTTTTAAGATGAAAGCTTTAGACTAAGCATGTTAAAAACACTAGAACAGTGGTTCCCAACCTGTGGTCCAGGAACCCCTGGGTGTCTGTGAATACATCTGGCCTCAGCCGCTGCCAGCCAGTGACCCATGTTGGAGAGGGCTGTAAATCAGATTTGTCAAACTTAGAGCCCAAGGGTACCGATCCAGCCCGCAGAGCTGCTGCCTGGGCTGGGCCTGGATGTGATCTCCAGCAGCAAACTCCAAAGACAGGCTCTGGGCACAGCGGGGCCAGGGTCAGAGAGCCAGCGTGGGGAAGGGGGCCCACTGGGCAGGGAAAAGGGAAAGTGTGGGAGAACTTACGGGTTGGAGAGGGGGAAGGGGAACCCGTGCTGCTCTGAACATGAAGGGGAAAAGGGCTGAGAAGCCCGTGCAGCCACATGGCCCATGATAGGTGTCCTGCTTTCCGAGGTAGTCCCCCACATTGAATGAGTTTGACGCCTTTACTTTAAGTCAGTGGTTCCCAACCTGTGGTCTGGGCACCCCTGGGGGTCTGTGGAGTTATTGCAAGGGGTCCATGAATACATGGGGCCCCAGCTGGCAGGCCGCCCATGCCCAATCTGGCACCAGCTGGCCAACGATCTATGTTGGAGGGCTCTAAAATTCATTGAATAAATGAATTGTATTGGCTTACTGTGGGCAGCCTCACCCTGGATATGTCCCCATGCCTTGGGAGCAGGCAGGGAACAGGTCCTCCACTGACCTTCTGTAGTACTACTGCCTGCAGTCAGTCCCCCATAACAACTGTTATCATTTGGGGGTCCACAAAATTTTTTGATGTTAAAAAGGGGTCCACATACTCAAAAAGACTGGGAATCACTGCACTAGAAGAACCTATATGCATGCTAGTAAGCTTACCAGAGATCACCCCAACTCAAGCAAGGGCTCTGGTAGTGTTCAGCTCAAGTGGGGGTGGTGGTATTTTTTTGTTTGTGTTTTTGTTTTGGGTTTTTTGAGGTCATAAGTTTGAAACAGCTGTTGTTCAGAAGAGCTTTGAATTGTGCAGTTTTTCCTTTTTGCAGTTTGGACCTTTGATCCAACCCCCTACCCACCCTGAAACCGGACCAGCACACAAAGTACCCCTGCACAAGGTGAAGCTTCAAAACGCTGTGTTACAAAACTTGAGAGGATACATTTGCTTGTTCTTTACTCTAGAGATTTCTCAGGAAATGCATTTAACTTTATGCCATGAATATGTTCTTGTGTGTCACATGGTCCTTTGAAGCTCATAACACTTCATCTCTCCCCATACAGAAGTCAAATACAATTCCCTGATTCATAAACTTTCCATTTTTAATACAGTGGGATCCAACACTGCTTGAACTTAATGCAGTAAGGTTTTTTGAGCATGGTGCAGGAAATTGCTAGGTTGTCACAGAAATACATTGTGAAATACACTGGTTAAAATTGCTTAAGATACTATATTTCAGTCAGTATCTTCTGTTTTTGGTGTTTTTCTGTGGTTAACTCTCCTGTTCAGCATCATTTGTTTTTGTCTTTTTTTTTCTGCTCCTTTCTTTCCTTCGTCCTCATTGTCGTGCATCTGCACTAAATTTAAAATGTTCAGGGATACCTGCTGAGTTTTTGCTTGCTTTCATATTAACTTCTGTTTTGCAGTATGGCAAATACTCTTACAGGTCTGTTCCTGAAGCAGTGCTTGAGAAACCATTCCTCTTCAACTCAGCTAGTATATGCTAGGGTTTTAGTGGGGTAAACCTGTAGCATTAGAAGATCAAGTCCAACTCTGTATTTGCTAATGGTAATGGGGAGTTGATGCCTTTTACTTTCTTATTCTTGATAACTATACCTTTCTTTCTGAAAGTATTCTTCATGCAGATTGCTGAATCTGGAGTCTTTCTCCATCTCTTCGCAGAGGAATGATTTACTGGTGGTTTCAGGATAGGACTTGGAGTAAGGAGAGTAAATTTTCATCTGTGGCAAAAGGGATAAAAGCCATTTTGGTATGTGTAGAAATTAGGTTTTGAAAAACCTGCAACAAATAGAAATGTTTCCATGACTTTTTAAAATGGAATGAGATTAATTTAACTGAAATGTTTGCAGCATAGTTTTGTGGAACCCTTAAAGGGAAGTTGATTAGTTCACTTTTTGGCAGGGTAAGTGCCAAGTGGTAAATAAGTCAGTTATCATATAGACCAGTGGTTCCCAGTCTGTGGTCTGCGGACCACTGGTGAGCTGCAAGGGTACTGCAGGTGTTCTGTGGGAGTGGGGGAGAGATATCATTACTGCAGGTAAGTGTGCTCTGATGAGTGCAATGTGTTAGTGAGTGAGCATAACGAATTATTAGAAACAGGTGTGTTTTCAATACTCCTTGATATATGTTTGATTCACATCAGCCCTAAGCTATTTTAAAAATGTTTAACATGGTTTGCTTACATGGTCTGCAAAAACTTTTGATGACAATGTAGTGGTCTGCATAAAGGAAAAGGTTGGGAACTGCTGATACAGTTGAAATGTCTTCTAAAAATAGGTTTTAGGAGAAGTTTAAAAATAACTTTGAAAAAATATCTTCCAAGGGCTGTTTTAGGCTCTGTATTTCAGTTTCTTAAATTTTAAATTAAATTACTAAGACTTTTCCGTACCAGAGTGGAATGACTGACTGACTTTGTATTCTGTTAATGCTTTGAGATTCTTAGATAATTATTTGTATTACAGATGTGTAATAGAAGTGCATGCTACTGAAATAGAAAAGTAAGTTTATGCAATTCACCCTGTTTGTTTTACCCCAGTATTTCTAATTATGTATTTTGCCTAAATAGTCTTTCCTTGTCCTTGGGTTTAACACCTTTGAGATATTTATGGACTCTTGGCTCCTAGGTAAAATATACATATTTAGTTCTTTTAATCTGCAAAAATCATTGCTTCCATCTCCCTGATAATTTTTGAAATTCTTCTCTGAACTCTTCTTCTAGACAGTTGTTGTATTGCTAGTGTTCAGAAGAGAGAATTGTATTCCAGATGCAATTATTTAAAAACTTACTGAAGAAATGCTTATTTTGTACTGCAGTAGTTTGTCAAGGCCTCTATTATGAATCAGAAGTCTGTAGTGCTAGATCGTATGCAATCCATTATAAAAAGATGGTCCCTAGTTTAGAGTTTGCAATGAAAGCTGAAGATGAGACAGACAAATGGGGCACATGAGATGTCAATCAGATAGTACTGATTAGCCTAATAACATAAGACTGGTCATACTGGGTCAGAACAATGGCCATCTAGCCCAGTATTCTGTCTTCAAATGATGAAAAATGCCAGGTACTTCAGAGAGGATGATAGACCAGTGCAGTTATTGAGTGATCCATACTGTGTTGCCCACTGTCAGCTTCAGGCAGTCTGAGGTTAAGGACATCCAGATCATGGAGTAGCTCTCAGACCATCTTAGCTAGTAGCTGTTGAGCCTAGTTACACTTGTGCCTGTTATAACACCCTCTGGCAATGAGTTCCACAGGTTGACCATATGCTGTGTTAAGAAGTAATTGATTTTAAACCTATTAAACCTTTTAAGCCTATTAATTTTATTGGGTGACCCCTAGTTCTTGAATAATGTGAAGGAATAAGTAATACTTCCTTTACTTTATCCGCACCGTTTGTGATTTCATATATCTCTGTTTTTCTCTTTTTTCTAGCTGAAAAGTCCCAGTCTTTTTAATCTTGCCTCATAAGGAAGCTGTCTCATACCCTTAATCATTTTTGTTGTCCTATTCTGTACCTTTTTCAATTCTAATATATCTTTTTTTTGAGATGTGATGACCAGAACTGCACATGCTATTCAAAGTGTGCACATAACATGGATTTATATCTTGGTGTTCTGGTATTTACTGTTGTCTTATGTATCTCTTTCCTAATGATTCTTAAAATTCTCTTAAGTTTTTTTCGATTCCTGCTGCACACTGAGTAGAGTTTTCAGAGGACTATCTACAATGACTCCAAGTTCTTTCTTGCATGGTAACAGCTAATTTGATACCATCGTTTTGTATGCAGAGTTAGGATTATGCTTTCTGATGAGCATTGCATTGCATTTATCAGCATTAGGCATCCTGTACTATTTTGTTGCCTATTCATCCAGTTTTGTGATACCCCTTCGTTAAACCAGAGTGTGAGGAGTTAAAATCTTGTGTAATTTTGTATCATCTGCATATTTTGCTGTCTCAGTTTTTATCCCTTTTTCATAACATACTTCCTTCTCTAAGCATTGTCATGTTCATTTTTTAGATTTCCACATCTGCTCTGTGGTTCCTATGTGTGTAAATTCAAAACTATCAATATTTTCTGTTGTTTACTGCTTTACAAATATGTTCTGTTTGCTGTTCACCTTTACCTAGAGTTCTGTGTTTAGCATTATTTCTTTCACGTTTTTCCTTTCCACTGTTTGGAATTAATTTTGCCTAAGTATTATTTTTATTTTTGCAGAATGACTTTATTTTTTTAAACTCAAGCTTTAATCTCACTTAATTGCATTGTAATATTTTTCTTCAGTTGTGTTTTGCAATTTCTTTCAATTTGGAACCAGCTGAAAATCCATATAATGTATATAAGCTTTCTCTGTTTCAGGGATATGCCAAAGAGAAGGTAGCAACTTCATTCCTAGTTGCCTGGATTCTGGAGCATGTTTTGGGCATTGAATAGTTTTTAGTACAAATAACGAATGACTACAGTGAGTTTCAAGGAAGTAATTCCATCAGGGAATTCTGGTGACAAATTGTGATGTGGTTATAACTTGATGGAATTAATTAGATAACTATATGATGAGCTAAATAAACTTGGAGGCTGGTGCATTTTTAGGAAACCAACTCTCCATTGAAGATATTTGTCCAGTTTGTAGGGAGCATCCACAAATTTTTCTGACTCCACTGTAATATGCTCTGTCATATCTTGTTCATGACTTTTTTTTTTTCTCTTTTCCTATGTCTGAATGCTGACTCCTGCTGCTGCTTCAGGGAAGGATGGGTGACTTCACCCATGGATAACTTTATTTTAGATGCTTCAGTATTCTCCTGTTCTAAAGTTAATAGAAAACTGAATTTGGAGAGGGTATAATAATCTTCCCATTAATCAAGGTATTCTCTGTGAAATCGACATATTGTGTAAAATAAATATAAAGTATCAAAAATAGGGAACGGTTCAAGTAAAGGTGTGGGATTTTTAAATGATTTAGTTAAACTGGCGCAACTTTGCGTGCGGATACTTATATCAGTTTATGCCTGTAATTGACGGGAGAAATTTAAGTTGATGTATATACTGATGTTTGCTGAACTTTAGTTAAAGTAAAGTAGTTTTAAACATAACAGTTAAACCAGTACAACTGCTGTGTAAACAGGGCTTGTCTATTATGTGTTTATGGCTTAACCTTACTCTAGGGCAGTGTGTTGGAGAGATGTGGTTGACTATAATAACAGATCAAGGGCTTAATGAACAGAAGTAGCATTTTTGTCACTATATGACAGAGCTCTTCTGAGAGCAGTAGCCCGAAGAGAGCATAAGGGTTTGTGTATTTATGCTACCTAAGAAAAACTTGCAAATTAGACCCTTTTAGCCATTCAGTGTTTGAGGATTTGCCAAAATTTGTTTGTGGATCAGCATCTATTTTCTCTAAGATAATTTCATTTCTGTCTATATCTGTTTAACTCATGGTGATCCACTAAAATGGATCCCAGGTTGTGAAAAAATTAAATAATCTGAAATTATCAAAATTGTTTAATGTAATCCAAATAGTGGCTGAGCTTACTTGGGAAAAATGAAACATAGACGTAAAACGTGCCAAACACATGTTTGCAGTGATCTTCCTTTTATGCACACTTATTTACAAACAATAAATATTTCCCAAATCCTTTTGCGTAAATTTTTATCTATTAGGATTTTTGGAGGGGGTGGGGCAGAAACTTTATCTTGGTACGTGTCTTTAAAGCATCAAACCTGTTTCTGGCACAATGTAAATAATAATCTCTATTAAAACCACCATTTTCAAAATACTTACCTTAACTGAGTTGTCTGGATAGTAAGTAATAAGTGTTACTTTCTGATGTCAGACAGATGATTATAACTTCTGAGAATTGTTCTTAAACATGTGAAAAATCCTCAAATCAGATATCACTATCTTTAACTAATTGTACTCTATGGTAATTGTTTGTATGTTAAAAGGCTAGAAGTAAACTTATGGCCTGACTTTGCATTACTTATTTATTGTGGTTCCCAGAGACAGCAAGATTGGGTCCTCAGTAGATAGATTTTTTTCACATCGTAGAAGCAATGAGGAAAAGAATCACAGATTTAAATATTGAAATATATATGTATTATAGGTCAGGTTTACCATATATCATCGCATATAAGCCAAGAATTTTTGTGCCTGAAAATTGGCATCAAAAACAGGCTCTCAGCTTGTACTCAAGAGAATATGGTAGACAGCCCCAGCCAGCAGTTTCCCTGACTATGCGGCAGGCTGGAGCCCCAGTGTTGCTGGGCGGCCATCTTGGGCCGTCAGCGGGGGCTGGGGCTGGAGGAAGGAAGGGGACCCCAGCGTCTGGAGTGGGCAAGTAGTGGGGCCCTGGGGAGGGGGTTGGCCTGGACATTGATTCAGGGAGGCCAGGGAAGCGGCCACAGGGACCGGAGGTTGGGGGGGGGGGTCAGGGAGTTGGGGAAAGTGATGGAAGGGTTTGGGGGGTTCAGGGAGGCCAGTGAAGGGGTGGCAGGGCTTGGGCATTTTGGGGGGGTCGGGGGGTCCAGGGAAAGCGGCAGGAGGACCCAGGGCTATTGGGGAGCCCAGGGAAGCAGCGATAGGGACCGGGGATTTGGTGGGGGGGGGCCTGGCAGGCTGTGAAGAGCGGCAGCAGGGGTTGGAGGGTGACAGGAAAAGGGGTGGAAAGGGTGTTGGGGAGCAACAGCAGGGCGCTGAGAAGGGAGTAGGGGGGCAGCAGTGAAGAGCTGGGGGGCAGCAGTGGGGAAGGGGCAGAGAAGGGGGCAGCAGTGAAGAGTTGGGGGCATCAGTGAGGAAAGGGCAGAGCAGGGGGGCAGCAGGAGGAGCAGGGGAGGCAGCAGTGAGGGAAGAGGCAGAGCAGGGGGCAGCAGGAGGTAGTGAGGGAAGGGTGGAGTAGGGGGTGGCAGGAAGGAGGGGGCAGTAGGAGGAGCAGAGAGCAGCAGTGAGAAAGGGGCAGAGCAGGGGGTAGCAGTGAGGGAAGGTCAGAGCAGGGGGCAGCAGGAGGAGCAGGGGGGCAGCAGGAGGAGCAGGGGGGCAGCAGTGAGGAAAGGGCAGAGCAGGGGGCAACAGTGAGGTAAATGAGAAGTGAGCAGGGGGCAGCAGGGGTGACAGCAGTGAGGAAAGGGCAGAGCAGGTGGGAGCAGGGGGGCAACAGTGAAGAAAGGGTGGTGCAGGGGGCAGCAGCAGGAAACTGAGAAGTGAGCAGGGGTGTAGCAGTGAGGAAAGGGCAGAGCAGGGGGCAGCAGGGGTGACAAGTGAGGAAAGGGCAGAGCAGGAGGGCAGGAGTGAGGACTGGACAGCAGGGGGGCAAGGGAAAAGCAGCAGCAGAGATTTTGGGGTAGGGAAGCTGTCAGAAACTCCAGAGGAAGCCAGCAGCAGTGGGTGGGGGGGTTAGGGGCCAAGGCCAATAGGGGACCTTGGCTTATACGTGAGTCACCAATTTTAGCTTCTTTTTTGGGCTCAGAATTGGGGGTGGGGGTCGGCTTGTGCCCGGATCGGCTTATACCCGAGTATATGCAGTATAATTTAAAAAAACAACCTTGGCTTAGGAAACCATCACTGTTGCACTCTGGCTGTATCTGTTCACTGGATTCACTGCAAAAAACTAATTCAGAGTTAAGATTACTTGGTGGCATCGTGCCCTTCTAGAACATCTGGAACAAGTTTTAGCAGAATGCCTCAAACTTCTGAAAATTAGGAAATACAAATGTGTTATGTGCCTGTGCAGTCATAACTGTGATCCCCTGGAGCTGCCAGCTTCTGCAGTCATTTGCATGCATTTACAGTGTTAGTTATAAAAGATGGAGGAGTTAATTCATTGTTTTTCAAGCTTAGGGTTGGGACCCAGTACCAGATCGCAGACCCTCAGGCACTGGTTTGCAGCATCGCCTGCTGCCACTGTCAAAAGATTGGCATGTATTGCTCAAAGATGTAGTTGTTGGGTTGCAGGCATGAATGATTTTTCTCAGATGGGTGCTGAGGAAAAAGGTTTGAAAACCACTGGGTTAATTGGAGTTGGTTGGCAGAACTGTGGATATGAATTGATCTGAGAAGCATACTTCCCTTTGTGCTATGTGAGCCCCTCTCCTTGTCCCCCTGTGTGCAATCAAAGAAAAGATGTGTGTTCCTTGAAAGATCTGGCATCCCTTGCTTTAGCATTGAGTTGAAGAGGCAGCAGTGTATAGTGTGGTATGTGTCTTACCATGGGGATTGTTAGCATGAGAGTTAAAGGAAGGGTGAGTGGAAGTATAGTGTTAGATATCATTGTGTATACTGAAAAGGTTGTAAAATGTAGCAGAGTTGGTATTCTTTCTGTGGAATAGGCTAAGGCCATGTCTACAGTGCAGTGGGAAGTCAGTATTTTAAAACAATTTTCACCCACCCAATTCTGGATATCATAGGAGAATGATCACACCACACTCATTGTGTTGTGCTCTTGCATCCCCACTAGTCACTGTTGGGTCAGTATTCAGAGCAGTGCGCCCACAGTGCTAGTAAGACTCAGTGGCTTGTGGGAAGGATGCCATCCTACCATGATACAACTTGTTCCCTCTCCCTCCCTTGTTTCCTGTTTCTTTGTGACACGTTCTCACACCTTTTGTTTCTGCCACACGCCGGGAGAGGCATGGAGCCCACTCAGCTCTGCACTATCACTGTGACCGTAATACATGTCTCGTGTCTTATCCTGAAGTGTTTTCAACAGTGAAAGAGGAGCTGCAATGTGCAAAATTGCGATGCAACTGAGGCCGTCCTGCTTCAAATGATAGCGTGAAACAATTCCTGCTTGCTGCAGGCTGTCATGAATTATCTTTAATCTGTGGAGTGCTGTTTCTGGGCCTAGAAAACAAATGCAGATTGGTGGGGTTGCATTGTGATGACCGTAGAATGATGAACAGTGGCTATGGAAGTTTCGTATGCTGAAGTCCAGTCTCCTTGAACTTTGCAAACTGTCCCCAGCACAGAAGTGCAGGGATACTCCCCTGAGACCAACTCTTGACAGTTGAGAAGGAAGTGCCTATTGTTCTGTGGAAGCTAGCAACCCAAGACTGCTACTGGTCAGTTGAAAATGAATTTAGAGTGGGAAATCCATGATGGCAGCTGCTGTGATAAGTGTGCAGGGCAATTAATGGACTTCTGCTGCAAGGGTAATGACTTCTGGAAATGTGCAGGATACAGGGGGAATGGATTTGGTGCATTAGGGTTCCTGAATTTTGAGTGGCCACAGGTGGGACACATCCCAATTTTGGCTTCAAACCATCTTGCCACAGAGTACATAAATTGCAAGGGGTACTTCTTAATGGTCTTGTAGGCCCTTGATCACAAGGGATGTTCCACACCTCTGCAGACCACCCCACAATGTCAGTGAAACACATGGATCTTTAGGAACTCGGGTTGGTTAAAAAAGATGCGTGCAAGCACTTTCTTCTTTGATCAAAAAGTAGATATTGGTGATGTTGAGATACCAACAGTGATCCTGGGGGATCCTGCCTACCCCTTGCCCCCTTGACCTAATGAAGTCTTACATCAGACACCTAGATACAGATTAGGAGGTTTTGAGTACTAGACTCAGCAAGAGCAGAATGGGGATAGAATGTGCATTTGGGTATTTAAAAGGGAGGTAGAGAAGTCTACTCACTAGGCTTGATCACAGCAAAAAAAAAAAAAAAAAAAAGTGCTTATCTGTGCTTGCTGTGTGTTCCATAATTTGTGTGAAATATGTTGAAAAGTTCCCTCAGGGTTGTGTTGTTGAGGCTGGTAGGCTGGCTGCAAATTTTGAGCGGCCAGATGCTACTGTTAGTCTGAGTGAACCATGGAGTGCTTTGTATCAGGGAAGCATTTAAAGCAAAGTTTTGCAATGAGCAGTAATGCATGTACCGAATTCCTATTCCCCACCCACAATTCTCCCCTTCCTTTTTTTTCCCTTCTGACGGTGTCCAGGCAATGAATGTATAGACACGGATATTTTGTAAGCCAGTGTAGTTTTATTTGTTACCCTTAATTCAGGATGGGGGTGGGGTTCAGAAAAGGAATAGTGCAGTTTTCAAATTGGCTGTTGCCTCTTTCTGTTTGCCACAACTGGCATGGAGTGCAGCACATAGTCCATCCTGCTAAACTTCTGCCTGCAGTGCCTGGGAGTGGGAGTTGGTAGTAAGACTTGCTGTGTGTTTTGGAGACGCTACAGAGGGAGTCTTGTCCAGCTGCTATGGTTCATGGTGCTCTACCTGGCAGCTCCACCTGGTGTGTCAGCAAGTCGGACTGATTCTTGTAATGCACAATGCCTCCTGTTTGTATTTCATGCTCCTGTTTCCATGCTTTTTCTTCTGTCCTCTGTGTTCATGTTCAGTCTTTCGGACAAGGACATCTTCTAGGCTCTGAGCTCTGTATCAGCTGCTGCAGAGGCATTCATCAGCACACTGAACATGTCATCCCTGGATTCTTTTTTCCTCTTCCTAATCTGGGAAAGGTGCTGGCCTGAGGTTGAAGAGCGTACTTTAAAGCAGCCATGGTATACAGTTCCTTTTGTTTGATGAGCCATGCGGTCTAAGACAGGAAACATGGTTATAATAACTCCCTTGACTATGCAGAGCGGGAAGACCGAACCAATTCCAGTCTGCATGTACCACAGTGGTTGGACTATCATTCCAGACATGGTAAGCAAGGGGCCCTTGCATCCGTTAAAAAGATTTCCAGCATAGCTTCCCCATAAACAATTGAACAAGGAGCGGGACCGTTGTCCTCCCTCTTTGTACATTTAGGGATGCAATGGGAGGAGGTGGGCAAAAGGGATAATAGGAAGATATGGGCAAATTAAGGCTGCAGAAAACATAAGGTGACTGGTATTGGCAAGCTCAGAGCCCATGCAAATGTCTCCACTCTATCTTGTCTTCAAGGCACACATCCAGGACAGAGGAAGAAGACAGCATTGTTCGGTTACTGTAACATTGCACCATCGTCCCTAGATGACGATGTGTGACATCAGTCTCCTGAGGGTAGTGCTTGCAAAAAGGGAAGATTTGCTGCAAGCTTCAGGGTATAGTGCAGGCCCTTAAGCTGCTTTCCTGTGTGCTGTGATGATTCAAGCTCCTTTAATAGCAGCTTGTTGTGGTGAAGTCTCCTGTTGTGGCAGAAGGAATAAGGCTGCCCTCCCCAGCAAGCTTCTGCTAAGGATTACAGAGTACCTTAATGAAAGATATCCATGGAGGATTCTTGTAGCACTCATTTGCACATAAACAGTCTGTGCATGCAGTGACCTGTGTAGAAATTTACCTATATGTAGGAATGCCACCCACTAACCCTCCCGCCCACATCCTCTTTTTAAAAAACTTAGAAACATGGTTGGGGACACAACCACAGCAGTGAGATTAGATAACTGCACTTACCAGATGGGCCTTCCCTAGCACTTGAGTCAGTGATGCTGTCCTATGACTGGCTGGACTGCTCTGGCTGTTGGGGAGAATGGATACCCCACTCTCCTGTCCCCTCTTTTCCTCCTCATCAACAGAATTGCCATTCATTCTGGACTGTAATTCATCCAAGGTATTTGCTATGTGGCAGTACATTGGCGGGGTCGCCAATGAGAACTGCATGCAGCTCCTCATAAAAGTGGCACGTTTCTGGCGAGGAGCCAGAATTGCTATTCACCCCTCTAGTCCAATGGTTTTCAAACTTTTTTTCTGTGGTACCCAGTTGAAAAAAATCATTTAGGCCTGTGATCCAACAATTACATCTTTGAGCAATGCATTTAAATCTTTCAGCAGTGGCAGCAAGGGGTGCTGCGACTCAGTACCTGAACATTAGGAGCTGGTATTGGGTCACAGACCTGTGGTTCAAAACCAATGTTCTAGCCTGCTGATATGTCTGCCTCAGCTCTTTGTTCTTATGCAGCACTGTTGCTTGTCCCTGTTGTGGCCCTTCTCAACCATACCACACAGTATCTTCAAACAGATATCATGATTTCTTTTGTTGGCTCAGAGCTGAGTGAGAAGATACTCCTTGCCCCACAGGCTGATGAGATCCAAGACATCAGGCTGCCTCTGTACTGGGGCTCATTTGGGGCATACAGTTGCCAAGAGCTGTTCAGCTACTTAGCTTTCCATGCTGACCAAATAGAAAACAAGAATTCAGAATCTCCCTGGGATTCAGGGGAGGAGCTATGTGCTGAGTACATGCTCGCGGTGCAGTATAATGTGAAAGTCCAGAGCAACCAAAACAGACTTATGGGGTAGCTGCCAAAGGCCAATGATGTTGCCTTAGATTGTGAACTGCCTACACTGACAGAAATTAGAACTCTAGAATTCAGCCGTCAGTACAATGCAAAGGCAGGGTGCAATTAGATGTGTTGTGGTGTTACTCCGAGAGAGTAGGATTAAGGTTGTGTGGGCATGTACCATAATTCTGTGTTTCCTTGTTTTTGAAAGGTGGGTTTATTTTTTTAATTTATTTGATGTGAGAGGAAGGCCCAACCTACTATTGGACAACTTTAATTTGGATAGTGAATATTTTTTGTCAGTGTATTTCCTGTTGTATTTTAACAGAATGAAATGTTGGTAGGAGTTGGTTGTCACTGAGAAAGTTGTAGTTGAGATGCTACTGTGCTCAGATGCAGCTTTAGCAGTAGATACCAAAGCACTTCACCAAGGAGGGAACCATCATTATCCAAATTGTTCAGATGGGCAAACTAAGGCATGGTGGCATAAAGAGAGTTGGTTATCACCCCCCAATAGGCCAGTGGCAGAGCTGGAAGTAGAGGTCAGGTATTATTAGTCTCAGTCAACTGTCTTCTCCACCATGTGGTTCCTAAATGCATCTGCTGCTCACTGTACACTTTGCTATACAGGAATGGGAATAATGGTCATAGAATCATAGGGTTGGAAGGGACCTCAGAAGGTCCTGTAGTCCAATTCCCTGCTAAATCATCCCAGCCAAAGTTTTGTGTAACTGGGCCTTAAAAATTTCCAAAGTTGGAGATTCTACCACCTCCCTAGGTAACCCATTCCAGTGCATCACCACCCTCCTAGAGAGAAGATTTTTTCCCTAATATTCAGCTTCAACCTCCGCAGCTGCAACTTGAAACCATAGCTCCTTGTTCTGTCCTGAGTTTCTGCGGAGAACAGCCTAGCTCCTTCTTCTTCAGAGCACCCCTTTAAGTAGTTGAAGGTTGCTATCAAATGCTCCCTCAGCTTTTCTTCTTCAGACTAAATAATCCTAGTTCCTTTGGTCTCTACTCATAAGTCATGTGCCCTGGGCCCCTAAACATTTTTGTTGCCCTCTGCTGGACTCCTTCTAATTTGTCCACATCCTTTCTGTATTGTAGAGCCCAAAACTGGACACAGTATTCCAGATGTGGTCTCCCCAGTGCTGAATAGAGGAGAATAATCACATCCCTTGATCTGCTCGCAGCACTTCTGCTGATGCAGCCCAATGTGCCATTGGCCTTTTTGGCAACAAGAGCACATTGTTGACTTGTATGTAGCTTCCCAGCTACAATAACCTCCAGGTCCTTTTCTACAGAGCTGCTACTTAGCCGATTGCTCCCCAGCCTGTAGCAGTACATGGGATTTTTCCATCCTAAGTGTAAGACTTTTCACTTGTCCTTGCTGAACCTCATGAGATTTCTTTTGGCCCAATGTTTCAATTTGTCTAGGTTTCCCTGGATCCTATCCCTGTCCTCCAGTGTATTTACAATTCCCCCCAGCTTGGTATCATCCATGAATTTACTGCGTGTGCAGTTAATCCCATCATTCAGATCATTAATGAAGATGTTGATCAGAACTGGCCCGAGGACCAACTCCTACAGCACTCCACTAGTTACTGGTTGCTAGCTAGACACTGAGCCATTGATCCCTACCCTTGAGCCCAATGATCTAGCCAGCTTTCTATCTACCTTATGGTCCGTTCATCCAAACCATACTTTCTTAATTTGCTTACAAGAATGCTGTGGGAAACTGTGTCAAAAGCTTTGCTAAAGCTGAGGTATATCACATCAACAGGTATTCTCACATCCACCTATCCAGTCATCTCATCACTGAAGGGAATCAGGTTGGTCAGGCACAATTTGTGTTTGGTGAATCCATGTTGACTGTTCCTGGTCACTCTATTTTTCTCCAGGTGTTTCAGAATGGGTTTTTTGAGTACCCGCTCCATGATTTTTCCAGGGATTGAGGTGAGGCTGATTGGTCTGTAGTTCCTGGGTCCTCTTTTTTTTTTTTTTTTTCCCTTTCTTGAAGATAGGTACTACATTTACCTTTTTCCAATCATTCGGGACCTCCCACATTCACCACGAGTTTTCAGAGATAATGGTTAGCGGCTCTGCAGTAGTATTGGCTAGCTTCCTTAGCACCTTCGGATGCCTGTTTTCAAGTCTTTGCCCTGAAGGGCAGGACACTCCCTGATAATAGCACAAAGGGATAGAAGAAGGAACTCAGACACCTTCTGAGCAGAAGGGCCCATCAGGTTTAGTGCTTGTAGGAGGAGAGAAAGTAAGGCAGAGAGACTCCCTTATAATCTTTCTCATTTGCCCTGCCTCCCATTTCTATGCTGCCCTCTCCAGGATGCTGTGTCATCCTGTCCCCTGGTCTGAGCTCTCTGACTGCCCCTCCACACATCCCAGTTTATCCCCCCCACCTCACTTCAGCCCTAAGCTCTTTTTCTCCTATTTTTCCCACACTTCTGTGCACTCAAACCCACCCTCCTCCAAATAAGCATTTGCCTGTGTCATTTTCTTTTTGGGTGTCTTTTGAATTTTCTGCTGTACTTAGATTACATTCCTCCCCTTGCCCCCCCCCCCAAAATAATCTCTTGTCAGAGGCAGGTTGTATCCTTGTGCCTGTATATCATGGGTTTGAAGTTGAAGTCCCTGTGTTTTGCACAGGTTTGATGGCCATAACATCCCTTGAGCCACACAGATATTGTGAATTATGGCTGGCTAGCAGCCCTCTTGGCTACTCTTTCTGCACATGTACAATACAGTCTATTTGGTATGCATTATTAGGCTTAAGCATATCTGTAGAAACAAATTTACTTGTTGAATAACATTTCCAGTACTGTATTGTTTCCTCAAAGAACTAGCAGGTATCATGCACTAGCTGGAGTAAATGTTGAGCAACTGAGGCTTTTTGAGGCCCAGTCTGAGTCATAATTTGAGGTCCAGATTTGTGCAAAAAAAGCTGGTATAATCTGTGAATCTTGATAAAAACAGTTTTTTCCGGGGGGGGGGGGGGGCAGTATCTCTGGATATTTTTACTCAAATGACCCCAATTTTGTATTACTGACCTTCCTCACACACTCATGAAATATACCAGATTTCAAGGCAATCTGTCCAGAGGAACTGTGGATTTGAAAGAACTAGAGAGTTCCCTTAAACAGAAAGACACTTAACCCTTACTATATTAGAGCTGTCTCTTCTCTATAAGAAATTACATCTTCTGGATTGCATGTGGCAACTGGTATGTGAAAGGGATAAGCTTGCTAACAGTGGTGAAAAATACTTGGGCAGTCAAGTCTCTTCAAAAGTTATGCTCTGGCAATTGAAACAATGTGTTTGTTACATACAGTGTTTAATTGTAAAATGGCTTTCAACTTTCTTTAAAGTAAAATTTGTAAAGGAAACTTACTGTTGTCAAGGTTAAATAATAGAAAAAGATACTTGAATATGTTGTTCTGCAAATGTTAACAGTATTGGTGAAATCATATATTCATCAGGTAGTATTTGAACAAATATAAAGCAGGTTGAATACCACAACTATTTGTCAAATTTATTCAAAGAATATTCATGAAATTGATCAAATCCTATGTTAATGAAAAGTTTTTTGATAAGTCATAGTTAATTCCTTTGTTATTTCTTCTTGGCTTTCACATAAATAGATCATGGCATGTCTTCCTAAACTGTCTGGTCTGTTTCCTTTCTTCCTTTTCTTGCCTTTCATGCTCATCTTTTCTCCCTTTATCTTACCTTGCTTTTGCTCTCTCCTTTCTTTTCTCCCTCCAATTCAGAAATTGATCTATAGTAGTAATTGCCGAACTATCCTATTATTTCTTCATCTCTCACTTACCCTTACATGGCCTTCACAGGGTTTTGCAAGACATCTGATAACCAGAAGGTTAAACATACTGGTTGCAAACTGATGAGAAGAATTGGGATTGGGGCAGACATGGTTTGTGGACAACACCAAAATGAGAAGCGAGCCTTCTTTCAAAAGCAGTTGGGGGGCAGGATGAATTTGATTTAAGTCATGATTTAAATCATTAGTGAGGAAGACTCAATTTAATTATGGTTTTCTCCATGAAAGTGCATTCCTGTTGGCTGTTATAACCTTAATACATATTCTTTACAACTCAGAGATAGATGTAGGCTTTATTTTTAGAAGGTACACACTATACATTTTTAAAGTGATTTATTTTGAAAACTTTTCAGATTAGTTTTACAGCTATATCAGAAAGTGAATGATTTTGTTATTTCATTTACCAAAGGTAATTGAAACAGATATTTATGAAGTCATTGAGAGGTGAACTATCTCTAATTCAACAGGTTAATCATTAGTATGTGGAAAATTTTCTTGCCATGCTGTATTTAGGAGGAGAACATCACCAGGCAGACACTGACATTGATTTATTTAATTAAAACAACAATGTTATGTATTCTGGATATTTTCTTCAACAGCAGATATATAATATTTTAACAAAACAGACATTAATTTTTTAATTTAAACATTCAAGTTTTTTAAAATCAGGCTTGTCTTTGTTAAAATTATTTTTAACTAAAATAGCTAAATGAAATATTTAAATTAAATAAACTGTGTCAGCCAGGGCACCATGAAAAACTTAAAATATTTACTTCTGCAGCTAACTCACCAACTTCACCACCATTTTCCTGTTAGTTCATAATCTGGAAAAGAGAGAGAAGCTTTCCTGCTGTTTGAGGTCCCAAAGGATTTCTCAGTTTGTAATGAATTAGTCCAAAGGAAGAACATGTTCTTTCTGCAGTGGCAGAAGAAGCTACTGCTGTTAAAGTGAGATGATCATTTCAGCAGTCTCTGAATCCAAGTACTTAAGTGGCTTCCACCAGTACACTGGTGCAACTTGCTTTAAAGTATCATCAACAAACATATTTCTTGAATGGTTCTCCCTTAGCTCTGAAGTTTATTACTGTTGATATTATGGAGGGATGATTGCTGGATCCCCATGTCGTAGCCAGCTCCTCTTCTTCAGCACTTAAGGTTTCACCCTGGTAGCAAGTATTGAGAATATTTGCATGAAGATGAGCTGTAGATAGTGCTTGTCCTGTTTCTGGGGGGTTTTTTTATGTTGGTAATTTGACTCTGTCACTGCATATTTCTCTTTCTAAGATGTCACTCAATTCCTTCCAAATTTCAATAGCATCAACAATAAAACAGGTATTTCCATGCATTTTGTTCTAGGCTACAGAAATAGGCTTCAGGGTACTCAGCATGTGTTGAACATTCCTCTTTAGTCCAATGTTGAGAACTTTGGCTGTGATAGTGCCTTTTTTTTTTCCTCCAGGATTTTGTTCACAGGCTGTCATCGGATTAAGCCAATTCTTGATACAGTGCTTAAAACAGTCCAAACCTGAGTTCTGTGGAGTGTCTTACGGGAGAGTTTGCTTGGTTCCTCCCACTTTTTTTCAGAGCATCTGTTGCAAAGTCATTATGGAAGCATTTTTTAATTTCAGCATTAGTCTTTATTTTTGGAACACTGAAGTCTTTGGCTAGGAGGTGCATCAAATGAACACTGCAACCATATGTTGTTAGCTTGGGACTCTCTTCTGAATGTCATCTTGCCTTGGATCCTTTTGCAGCATTATCTGTGACCAAGCTGCTCACTAGACATCTGGATTTTTTTTTCAGTTTGTTATAGCTTTTACTGCTGCTACTTGTAAATATTGTGGTGTGCATGCATTTCCTGATGTATCAATTGTTTCAGTAGGAAGACATTCCCTTCTTCTGTTGTCACACAAATACAATCATTGTGGACAGTGTTCCACCTATCAAGACCAAGTTGAGCAATTTTAAACTTCTTGCACACTGCTCATTTTCTCTTTCATACATTTTATCTAGCAATTTGCCTGCAACATTTATTCTGTTGGGTGGACTGTGTACTGGTCTTAATGACTCAAACCATGTTAAATGAAGTGTGGGTTCTCAATCATGCAGAAGGGACAATTTGTTGCATAAACAAACTGCACAATTTTTTCACCTATTACCATTTTTGTAACCTGCTGGTTCTTATCACAAGCTTGTCTATCGTTGTTTCTTGATGATAGAGACTTTTTTCTTTTTGCTACAGGTGGTAATCTACTGTGGCTATGTGACATACATGGTGTGACTGAAAAACTGTTATTCGCAGATAACTCAAACTAGAAAATGATGGCGATCTTGAAGGTGTATAGTCTTCAGAATTCTATAGGTTGAGGATGATTTCTCCTAAACAAAATAAGTCGATGCAGTTATTTATTACCATGCTGCTTATTTCATATCACTCATTACATTCTCTGACATTCTGTAGTAATACTTTAGAGGTGAAATTGTAAAAGGAAGATTTGCATATTTTAGTTATTGATTTTTTTCCAGACCTGCATTAGAAATGATTGTACCGTAGAGTAACAACTATAGTTTTTGCTCAAAGGTGAGAATTCAGGAATAATCCAGAAAGGGGACAAGCAGTGCTTAGAAAGAAATATAAAATTAAAAATTTTAGCAACCTGAAGATCCTCCATGTTCAGACATGTTCCTTTCATCATCTTGGATGCTGTTTCCTTCTGAGAAGGAACACATCTCATGATGATGTTTCATTCAAGCAAGCAGGCCTTGCATTTTTTTGTCACACCCTTTGCATTTTGCATGCATGCTTCTCTTACCCACAGGTAGAGGAACTTCATTAAAATGTACCCTAACTGGGTCGCTTTTGTGGCCTGCCGCGATTACAGGTTTTCCCTTGTAATGAGACAATGGTATGGTAAATCTCAAATCAACGAAGGCTACACTCAGAAAGACCTCAAGACTTCGGGAATAAGCTGCTCAGACAATTTCACTTCTGTTTCTGCTGTCTGTCCCTCTCTTCTCACATTTACATCCATACATTTTCTTCTTGTCCAGATCTATTGCACTCCCAACAATCTTCTATTCATTTAACTTTTTGAAACTGCACTTTTATAGAGAAATAAGGATTGACCCTGTGTACACAAATTTGCAGAGAGGCGGTAGGGTTGAGAGCTGTTGTTTATCTCCTTTGTTTGTTTGACACTTGCTATTAACAAGCACATTTGCTATGTAGACACAAATCCACAGTTTGACAACTGCAAAAGTTAAGTGCATCTGATGGTATATACTAGACAGAGAACTGAGTCTTATTGGGTAGATAGAAAGATTGACCTAAGTAATCTATACAGAAGCCTCAGGTACCCTGTTAGATTGGGTTCCTAATCCATGAACTATAGGAAGTAATTTACAAAACTTTTTTTAACCATTACATTTATATATTGTCCCTTAATTTAGAATAAGAATTTATAATTCCTATTCCATAATGAGATACCTTTTGAGCTATAATGTCTCTTAACTAAAACTATCTTTAGATAGGCTTTTTCTTAAACTAAAAAGAAAAAAAACTATTGACATTTATCCACCCTGTTTGGGGCACTCCATCTGGCTAGTATGTGTCTGATAGTCACTGCATTGAGTGGTTCAAAAACTACTTCCCACTCCAGATCAATGCTGTTATGATAATGGCAGGTGGGGGGGGTGTCCCCTACTTTACCCCTTCTCCAGACCCATGGCTACAGAGATGGCGAGTGTATGTACACTTCTGTTCCTTTGCTTTTTTTTTGGCTGTCATGTTTATCCATATTCTTACCCTTGCTTCCACGGCAGTGAACAGTTCCATTTACTTCCTCTGTTCTGCTGCATGTAACCTTCTGAAGCACACAACCTAATTAAATTGACTTGATCTTTGTGAGTTTCACTGCTTTGCAGGTTCGGAACACTGGTGGGTTTTTGCTCTACCTCAGCATAGAAAGACTGAGCAGCAGCAGAGGTACTGGAACTCTGCAGAATTAAGACAGTGTTACATCAGTTATACTCAGTTAATGTTTGTAGGATCATCTTTGCTGCTAAAAGGGCTACAGATTTAATTGATTTAAAGTAAAAGCTTTGTTTTTGGAGATGCTAAGGGCGCTGTCTCTGAAAAGCTTTCTACTTGCCCTGAGTGATTCAGAAAATGGAATTTTTAAGCCTTTAATTAGGATCCAGGGTTATCAGTTACCTTCTCTAGCAATAAATTTCCTGCAAGAGTTAAACATATGTAAAATAACAAAAAGGCAAGTTTAATACATGAACATATTATCCTTTTCTGTATGATGATATTTTTTTCTTTACCTTCTGAAATAGTGATAATGTGAAATATCTTGATTTTAGGTTCTCTGCAATGAGTCTGAAAATAGTTTACCCTGAAAGGTAGCCTTGAAGATAGAGGCCGATTTGCATTTTAAGAGGGACTGTTTCTTTGATGGGTGTGGTTTAGAAACTGCTGTATCAACATGACATCTGTTCTAAGATACCTATCCAGTCAAATGAAACCTTTTTTCAACCAATTTTTTTTATATAGTGTATCTTTTCTGTTCCACAGTCCATCAGTGTGTTAAGGGCAGACACAATTAATACAGCAGTTACTCAGCTCTGCATGTGTATTTATTTTTGTATATAACAATTTGTGTTTATTTTTAAGAACCATCTCACTTGTTTCTAATGTAAATAACCTTATGGTTCTAGGAGCTGAAGAAAAAGCTGTTGAGTGCTGTTCTAATTGTGTTGGTACCAAATTACTGATCAAATTTGTTACAAATGAAGTTTAGCAATTTAAAACAATTATATTGAGTTTTCTCTCATAACTGCATATGGAATTGTTAGCATAATTAATCTGAGAGAATTAAGTGTCCAATGATTTTGTTTTGATTTCTCTCAGAAGTTCTCACTTGGAAAAATACAAATAGATTCTTCATCGAATGATGTCCCTGTGGGTGCGCCACTTGTAGGTACTGGTTGTGTCGCATTCTGTGGCACCCTTGATCAGAGATTCTTCACAGCAGGATTGGAGCAGGCAGTGTACACACTGGCGATGTCTCGCGGAGGCTGTTGGTGCACTTGCACTGCCCATCACCCCCAGTTCCTTCTAAACCACCAGACTGAGACTGAGCACTTTGCAGCAGTTCCTTTTATTTGCTTCATTCTGCCTTCAAAATCTAATGAATACTTATTGTTACCTCAGTTTTTCCTATCAGTTTGTTTTTTCCCTACCTTAGTTAGCAAAAAAACAAAAAAGCTTTTGTTTACTGTCTCTTGTTCCCTCAGTCCCTCCCCCACCCTCAAAAGAGGGCCCTTTCCATTGCTTCCCACCTCTTAAGATCTGAAGACTACTTCGAAAAAGAAAAAAAAAACCCAACGATGACAGAAGATAGCATTAAAATGACTGCCTCTCCAGGTTTCAAACAATGTTCCTCATGCCATGACACAATGGCCACTTCAGATGGGCATTCTTTGTGTGTGGTGCCTTAGGGAAAATCATACACGCCATAAATGCATGCACTGTAGGAGCCTTAGCTCCCATGTGAGAAAGGACAGAGACGTGTGCCTAAAACTAATTCTGCTAGAGAAGTCTCTCAGAGCTGTGTTGGATGCCGGCCTGGAGACACCACCTGTGCCCCACCCCCGTGTTTGTTCTCTGAGAAAAAGGGCTGTGTCCCTGAACGCCAGTCCCTTACCTTAGAGAAAGCACCCTTTAAAGGGGTTTTGTCCAAGGAGAAGTATGAAGGAAGCTAATGGTTCCTTCAGTACTAAACGGTCTGTGCTGACTAAGGACTCAGAAGGTCTTAGTCTGTTTGAAAAACCCGAAGAGGCTTTCTTCTCTAGTACTGCACAAACATACTGTGCACAAGCAGCATGACTGCTCCTCAGCACCGACCACAGCACCACCAGTGGCTACGGCACCACCCAGATGCCAACTTGCAGTGACATCCAAACATACGATGGCTGCGGTACTGACAACAGTGATGGTTCGAACCATGGGTATGGCACCACCCACTGCTTTGGTGCCTATGCCCACGAATTAGAAATTCCATTAGACGAAGGCAAGGAATACTTGTACAAGACAACCGAAATTCTCCACACTACTGCACCATCCAGCATTGGGATACCTATGGATAATGCTTTAATGGAACCTTCTGAGCTAATATGGACCACCTCAGCAACTGTCTGATGAACAAACAAGAGGAATGATAGAAAATATTACATTTTGCCCAAAAACATGTAATTCCTTCTCTCACACCCACCTCCAAATTCTCCAATAGTCAACACAGCTACCCACAAAACGGAGTAAATGTACACCAGTGTTTCCCAACCCGTGTGCCACGGCACACAGGTGTGCTGTTTGGTCTCAGCAAGTGTGCCACAAAGTTTTTTGAAAAACTACTCAGAGCTCTGGATTGGCTCGTTGGCTCATAAATATTCATAAGTTCATTTGGAAGCTATATGGTGGTGTGCCTTAACTTAATTAAAGGTAGCAAGGTGTGCCAGGGCAGAGAAAATGTTGGGAACCACTGATCCATACCAGTGGTCATCAGAATATGGGTTGTGACCCAGTACTGGGTCAGAGACCCGAAGAGACTGGGTTGCGACACCCATGCTGCTTCCAGGAGGGGGACAGCTGCCCCTTGCTCTCCTGCCAGGTGGCACTGCTTCTGGGAGGGAGGGTGGCTGCCCCTTGCTGCCCTGCTGGCTGGCACTGATGGGGGGGGGGATGGGACATGGCCACCCCCATGATAGTGAAGGGGTCGCTGCATGGCAGAGGAGCCCAGAGCTGGGTCCTGAAGAAAAAAGTTTGACGACTACTGATCTACCCACAGATCCACAGCATTTGATAAGGACTGGAAGAGACTCAATCTTTTAGGCAGAAAAGCTGATTTATCTGCAATTCTAATGATGTGAGTTTCCAGCGATGAGGTCCTTCTCTCAAATTATAATGATTCAGTATATGAGAATCTGGCTCTCTTCTCCAAGGATGTTCCAGAACCTAAGAGGGAGCATTTCAAAAAGCTTATTATGGAAGGCCAATTCATCGTACAACCCTTCTACAAGTGGCAATAGATGCTGGAAACATGGTAACCAGAACAGCAGCTACAGCTCTGGTTATGTGCAAGACCTTGTGATTACACAGTGCTGGAATACTTAACAAATTACAATCCAAAATTGAGGGCTTATCCTTTGACAAAAAGCACCTCTTCACAGGTAAGACCAATGAAGTCTTGCATTCCATGAAGGACTCCAGAACTACTTTGTGAACTGGGTGCCTATATGCCCCTACAATGAAGAGAAGACTATTAATTCCAACCATTCTCGTGAAGATATCCCTCTGACACATTATACTGTTCTGTGAAAAAGTAAATGCTCCCTTAGCTTCAGTAACTGGTTGCACCACCTTTAGCTGCAATAACTGCAACCAAATGCTTCCTGTAATTGGTGATCAGTCTCATATCGCTGTATAGGAATTTTGGCTCATTCCTCCATGGTGAACTGCTTCAACTCAGTAATGTTTGAGGGTTTTTGAGCATGAACTGCTCGTTTCAGGTCTTGCCACAATATTTCTATGGGATTTAGGTCTGAACTTTGACTTGGCCATTTCAAAACATTGAATTTGTTCTTCATTCATTCTCTTGGTCAGTAGACTTGCTTGTATGTTGGGGGTCTTTGTCTTGCGGCATGGCCCAGTTGCCCTTTAGCTTCAGCTGATGGACAGATGGCCTGATGTTCTTCTGTAGAATTCTCTGATACAAAGCAGAATTTATGCTTTCTTCAATGACATCAAGTCTTCCAGGTTCTGAGGCAGCAAAGCATCCCCAAACCATGAAACTACCACCACCATGCCCGACAGTTGGTATGAGGCTTTTATTGGGGAATGCAGTGCTGGGTTTCCGCCAGACATAATGGCATCCATGTGGCCCGAAAAGTTCTTTTTGACTCATCTGTCCATAGAACATTCCTCCAGAAATCCAGGTGCTTTTTGGCAAACTTGTGGCAAGCATTAAAGTCCTTAGTAAACAATGGCTTCTGTCTTGCTACTCTCCCATGAATCCCATTTGTACTCACTGTTTTCTGATGGTGGAGTCATGAACACTGGCGAGAGATGCCTGCAGATCCTTGGATGTTGTTCTGGGGTTCTTTGCGACTTCCTAGGTGATTTTATGCTGCACTGTTGGAGTGATTTTGATAGGGCGGCCACTCTTGGGAAGATTCGCTATTGTCTGAAATATTTTCCATTTTAAGACTGTGGCTCCAACTATGGATCGGTGGAGCCCCAGCGATTTAGAAATGGTTTTGTAGCCTTTTCCAGACTGACTGGCATCAATGACTTTTTTTTAGGAGGTCTTCAGACATTTCTTTTGAGCAGGGCATGATGTGGCTTTAGAATCTGTGCTGAGAACTTCAGTGTGATGAGGGGAGCCAAAGTTTGTTAGAATTACATAGGGCAGTGTTGGCCCAAATCAGCCCTGATTGTTTAGTGAAGTACTCACACAGCTGGCTCTACTTATCCCTTTAATTGAATTGATTAAACTAGTGGGGAGATTACTTTTTCACACTGGTGCATTGCATGTTGGATGACTTTGTTTATGAAATAAATGAAACAAGCATCAAACTTCGGTGGGGTTTGTTCACTCAGACTCCCTTTGTATGTCGCTAGGACACATTTGAAGTTCTGATAACATTCAGTGGCAAAAATTCAGAAAATGCAAAAGGGGCGAATACCTTTTCACAGAGCTGTAGGTATTACAACAATCAGAGATCCAAGCAGTGACTGCAGCATAGAAAACCTCAGACGTCAACCACTTCTCAACCACCTCAGTCAAAAGAACAGTTTTGAAGGTGTGGTCAAGGGTTTGAGAATCCTCCAACTGTCTGCAATGCACCATCCAGAGTACAACTACTTCAAATTTTGCCTGAAACATTTTTACCATAATTGGGCATCCATAACAACAGACAAATGGGTTCTACAGACCATCCAGGCAGGCTGTACCATCCATTCCTCTCAAAGCCTCAATCCTAATCCCTCACCCTTTCACCCCTTCTCCCTCTTCAGGGACCCAACTCATGTGGATCCTAACACAGAAGGAAAGCAACCTATTTGAAATAGGCACAATAAAGCAGGTTCCCCCTCAACACAAAGAACATGTTTTTTACTTGAGGCGCTTTGTGGTCCAAAAGAAAAATGGAGGCTGGAGACCCACTATTGACCTAAGACCTTTAAAGAAATTCATCAAAAGGCAAGAATTCAAAAAGACAACTGTAACTGTAATTATTCCAGCACTGTAAAGAGGAGACTGGTTCTTACCTCCAAGATAGGTATTTCCATGTGATCATACATCCCATTCATGAACATTTCTTCAGGTTCATTTTTTCTGGTCAGCATTTCCAATACAAGGTCCTGCTTTTTGGCCTATCTGTGACTCTTAGAGTTTGTGGTGTTTTGTGTTTTTTTTTTGTTTGAAGGTGCTTGTGGTTGTTGCAACACATCTAAGATGTCAAGGAGTATTCATTTATTTTTACTTGGACGACTGCCTCTTAAGTGTCTACCTTACAGTAAGCTGAACTTGCAACCCAAATCACCATGACCACCTTTCAAAACCAAGGTCTGAAAAAGAACATGGAAAAATCCATTTTAATACTAACTCAGAGGTTCCAATTCATAGGAGCAGACCTCAGTTCTGTTGTAGCCAAGGCTTTTCTCCCAAAGCAGAGAGAGAGAGCAATCAGATTCTTGATGATTTCACTGCCCCAATCACATCTATGTAGGCAGTCTTTGTGGGTGGGCAGTGCAGGCAGCTGGTCAGAGCCCCACAGGAGGATGGGGCCCATGCACCTTTAAATATCAGTAAAAGTCATGACAGCCAGTGTTGCTTCCATGTTCTACATAAACAGATGGGGAGAGGCCTTTTCCTGTACGTTATGCTCAGTCAGTGAAATTATGGAATTGGTGCATGTAGCACAACATAGACATCTCTGCATTATATGCACCTGGACTCCAGAATATAATTGTGCAGGTACTTCAACGACAATCATGCATGGCAATTGAACAACATAGCCCTCGGTGAGCTGTTCCAACTGTGGGGTCACCTAATGATAGGCCTGTTTACCATGGACCAAAGCTGAATATGTCATTGATTCTGCTCAGGAACAAGATCAGGCTTCAGGTCACTGGGCATTGCTTTTCAAATCAAATGGAATCCAGGCCTTCTCTAATCAAATGGAACAGAGGCCTTCCACACATACCACTGTTACAGAGTTCTGATCAAGACCAGGTTGGACAAAGCATCTGTAATCATCATCTCCCAAGTTTGGCCTCACCAACCATGGTACTCTCTCATAGCTCTCTTGGTATGCAGACCAATAACACTTCCATACAGACACAGCCTACTTTATCAACACTGAGTACAAATCTATCAGCCAGATGTTTGCAAACTCTAGCTTACAATCTGGTGGATAAATGGCTCTCTCTTCCAAACTCCAGTACTTGCAAGATGTACAACAGATCTTGATAACTAGTAGGAAACTAATCACATGAAAAACTTACAAAAATGGTGTAAATTATCATCTTGGTGCGAGATCAAACAAATGGAACCATCTTCTCCTATTACAATCATATTGGATTATGTGATGCATCTAAATCAATCAGGTCTTTCAATGGGCTCATTAAAAGTACATCTCTCCACAGTGTCTGTTTTGTGACAGAGACCTTCAGCTACACTTACTTGCCAATCCCATGGTGAAGAGATTTCTGAGAGGACTTGAAAGAACTTTCCCACTGTCTGAAAAATGCCTTCCTGTGACTTACACTGTGTAATTAAGGCTCTTATAAAACCACCGTTTGAACCGTTAGCCACTTCTTCATTTTTCAACTTGTCAGAAAATCAGACTCTTTATATCCAAAGCTGGCCATTCAAAAGGACAAGCAATTTTGAGTCAAAGAATTTCTAAATGGATCCCAGCTTGTATCACCACATGCTATCAGCAAAAAGGCATGCAGATCCCTTTGGGGGTCAAGGCTCATTCTAAAGAGAGATGGCAGCATCTCTTGCTTTTCTCAGTCATGTCCCTATTGCTGACATTTGTAGAGCAGCCATGTGGGCATCACCCCTAACTTTCATAACGCACTATGCTATAGAATAGCTCAATTAGCCTCCAGAAACATGCTGGAGGCCGTATCTCACCATGTGCAGTAACCCCTCTTTTGAGCACCCTCTGTGGGTGCTCCACTACCCATGCTCCTCCCCTCCTTCTACCTTGGAGCCTTTCTTTCTAAATAGGTCACTCTGTGGTAGGGAAGGAACTGAGGCTGGCAGGCAGCACATGGGCACTAGCAAATGTGTCAGTGGGCTCCGCAGGACATTGGGTGCTGTGGGATGTGATACCATAAATAAGTACAAGTCGAGCCCCCACAGGGACACATTGCGAAGAAGGAAGAGTTACTGCATACGCTGGCAAGTTTTAAGTTTTGCATACAGTGAGTAACCTTTACCTTCTTTAAAACCAAAGGAGGTTTCTTATCCCTATCTGTGTAGGGAGCTCACACATTTGAGTCTAAACTAATCCAATTTATTAAAATGAGGATAAATTATATTAATTTACTGTGATTAAATGGAGCTGTGTTTTGAAGCGTTCCACTCTTTTTATAGTACCTTTTGGAAACTCAATGTCAAGGGCTGGAAGATCAAGTTTAAAGATGATTCTGAAAGATTTATAAGTATTAGTCATCAGTAGAATTTGTGTAACTAATACCTGGAAAAATCTCTGAATGTTATAGAGGTCTCAACACATAAAAACTGTTTCATTAAAATATAATAAAAACTTTGTGGGTTATTTTTCTTGTGAACAAATATTAACTTTTAAATCATGTATTAATGTTAATAACTACTAATAGCTTCAAACAACAATGGTTAGATTTATCTTTCCCATATACCTCGGTACTGTTACAGCTGATGGAAATTTTTACAACAATCACTTTATAGATAATCCTATTTATTTCCATTCTGTTCTAAAGACACTGCACACCAAAAAAAAAACACCCATAAAAAATCTGGATGCCCTTGACATATATTTAAATTCACAAATATGGAAATTAAATTTTACTGCAGTATTCAATTTTTGATGTATGTGAGAGAGCATATTTGCTAAATTTTGTAGCTTGCTTTGCATCCATATTGAAATGTAATTTAGAAATTGATATTTGAATTTTATTATTAGTTGAAAATTAGAAGGTTTATAGAAGTTGTATGAGTTTTATACTGTTATCCAGTACAAGTATGTATAGTATAGAACAACCTGTAAATCAGGAGTGGATCATCAAATATCCAGCTATTTCTTTATTCCGCAATTACATTACATTGCAGTGATAAAACTGTGGCAGTTAAATGCTCTAGAGTTCCACATCCACCTTTTGGATCACAGACAATTTAAGAACCAGTAAAAAACACGTGGGGGAGAGAGGTGGTGGGAGAAAGGCTCATTGTGGTTTGCTATTGTGTGCTTTAAAGTTTTATGGCCCATGTTGCCTCCCTTGGGAGGATGAAGTGCAGGGAGCGTGAACAAGCCCATAAAATTGCAAAGGGTTTATGGTGTATAATTAATACAGAACTTTCTATGAACTTTATATTAGTTTTACTTTGGCTTTTGTCTCACTAATATTTTTTTTTTCTGAAGGAAGACTCCTTCATGGTATTCAAATGTGCTGATTTTCTTATTGAATCATAAGAACTTATTGGCTGTTTTATTTTAGTATATTGGTTTTTTTATTACAGTTTTCTGTAGAGGTTATTTGTGTCCTAGGAAGGCTTTTGAGCTGTGACGAGATCTCTGAGGCAGTGAGGGTCTTTGAGCCAGCATAACTGCATCTATAGTGGGAGGGTTGTTTGGTGTAAAAAGTTGTCCCTGACTGTTTAAAAAAAAAAAAGCACACTTATTCTACATGGAGGAAAGTTGTCTGAAGCTTAACCATCATTCTGGGAAAGCAGTCTGTGCTATGAACTTCGAATTTGGATTGACAATGAGGAGATGAGAAGCAAGAAAGTAATCTGTAAAATGGGGAACATATTCTTACTTTACAATGGTAGTGGTTGGCTTGAGTTAACATTTATACGAGCAGTTAGTCACTACTCTACACTTTTGTTTACTTAAAGTGCTATTAATCTGTAATTAGTCTGACACTTTTTAATAAGAGTACTGTTCTGTGTTGCTGGCATTTAAAGTTATGTAAGTTAAAATAGTACTTGAAGACAAAAATATTTTGTGTAACTTCTGGTGTAACAGATGCATTTCTTGGTGCTTCTGTTCAGCTAGCTGTCAGTACTAGGATCCTAATGTTGCAATGCTCTGAGAAACTAGGTCTGACTCTGAGCGCTGGGAAGAAGGTCTGGTCACAGGGCATTCTTCAGAAGTTTTCAAATAGCTCTGATAAATGATGAGATAAACCAGGGTTTCCCAACCTTTTAATGGCTGGGGACCCCTTTCAGCCCCCCTCCCCCCAAAATTTTGCAGCTCTACTGGGTGTGTGGTGCTGCTGTGCAGGGCAGAATCTGGCCCGTGCTGTTCTCCTGCCGGGGAGTGGGGCCACCGTGGCTATGGCCCCCTCTCCCTGCCCGGGGAGCCACCTCAGCCCCATTCCCCATGCCAGGAAGCAGGGACTGCTGCGGCCATGGCCCCCTACCCCTGTCCTGGGAGCTGCTACAGCCCCATCCCCCTGCTGAGGAGCTGGGAGCTGCAGTGGCCCCATCCTCCTGCCAGGGAGTGGGGGCTGCCGCAGCCATTGCCTCTCCCCCCCCCCCCCGTGTTCGCCACCTGCTGGCCTATTCTCCACCCCCCCGCTGGCTCCCTTTCTTCAACCCTCCCCAGAGCCCCCCCCCCCACTTACCTGGCTACCAGAGCTGCTGGCACCTGGCCACCCCCCACGTTACTCTCCCTGAGCATGCTCAAGGTGGGAGTTTTAAAAACTCCTGTCTGGGGGAAGCTGCCTGCTGGCCGGAAGCCTGGGTCTGTCTGGCAACTGGAGACCCCAGTGGCATCCAACTCCAGCTCCCAGCCTGTCCGTGGACCCCCTGGGATAGCTCTGCAGCCCCCAGGGGTCCGCAGACCCCAGGTTGGGAACCAGAGGGATAAACAATAGTGCCTCTGGACATCTTGGTATACAGGGTGGGGGAATCAATAGAAAATAGGGGGGAAAAAACAGTATTTTCTAATTCCCCACCTGCTGCCAGAGCAGTGATTTTTCTTTTTTCTTTTTCTTTGTTCTTTTTCTTTTTGGTGACCACATCAATTCTCATTGTAGTAGAGCTAATTTAGAGTCGCCAGTAAAGATATGTGTGCTGGGGGGACCCACTTTCAGATTACTGTGCAGCTGTATTGCCTTCGCAGTGTGCTGATGCACACATGGTGTTGTACTGATGTTTACTATTCCTGAATGTTACCAGCATGGTGGGATTGTGACTTTATTTTTAAACTATGGAAGAATTTTGAGTCCTACAAGAAGCAAATTATCTTGTCTAGAATGCACCTATTGTGCTAGAAATCAAACCTGAACTTTGGGTTTTATTAATCTCAATTCCTCTAACTTTTTTTAGAAAAATTAATTCTGTTGAAATATATGAATTTGGTATAATACATGCATATATAAAAATCAAATTAATTAGAAGTTGTGTATTTGAGATTTAGTCTGTAACTATGTTATTGTTCCACTTAGCACCTGATTTGTATCCCTTATTTATAGGGTTAAGGATTTATTTTGAAGATAAATCATTTGTTGATATTTCAGCTGGACAATCTGGAATGCGTGATGAGCAGTCTGTTTGTATAAAAATACCTACATCTTGCATAGCACTTCTCATTAGTAGTTTTCAAAGCACTTCACAAAAGAGGTTATGAGTATTAACTCCATTTTACTGCTGGAGAAACTAAGGCTCAGAGAGAAGTGATTTTCCAAAGTCATTTAGCAGCCCAGTGGCAGGGCCAGGGAAGAACAGAGGTCTCCTGAGTCCTGGTAAGCATTTCTTTCAGTAATGGTTACTAAATATTATAAAAATTAATGATTTAATACAAGAATTCTGAAACATGGTGAAATGGCACAAATCAGTGGTGTCAATGGAAAGCTGTAATACCTGGATGTAAAATGTATAGGAGGGAGTAGCACTGTACTTAAAATATTTTGTAGATTTTAAGTGAGAAGACCATGTATGCAGTAAAATCATTAGTTATGAGTTCCAAATGTTAAGAATAAAAGTCTTAAAGGAAAAGGCATAAGTACTCGTTTCTGAATCATGGTAGTGAATGCACAATGTTGAGTGATATCAGAAGTACAAAATCTGAAACAATAATAATGGGTGACTTTATCTATAAACTAGCATATAAACTAGTCAAATGACATGTCAGACATCTGCCTGGAACTTTCTTTAATCTTCCCCCCCCCCCCCCGCATTATTATGGCAACAGGTCTTCTGAACCCTGTTGGATCCCAGTACTGCTGCAGGGTTGTAAACTAGTCCTGTGCAGGGTTCTCCTGTCAGACACAATAGATGTGATACTTCACAGTGGGACCCAGAACTGTGAGGTAGTTCACTACTGTATGAGCCTGCTGAGGTGAGTTCTTCAATTCCACTGGCCTCAGCCAATGCAGACACTGCTCTCTGTCTCCACAGATTAGCAATAGGCACACTCCAGCCTTTGAGCTTGGTGAGCATCTCCTTGGATTGTCCAGCTGCTCATCCAATGGACACTGGTAGTATTCACAGATCCACTGGTCTGAAGCAAATAGTACACCGGTCTTATCAGGTCTGCCTAAGATCACCATTCTTCTGAACACACACTGGGAACTACTGTCACTGATGGCAGCAGATTTGCCAGGATCAGATCAGTCTTCCCAATTGATTGGTCAGGTCTGTGACGACCCACTTAGCTGATCAGGAAGGCAAATTCTGAAGACCAGCACGATAAGTAGAGTATTGCTGAGTCAAAGGGAGATATTCAAGGTATTTTTCAGTATTTTGTGTATCTGCCTTCAGTTGCTGCCAAAAATCCTCCCACTGTGTAGACTTGGTTTTAGATACGTTTATAGTGCAATCAAGTAGAAATTTAACAGAGCACGAAGTCATTTAATAGCAAGTAGAAAAATTGGAAACCGGTGGTTACATACAAAAACATAACTCATTCTAGAATCTAGACTTAATTAACTTAAATATTCCCATGCCTTATAGTTCAAAGCAGACTTCAAAGCGTTACAGATTGCAAAGCATTGGAGTCACTGTGGGTAGTTCTCTGAAAATATCTGCTTAATGTGAAGTGACAGTTGTATATCAATGATTGCTGTTCACATTACCCTCCTTATGTCAGTGGAGTATTCTCTCACTACTTGCATTTCCACTGACTTAAGAGGGGCAGTGTCAGCTCACAGACTGGGTTTTCACCTCCCTGCCAGGAGGCCCACAGGCTGACTTCTGGGGTGGGGAGGGGGAAGTCACCAATGGCCCTAACTCCTTATTCCCACTAGGAGTCAGCTCCAGGCTGACCCTGGCAGCAGGTTTGCTACTTTGAGGATCTTTGGGGGGCAATTACCACACCAGTGGGGTACAATTTAACCTTTATTAAAAAAAGATATTAATTATGAAGTGTATGTATATGAGGTTTGTCACGGCTTTTTACAATGGGGTTTTGTTAAATAAACTTAACTTTATGGAGTGGAACAAGTTGGGGGACAATGGGGGTTCTCAAACTAACTTAACCTACAGTTATGAATCAAATCATAGTGGCTTAAAAAGATGTTCTAACACCATATAAGTAAAAGGGGGTACAATACAAACTAAGTGTGCGGCAGTAGCACAGAAGAGTGGAAACAAGTGGGGGAGCAGGAATTTTAAGGCTGGACAGCAACGGGGAGGTTCGGGGGTTACAGAGGGAGGCAGAAGGGGGCTGAGCGGCGGGGAAAGGAGCCATGGGAGCGGCAGCAAGAGAAGAAGCGGGAGCCGTGGCAGAGAAAGGAGCCGCGGGAAGCGGCGGGGAACAAGGGGTGGCGGGAGCAGTGGCTGGGGGAGCCGGCAGCCATGGGAAGCGGCGGCTAGGGGGTCCTGCGGGGAGCAGCGGCTAGGGGGTGCCGCGGGGAGCGGGGAAAGGCGGTAGGGAAAGGAGCAGAGGGGAAGTCAGGGCACATGGGGGGAATTCAAAGGATAAAGAGGGGACAAGGAAAATTTAAGTAAGAAAAGTTTATTTAACTCAGGGGAGTCAGAGGGGAAGGCAAAATGACCCAGCACAATAACTCTAAGGTTTACAAACTAAATGAAACAATCTTACAATTTATCCTAACACTTCTAAGGCTTACAGACTAAACTGAAACAATGTTGCAACTCAAAGTAGTACTTCTAAGGTATCCTAAGTTCAAACAAATTTAGAAAGGAGAGATACAACAAGCAATAAAAAAATAGAGCAGTGGCAAACAATTGGAAACCGGAACTTTTTTAAACAGTGGAGAGCGAAACAGCAATCTAAAAAAAAGGAGAAGCTGGAAGGCAAAAGACAAGCCTGCTCTTAGGAGCGTTGGCTTGTTGGAGCTGGGAGAGAGCAATGACAAAAACAGCAGCCAAAGAAGAGGTAATTTGTTTTAAGGAAAGCTGCAGGGGCAGGCTCTTACCAATTCCACCAGCAGCAGCAGCATTACAAGCAGGAGAGACACTCGTTACTCAGCTGGCAGTTTTAATCGTGGTATGCTCGGGGAAGAACTCATGAGCGGAGGAGGTCGGTGTCTGGGTGATCAGGCCAGGCAGGATGTCAGGAACTGTCCTGCTGGTCAACCCAAACCCTGGGTTTTTAAACCGTTTGTTTCCCGCCAGTGGTTATGATTGGCCACAGTTTGCTGATTACAGGTAAGGCGGGAAACTTCAGGTGAGCGTGACTCATGCCTTCACCATTTCACAGATCTTGCAATTTGGGCAGTGCCCACCTACGCCTAGCCTGGTAGGAATCAATTGGGTGTCAACAGCTATTTAGTTGAAGGGGCCATCTGCTCCACTTCACATACTTAACTGATGGCCCGGAAGGGGCGGCCATCCAATTAACTTAATGGGCAATGGACACAGGCTTCTTGCCACTGAGGAGTGGGGTCCACAGCCTTGGCTTCTTGCCCCTCTCATTCCACCTACTCTCTGCCTTGTCAGTTGGATTGGAATGAAGAAGCCAGCTAGGGCTTTTCCACTGCAGGAAGCAGGCTTCAGCCACCTGCACCTTCCCTAGCCCCAACCTGGAGGAAGGTTCAGTTATCCATAGCTCCCTCAGTCCTGGCTTGCAGCTGGGAGGCAGTTTCCAGCTGCCTAGGGCTTGGGCTTCCTTCACCATTCTGCTGAAATTGAGAAAAATGATAGCTCAGCCACTGCTGTAAGAGGACACATTGTCTACGTTGACGCTGCATTGCCCTAACTATGCTGACAGAAGCCCTACCCCTCTTGTTAAGATGATTTTATTTTGTCAAATAGCAGTTTCGTTGGAGGGGGTGACTGTGTGTCTACCAGAACTGTTTTGTTGATAAAAGCTGACTTTTATCGACAAAACTGGGTAGTGTAGACAGGCTTAAGAAACTAAGAGGGGGATGATGATGATGATATAATGCCATGGTATGCCCACAGCTTGTGTCATTTACTCCTTCACATAATACAAGAACCAGGGGTCACCCAATAAAATTAATAGTCAGAAGAGTTAATCAAAAGAAGGTACTTCTTCACACAACACACAGTCAACTTGTGGAACTTGTTTGTAGGGGATGGTGTGAAAGCAAAATTATAACCGGATTAGAGAAAGAATTAGCTAAAGTCATGAAGTGTAGGTCCATCAGTGACTAATGGCCAAGATGGTCAGCATTACAAACCCGTGCTCTGTGTGCCCCTGATGCTCTGACTGCCAGATGATAGGACTGGGCATGAGTGGTTGGATCACTTCATGATTGTCCTGTTGGGTTCATTCCCTTTGAAACATCTGGCATTGGCCACTGTTGGAAGACAGGGTACTCTGAGCTAGACGGACCATAGCTCTGACTCAGTATGGCTGTTATTATGTTCTTCTACAATGCTTGCTCAAAGTCATTGCAGTGTTGTACAGCCAATCCGTCTGTGACTCTTCTGTCATGAGACAAACATGGTATTAGTTTGTCTTCCCAGTGAAGGACATTGTCTCTTTGCTACCTGTAGCTATACAGCAGTCTTATCCTTTATGAATGAAGACAAACAGGACATCCACTTGCTGACTTTTTTTTCCCCCATGAATTTTTTTTTTGTAAATTTTGCAGTCTTCTGTCTGGTAGGTGGCTCAGTATACAAATTAAGCGTATGTTAAGAGGTTTACATTATCCAGTACACACATGCTCTAACACATTGAGCATTATCTCTTACCTTCTATGTTAAAGGAACATGTTTGAGATGATTCACCTGCTGGTGACCTACTTTAACCACTAGACCTGAAGAACACAGTTTTTGGCATAGATGCATCATTCCTTAAACATTATCTGTTTATACATTTCACAGTGATTTACAGTCAGTGGACTTCTGGCTTTCTGTAGGGACCTCATATGCCACCATTTGGTAAATGGTTTGTGAGAGACTCAAGCCTAATGGCTGAAAGAGAGTAATCTATTTGAACGCTGGGAGGTCCGTCGCTAAAACCCCTCCCCCAGCTCAAGGGGAGGTGGCCCTAGGCCCGGGGCCAACTGATTTCGGGGGACAACTAATCATAGAATCACAGAATCCTAGGGTTGGAAGGGACCTCATAGGTCATCTAGTCCAACCCCCTGCCAGAGGCAGGACCACTCCCACTTAAACCATCCCAGTCATGGTTTTGTCCAGCCGGGCCTTAAACACCTCCAAAGATGGAGACTCCACCACCTCCCTTGGCAGCTCATTCCAATGCTTCACCACTCACCTAGTAAAAAAGTTTTTTCTAATATCTAGCCTCGACCTCCCTAACTGCAACTTGAGACCATTGCTCCTTGTTCTGTCCTCTGTTACCACCGAGAATAGTCGAGCTCCATCTTCCTTAGAGCATCCCTTCAAGTAGTTGAAGGTTGCTATCAAATCCCCCCTCAATCTTCTCTTCTGCAGACTAAATAAGCCTAATGCTTTCAGTCTTTCCTCATAGGGCTTGTGCTCCAGCCCTTTAATCATTTTGGTTGCCCTCCTCTGAACTCTCTCTAGCATGTCCCTGTCCTTTTCGTAGTGGGGAGCCCAAAACTGAACACAGTATTCTAGATGTGGCCTCACCAGTGCAGAATAGAGGGGAATGATCACATCCCTTGATCTGCTTGTAATACTTCTTTTGATGCAGCCCAGTATGCCATTGGCCTTTTTGGCAGCAAGAGCACACTACTGACTCATATCTAGCTTCCCATCCACCATGACCCCCAGGTCCTTTTCTACACTGCTGCTACTTAGCTGAATGTTTCCCAGCCTGTAGCAGTGCATGGGGTTTTTCCGTCCCAAGTGCAGGATTTTACACTTGTCCTTATTGAACTTCATAAGATTTTTATTGGCCCGCTGTTCCAATTTATCTAGGTCTCCCTGAATCCTGTCCTTGCCCTCCAACGTGTCTACTGGTCCCCCCAGCTTGGTGTCATCCGCAAACTTACTGAGAGTGCAGTCTATTCCATCATCCAGATCATTGATGAAAATGTTGAACAGAACCGGCCCCAGGACCGACCCCTGGGGCACACCACTCGTGACTGGTTGCCAGCTAGACATGGTACCATTGATTCCTACACGCTGAAACCGTTGTTCTAGCCAGTTTTCTATCCACCTTATAGTCCACCTATCCAACCCATACTTCCTTAATTTGCCAGTGAGAATGCTGTGGGAAACTGTATCAAAAGCCTTGCTAAAATCAAGGTATATCACATCAACGGTTCTTCCTGTATCCAGAAAACCAGTCATCTGCTCATAGAAGGAAATGAGATTGGTCAGGCATGATTTACCCTTGGTAAATCCATGCCGACTGTTCCTGATCACTTTATTTTCTTCTCAGTGTTTGAGGATGGATTCTTTAAGAATCTGCTCCATAATTTTGCCAGGGATTGAGGTGAGGCTGACTGGTCTGTAATTCCCCGGATCCTCCTTTTTCCCTTTCTTGAAAATAGGCACTGCATTTGCTTTTTTCCAATCCTCTGGCACCTCCCCTGTTTTCCATGAGTTTTGAAAGATAACGGCCAGCGGTGCTGCTATCTCATCGGCCAATTCCCTCAGCGCCCTTGGATGCAGTCATCCGGCCCCATGGACTTGTGCACATCCAGCTTCTTTAAGCAGTCCCTAACCTGACCTTCTGTCACCAAGGGCCTCTCTTCTTCTCTCCAATCTGTCATACCCATGGTAGTGGGCTGGGAGCTGACCCTGCGTGTGAAAACTGAAGCAAAAAATGCATTGAGCACTTCAGCTTTTTCTTCATCCTCTGTCACAAGAATGCCTGCCCCATTCAGCAAGGGACCTACACCATCCCTGATTCTCTTCTTGTTATTAACATACTTGTAGAACCCCTTCTTGTTATCCTTTACATCCATCGCTAGCTGCAGCTCCATTTCTCCTTTGGCCTTTCTGATTTTATCCCTGCAGTCCCTAGCAATATCTTTATATGCCTCTTTGGTCATCTGACCAAGCTTCCACTTCCTGTAAGCTTCCTTTTTATGTTTAAGCTCAGAGCAGAGTTCTCAGCTAAGCCATTCTGGCTGCCTCACATGTTTGTTCTTTCTCCTAATTGGAATGGCAACTTCCTGTGCCCTTAGCAGGGTTTCTTTAAAATATAACCAGCTTTCATGGACTCCTTTCCCCTTCAGATTAGCTTCCCAAGGCATCCTGCCCATCAGTTCCCTGAGGGAGCCAAAATCTGCTTTTTTGAAGTCCAGGGTTTTTGTTTTGCTTCTTTCCTTCCTTCCTTTAATCAGCATCCTGAACTCAACCATGTCATGGTCACTACTGCCTAGCTTGCCATTTACCTCTACGTCCCTGATCAATTCTTCCCTGTTTGTGAGCAGCAGGTCGAGAGGTGCAAGGCCCCTAGTTGGTTCCTCCAGCATTTGTACTAGAAAGTTGTCCCCAACACACACTAAAAACTTCCTGGATTGCCCATGCACTGCTGTATTGGCCTCCCAGCAGATGTCAGGGTAATTGAAATCCCCCATGAACACCAGGGCCTGTGATCTACAAGCTTCCGCTAGTTGTCCATAGAACACCTCATCCACCTCCTGCTTCTGGTCTGGTGGTCTATAGCAGACACCCACCACAACATCCCCCTTGTTGCATTCCCCTCTCAATGTAACCCACAGACTTTCTACAGGCACGCTTCCACTTCCATAATGGAGCTCTGAGCAGTCATAGAGCTCTTTTACATATAGTGCTACTCCTCCCCCTCTTCTTCCCTGCCTGTCTTTCCTGAACAGTTTATACGCATCCATGGCAGAGCTCCAGTCATGCAGACTATCCCACCACGTCTCCGTGATTCCTATGATATCATAGTTCCTTGCCTGCACTAGTACTTCCAATTCTTCCTGTTTATTTCCCAGGCTCCTCGCATTAGTGTATAGGCACCTAAGATACCCGGTCACTTGCCCCACTTTGTCAGTTTGATTTTCAATTCTATTACATAAACCTCCTTGCATTTTTTCTTGGAGTCCTCCTCCCCCACTCTCCTCATGTGTTGGCGCTTCAGTGGAACATTTAAGACAATTATTTGATTCCCCCCCATGTTCCAACTACCTTCTCTTTTATTCCTGGTACTACAGTCCCAACACCCCCCAAGTTCCATCCCTTCCCCCAGATCTCCCACATTGCCACTTACCTGTGGGCTTTGGTCTCCTTCCCCCGTTGAACCTAGTTTAAAGCCCTCCTCACTAGTTCAGCCAGTCTGTGCCCAAACACACTCTTCCCCTTCCTGGACAGGTGAAGGCCATCTCTGCCTATCAATCCTCTGTCCTGAAACAGGACTCCATGGTCAAGGAAGCCAAAGCTCTCCTGACCACACCATCTTCTCAGTCAGGCATTCACCTCTAGGATGCATCTGTCTCTCCTCAGGCCTCTAGTCTTGACTGGAAGGATTGATGAGAACACCACCTGTGCTCCAAACTCCTTCACCCTCACTCCCAGAGCCCTGAAGTCACCTTTGATCTGCTGAGGATCACCTCTCGCAGTATCATTGGTACCCACATGGATAAGAAGCATGGGGTAGTAGTCTGAGGGGCGGATGATTTTTGACAGTCCCTCCGTAACATCTCTGATACGGGCACCTGGCAGGCAGCATACCTCCCTAGAGGCCTTGTCAGGGCGACAGATGGGTGCCTCCGTTCCTCCTCTTTTTAATGAAAAAAGGGTTCAGGTGTGAGGATCATAGGTTCAAAACTAGGGAACCGGAAGGGGACACCGAGCAGAGAACCCCAGACAGCGCCCACTGCTCCTGGAACGTGTCGAGGGAGCCGGCAGTGCAAGAGAGTAATACTATTTGGTCGCTGTGCGCTAACACCCCTCCCCCAGCTCAAGGGGAGGTGGCCCTAGGCCCCGGGCCAACTGATTTCTGGGGACAACTAATGAAAAAAGGGTTCAGGTGTGAGGATCATAGGTTCAAAACTAGGGAACCAGAAGGGAACATCGAGCAGAGAACCCCAGACAGCGCCCACTGCTCCCGGAATGTGTCGAGGGAGCTGGCCCTGCAAGAGAGTAATGGAGGGCAGGTATATTAGCCCCAGACTTGGCAAAGCTCTGTTTCCTGGGTGAGTAGGGCAGGGCTGCTCTAAGGTGATTAAGGCACCTGACTCTAATTAAGAAGCCTGGTGTCAGTTTGAGCACCTGACTTCAATCGGTGTGTAGAAGATGAAAAGCCCATGTTGCCATCAATCAGGATGTAGTGTTTTGTGTGGAGTTTGGAGAAGGAGGATCTAGGAGTAGAGCGTGTGGTTGGAACAGAACAGAGCAAAGGATTGCTGAACTGGATGAAGCTGTCTAGTAGTTGTTGCTACCAGCACCGGGGAGATACAGGTAGCCATGACAAGCTTGCCCAGAGGGGCCTTAAGGCCCTAGACCCAGCAGCCTGTGGGCTGGAGAGCCCAACCCCAGGGTAGGAGGGACTGGGGAAGCTATGACTGTGAAGGTTTGGAGGTGGGAAAGCTAGACTCCAGCTGGCTGACGAGACCTGAAGTGTAGGACCCACAGTGACTGGGATTCCCTGGTTTGTCGCAAGTTATGTAACTATCTGGCCTAAAGGATCCTTGTGATAGCCTGTGAATCTATGTCCTCTGCCAAATGGTAGCAGTGGTTTTGATAGCAGTGTGTTAGTGAGCACAGTGGAATTAAGTTAAAAATTTTTTCATGGGAAAGATTGTATATGAAGTTAGGGGGCTTTTGAAAATGAGGCACCTAGTTAAAAAGAGCATAAGGAAACTAGTCTGTTGTTCCTGGCTCTCCAAGGCCTGAAGCTCCCTGTCTAGAATTGTAGAAGTACTCACTTTTTGGGCTTGCTCAGTTTCTAGATTTTGTCTCCGTTAAAGATGCTGGTAATGTTCTTTTTCCTTTATTGGTGAAAATTATCCTTAAGTCCTGTATAGGCTTTTTTCACAAGAAACAAAAAGAAACTCACTTAGGTTTGTCTCAGCACATGACCATGCTCTGTTCTCAAAAGATGGAGAAATGTGATTGCATACCAGTGTTTTCACTTCTTAGAGTTTGTGGCTCATTATCAGCTGATTATAAGGGAACCTGGAGACCTAAACTATTCTAATAGGACCCAACAAGCTCTTATTAAACATAATTTCAAAGCATCAACTGTGGTATGTAGTTTTGATCAGCCAGGTGTGTTATCTCAGATCTTAACTTCAGTGGGCAGTATAAGTGAGTAAGGATTTTTAAAAATGTGTACTTCTGTTTTCAGCTCCTTGATATCGGGCCTAATTTGTGCTTAATTAACAGTGAGCTCCATTTACAGCAGTCAGTTCCCATTCTCTTTTTTAGTAATAAGACTTCCAGCCACTAAAAATAAACTGTAAGCTTTCTGAGTTGGTCTGGTTACTAGTTATCTAAACTATTCTAATTTAAGGAGGGAGTCAAATGAATTTTTTCATAGTGTGTGTGAATCTTATTTGAAGGCTCTTGAATTCTCTATGTCTTCAGTGAGATTAATCAAAGAGTTGTTGATATATCTGCAAGAAAATAGTAAGCTATGGACCCCCTTTTGAGGTTTTTGGGGCTTATTCTGCATGAGATACTGAGAACTAAATTTTCTAACTGGCGCCCTTGGTGCCCCTTATGCTTGGGAGGAACCCAGCGTAAACATACACAGAAGTACTTCATTAACTGCTTTTAGGTCCTTCCTTAAAACTCATTTTCATTGAGTCTTAGAAAAGATTTTTACATTACAATGATTAGGCTACTGGTATGTTTAGGCCACTGTCTAGTATGCTGACCAATATTTTGTCGTCTTTCTACTCCCTTGTCTGTAGCCAGCTACTCTCTCATCTTACGCTTAGATGGTGGCTATCTTTCTTCTGTTTTTGTTCTGTGTTGTACCTGCTTAACACAGTGAAGTCCTGGTCCTTGACTAAAACTCCCAGGCACTATGGTAACACTACTACAATCAGTAATTTGAAGGAGGTAAGTGGGGCTGCCAGTTGTTTGTCAAAACATTTTTTATTTTAAGCTTTTCAAACTTGTGTTGCTACAAAACTGAGTGAGTCTTCCATGGATACAGTTTTCACACTTCAAATATATCAGTTGGTGCCTGATGCATGTTAGTATGGAGATGTTTCTTAATATGTATATTTAATTTTTTTAAAAATAGAGAAACCTGGGAAGGCGTAAAGATTTTACTTCAATTTTGCAGTGTCTTTTAAAAATAATGTTGCTTCTGCATAGAGAGAAATGGTTTCAAGATCTTCTTTAACTCAGAGTCACCTGTTTCCTTTGTAGTGGCTGTTTTTCTGCTTTTGCATGATTTTATTATCTTCGTTACATTGCTGGTGAATGAATGACACTGCTCGCCGCATCTCATAAATTTTGAGTTCTGTTCAAAAGATTGACTCTATCTCAGCAGAAAGACAAACGGTGTTTTCTTAACTATAATTCTGTTTTTCCTGGTGTCTCTGAGCTACTTTGGACAAGACCTTTCTTTTTGGTCATTTAATATTTTAAATAGGTTTGGTTTTGCATGGAATTTCCTATCTATCTTCAGGTCAGGAAAAAAAAAATCAAACAGTACTAAACTGTTTCTGTGGCTGTCATTGGCAGTGTGGTTCCATTTGTCCTGTAACTACAGAATTGAAATAGTGTTCTCCCTTTTTGAAGTACTAGCCTGGGAAGGAGGTAGTCAGGTCAGCAGACTGGCAAACAGGAGAGCTTTCACTGAGCTCTGAGGCCATTCTCCTATGGTTGGACAGAAATAGCCGTTAGTTGAGTAGTGGATAACATACTAGAAGAAACTAAAATTTTACTGGTTGAAAAAGTAATTGTGCCCTTTATCAGTAGCCCAGCGGTTCTCAACCACTGTGTCGTGACACATTGTGTCGTGGCGTGATGTCTGTGTGTCACTTGAAGCCAAAAGACACTCATCCTCCCTACCTCTGAAACGATCCTTCTGGCAGCAGAGGTTTTGTTCTGGCAGCGCATCACCTCTTCTGGGATCCTGCATGGCTTAGGCTTCCTGCTGCCAAATCCCATGTGTCACCATATATGGGTGCTAAGTGCTGTCACCAGATCCGCATGCACTGCTGGGAATCCTTGGCAGAGAGGGGTTTCAGTCAGGCTCAAGCTGCTGCCAAAACTTGGCATGGCTTTTTCTTTCAGCAGGGGTGAGTGTGTGAGTGTTAGTGTGTTGCACACAGCTGAGTAGGTCTCCATGTGTATCGCAACCTGCGAGGGGTTGAGAACCCCTGCAGTAGACTGGTGTGACAATATTAATAGTATCTGACTGGAAATTGCTGTAGTCTAGGGAAGCTGGCACCCATATGCTGAGTAGCAGTATCTTCTGAAGTTTTGCCTGTAAAGACTCAATTACTCATTGCTTCAGTTCTTCTTGAAAAGAAATGTGAGTCACAATAGTGATCTCCATAGCTCTTTGAGCTTCAGTTCCCATTGTGATACCATCATCTGTCCTAGATTTCAAATATAATTTGTCATAATAAAGTACAAGGTTTTCAACCCTGCATAAATTCAATATAAAAATGTTTCTAGCTACAGTGTCTTCCATGGATCAGTTAATAAGCACTGTAATAAATCTAGCTTTCTGTATCAGTTGGTGAGACCTTTACCTTTTATGTTATTGGTGTCATTACACCTGTGACCCTTTCTATTTTCTGAGGCACCCCCATTCAGGCCTCTAAGCAATCATCTCTTGGGTTGGAATCCTATGATTCTCCCATTTGCAGACCAGGCATTGGAGTGCAGTACTCTGTTACTAATTGGCTACATCAGTAGATCTGACTTAGAACCTGTATTCGTGTTCCTCAGGAGCTAGGAGCGGTGGCATCCAGTGACTAAATGGCTTTTTAAAAACAGTATTGTTTTTGTAATACCACAGCATTTCAGAGAAAAGAACTCCAAACAGTGAATGATATATAGTACAAATGCCTGTTGTCCTTAACGCTTATCATCCTTGTGGAAGCCTGAGTTAGGCAGCAGCTGATTCAAACACTCTTGTAGGGCGTGTCACTTGCTTTGTGTCTATCTGCTCCCTCCACAAATTGGGAACCACCCTAGCTCTCTCCCTTTATTCCAACGGGGTAGCTATGTTGGTCTAATTCAGCAAACAAGTCCTGTGCCATTTAAAAACTAACATTTTATTACATGAGCTTTTGTGGGGAAAAAAATGCCACTTCATCAGACACTTTGAAGAAGTGGGATTTGCTCCCACAAAAACTCATGCAATAAATTTGTTAATCTAAGTGCCGTAGGACTTCTTGTTTGTTTTTTCCCTCCCTTTAAATTCTAGAGACCTTTTACCTATTCAGTGTCCCTTTGTTTAAGCAAGGCTAGAAGCCTAATGATCAGTAGTACAGCTTTGGCTGTAGTCTAGAAATATTATCTTCATTGTTAAGCCACTGTCTCATAATTATCTACAAATGTTTGTTCGGAGGCTGCTTATTTAAAGCTATTGAGTTGCTTTTCAGCTTGTTTTTCCAACAGCTCCCTATTAAACTAAACCAGTACAGTTGTACAGAAAGCCAAATATAGTTAGAGTGATTATCTTGCTAATCAGGTCATATGCAGTATTCATGCAATTATTACAGATAAGTATTCCTAGATTACATAGCATCTTCACATTCACCACATCTTTAAGATATTTTGTAATTTCCTTTCTAAAAGTCTTGCACTTCATGAGTAGTAATATATTTTGGGCCAAGGTTAAGGATATTTTCTGCAAATTACAAAGTATTTTAAAATCTCTAAAATTCAAATTATGTTTAGTGAACGTGGTAAATTATGTTAAATGAGGTGGCAGACTTTTGGATCTTACATTTTATTTTGTGAAGCAGGCTAGAGATAGGACCTTCCTGTGGACAAAATAACTGGTTTTCTGTTTTCATGTATTTCACAAATTAAACTGCCCAACTGAGAACATTAGCTAAATTTGCAACTGCATAGGTGTAACACAGTATTAGAAAGAGAGCATTGTTCTTTTGAAATTAAACTTTGCTGCAGCAGTTGATCAGATTGTGGTTTTCTATTATAAAAGGTATATTGGACTAGAAAATTAGTCTGATTTGCCTTTATGACAAAAATAATACCTTCTGAATGACCTGACATGTAGCTGAAAGATCTTGGCCCAGACTCTCCAAGAAACGTAGCTTGCTTCAAGACTGGACTTGGTAAATTTATGGAGGGAATAGTATGATGAGACTGCTTAATTTTGCACTTAATTGATTTTTGACTACTAGCCGTAAGCATGCCCAGTGACCTGTAATGGAATATTATATGGGGTAGATCTAAGGTTTTACAGAGAATTATTTCTGAGTGGCTTGCTGATGAGTTTTGCCACCTCCTCAGGGTTTAGCTGATCGCCATATAGTGGGTCAGGAAGGAATTTTTCCCCCAGGACATATTGGCAGAGAACGTGAAGGTGCTGGGAGGGCGGTTTCACCAATCTCTGCAGCATGGGGTACAGGTCCATTGCTGGTGGATTCACTGTACTTTGAAATCTTTAAACTGTTGTTTGACAACTTCAGTAACTCATTCATAGGTTGGGGTTTATTACAGTAGTGGATGAGTGAGGTTCTGTGGCTGGCATTGTGCAGGAGGTCAGTAAGGTAATCTAATGATCCTTTCTAACCTTAAAGTCCGAGTCTGTCTCTGATCTCTTCTCAGACAGCTGCTTTAGCCATGCTCATCCCATTCCCCTCTCCAGTGGTGAACAGGCCCATCCATCATCCTGTGACTAATAAATAAACTCTGTTGTTTTAGCTCAGCTTCTTATCTTAATTGGGCATTAAGTGTATAGCCAACAGTTCCTTGGCGGGTTAGATACCTCACTTCTCTCTGCTCAACATTCACTTCTGGTTTAGACTGTGCTGCATGCAGCATTGTCTAATGTCATTCAGCTCACTCCCAACATCTCCTGTTTTTGCCTGCTGGACCTCTTTCTTACTGCTCTTGGGCTTCTTGGTGACAGTGTTTTCCCTAGCTGGTTATTAGTCCTTTATTTATTATTTTATACCCTTCAATTGCCATGGTATTGTACTCATTTGTTTAGCTCATTAATTGTTAGTAAAATTTCAGATTTTACACAGATTTTTCCCAGTAATACATTTCTTGCTTAAAATGCTCATCTGTACTGAAAAAGACAAGATCAGGACCATGTCAACATCCTTTTGTGAAAACAGCACATGTGCAAACAAATATGTGAACTTTTCATACTGAAAAAAATTTGTTTTGAAGTGACATGTTTTATGCCACTAAAACAGACAAGGAGTGCTGTTTCACTTAAAGGCTAACAAATTTATTGTATGTGCAGTAAATAAACTTGTTAGTCTTTAAGTGCCCCAGGACTCCTTGTTTGTTTTGCTGAACTAGACTGACAACACGGCTGCCCCTTTGGGTTGTGCCACTAAGTTTGTAATACAAATATAGTTTTAGCTCTTGATATTGTAATGGGGCTGTCCCTGTAAGTCAGGGCTTAACAAAATTGACAGACAGCTAGGCACCCAGCTTCAAAGGAAGGTGCCTAGCTGCACTGTGGCTGAAAAGTCCTCTGCTGCTGAAATGCTGCCAGCTGTCTAGTAAAGGTGCCTACAATTTTATTTTTGGACACTAGAGGGCAGTCCTCCACTGCATTTCCCCAGCACAGCTGGTGGCTAGGTTACAAATTCTGGTCGCCATGGTGACCTGGTGCCTGGGATTTGTTGAGCCCTGCTTTAAGTAAAGTTATGTACCAGCTTGCTTGTTTGTAATATCAGGGCCTTGTTTTTCAGTATTCTTGCACATGACTTTGATTACTATTTATGTGAATTGTTATTGCAAGAGGTGGATATATCTGATTTGAATTTAAAAGGAGGTTATGACAAGCAATGGTACTTTCTTTTGCAATTACAGGGACATTGTATTTGGAAAAGAAACATGATCTGGCAGGGAAAGTTTTCCATTGTGTTTATGGGATAACACATCACACCACTTGAAACTTATTACAGAAACTTCCTCTGTGCAGTGTAGAATACCTTTTGCTGTCAGTCCCAAGTTGAGCTGCATCACAGATTTTGTCAAAGTTGAATGGGTGAGATTTCCATTCTCAATCAGATATGAACAATTTTTTCATTATCTCCTGTGCTTGTAGGAGTGCTGTCTAGCTTTTTCTATTACGAGGCATCTTTGCTTGAAGTGATCTCTATAGATTATAGGATAACTAATATTTAAATACTAGAAGTGGAGACTACTAAAAGATCAGCTTATTTAGCAAAGGAATGTTGAGGTTAGGAGCATGTGTGAGACCAAGAGAGGGAATATTTAGGCATTTTTTGGAGTTGTGAATGTGTACTTCCTTATTAGTCATTCTTAAACCTTATTTTGATTATAAAGTATATAATCAGAGTACCCAGTGCATATGCAGTATTTACAAAGTCATTTTTAAAGCCTGGCTTATTCTTCAAATTCCAACTTTCTCTCTTATCCCTTTGCTGCTGAAAAGAATTAACTTTAGCCTGTTTTTAATGTTTTCCCCAAACAAAACCCTGTGAAAACAAGCTTTAGCCCTGTGGTGTGCTCGGGAAGTGCTCTGCCACCAGACCCCCCCCCCCTGCGCACACACCTTGGGGTGTCTAGTTGGTAGGCTGCATCTGATCTCAATTAACAGGGTAGAATATGAGAGAAAATTTCTTTTAAAGTGTCTAGATTTGAAGTGTTAGGATCTGAGACGTATCAACTTTTGCTGCCGAGTCATTGCACAGTTCAGAAAGCAACAGTTGCATTAGTATCCTGCCAAACTTTGCTCTTCTGACATCTTTATTTACAGAAGCCAGTTTCACCAGAACATTTTTTCAGTCTGGAGAGCTTGGCTGTTCACTCAGGAAAACCATAAACACTTAAATAAGAGAAGAAATTTCTATTTTGTAGGTTCTTACTAATTCCAATAATTTTGGCCAGAGCCTTTTCCAAGGAAACTGATACAAATGAACTGGTACAGAAAGTGAGGAAGACATAGGATAGCAAGAACTGAATCCTGGAATACTGTCTACACTGGGAAAATTCTTTCCTGTTGACCCAGGTCCAATACAAAACCCTAAAGTGAAATCAGTGTTTGTGCTGTGAGTTATGGTCGGCTACAATGGGAGTCCTGTGGCACCTTATAGACTAACAGATTTCTTTGGGCATAAGCTTTCATGGGCTCCAACCCACTTCATGAGATGCGTCTCATGAAGTGGGTTGGAGCCCATGAAAGTTTATGCATGGGGGGGGGAAAGGTTAGTCTGTAAGGTGCCACAGGACTCCCATTTTGTTTTTGCTGTACACAGACTAATGCAGCTACCCCTCTGGATACAGTCAGATATGTTACCCTGAGAGAACCGTAAGAGCTTCTCTGTCAGATCTGAAGATAAGCAACTTACATGCTTGTTTGCTAATTTTACGACTATTATGTTGCCAAGTTCCAAAGGACTAACTGTGTTAGTCTAGTTCAGTAAAACAAACAAGGAATCCTGTGGCACTTAAAGATTAAATATTTCTCCTTGTTTTACAACCTATTTGTGGTGGTTATCATGAGATCTAATTAAACTCAAAAGATCCAGTGGGTCTGGTTTGCTCTCTCAGCTGCACATTGTGCCAATTGCAAGCCTAGCTGCATGCTATTCCTTCTTTGGTCTCTCTGGCTGCAGTCCCTCAGGTATCTGGATTTGTGCTTTTACTAGAACCCTGCAAATTTGCACATACCTGCATTAAACCCATGGACTATTTTTTTGCAGCTGCAGATCAGATGTGAATTCATATATTTATATCCATGGAGGGCTCCACAGATAAGAGCCCTACAAGTTTGTGGATGTCCACATTATCAGATGCAATGTGGATATCTGTGGACCATGTCTTGTGGTTATAGGTAGGATGTGGATTCAAATATTTGTATCTGCTGAGAGTTCTACAGTTAAGCAGAGTCCTAGAAATCTACAGATAGCCTCATTATATTCGCATCCATGCATATTATGTGTATATCCGCAGACCGTTTCTTGTAGATGCAGATTGGATATGGATTCACATACTTGTATAGGTGTGAGGCTGTAGCCTTCATCTTGCCTGGGTCTGGATTTCCTTAATTTTCCCACATTTATTCTTGTGCTGGGGCTACAGTATACCATGTATCAATTGTGCTTATGCAGTAGAGCCAATGTTTGGCACCTGTGGTTTTCTCTTTGGGAGTCTGTGACCACTGGTGAATAAAATGCCCAGACAGCCTTCTTATACCCAAAGAAGTGTTTAATCTTAATGGTAGAAATATGGCATCTTGTGATCAGTGTTCCCTCTAATTACTCATAGACTGTGTGCACAAACAATTTCTTTGTGTGCTCAAAAACATTTCTTTGTGAGCACCAGTATTAGCACTATTGATTTTTTTTTTTTTCCTTTGGTGTGCACAGGTTTCATGACCTGTGTGCATGCGCACAGTGTAGAGGAAACAGTGTTTGTGATGGTTTAACGCAGGGGGTCTCAACCTTTTGCAGGTTATGACATGCTTGGTGTTGTATCATGGCTCGACAGGATACACCAGCCCTCTCTCCTCCCCCAAGGCTGAATCCAGCCATCTACCCAGGTTTCTGTGACATGTTTACTTCTGTATGGCAACACAGTAATGTGTCCTGAGGTGGTTGAAAACTGCTGGTCTAACCTGAGATGCTGTAGTGTAGGGGTGGGCAGAGATTTTGGCCTGAGGACCACATCTGCTATATGGCAGGCCCACCATATTTGGCCAGGGTGCTACAACTGGGTCCATGTGGTGAGAGAGGGGCAGTGACTATGCTCCAGCCAAGGCGTCACCAGTGAGCCAAGGTGGTGGTGAAGTGGTGGGGTCAGGAGTGGAGAGCAGCTGCCATGCTCGTGCCAGGAGGGTGCCAGTAAGCTCACATGGTGGGAGAAGGATGGGATGGGGGGGGGGCAACAGTTGCAATGCTCTGACCAGGCCCAGCTGGAGCACCTGATAAAAGGCTTTACTGGTTGCTATACGATAGCCTAGATTCTCAGCCGTGTGTGTGTAAAACTTTCTGTGGAGGGAGTTCAGTTAGTGTGCCCAAATTTGGGTGTGTGGTGTTACAATCCTCTATGTCAGTTCACAGCAGCAGTCTCAGGGCCACAATGCTACATAAGCATGCAGGTTCGTGTCTGGGGACCTCCTGGAAGAAGTGAGTTGGAGTGGGTTAGAGGGAAGATGCTGCATGGGAGCACAGTTCTACCTAGCCTCCAAGTAGAACAAACAAACACACAAAAATGCTGAGTATAGCGGTGTGACTGAAAATAGTTGAAAACCATTGACATATATTAAATTTTGAAAGACATCTAACATCATGTTGGCTTCTGTGTTTGGAAAATAAAATGGACTGGTATTTGAAACACACATATTTAGTATTACATAAATGGTGGTCTGAAGAATTTACCACGGACTTATGAACCAAAGGCTGTTGAGAATTTATTTCAAAAGGTACATCCTGTATATAAAATACATGCAAGAACATAAGAGAAGCCACATTGGATCAGATCAGTGGTACATCTAGCCCTGTATTGTCTTCCAATAGCAGCCAAAGCCAGGTGCTTCAGAGGGAATTAATAGAACTGGTAATCATCAAGTAATCCACTCTGTTGGCCATTCCCAGACTCTTGCATCTGGCAACCAGCAGTCTCTGCTTGTCTTTGCTGATAGTTATTGATGGACCTCTTCTCTATTAAATTATGAAGTTTTTTAACCCTTTTATGTAGTTTTGGTCTTCACAACAGCCTCTGGCAGACAGTTCCACAGGTTGACTATGTGTTGTGTTAAACAATACTTTCTTTTGTTTGTTTTAAATCTGCTGCCTATTAACTTCATTAGGTGACCCTAGTTTTTGTGTTAGGGGCTGGGATAAATAACACTTCCTTTATTTACTTTCTCCATGCCAGTCGTGATTTTATAGATCTGTATCATGTCTCCCTTAAGTCATCTCTTTTCCAAGGAGAAAAGTCTGTCTTATTATTAATCTCTTTTCATATGGAAGCTTTCCATACCCTTAATTTTTGTTGCCCTTTTCTATACACTTTCAAATATAGTGTTGTCATGGGATGCACATCTGTGCATCCTGGGTTATGATCTTTATGATTTTTCTGTTCGCTTATGCCCTGTAATTGTATGTTTTTATGCCAGTTATGGCATACAAGATTTCTTCATGGATGATCGTAACCTATTCTACATGATTACTATGGTATCATGTTTCTTGCAGCCTCATGCATGTGTACAGAGGTGAGACATATTTTCCATGGTTTAGGGGGGTGGGAGACACAGACAACTCTCTTTCAGCAATGTGTATATGACCAAAGCTGTCAGCAGGCACGTACGTGGAGGAGGCAGCAAAGATATGCTAATTCAGGTGGCTCAGACCAGATGAACAGATCACCTCTGCCTGGAAGGGGAGGGGTGAGAAGGAACAGAAACAAGAAGATATGCTTGGAAGGATTTGGGGCTTTTTGCCTGGGAATCTCCATCTTGAAACAACTTCAGACATGATCTGGGCCTTGCCTGTTCTCAGGCAGAGACTGGCTGTACAAACATCTTGCAGCCAAACAACTGGAGCATAAACTTGGACTACGAGGTCAGTTTAGGTAGAAGTGTTAGGCTGGTATGTGTGTTTCATCATTTATTTCCTTGTGGTCACTCTTGGCTCATTTATACTGTGATTTGGCCTTGATTGACTGTGTTCTTATTTAGAATTATAGTCTGATCAATAACCTAGTAGTTGTTTTATCTAAAGCTCTGTGGCCTTTAGAGGGTGTGAATGAAGAGGGCTTGCCATGATCCATTTCTTGATTAAATGGGCGGACTGGAGTGTAAAATAATTGGGAATGGGTCCCAATCTCTGTAGCTAGTGGTTGCCACAGTGGTATCTGGGACCAGAGGTGCTTGTTTGGGGACTGTCACTGGAGTAGCCAGAGGACATACCTCCATTGCTTGGGACCAATTGCATGTGAGAGGCTAGAGCAGACTGACTCAGTGAGTGAGTGGTCACTTGGCAAGGGAGGAGAATTGGGGTTCAGGAGTGGGAATTGCTGGATCACAGTGGCACACTGGACTGGATCTGGGGAGCAGTCTTTCACAAATGTATTCTTTCTCTCCCCCCTCCCGCCTGAGATGAGGTGACCAGATCTGCATACAGCATTGAAGTGGTTGATTATCCTGATTAATAGAACAAACAAGGAGTCCTGTGCTACTTCAAAACTAATGTGTTGGTTTATTGTATGAGCTTTCATGGGAGAAAATCCCACTTTGTTAGAATCCTTCAAGATGGGGTAACTTACAGAATGGGAGGAAACAAAATGCAGGGAAGTGTGAGTCATGGGAACAGGTCACACTGTAACAGCAAATCAAAGCAGTTGTAAAGATTCAAATGCTAGGGAACAGCATACAGAGGAAGGTGAGGTCAAATCATCTTTTGTAACAAGAGACAAATCCAAAGTCTCTATTAAGCCCTGAAGCAATGCAATCAAATTTGCCAGTAAATTCAATATCAGCAGCTTCTCTTTGAAGCCTTGATCTGTCTGAGCACTGCAATTAGTAAATCAGTGGAGTGATCAGGAAGATTGAAATGGTAACCCACCGCTGGTTTTAGAATGTTGGGATTTTTCTGATGTCAGATTTGTGCCCATTTATTTGTTTGCACAGAGACTGTTGTGTTTGTCCAATATATAAGGCAGCGGCATCTCTTGCACATGATGGCATAAATCGAATTGGTGGGTGAGCAAGTGAATGAGCCTTTGGTGGAGTAGCTGTTTTTATTAGGTCCTGTAATAGTATCTTTTGCACAGATCTGTGGGCAAAGTTGGTGGTGTGGTTTGTTGCAGGGATGTGTGCCTGCTTTAATGTCTCTTGTTGGGTGTGTATTTGTTGGTAGCTATTTACTCAAGATTGGGGTGGCTGGCTGTAAGCAAGGAGAGGTCTATCTCCCAAGGCTTTGGCGAGTGAGGGATCGTCCTGGAGAATAGGCTGTAGATCACAGAGGATGTGCTGTGGAGGTCTGACTTGGGGGTTGTAGGTGATGACGAGTGGTGTTTTGTTGTTGGGCTTCTCCTGTAGTAGTTGACTCTGGGGTTCACGCCTAGCTCTGTCAGTCTGTTTCTTCACTTCCACTGGTGGGTACTGTAGTTTTAAGAATTCATGCAATAAATAAATGTCTTTACGTGCCACAGGACTCCTTGTTTGTTTCACTGAATTAGATTAATATGGCTGCCCCTTTGGAACCCAATTAACAAAGAGGCAATACTATGTTTTCTGTCTTTGGTTATCTGTACTAATGATTCTCAGCATTATGATAGCTTTTTTCTTTTGCACTGCCACTGCACAATGAGTGGATATTTTTAGAGGACTAGTTACAAAGACTCCAGGATTTTTTTCTTAAGTGCTAACAGCTAACCTAGACTCAAAGCCTATGTTCCTTCTAACCTGTGCCCGTGTGTGCGTGCACGCAGGTTGTGAAGCCTGCGCACACAACAAAATAAAGTGTGCACAAAAAAATTCAACAGTGCTAATATTTTAATGCTACTTTTAAAGAAGGCTATTTCAAGTAGCATGTTTCGAATAAGGTTTTTTAATTTATAAAATCATTTCCATCATCGTATCAAAATAAAATTGAGACATTATTTGCATCATACACACTTAGTTCATTGAACTCACAAGTTTGACCGCACTCACTGGAGTGTGCACAAATTTGGACACTGGTTCCAAAAATTTGCACAAAAGAAATTTTTTGTGCACACAGCCTATGACAAATTAGAGGGAACACTGCTCAAGGCCAGCCCTAGGGTGAAGTGGGGCCCACGGCTAAGTGGTCTGTTGTGGCCCTTGCTTCACCTCCCCATCCGGGGAGGAGGGGTGGGCTGGACTGGCTCAGAGGATGGCTCCAGTCTTTCATCCTGCCCTTGCCTTTTGCTTGCTGCCAAAGGTAGTGGGGGCATGGACCCTGTGCGGACTGGGACAGTTGCCCCGTTCCCTCCCTCCCAGGTGTGGCCTTGCCTAGACCCCATTCTTTTATCAGTATTGAATTTCATCTACCATTTTGTTGTCCTGTCACCCAGTTTTACGAGATTCCCTTGTAGTCCGCTTTGAACTTAACTATCTTGATGAGTTTTGTATTGTCTGCAAATTTTGCCACCACATTGTTCCCCCCCCCCCCCCCTTCCAGATTATTTGGGAATATGTGGAACTGTACTGGTTCTAGTACAGACTCCAGGGGGTACTACAATTTATTTCTCTCTGTTTTGAAAATAGACAATTTATTTCTACCATTTGTTTCACACCTTTTTAACTTCTTATGGATCCAAGAAAAGACTTTCCCTCTTATCCCATGTTTACTTACTTGGCTTAAGAGTCTTTGGGGAAGAACTTTGTCAAAGGCTTTCTGAAAATCTAAAAGTACTATAACCCCTGGATGACCCGCTAGTTCAGAGACTGCTACTAGGTTGGTGAGACACATTTCCTTTGCAAAACCTTTGACTCTTCCCCCAACAAATCTTGTTCCGTCTGTGTGTGAGAGAATTCTGTCCTTTACTATAGTTTCAACCAATTTACTGCTACTCAAGTTGGGCTTACCTGCCTGTAATTGCAGGGACTGCCTCTGAGCCTCTTTTAAAAATTGGCATCACCTTAGCTATCCTCCACTGATCTGGTACAGAATCTGATTTAAATGGTAGGTTGCATATCACAATTAGTGGTCCTGCAATTTCATATGAGAGTTCCTTCAAAACTCCTGGCTTTATACTGTCTGGTTCTGGTGACTTGTTACTGTTTAATTTATTGAGTTGCTCTCCTTCGAGGGCTGCTTACATCATTCAGTTACAGGTGTCTACGTGCCGCAGCACACAGTAGCTCGGAAAGTCTTCAGCATTAGCCTGTCAGGTCAGGGCACACAGCCAACGCCCCCTCCATGCTGCGACCGCGGCTATATGGGTGACTGTGACCCTGATCCTCCCAGCTTCTTTTTCCGCCATCAGCGTCGGTTTCAGATCAGCATAAACTTGCGAACTGGAAGTGCCTGTCTTCACGTGAAAGTCAAGATGCCTGGTTTCAAACCGTGCTTAGGGTGCTGCAAGGTTTTCCCAATGGATTACCCGCACAAGAAATGTTTTGCTCGCCTGGGCGAGTCCCACCTCGTGGCGAAGTGCCCCATTTGTCGGTCCTTCAAGCAGAGGACTCGGTTGGAAAGGGAGTGCTGCCTCCTCTTGATCTCAGGGAGTGGAGCCACCACCCCCGAAAATGGCCAAGCCATGAGCGCTCTGCCGGAACCCTGATTGGTCCGGGCTTAGGACCCCTGCCACCAATCATCGGTACCAGGCTCAAAATCTCAACCCGCAACGGTACCGCCCCAGCACTGTGCTCGTCGATCACTGCGTAGCCTCTCAGCTGCCCTGAGAAGGGTACTGGCACAGACAACCCTGACAGCCCACCCTGGGCACCCAAACCTGACCCCAGTACAGAAGATGAAGAAGAGGCCTAGAATGGCGCTGTCCTCATTGGCACAACAGGGTCCGGTACCGCCTCCCATGGTACTGACGTCCAGCCCAGTACTCAATCTGGTACCACCAACTGAGGAATCACTGCCAATACTGGTACCGACTTGCAGCTCTACACCATCTTCCAACCTCGTGCGAGCAACCAGCCCAACACTGGGCCCGAGCATGGCACCTCCCAGCCCTTCTCCGGTACCACAGTCCGGTACAGAGGGGCAAAAAACTTCTCTCCATCACTCCTCTGAAGAGCTCTTGGTACCGGGTTCCTGGATGTCAGGATGAGGGTCTCCTAGATTGTCCTCCGAGGACCGCTTCCTCCCTCCACAGGAGGAGCACCCCAGGAAAAGACTCCATAAGAGCTCCGTATCTCCGAGTTAGTCAGACAGACCATGGCTACAGGGAGAGATCTCTGCTCCCCCTGTGGCAATGCCTCTAACAAGGTCACCTCATGATGAGTGGACCCTCAACTGGCTGAACACAGCAGCCGATGATGCCTCCTCTCTTTACACCTGGTCACCACTGCCGGAGTCCTCAGATTTTTCCGACAATGAGCCTGACCCTGACTCTACACAACGTAGTAAATCATGGGCTTAATCCTCCTCTTCACCTGATGGGCGTCTAATTGACATGTCCGCTGACTGCAAGGGAGATCCCTGCATTGAGCAGGACCTCCTCTGCCATATGGCAGTGAACCTAAAATTGAAATTGGGAGTAATCCAGGAAGAGGACAACTCCCTCTTCAGTGCATGCCGTAAAGCCCCCCCAGCGAGGGAGGCAATTCCTTCGCATGCGGGAGTATACTGCATTGTCCAGGAACGTTGGCAAATGCCTTTCTTAATTCTGACAGGTCCAGAGCTGCGGATGAGAAATACTACGTCTCACCAGAGAGGTTTTCCTTCTTGTTGCATCACCCCTCCCCAGGATCCCTGGTGGTTGATGCAGTAAATCAAAGGGAGAGACAGGGTCAACCGAGTTCCACTCCCAAGAACAAAGAGGCGAAGAAGCTCTATCTACTGGGGAGGAAAGTTAACTCCTCCACTGCCCTCCAGCTCTGCATTTCCAACTATTCAGCCCTAATGATGTGCTGCATCTTCAGCCTATGGGAGGGCATGCGGAATTTCTGCACAGCCATCTCTGAGGAGCACCTGAGAGACTCTGAGGCAATGCTCAAGGAAGGAGAGAGAGCATCTAGAGATGCTCTAGTGGCAACCTGGGACACAGTGGACACGGCTGCCCGCACCATGGGGGACCTCCTCAGTAGTCATGCGCCGGTTGGCCTGGCTCCAAGGCTCCGGCCTATCCATGCAAATACAGCAAATTATTCAGGACCTCCCCTTCGAAGGCCCTGACCTCTTTGCCCCGTCCATAGACACGAAGCTCCACAGTATGAAGGACTTGAGGGCTACGCTTCGATCCCTGGGGATATACACTCCACAACCCATCAGGCGCTCAACAAGCCCGCACCAGCAGCTCCAACAGCAATTGTAGCAGCTAAAGCAGCAACTTCAACTGCAGAGCCAGTTCCCAAGATTTCTCCAGTTTCCCTATCACCATCTTGGGGATGTGGACAAGGACAACACCCGCTCAGGTAAAGGGGGGAAAGCTCAGTGCCTCACAGTCGGGAAGGCGTGGGTAGGCGCCTGACTGTTCATCTGGCAGCAAACAGTTTTTGATGGTCCCCTTGAGGGCAGTGCACCAGGTCCCCTGTTTTTCCCCCCACTGCCTCTGCCACTTTGCCCCCTGGTGGACCTGCGTGGGTTCCTGACATGGTGGGGCGAGGATACCGTATCCAGTTCTTCTCAATCTTTCAGGACAGAAAACCGCCCCCTCGTGTAACTTCAGAGAACCGGGAACTGTCAAACAGGCTCGAGCCTGAATGCCAAAAACTCCTCCCTCAGGGCCATAGAAAAGGTCCCCAAACGAGAGCAGGGCAAAGGGTTCTTCTCCCCTTACTTCTTGGTCCCCAAAGTCAACGGGGACCTATGGCCCATTCTAGACCTCAGAGCACTAAACAAATAAAGAGAATAAAATTCTGCATGGTTTCCCTGCCCCAGATTGTCCTCTCCCGGTCCCTAGGAAACTGGTTCGCAGCCCTTGACCTAAAGGACGCTTACCTTCACATAGCCATCCGACCCAACCACAGATGATTCCTCAGGTTTGTGGTGGTACAAAACCACTACCAATTCGCCACCCTCCGCTTCAGACTATCGCTAGCTCCCAGGGTGTTCACAAAATGCATGGCACTAGTTGCAGTGTTTCTACGCAGGAGGGGCACAAGAATCTACCGCTGCCTGGACGATTGGCTCATAGTGGGCAAGTCCAGTCGACAGGTGCAAAACCACATCAACCTGGTGGTGAAACTCTGCAAGTTCCTTGGCTTCCCATAAACACAAAGAAGTCCAAGCTCAGCCCCACTCCAGACATTGAATTCATCAGGGCATGATTAAATGCTCGACAGGGCATGGCGTCCTTGCCTCGTCAAGATTTCAGTCCATTTGAACCATCATTGCAGAACTGCAAGCACTAGGTGTAACCACAGCGTGCTGGTGCGTGCAGATTCTGGGACACGGTGGCGGCCACTTTGTTAATCTGAACAGCATGCCTGAGGATGAGACCTTTCCAGCTCTGGTTCGCCACGATGTTCCGGCCATGGCAAGACTGTCTGGACAAGGTACTCTCGCTTCCCCAGCAAGCCCTGGAGGGACTCCCACTTCACGATGGGGGGCATCCCGTTCAGGGAGCCTAAGCCCTTAGTTACGCTAATAACGGATGCTTCGGACTCCAGTTTGGGGCCCACCTGTCCAGGGGCCTCTCCATGCAGGGTGTTTGGACCCTGAGGACAAACTTCTTTGCATAAACGTGAAGGAGCTCTGGGCCATCAGATTGTCCTGCATGATCTTTCTCATCAAAATCTGCGACAGAATGGTCCAGGTCCTCACAGGCAATACAACGGCCGTGTTTTTACCAGCCGGCAAGGGAGGGTTTGCTCCTTGACTCTGTGCGAGGAAGCCTGCAAGCTTTGGCAACTAGTGATAGATCACTTTATGCTGATTGCCTCCCACGTCCCCGGGGTGGACAAAGACCTAGTGGACTCGCTCAGCAGAAAACCCCTAGTGAATCACGAGTGGTCCCTCCACCACAAGGTGTTCTCCCTACTGATAAACAGATGGGGAGCGCCCCCCCCCCCAGTGGACCTGTTTGCCATGGAACAAAACCACAAATGCCCTCAATTTTGTTCCCTCTGGGGCCAGGAGGAGGGTTCTCTCAGCGACGCCTTCCTCCTTAGTTGGTCGGGGGCCCTGATATACGCCTTCCTGCCATTTTCTCTGATCCACAGAGTGCTGTTGCAGGCTCTGACGGATGGAGCACGCATAATTCTGATAGCTCTAGACTGGCTCAGACAACACTGGTTCCCACTCCTGCAGGACATGTCCATAAGGACCCCGCTCTGCCTACCCCAGTGGGCGGATCTCCTAACACAGGACTTGGGGTGCCTCTGGCAGCCAAACCCAGGTCGCCTACATTTGACGGCCTGCATGATCTCTGGCTCGGCGAGCAAGAGAGGTGCTGCTCGGATAGGGTTAAAAAGGTCCTGGTTGGTAGCAGAAAACCCTCCACCAGGTCCACCTACATTGCAAAGTGGAAAAGCTTCTCCACTTGGTGTCGTTTCAAAGAAATAGACCCTATCTCCACACCAGTCCGTGCAACTCCAGACTATATCTTAGACCTCAGAGAAGAGGGCCTATCCCTGTCCTCACTGAGTCCATTTAGCGACAATTTCAGCCTTCCACCAAAGGGTTGATGGTGTTCCAGTCTTTTCCACACCCCATATCTCAGGTTCCTGAAGGGGGTGAAAAAGCTTTCTCCCCACTCTCGTAAGCCCACTCCCCCAGTGGGATCTGAACATCGTGCTACGGGCCTTGACAGAGCCGTCCTATGAACCCTTGGATTCAGCTACTCTGGTAGTGTTGTCCTGGAAGGTGGCTTTCCTGGTAGCAATCACCTCAGCCAGAAGGGTTTCGGAGTTGCGAGCCCTTTCTTCCAAGCGCCCATATATGACATTCTTTCCAGATAAGGTGGTCCTCTGCCACCATCCTTCCTGCCCATGCTGGCCACTCCCTTTCACATGAATCAAGAAATTTGCCTGCCGGTTTTCTATCTCGACCCCCAGGTTACAGAAAACCAGACACAGTGGCACACCTTGGATGTGAGGAGAGCGGTCCTAATTTATATTGAGCGCACACATTCTTTCCGCAGGATCTCCCAGCTGTTCATGGCGGTCGCTGAACAGATGAGAGGCTCCACAGTGTCCTCTCAGTGCATCTCCAAATGGATTGTAAACTGCATCAAAGAATGCTACGGAAGGTCAAATATACCTCTCCCAGGGACTGTGAGAGCCCACTCTACCAGAGCTCAGGCGTCTTCCACAGGCTTCCTCGCCAAAGTCCCGATCCAAGAGATCTGCAGGGCCGCTACGTGGTTGTTGATACATACCTTCACGAAGCACTACGCCATTGCCCAACAGGCTAAAGATGGTGCTGCTTTGGGCAGAGCTGTACTCAGTGTGGGTAGACTGTAACTCCTCCTATCATCCTCAGGTATGGCTAGCAGTCACCTGTAACTGAGTCATGTAAGCAGCACTCGAAGAACAGTCGGTTACTGACCAGTAACCGTCCTCCTTTGAGATGGGCTGCTCGCATACATTCAGGTCCTTCCCACTGTCCCCGCTAACAGAGTTGGCAAGGGTATATGGGATTGGGATGGTCCAGAGTCACAGTCGCCTATATGGCCGCGGTCATGGCGTGGAGGGGGCGTGGGCCGTGCACCCTGACCTGACAGGCTAATGCTGAAGACTTTCCGAGCTACCGGGCGCTGCGGCACGTAGACACCTGTAACTGAATGTATGTGAGAAGCCCATCTCGAAGAAGGACGGTTACTGGTGAGTAACCAACCGTACTCAAATGTCCTCTGACACCTCAGGCTGGGACAGTTCCTCAGATTAGTCACCCAGAAAGAAACAGCTCAGGTTTAGGAATCTCCCTCATGTATTGAGCCATGAAGACCAGTCCAAAGTGTTCATTTAGTTCCTCAAATATTTTGTTGTTTTTCCCTGGATGCTCTTTTAGCATCTCAATGTCCAGTGACCCCATTTGGTTGTTTAGTAGGCTTCCTACATCTGATATACTTAATTTGTTTGTTTTTATTTTTTTTTTTTACTATTACATGTTGTCTTTTGGCTAGCTATTCTTTAGATTATTTTTGTCCTTCCTAATTATATTTTTAGAGTTCAATTGCCAGAGTTTATGCTCCTTCTTGTTTTCCTCAATAGGATTTAACTTTCACTTTTTGCCTCTGTTTCTTTTACTTTGTTTAGCTACGGTGGCATACAGTATTTATGATTTGTTTGCTCCCTCTTATTTGGGGGTATACATTTAAATTGAGCTTCTATTATGGAGACTTGGAAAAGTTTCTGCAGGGGTTTCACTTCTGGCATTTTACCTTTTTAATTTCTGTGCATCTGACTCTCATTTTTATCTCATTCCCTTTTCTGTAATCAGATGGTACCGTGGTGGGCTGCTTTTGTGTCCATACATCTCTTCTGCCCCCAGGTTATGAAGTTTTATTGTGCTAACTATTGCCAAGTGGTTCAGCTATATTCACCTCTTGGACCAATTTCTGTGCTTCACTTATAATTAAACCAAGAATCGCCTCTTGTCTTGGGGATTCCAGGACAAACTGCTCTCAGAAACAGTCATTTAAGGTGTCAGGAAACTGTATCTCTGCATCTTATTCTCCCAAATACTCAATTGATATGGGGATTGTTGAAATCGCTCACTGTCGTTGAACTTCCTTTTGTAACCTCTCTAATTTCTCTGAGAATTTCAGTCACTAACACCATCAGGTGGTTGACAGTATATTCCTGCTGCTGTATAATAGTCAAGCATGGAGTTACTATCCATAGAGGTTCTGCAGCACAATTTGATTCACTTAAGATACTCACTTTGTTTGACCCTATGTTTTGTTTCGCATATTGCCACTCCCCCACCAATATGACTTATTCTTTCCAACGTACTTTGTACGCTTGTATTTTTGTGTCCCCTTGATTATCCTCAGTCCACCACATTTCTGACTATTCTTTGCATTAGCTCAGTATACTGTCTTAAGATGATGGACAGGAAGAAAAGTGGGTCGGGTAAGATAGAACTAACAAAACTTGTGACTGTTACTGTCCATAACACTTGGATTTTATTCTGTGTCCCACTCCCCCGTTAGTCTCTAAGTAAAAGATAATCTAGAAACAGACTCGTGCTTTGTGTTAACAATGTCTAGCACAAATGAGTTCTGATCTTTATTGGAGCCTGTAGGTGCTATTGAAAATAGATAATCCAGTAAAATGTTAATGGTATTGGGGGTTTCTACTAGTGTGGTGATGTGAACTCTTCTCATAAATTTATAGTCCTACCTCGTGTGGTTGCAGGAAAAAAGTTACCATATATACTTGCATATAAGCTGATCCCGCCCCCCTGGTTATGAGCCCCAAAACTGGAGAAAAAATGCATGACCTGCATAAGCTGAGGCCCCAGTGTGGCCTCAGGCCCCTAACTCCTCCAACCTTGCTGCCACTTTTCCTGGACTCCCAGGCCCCCTCCCAAACCCCTGCACACTGCTGCCGCTTCCCCGGGACTCTGACCCCCTCCCTACCCCCCCCCCCGATGCTGACTCCACTGGGCTGACCCGTCCACCCAGGGCTCCCTTACCTCGCCCCGGTGGCCTTGCCACGTGTTGGGGCTCCCTTCCTGAGCATGTTCAGAACTGGAGAGTTCAGAACTCCCAGCCCAGGCTTGGGATGCTCCCTGTTGTTTTGCTGGATTTCTTTTATTTCTGGCTTGTTCCAATTCCTGACCCGCGTATAAGCTGAGTGCTCTTTTCAGAGGGGGTTTTTTGGAAGAAAAATCTCAGTTTATATGCAAGCATATATGGTAATTCTGTCTTCCCACCCTTTTTCCATTCTGAAGTCACCTGACTAAGGCATGGTGGACGACATTCCATCAGTCATCCTCCCACCCACCCCAGCATTCTTGGTACTCTGTGGAACTCTGTGTGCTCTTTCCCAAGTGTCTGCAGAATGAAAGCAACCTGATTTGAGAAGCAATTCATTTGACTAAAGAGAGATCTCGACAGCTAGTGGAAGCTGACAAGACTGGTGTGGTTTTTTTTTTTTTTTTTTTTTTTGTTTTTTTTTTTATATTCAGCTGCAGCTTGGCAAATTTGCAAGTGGCTGCAGAACTACTGGGGGGTGTCTGCAGATCTAGGCCAGATGTGTACTAAAAAGTTTGCCGATTCAGCAATACTGGCAAATCCTTCCATTGTAAGAGTAGTTTATAGTTGCAAAAACCACTCCCTGCACTCCCCGGTATAGCTTATGTAAGTTTCCCTGAGCGAAATAATCTGTAATAACTAAGCAGTATGGTTGCAGCTGTGTGAGTTCCAGGATATTGGAGACAGATAAGGTGGGTGAGGTTCTTCTACTGGACCAACATACTTTGAGAAAGACCAGCTTCTGTACTCTTTGCTCTTTTTACACTCCCGAAAGGAGTTTTTGCTTTTATAAGAATATTGCCCAAAATGACACCCCAAGTAATATTACAATATTGACAAAAGTTTCTAAAGTATACCAGGCCTTAGAAAGTTGACCTTGTGTGGTTTCTCTGCTGTCACTTGCTGAGGAAAACTAGCTGCTTTTCAAGTGGCAAGTAGGCAAGTGGATTTCCAGGTCTTATTAATTTAATTCTTTTCTAATATTTTTTCCATGTGATTACATGCATCATATGTATCATTTTCTTCCTTCTAGATGACCATGGGAACAGCAATGGCAGTCATGTAAAAATCTTTTTACCGAAGAAGCTGCTTGAATGTCTACCAAAATGTTCAAGTTTACCAAAAGAGAGGCACCGTTGGAACACTAATGAGGTGACTAAAATTTATTTTTGTATGTGTTTTTGGGGAGGAAGTGTACTTTTCTTGGTGCTTACTGGTGTTTCCTTGTTTGAGAGAACTCAAGAAATTCAGGAGGTGAAATAATCAATATGGAAACACTTGACCTTTGTTACTTAATAGCACTAACTCACTTTCTGAGAAACGTGTGGTGTTATATGAGCTTTGAAGTCTGCGTGTTTCAGAAAGACAGAATGAGCGGACTGACTAATTTGGGAGTAGTCTGTTCTGTTGGTATATGTTGTGGTGTTTCTCAAAGGTATTGTTAAACTCTGTGTGTTGGATTTAAATATTTTTACTGTTGTCAGGACTTAATGAAGCTATGGCTTTGGTACTGTACTAAATAGTAGTTCAAAAAATGTGATGTTACTGTTAAAATGGATAATGATAGTCTTCTTAGCAGTAAAACAATACTTATTCCTCTTTGCAAAATATATTTCTATATGAGACTAGGCTAGCTTAGCAACTTCTAAGAAACCCTAAAGAAGAGAGCGTGTAACAGATTTAACTATTTCAGATCTGCTGTCCAGTTCTAAGAAACAAGCAGGAGGTGATTCTCTGGCTGTGCTAGTCTAACCTCCACTAATCATAACAAGATTTTTGTGGTTGTTTTCAAGACAAGAAAAGTACTCATTTAATTAAAGTTCATACGTTTAGGGGGTATAAATTGAAACTTAAAATACAATCTGTTTGTGTCTGCCAACCATTGCTGATTGAGGCTTTTAGGCAATAAGGGGGCAGGGGGGGTAGTTCAGTACAGTTTTAGATTTAGATCTGAACCAGACATTCAGATAATACCTACCGTATATACTTGGGTATAAGCTGATCCAGGCAGAAGCCGACCTCCCCAATTCTGAGCCCAAAAAGGGGCAAAAATGGGTGAACCATGGTCCCCTTTTGGCCTTGGTCCCTAACCCTCCCCACCCAGTGCTGCTGGCTTCCCCTGGAGTTCCCGATTAGCTTCCCTAACCCCCAGATCTCTGCTGCTGCTTTTCCCTTGCCCCCCCCCCCCCGCTCTGTTCTTTCCTCACTGGTGCCTTCCTGCTCTGCCCTTCTACTCCCTTTGGTTCCCTGCTGTTGCTCCCCTGTTCACCAACACCTTTTCCACCCCCTGACCTCTGCTGCTGCTGCTCTTCCCAGGCACCCCCCCAAATTCCCTGGCCCTGTTGCTGCTTACCCGGGCTCCCCAAAACCCCTGGGCCATCCTCTGCTTTCCCAGGACTTGCCTGGGCCCTCCATCGCTTTTCCCAGACTCCCTGACCCCCCTCCCCAATCCCCAGTCCCTGCTGCTGCTTCCCTGGCCTCCCTGAATCCTCCCCTCAATGTCCAGGCTGACCCCAAGGACCCCCTTATTTGGCCGCTCCAGACGCTGGGGTCCTTTCCTTACTTCAGCCCCAGCCCAGCCCGACTGCCCAAGATGGCTGTCTGGCAGTACTGGGGCTCCCGCCTGCCACAAGGTCAGGGAAACTGCTAGGCTGGGGCTCTCTACCATATTCTACTGTGTATAAGCCAAGTGCCTGATTTGAAGGCAATTTTCAGGCACAAAAATTTTGGCTTATATACGATTTATATACAGTATCCTATTTATGGGAAGTAATTTTTTTAAGAATAATAAACTGGAAAAAAATAGTAGAGACTATGTAATTTAAATGTGAGTCTATTATAACCTATCTATTCTATCACTGTAACTAGTTATTTGTAAGCTAATTCAAAAGGTTTTAATGAATAATGTACTATCAGGGTTTCATGGTAACAGGTGGCCAGTTGAGCACAAAATCAAGAATCTTATTTCATAGAGACAGGCCAGCAAAGCTGCAAATACATTCATCACTGTTGGTCTCAAATCTAATTTTGATCTTGCAAATTGTAATTTACAAAATGTTATAAGATCAGTTAGGCCAGCACTTTTATTTTTTTTATTTTCGTCAGAAATTTAAAAATTTCTAGAGCGTTGCTCAGTTTCATTCGTGCGTATGTCTTGTATCACTTGAATTGAGCTGGAACTTTGCAGTTACGTTTACAGTTAGATTTTTCTTTTTAAATTGACTTTCTTCTGTGATTGCCTTATTATTTGTAATAAGGCATGACCTAGAATAATCCTGTGGTTTTAAAGGATACTGGCTTGAGGCAAATATTTGACTAAAATTTTTTACATGGCAAGAACAATAGAGTGGTATTTTATTTTGAATGATCTTGTTGATTTCAGGGACTTCTCTGGATGACAGGGTCATTAAAATGTTTAAACTTTGGGTTTTTCTGCATCATGTCGTTAATACAAGAATATAATGAAAAGCTTCACATAATGCTGGCATTTGTGCATATAAGTAGTAAGCTTTAATTACAATGTCTCATGAAGATGGCTTCTATAGATTTCTGTGTGAATTTACACACTAGTCAGGTTTAAGGGGAAAAGGATTGAGTATGGAGTGAATTGGAAGATGAAAGGAATATGATTTGACTTTCTGGTGCACAGGAGGTGTAACAGGCTACAAGAAGAGACTGTGGTTTGAATGTGGGAGTAGTCGTCAATCACTCTTACGTTGTTAAACTCTTTAATAGTACTTGCCGTGGTATAATGGATACAAGTACATCTTAAAATTAATTTTATAGGCAAATAGTTTAGCTTTGTTTAGTATAATTATGTGAGCTTCTCAGCAAAACATTCTCAGGTGAATCGGTTCAGTTTACTCTTAAATATGGACCTTGACACTTTCTTCTGTGCCTTTACCTCTGAAAAGTTACTGCTGTGGGTCATCACAAGTGATGTAAGTATTGTATTCGGTGACAGAAAGGCCAAGGGACAAATTCTGCTTTTGGATTAAGGCTTATTGTTTCCATTAACTTTAAAATATAGCATACTGGTTGCAGTTTATCTGTGAATTTATTTAACGGGGAGACCTTTATGGGTGATCATAGTGGCCTGGTCTACATTATAGTGTGTACCAAGAGAAGAGAGTCTTCTGCCTAAATCAAGTTTAGCAGTGTTGAATTTTCTCCAAGAGATCAGTCATAAATATTTGTGTAGATTCACAAAATTACTTTTACTGTTTTCATATCATACGGATTTAATTTTTCATAGCATAGCAAAGTGAGAGTCACATCCCTTTCTCCATACTGTTCTTACTCTGAATTAAGGAAACTGGATCATTGGTCTAAATCGAGACAAAGTTATATTTCTTGTTTAGGATTAAACAATTCTGTCACCTTGTCTGGAGTCTGCCTCATTGCTTAAAATAGTTGTTGAGAGAATATTGTGAATTGACATACTTGATTCAACCAAAGGTTATTGTAGCCTATTTGAGATTATATTCTCATGACTCTGTGCCTATATATTTTGCACTCTTGCAGAACTACTTTTGTGGTCCTTAATTTAATTTAAAAAACCAAAACACTGCTTCTCATATGTTTAATGGGCAGTACATAGACAGGTTTTGAAAAAAGGGGGGGGTATTTTGTAGAAAAATGCAATAAGTTGTAAAAAGAAGTGGGATTTTTAAAAAAATGATTACAACTTTTTTACTGAGATTTGCTTTGATTATGCAAAAGTTTTTAGCAGAAATGTTTGGAAATATATTGGCTTATGAAAATGTCATCTATTTTTAAATCATTTTAGGGTGGTTTTTATATTTCATAATGAAGACAGTGTTCATTGTAAATTTTTAACTTTTTTGTCTTTAGAGAATGTAAGATCACCAGTTAAGCCAAGCGACTGAATTATGGCTTTACATATATGAAGTACTGTAATACTGTATATATGTTGCTGTGTGGGATGGTGAAAATGGGATTTCCTATGCATTCTCAGTTAAGCACAATCTAATATTTAGCAAATGACTATGTGAAAGTGGATTTGAATAGCAACATTTCTTACTCTTAGTGTTAGTGAAGCAGAAATTTTTTACTCTTGCTATAGAAAGAAGCAGCAGGTTCCCTTTAAAACTAACATTTTCTATAGACAAGCCTGTTCTGGAACAATAGTTGCATCACATTAAAATTGAAGCTCTTTTCTCATTATAAGATTGTTTTTTTTCAAACAGTATTCACAACTGCTCCCACCTCCCAAATCCCTCTTCCTGAAACTTTGCTCATTGCCATCTCTTGATAACGTTTTTTTGAGAAGTATACAAGGAAACAGAAGAAGAGGTTTAAAGTTATGATAGTCTTGAATTTTTACTCAAAGTTGTGTTTTGGAGCATTTGTATTTCTAAAATGGCTGGCATAGAAACTTCTACTTCCACATGAACAGCAATGCTCAGGAGATGCTCCTGGGACTATGGAGCAAAAGTATTCTTGGTGCTGGTTCTCATACTAACTCAGGAAATTTTCTGGACAGCTGTTGTGGTTACCACATTTGTCATCATTCTCTTTCCCCTTCCCCTCACAGGAGTGATGAGTCTGGACTTTGTTTCCAAAGGCTTAAGGCAGAAAGGAATGTTTTCTAGAAGAAATTTATCTTTACCCTTTTGTTAGCTGGGCAGGGTATCTAGGGATTCAGTATCACCCATGCCTGTGCAATATTAGTATGGCTGCCTAAAATGTCTAATAAAATACACCCAAAAGCAAAGATAGATAAGCAGTTTATAAAGTTGCACTTGCTATTTAATAGATACAGTTCTAAAAATATCCAAGTAGTTTATTTTGAAACTTGTATATATGTTTTGCAAAACTTAAGGGACATCTTAATGATGAGTGGATGGTGTAAATAGAGGTAGAAGTGAATGAAGAAGGATCATATGACAGTGGAGAATAAATTAGATCCCTTACCTGTTAGATTTCAGACATGGTTTTTGTAGGCTAAAGTATATTCTTGGATGTTGGCTTCTACTAAACCCAGTTTTTGCATCAGCTGTTTATGAATAATGTAAAAGGATTCCTTGTCTGTCTGAGAATTTTTCATAACTTTCCCAGCCCCTCATTTTAGTCTCAAGATCTCATAGCTCCAACTGAGAAACATTTACCATTTAATTTATCAGTTAGCCCAGTTGACACCATTTGAAAAATATATTTTTGGGTTTTTTGATAGATCGTTATAATACTTAACATCATTTCTGGGTTTTTATTTTTATGTGCATTTCACTTTTGGCTTAGTTAACTTCTGTATAAAGCTTGAATTTTAGTTACGTTTTGAGCTCTTGTGTATAGAAAGTGAGATTGAATTGTTGAACAGTAGTTAAAGCCAGATAATCTAGGAGATGATGATTTCAGTGTGTGCCAACTGGATTTTGGTGGTGTTCTGTTGTTTGAAAAGTATACAGGCGATAGCTGATTTGTTAAACAGCTTCTGTGGTTATATGAGTCGGACTCTCAGCAGTTCTTGAAAAACGATTGCCTGTTTAAATTGTGAGCTCTTTGGGAGTGGAGACCTTTGTTTTTTGTTTTTCTAACTTGAGGTTTCTGGTGTTCTTCCTGACCTTGAAAAAATAAAAGCACTTCTGACAACCTATACACCTTGTAGTCAGCTGCTCAAACCAAAATCCTGCAAAGGCTATTCCATTATTTTATTAGCCAGCTTTCAGCTGTTTATTTTTGTAGGCCTTACTGAATTTAGGGTCTTGTATTTTTGTAGTGCTTGGCTATATTAGTCAAAGCTCCTGTTGATACATGGTTTGCCAAGATATTTTAATTGTTTTCAAGCTCAGATTGTTTTTAATGTCAGTGGTCTAATAAACAAATACACACAGACCTGTTTTCATTGAACTTTAGCTATAACCACAATGCTACATAAAATTACTTTGAGTTAAATACTGGTCAAGATGGGTGGGAGGGACAAAATCTTTTTCCAGTGTAACTTAAAAAACTCTTAAATGGAATTTAATCAATTTGCTGAAAAAAATGACAAAACAAAAATACTCAGTGAAGTTTCTGCAAGAAATGAGGTATTTCTACCATCTTGGTATAACTCAAATATGCTTTTAACCCAGTTAATGAAAATCATGAAGTAACTCAGATTCTTCTTTGTTGTGTAGTTTGCGGAGATGGCAAGCTAGTGTAATAAAACCTTTCCATAGTTGTACAGCCCTCAGAACTTACAAGACTGGTGTATTTTGATTTCACAAACTCAATCAACTCTGTAATCCTGAGAAAAATGGGAGTATTTCTTTGACTAATTGCATACTGCCTGTGATAAAGGCATATAAAATGTATCTTGGGTGTTATGAAATGCCATTAAGCATAATTTACATTGTATTGTGTCTTGTCTTATGGTTTTTGAAGTTTTGGTTTATATTGCAAAGTATTCAAAACTCTGATTTTGTATTGAATGAGGTAATCTACTGAAGTCCAATATACCATCACAAGGAAGGAAGGGGCTTCTTAAATAGCAGTACCCAGGGGTGCTATGCCTTTTGGCATGTAGAGGAGTTCTCATCTCTTCTGGGCAGAGCTCATTAGGTTGACGGATGCTGATGTAACCTGCGGTTAATCACCGAAACTACACTCTTGAAGCTGTCGTCTTTGTTGAATGCAACATAGAGCGAGAGATTTACCTTTGTCAGGAGACCTCAAACCATAGATAGGGTGGTCGTGTGTTGAAGAAACAATGATATTTACAAATGCATTTACATATGTGCATCTTTGGTTAACTGATACCAAAGAGACTATGCCATAAACTCCTGAAGTTAGTTTTGTGACTGCCAAACCAATTTCACTTGTGGAAATACTTTAATTTTTTCCCATTTAAATAGATTCCCTTGATTTTCCTAACAAAATCTAGCAGTACTTCTCTTAGTCATCTTCTTTCTTCTTGCATGATGAAGCACCTCAGCCATGTCCAGTCTTTTTCATTCTAGTGTTCAGGTGCTTCATGAATTAAAAGCAATTCTGAAGAATAACACTGAAAGCTTCTTGCTGTTGAGGTATGTGTTGACTGTCTAATCAGGGTATACTAGGCAAAATAATTTTCAGCATCATGTCAGTTGTGATTTGTAGCTGACATGATGCTGAACACAGTTTTTCCTGATCTGTGCTAACTGATGACTATTACCCAACTTTGTGTCAGGTAATGTTAGTCTTCACAGTTATTTCAAATATGTTAATTTTCTATTGAAAGACGAAACTGAAAATAGGATCACAGTGTGCTTGGTAACTGAGAGAAAGACAAGAAATGGGACTACTATTTCAATAAATCTATGATAGAAAAAGAGAGATTCAGACAATAATTTTAGCATAGATTATCCCAAAAAGCATTGGAATCTTAACTACCGTTGTGTTAAGTAAACTATACAGGATTTTATTGTCCTGCAGGAATTGACATAACTTGAAATTTATGACACTAAAAACATTTGCTGACTTATTCTTTGGGAGTGGCAGGGAGAATGAGGATGGGAACAAAAATCCCCCCCCCCCCACTGGCTGCATTCTTTTGAAGATTCATATCCTTTTTTTAAAAGCAACATGTCCTAGCAAAAGTAACAAGTGGTATGAAAGACTGTCAACAGCCTCCCTCTATTTGGATGCTCAGCTTTGGCACATCCTAGCACTTTCTGTGCCTATCAGTCTTGTCCCAGGCCTGAGCAAGCCCAAGGCAGAGCATTGCATGACACGACTACAAGATCTTGTATAAGTCCCAAGGGGTCTCTGCAAATCCAACCTCTTCTTCTGGTGAATTTGGGTTGCTGTCAGAATTGTAACAAAGGAGTATTAGCCCAACCTGTGGCTTTAGTGAGCACCAAGTGCTTCTCCGTGCTCTCTAATTTACACTGAGGAGAGGGACCAACTGCTGGAGTTGCGGCTAGAGTTGAGCAAAATTTTGAATTTTTGTCCCACAGAAAATACTGATGATTCAGTTAGGGATGTAAAATACTTAATAGTTTACCATTAAGTATTAGTCTTACATTTAGACTAATGCTTGTTGATTAACTGGCAGGTAAGGGGATAACTGGCAGCGTGGGTTCCCCATCTCCATGATGATTGCATCAGGCACAGTAGAGCTCATGAAGGCTAAGACCATGGCACTGTGGAGTACCCCACTGCAGAACCCCAGATGCTATGGGCTTGAAAAGAGGGTTTACTGTGGAGCTGGGCTGAAAGTGCTACTTGGGATAGGGGCTGTGATGGGGGGGGACACAGAATTATATTGGCTAACTTTAATAAACCGTTTTGTTTTGTAACCAATATTTGCATCCCTAATTTCAGTTTCTGTTTTCATGCCATGTTGAGATGAAAGTTATAATTGCAACAAATTTCTATTTTGGAAATCTCAATATTTTATTTTGACGTTTTGGTTGAAATGATGCGTTATTATCATTGCTGAAATTAAAGTAGTGGTATAGTGAATTGAAATGCTTCATTTTGTATTAGTTCAGAATTAAAATGCGTTTTCCAATTATTGTGCACTGTGTTTTGGGAGCCTGATAATTCTGCTCTATCTTATGAACTAGGTCCCTTAGGTGGATTACATCTCATCAGTGTTTCTTCTAAACTGCGCGGCAGTGTGGACGCACAGCCCCCATTGCTCCCCCACAGAGGAAACAGTGCCATCAGCCATGGCCCTTATCTGGCCGGAAGAGACAGTCTTCTGGCCAGCAGAAAGTTTCCCTGGGCTGGGAGCTTTTAAAACTCCTGCCCAGAGCGTGCTCAGAGCCTTTGAGCATGCTAAGTCGGAGCATGCTGGGGGTGGGGGGGAAAGGAGGAGTCCGTGGCCTGACAGCACTGCTCTGGCGGCCAGGTAAGGGGGCCTTGTGAGGCAAATGGGGGGACAGGGGCAGCCGGCAGGGAAAGGGTGTGGGGGGATTGGTGTAAAGACAGCATCAGGCTGGCTGAGGGGATGATTGGAAGGAAGGAATTGGGCCAGCTGGTGGGGAGGAAATGGAGGAAGAGGTGGGCCTAGGTTCCCAAATTCCTGTGCAGCAAGCACCATAAATTGCTCAGCTTGCATCAGCGGCTTAGAGGGAACATTGTATCTCTTGTGTTGTAGTCATAGTCAGATGACTCCTGTGATGCACTATGCAGAGTTGGGTCAGAGGGGAATTCACATGGCATTGTGGGAGATACTCTCTGGACTAGCTCCACTGAGATTAGAGCCCAGCAAATCTGTAGGTATCCAGAAACCACTTTTTGCAGGGAAAAACAAAGCCTGTGGATTAAAATTACAAAACAGTAGAGTCCTGCAAATCTGTAGATACCAATGTTTTGTTTGCAGATATGATGTGGATATCTGCAAACCATTTCTTGTGGATGCAGATCCACATATTTTGTATCCACGTGAGGATATACCCAGAGAGCAGGGGCTTAGGGTACAACTCATAAGGCAGTAGGCTAATACAAAAATTTTTAATTTGTTTATTGAACTGATTAAAAACAATATGTTTTAGGTCAGTTCAACAAAACAAAATGTTCCAATTCAAGTTGAACCAAACCAAAGCTACATAATTTCATTTTGATTTTTCTACAGATGAATGTTGAAACTTTTGAGACCCTGAATTTTCTATTTGGGGGGAAAAAAGTCTGATGGAAAATTCCTCAGCTGCTCTAGTTGCAGTTGTATGAAATGCGGACAAACCTATTGCACTACTTGCCCGTGCTGTAATCTCAGCCTTCTAAGGTGCCTGTGCAATGTCAGCCACATAATTGCTTCTAAGTCCAGCTGTGCCTTGTCCCTCTCCCCAGTGATTGTAAATGCCATAACTTATCCCTACCTAACATATATCAACCAATTATTTACATACAGAATATGAAAGTGTTGATAATGACATCCAGTCAAATATCCCAAAGGGAAAAGAATTAGGGAGGGAAAAAGGAATTAAGTAGCAGTGGAATACTGTTCCTTTATAGGCAAGGCACTTTGTGTGATAGCCAATCTCAGTGCTTGAGAGAGGTTATGGGAGTGAATTCATGTCCATCTCCCCCAGCAAAGGAGGGGGTCGCCATTAGCCATTGGCTGCCATAACTTTCCAGGTGTATGACTGACTTCTGGTACCACCTCACAATATGGGCTGAGTATGAATAGCTAACTTTGTTATGATATATATGTATTCTGGTACCTCCCCTTTAACAAGTCAGAACAGAAAAAAGCAGTATGCTGCTACACTTCAATATCAAAGCAACCCTGCAGGCATCTTTACCTAATAATATAAGAGCCATAGTCCTAAAATAAACTGTCCATTTACAAGAGAATCGCACTAAACACTACTAAAGTAAATCTCAAAAAAAATCTCCACTAAATCATGCATGCATGCTAGATTACTGAAGTAAGAAAAAAATAAGCATTTCTCACCCATTCCCCCAAGGTTTTCCCCTGTGGGGTGAGTTTCAACAAGGAAGTCTTTAAATGGAACTATTTTCTAGCTCAGTGTTTCTCGAAGACTGGTCCATGGACTGGCATCAGTCTCTGAGGTCTCCCTGGCACATAGAGGGAGCCAGTTCATAGCATCAAAAAAGTAGAGAAACATTGATCTAGGGTATTAACTTAATTACAGTCCCAGTGTTTTTATTGTTTTGTTTTTGGATGACAAACTGAAGATGCTTGTAAAGATAACTCTAGTTAGCATTTTATTGTTTTTCAAGGCAAACTGGTTTGCAAGAATCTAATTTTGAATGTCATTTTTTCCCCCCATAGTTAGCCCACCCCCACCACCCAGTAGATAGTTGTCTGATCTTTCTTTCATAGACTTTGGAGCCAGAAGGTGCCATCAGGATCATCTAATTTGACTTCCTGCACATCGCAGGCCAGAGAACCTGACTCACTTTCTTCTATAATAGACCCATAACCTTTGGCTGGGTTACTTAAGTCCTCAAATCATGATTTAAAAACTTCAGGTTACAGAGAATCCATTATTTACATGAATTTAATTCTGCAGATAACCCCTGTTGTAGAGGAAGGCAAAAAACCCTACAGAGTCTCTTATTGGTCTGATGCAAGGGAAGATCCAACAGCCAGACTCCTAGGAAAGAATTATTTGAAGTAACTCAAAGACCTCCCCACCTATTGTTCCACCTCTGGCCATTGAGATGTTTGCTTCTAGTGACCCCAGGTCAGTTTACATACCAATCTAGGCACTTTCATCAGACCATTCCCGCCATAAAATTGTCAAGTCTAGTCTTGAAACCTTGAAGCCAGTTGGATTTTTTGCACCCCATTGCTTCCTGGTATTTATTTCACTGGTGAAAGAGCAGTGATTTCACTTCTCAGCCTTCTTTTACACTGAAGGAGCCAGGCACTTTGAGTCTAGTGAATTTACAGATTCATTAAAAATCTTTGCTAATGGGCTTGCAATTTCATATGCTAGTTCCTTTAGTATTCTTGGATGGAGATTATCTGGGCACCCCACTTTAGTTTCTTTAAGCAGTTCAAGTTTGGCTTCAACCTTGGATGTGGTAATTTCTACCTCCATGTCCTCATTCCTATTAGCTACCATACCATGATCTCCAACCTCATTATTGTCTACTTAAAAATGGAGGCAAAGTATTTGTTTAGCTATTTGGCCATGCCTAGATTATCCTTATCCTCAGCCCAATCTTCAGTGCCCAGTGATCCTGTTTCTTCTTTGTTTTCTTCCTATTTCAATGGCTATAGAACCTTTTACTATTGGTTTTAATTCCTTTTGTATGGTCCAGCTCTACTTGGCTTTTGGCCTTTCTCACTTTATCTCTACATGTGCTGACCTCTAAGAGGTAGACTCCCTTCCTTTTCCATTTTCTACTTCTTGTAGGCTTTCTCGTTTCTCTTAGTCACCTGTCTGAGATGCTTGCTCATCGAGCTAAGTCTTTGACTCTTGCCTATGGATTTTTTTCCCCTTCCTTGGGATGCAGCTTTCAGATAGCTCCTGCAGCTTTGACTTGAAGTAATTCTGAGCCTCTTCCACCTTTAGATCTAAGAGTTCTTCAGTCCAATTCACCTCCCCAGCTGATTATCTTTTTTGAAAAAATTAGGTCTCTGATTTCAAAAGAGTTTAGTCACAGATTTGTTTTTGTTTATCTTTCCATTTCGTTTGAACTGAATTAGCTTGTGGTCACTCAAACCCAAGGTTGTCCCTTACAACCAGTTCTTCAATGAAGTCCTTGCTAGTCACCAAATCTAAGACAGCATCCCCTCTTGTTGATTCAGTAACTATTTAGTGAAGGAATCTGTCAGCTGTCGCATCCAAGAAAATTGTGGCCTTATTACTACTAGCACATGGTCCCCAGTCTATATTTAGAAAATTAAAGTTTCCCATAACCACACAGTTACCAGTAGTATTTACTTCATTAAGAGCCTTAGAGGGTTGTGTCTATGTTCAAATTGGATCCCAATGATTTGTTGCACATCACAAGCACTATCCCTCAAACTGTAGTAGTTTCCCACAGTGTGATTTTTTTTTTTACACAGACTCTTATTTATTCCATCACTTCCAATTTCTTTACTATCTTTATTTACATTCATAAATAGTGCTAATCTACCACCTTTGAATTGATTTCTATCTTCCCATCTCAAGCATTAGCACTCTTACAGGGAGGTTATCTGGCTATGTGGGCTCTCTCCTGTGACCCTGCACTATCAACAGTCCTATCTTTGAGATGCCGCGAACTTTCAGAGAAAAATTAAATCCATTGGTGGCCTTCCAGAAAATACCATCTTAGTCACAGTGGACATAGAAGCTCTGTACAGCAATATCCCACATAAAGAAGGATTAAAAGCCATTAGGAGAACTATTCCAGATGATGTCATGACATCACCTCATGATTGAACTGTTGTGACTTGCTGGGTGTTTCCCCCAATTCCCAACTCTCCACTGCCTATATCACCACGTATCAGACTGGTGTTTACACTGTCCTCCTTAATGTCCATTCTTCTGTTTGGTCCTTTCTTCATTTTCTTCCCTCTCTCTGCTACAACACCCACCTGGGGAAGTGGAGAGACAAGTTCACAGAGTCAGATGGATACTTAGGAATCATTTACTATGGGAAAAGCCCAAGAAATAAACAGAACACCACTGGTTATCACCTGCAGCTCCCAAGTCAAACTTCTGCAGCACATCATCAAGGATCTACAGCCTGTTCTACAAGACGGTCCCTTACTCTCACAGGCCATGGGAGTCAGACCCCTCCTTGCTTACAGACAGCCCCCACCCCAACTTTAAGCCAGTACTCACTGGCAACTACAGACCTAACAAACATTAAAGCAGGCACATATCCCTGCAACAGATCCTGTTGCCATCTTTTTCCACATATCTGCACAAAAGACATGAGTATAAGACGTAATCAAGCCAGCTGCTCCATCAAGGGCTCATTCATTCACATTCTCATCCACCAATGTGATTTATGCCATCATGTGCCAGAAATGCACCTTATACATTGGACAAACAGGACAGTCTCTGCGCAAAAGAATAAATGGACACAGATCTGACACCAGAAATAGCGTCAGAAAACCAATAGGGGATCACTTCAGTCTTCCTGATTGCTCCATTGATGATCTGTGCTTAGACACATAGGTAGCAAATCAAAGCTTCAAAGAGAAACTGCAGAATTGGGATTTTATGCAGATTCGACACTGTCAATTTAGTGTTAAACAGGGACTATGGTTTCTTTTCTTATATCAATAGGTAATTTTGTTTTCCTCTCACCTCCCTCTAATATGCTGCTGTTCTCCACTGTTTGAATCTGAAAAACTGCATTGATTTGCTGTAATACTTTGACCTGATTCTATGACTTAAACTTCCTTGCATTTATTTTCCTCGCAGTCATCTGTAGTTCTCGGTGACTCCTGGTGTGTTTTTACTGCACAGTTGTGGATGTTTTTGGAGAACTATCCACAATAACTCTAAGATCTCTTTCTTGAATACTAACAGTTTACTTATATCCCATCATCTTATATATGTAGTAGGGCTTATGTTTTCCAGTGTGCCTTCCTATGCATTTATCAACATTGGATTTCAACTATCATTTTGTTGTCCAGTCACCCACTTTTGTGAGATTCTTTTGTTACTCTTTGCAGTTCGTGTTGGACTTAATTATCTTGAGTTTTGTGTTGTCTTCAGGTTTTGCTGCCAAACTATTTTGCCTCTTTTTACAGATATTTTGTGAATATGTTGAACTGTACTGGTCTCAGTACAGACTCTGGAGGACTCCATGATTTACTTCTCCCCATTCTGAAAACAGGCCATTTTTCTTACCCTTTTGTTTCCTATCTTTTAACCAGTTATTGATTCAAGAGAGGACTTTACTTCTTATCCAGTGTCTGCTTACTTTGTTTAAGAGCCTTTGCTGAGTGACCTCATCAGAGTTTCTGAAAATCAAATTGTGCTGTATCCCTTGGATTATACTTGTCCACATGCTTGCTGTCTCTTTCAGAGAATACTAGTCATTTGGTGAGGCATGATTTTCCTTTACAAAACCAACATTGGCTTTTCCCCACAACAAGTCATGTTTCTTCTGTGTGTCATTAATTCTGTTCTTTTCTATAGGTCAGCCAGTTTGCCTGGTACTGAAGTTAGGCTTACTGGCCAGTAATTGCAGGGATTACCTCTGGAGCCTTCTTTAAAAAAAAATTGGTGTCGCATTAACTATCTTCCAGTGATCTGGTACAGAATCTGATATAAATGATAGGTTGAAGATCACAGTTGGTAGTCCTGCAATTTCGTATGAGAGTTCCTTCAAAACTCCTGGCTTTATACTGTCCAGTCCTGCTGACTTCCTAGTGTTAATCGATTTTGTTCCAAAATTTCCTCCAACGACACCTCAGTTTGGACAGATCCGCAGATTTGTCACATAAAAAGAATTTGCTCTCACTTAAGAATTTTCTCACATACTGAGTCACAAAAAAGGGTAAAGAATTCCTTTAGGCCACATCTATGCTGATGGCAGCAAAATTGCTGTTTTTGAGATTTTCCCAGTGTTTTTCTAGATTGTCTTAACGATCAGTTAAGAGATGCTAAGTGAATCCAGAAATCAACATAGTAATATCATGCCCTCAAATGGCATAGCACTGAAGGGGAATTAAGGATTTGACAGGAGTTATGCAAGCTACTCTTTTTGCAGCTTACATAATTCATTGACTGCCACTGAATTTTCTCAGCAGTGTAGACTAAGCCTTAGTTTTGCTGCAATAGTCTTTTTTCTTCCTTGTGTGCTTGTTTTGCTGTCTCAATCACCCAGTTACCCACTTGTTAAGTAGGCTTCCTGCTTCTGATGTACTTAAATTTTTTACTGTTACTTTTCGAGTTTTGGGTTAGCTGTTTTTGTTGTTTGGTGTCTTTTTTTTTTGACCTTTTTAATTGTATTTTTATATTTCACTTCTCTGAATTTATGCCCCATTCTCTTTTCCTTACTGGGATTTACCGTATATACTCATGCAGAAGCCAGCCCTTGGTTATACAACCCAAAACTAGGAAAAATGCATGACCCATGTATAACCCCCCCCCCCCCCGTCCCAAATCACCATCTGTAAACACCTGTGCCACTGACCTCCGCCACATCCTGGCCCTCTCCCTAACTGCCACACCCTGTCACTGACTTCTCGCAAATCCCCAGGCTCCTCCCTGCTTTTCCTCCAACATGACGTTTTGCTCTAGCGTCTCTGGGCCACTCCTGCTTCCCCCCACTGTGCTGCTCTGCTCCAGCATCTCGGGGCCCCTCCTACCTCCCCTCACTATGCTGTTCTGCTCCAGTGTCTCTGGGCCACTTCTACCTCCCCCCACCGTGCCACTCTGCTCCGGAGTCCCCGGGACCATCCTAAACCCCCCCCCCCCCCACAATGCCGCTCTGTTCCAGCATGCCTGGGCCCCTCCTAATGCACCACCTAACATGTCAACAGCTTTCCCAGGGTCCCTGGGCCCCTCTCTACCCCCCCACGCCCCCCCCGATGCTGGCTTCCCCAGGCCAACCTTCTCCACCCAGGGCCCCCTTACCTGGCCGCTACGGAGGCCGTGCCGCATGCTAGGATTCCCGTCCTGAGCATGCTCAGGATGGAGATTTCTGAATCCCAGTTACTGTGTATAATCAGAGTGGCTTTTTCAAATGGAATTTCAAGGCACAAAATATTCGGCTTACACACGAGTATATATGGTAACTTGCTTTTTTTTTTCTTTTTTTTTTTTTAAAGCTTGACTTGAATCCAGCTATCATTGATAAGAGACGGCCAACATTTGTATCTGTGAACTCTTTCATAAACTTCTATGAGGTTGGAACAAAACTTCCTGTAGTTATTGGAATTTCTTGAATAGCATCTTCCCTGAAATTCAGCAGAAGGGAAATAGGGTAGCAGAACACTTAAAATCTGAAAATTATACCAAGTGAAAGTTTATTTCCATTTATAATTGTGCGTGAGTTGCCAGTCGTGAATGAATTATGTGTTTCTTCTAGATATTCTTCTTCTGAGTGTCTTTCTGAACAACCTAAGCGATGACTTTGTGGTGTATCTCACTACTTCTGAACATTGAAAATTAGTCTTTGTGGAATACTCTGTGAATATAGTGAAACTTCACAAAAGATCAGTCTTGTCAGACAATTTCCAAATTCACCACACCATCTGAAAAAAATCCCAAGGTGTGTGTAAAGCACAGTTCTGTTCCACCTTCGTTAGAGTAAATCCTGTGAAGGAACTGACAAAAGTTGGTTACATGCAGGAGGGTGTATTGAAATTCTTCCATGCTGTTTAACTATGTCATACAAAATTTGCCTTGAATGGCTCTGCTGTACATTTGTCAGTCAGGTTGACATAATTAGGAACTATTTGAGCATGCACACTGATTGCAAACAATTGAAAGATTGTCATTCTTTGTTATTTTGAAACAAGTAAAAGCATTAACTGATTTTATGATGTACTCTTTGAAGTAAGGATTTTATAGGAAAAACAAGTTTGGCTATTTCTTACCTTCCATTTTGTTAACATATGCCCCTCATGATAATTGCATATGGAAATGTCTTTGAAAACAGAGTTGTTAGTTATATGCAGCTAAGATATTGGAAATCATATGAGCAAATTGAACATTATTTAGAATGACTAAGTATGATAGATGAAACTATCTTGTTTTAGATACTGCAATCTCCCCAGTTCTTGAGCAAGGCAATTTTAATGAATAAAATTACCTTTTGTGCATTTTTCACTGTAATTAAAAGAAAAATTGCTCCCTTTTGCATGTTAGGTACAGAATTTACAAGCAGTAGTAGTTTATGACTGTGTTGTTTTTTAGTTTGGAACAATAAAGATGACCATACTGAGGCTGAATGTTCTGCCAGTTTAAAACTGCAAAACCAAACATAAATTAGTCAGCTTCCACTTTCTAGAAGCAGCATCTCTAAAGATGAATAACATGCTGACACAGTAGCCAGTACTGCAATTTCACTTCAAAGGAAAAGCAAAGCAAATGAACCACTGGAGCTTACCCAGAAATCAGCTATATTGGGTTTTTTCAGATGGGATAAGATAAAATTCTACAACTGAAGAACCCCCCCTAATACAGGGGAAAAAATATTTTTTTCATTGATATAGCCAGTTAACAGGCTTATGAGTAGTGTGGGAGCAAGAGACCTCTGAAGTGTGTGTTTTGTTTTTTCCAACTAGTAGTTTGGTAAATACTTAGGAGTCTAATAGTCCTCAAAAGTTTTCTCCTACTGGGAGAAATGGAAAAGGTCAGGTTTAGGAATTCCAACGGTTGCTCTCAAAAGAGAGAGGTTACAAAAAATTCACTAGTATCTGAAATAGGAAATTCTGTTTGTATATAACCCACAGGGTAAAAAATTGAAGTGTAGACAATACATTAGTAATATTCCACTTCCTAAACTGGTTGACATTGCCAGTTTTAGTCACAAAATGAGAATAATTTTCATGTACTTTGCTTCCATGACAGCAGTCTAAGGCAATAGTTCTCAACTTTCTTTGGTCTCAACACACTTGGCAACCTGTCGCAACTCTACAGGACACACCGGCCCAACCCCTGAAGCTGAATCCAGCCATTGTCCTGTCTCACCATGATACACTTAACACTGCGTGGAGACACAGTAATGTGTCCCAACACAGTTAAAGGATACATCGTTAACTCTCCTTTCTTTGAAGAAGACCTTGCTTCAGGCAGTAAAATGAAAACCACCTTAAGCTTTCTCTAGGAATGGATCTGCTAATTTGTAATTTTAGAGGGAGAATGCCTTGTGTCTATAGTAAATGACATCTAAAAGTATACTGAAAAAATACATTTCAAGTTACCAAAACTTGTATTCTAGAATCCTGTGACAGAATCTCTTCCCAAAAGTCTCATTCAGTCTTTGAGAATAGCTATCAAGTGTACGTGTGTATATATACATTCATTTAGGTGCCTCTTTTTTCAAAGTCTGAATCTACCCCTTAATAAGGGGTTAAGGTAAGGGGGAATGCACCGGAGCACCATTCCAGGGCCCACAATTTTTAGGGGCCAGTGTTCTGGTGCCCCTAAAAATAAAATAATGGGGTGGAACACAGCCTTGTAGCCTTCTGGTGCATTCCCCCCCTTACTACCCCTGCGCAGACATGTGATTTTTTTCCCCCTCCCCCCTTGCTCCACTCCCAGTCAGTCTGGCTGCCCCCCACCCGCGCGCCATTCACTCTCTACCCACTGCTGCTGCTCTTGGCTGTGCTGCTGCTTGCCCTGCCACTCAGGGAGTCTGAGAAGCTGAAGGGGAAGCACAAGGCCAGTGCCAGCGGGAGGTGGTGGATGTGGTGAGCTGGAGACCAGGAGGTGGGAATGGAGGGGTCCGGAGCAGTGTGAGTTGCTGGAGCAAGGGGTCAGGATGGGGGCTGGGGAGGGATGGGAGGCTGGGAAGGGGTGGAGGGGAGCATGAGGACGGGCTGGTGGAGGCTGGGTAATGGTGGAGAGGACTATGAAGGACTGGGTGGGGGGCTGGGGAGGGATGGAGGAGTTTGGAGTGGAAGAGTTGGAAGCTGAAGGGGGTGGAGTGAGTGAATGGGGACAAGGGGGATGGGAGGGTGTGGAAGGGGCTGAGGATTTAAAGGGGGGTTGACGTGGGGGAATGGGGGCAAGAGGGCTGCAGGGGGTGTGTCAGAGATACTCCACAGAGCAATGTTGAATTGTATACTCCAGCCTGCCCTGGCAGCTCTGAGTCGATGCAAAGCAACTTAAAAGCGAAAATGTGTGCAGCCTGCTGAGTGGAGCTCAGAAAAAGAGGTTTCAGGAAGGACAAAGCTCTGTGTAGCACCTGGGGATCAGGAATAAGCGAGGCATCTGGGGGCTACTTGCACACAAACTCAACAGCCTCAGCATGTAACCATGTTCCTCTCACCCTGTTTTAGAAAGATCGCTTTCCATTTACATCAACCATGCCTACCTGGCATATATGTTGCTGATAACATACTAGCATCCAACCCATTCCACAGACAGCTCCTACAGTTAATTTCGCTGCTTTTCTCTTGTTAGCTGAGATGTATCAGACAGGCCTCACCCTCTAGGAAACTTGTTCTGTGGCTAATCTGGGATGATTCTAGTTTGTTCAGTGATGCAACATCTGCTCTAGTCAGTGCTCTTAAAAGAGGAAAGGGGGTGCAGTGTGGTTTGCTCTCTCAACTGATTCTCCTACAGAAGGAGGTACTTGCCAGACAGCAGAGAGTTTGTGGTGTGTCTAGTTCTGTGGAAGCAGCAGAGCAGTCTTCATAGTGCCTAAGAACATTGTTCAGGCTCGGTAGGTGAAGAGAAGGAAGTTTATTACAAAGCTTCTGTTGTAAGAGACACCAACATGAAATGATTCTTCTACAAAAGCTCAGGTGCTGAATAAATTTGTTAGTCGTTAAAAGTGCTACCAGGCCCTTTGTTTCTTTTTCTGCTAAAAAATGTCAATCTCATCTTTCACAGGCATCCTAAATATGAAAATGTTCAGTGATGTGAACACTCATTTAGAGGGACTAAAATAGCAAAATTCAATTTTCAGGGTGTGATGTTTTGGTTTTGCAATAGAAACTGATAGACTATTTTCTCTGCTGGGAAATGTCACCTAGGTGGACATTTCAGTTTCCTAGATTAGTTTTGTTTTTGTTCCAGAGGGGTATCCATGTTAGTCTGTATACAGCAAAAACAACAGAAGCCCCACACCTCAAACCAGGGGCATCAAACTCATCTAATGTGGGGGGCTGCATCGGAAGGCTAAAAAATTGAAGTGTAGACATGGGCATGTGGCTGCAAAGGTTCCCCAACCCTTTTCCCCTGTGTGTTGAGTGGTGTGGGCTCCCCTTTCCCCTCTCCAATCCTGCAGGCTCTCTGAAACCTTTCCTTTCCCCTAGGGATTAAAGCAGGGGTCTCAAACACGCAAGCCATGTGCGGCCACTAAAGCTATTTCTTGTGGCCTGCAATGACACCATTTTTACCGATATTTGCCATATCATTGTATGAAAAAGTTTCAGTAGTGCAGCCCTTGGGCTCACACACTAGTCCTCATGTGGCCCTCGTAGTGATTTGAGTTTGAGAGCCCTGGATTAAAGTAAACCAGAATACAGTTTTTTGTGGCCCACAGATTCGAGGGGCCAGAGTTCCGGGGCACTGAAAAATAGAAAAATCAGGCAGAATGCATGTTCCGCCTTGCCCTGGCCTGGGAGGTGTGGCCAGGTTGTGTGAGTTTTCAAATCGTCTGCCCTGAGCATGCTCAGCTGCATGCTCAGGGTGGGAGCAACCTGGCCAGGGACCACGAGAGGTCACTGAGTCCAGTCCTCTGCATTTATGCCAGGACCAAGTACCATCTAGGGGGGCAGAGGGGGCAGTGTGTGAGGCCAGGATGGGGGTGAAAGGGCAGGATCAGGGCCAGGAGGGTGGCGGAGGCAGAGTGTGAGGCCAGGATTGAGATCAGGGACTTGCAGAGGGTTGGAGGGGGCAGAGTGTGAGGTCAGGATCAGGGCCAGTATTTTTATGGAGAGAGAACTGATGTGTAAGGTACTGAGGAGTGGTTGCAAATGCCTACCTGGGCAGGGGCCCACACATATGTGAAGGGGGCCCAGAGATTAGGAGAGTTCTGGCCTCTGTCAAATTATACTTTAACCACTGCCTTTAATTATATTTTGCAGTTCTTAATAGCACCTTATAATTAATGAAAGTATATGGAAATGTTTTCTTTCCAAAAGTTAGTTTAAAACAGAAATGAAACCCAGATTTGTGGAAAAGTTTTTATTTGGCCTTGCTTTTGTATTGGGTATGTGTTATAAAAGTCTAGTTACTACCATATATTGAGATGCTGTTCTACATATTTGATTCAGCAGAGCACTCCTTGCAAATCTATATAATTTACAAAGTAGTAAATCCACTTTTTGAACAAATTGGTAAAGCAGACAACTTTGCTGATGTTCCTGGGCAAAAGAATTATGTTCCCCAGAAAACCTTAAAATATCTATTTCAGCTGAAAGGTATCTTTTTAAAAGAGACATTGCATTCCCATTTTGTAAATGCATGAAAAATTGTTTTGCTAAAATTCAACTGAAATGATCATTTGCTAAGTGAAAAACTGTGGCTCTTTGAATTCCTTCTCTGCAGCACTTTGAGAATAAAGCTTCCTGTATCAGTAGCTAGTACTGGGTCATGGAGAAACTACAAATTTAGCCCACTCCTCTAGATTTACTCATCTAGTTCCATTGGTTTTAATGGGATTAGGAAACTGCAGAAAGAATGACCTGGATGATAGTTCTGCGTTTCATGGTTCTTACTGTATTTTGTGAACTCTTTCACAGCTTTAAAAGGTTAATTTTCAGGTGTGCACATGCGCCCCATATATTTAAGATGAATGAATCTGCAGACTTAGAGTTGGAGAGAATAAATTGCTGTCCTTGTTCTAGTAGGCAGGATTATAAGAACTCTGATTATTTATAATTCATTGTGATGACATCTGATCAATGCCAGATTAATAGTGTTTACTGTCTTTAAAGGGAGATTGGGGTTAAAATTTGTCCAAAGGTAGTATTCATGTGTTTGAAACGTAAAGCTAAAACTTTCAAATAGCTATTTTCATGCAAATGAAGGCATGTTGGTGGCACCTTGTATTTGTCAATTCCATGTACCAACTTGATGACAATGATGTGCTTTTGCACATCTTTGGAAACAAAAGTGTGCTTTCTGCCTTTCACTTTCTAAAAGAGTAGTGTCTAAGGGAGATGTATGACTGCTGTTTATTCAGCTGTAAATGTGTATTCTGTGTTCTAGCAGGGACTGTCAGCATTAATAAAATCATTTCAGTGTTTGTTAGTTACCATTATATAAATTATCCCCTTTCCCCCTGAGCATATGACTTGGTCCTTACAAGAGAGGATTATCTTTCTCAAAGCCTTTTATTCATCTCCAGTCCAGCATTATTTTTAGTCAGCTTCCTGGTCGTTTGCATTAAACATCAGATTCCAGTCTGCCCTCAACTTGAGTCTGGCTCCTGTGGTCTAGGAGCTCTTTTTACCTTTCATAACCTCCTCTATCTGTCTGCCCCTTGACTAGCACTGCAAGAGTGAAAGCTGGCTTGTAGCCAGCCAGCCAGAGCTTTAAGGCTATTCCTCCTTCAAGGAATACACATATGCTCACGCTCTCTCTCTCTCCCACAAGGGAGACCCAAACCATAAAGATTGGTGTTTATCGGCAGATATGTATCTTTTTATTATCATGGCCATAGCTTCATCTAAAAACACCAACATAGGGGAAAATGAAGGTGTCTTTCTGATCCACCTCCTCCATCGGTGATCCAGAGTAAACATAATGTAACATAGAACTGAATTCTCAAGACAAGAGTCATGCTTGGCTCAGCAAAAGCTCAGTTACCGCCGTATTTGTTACCTGCCGATGCGATTTCATATCTTAGGTGTTGATAGTTATGAACACTATCAGAAGTCAATTCTGTCTCCTCACTAGGAAATCAATATTTAGGGAAAACAGATAGTATTGGGAAAAGTCACTTAGCAAAGTAGCAGGAGAATTTGAAAATTCACATCTTCAATGTAACAGAACAGGATGTTGTGAATTGAGGGTGTACAACAGGCTTGATGTGAGTTATTAGAATAGGGAGAGTCTCATTTCTTGGGAGACCAAATTAGGGAAGTAAGTAGATGAACAGGCTGGAAACAATATCTGTGCTGACTATAGATAGGTAACTGGGCTAGTAAGATGTGAGACAGAATGTCTGAACTAATAAAAAAAAGTGAAAACACCTGTGGAATCTTTCAAAATGGACAAAGTAACCATGAACAAAATAAGCCTGGAACATTATATGAGGTAAAGAGTGAGTTAGGAATGAACTGCACGTACCGCATGGGGATTGGTTTCTATAAAGTAATCAAGACAATCTCAAAATGTATAGTAAATACAACATATCTGAGTGCTTATAAAAGAACTTGTTTCTTTAGTAACATTGGATTTGTGATGTACCCTGCCTCTACCCCCTGCGCTTGTCTGATCAACTCAGCATAGCTTCGCTGTAAGCCAAATAAAAGTAGTGAAGTCCAGAGTCGACCTGGCTATTTGGGAAGCCAAATGGAAGAGGTTTCAGAGGGCATGCCAACAAGGGCCTTTGACTAGAAATTTTTATTCCTTTTAACCTTGTACCATTTCCAAATGTTCAAGAATTCAAGAGTGAGTGAAGACTTAAATGGGAATACTCATAACAGTTTATAGCTGAGAATGGCTATCAAGGATAGCACTTCCATGAGCATTTTCCGTACAAAAGAGAGACGTAAGCTATAATAGATGATCTCCAGACCTTTGAGAAAACTAAAACAACCAGAACTAACACACAAGAAACATCAGTAGCATATTCTGGAAACAACATAGGAGAAGTCTGGCACTTCGTATAGTTTGGCAGCACTATATGCAAAATATGTGGAACAAAGACATTAAAGCCAGAGCTTTGAAAGGCCTTTGGAACCTTAACACTGATCTGGAGAACAGAAAACTTGTCCTCTGAACTAAACGTTGAATATTTAACACCATTGTAAAGTCTGTTTTAGCATATGGCACTAAACCAAGAGACTTACAAGGACCTTGTTGTCTAAACTCCAAATTTTTATAAACAGTTACCTTAAGGAGATCTTCAAAATAAGGTGTCCAGAATAAGTCTCAAATGAAGAACTGTGGAGGGGGACAAATCGAAAAATAATAGGACAAGAAATAATGGAACAAAAATGGAGATGGCTAGGACACACGTGGAGAAAAGACCTAAATAACATAAAACAGGACTTGTGTCCTAGGGCAAGAGTTGAAGGGATAAGCTAAGAATGTCTTGGAAATGCACAATAGAAGCAGAACTGAGAGCTATCTTAGTGACAAGGTAAATATGGAAGTCAGGGTGAAGATCCTGTGTTCTGCATGGTATAAAGAGGCATAAGTCAAGTCACCTAGTCATGACCAGTGGTCCCTCTAATTTTCTGTAAGCTGTGTGTGCAAGGCAAATTTTTGGAACCAGTGTCCAAATTTGTGCATACTTCAGTGAATGTGGTCAAACTTGAGTGCAACGAAGTAAGTGTGTATGAAGCAAATAATGTCTAAATTTTATTTTGATGATGGAAATGATTTTATAAATTACAAAACCTTATTTGAAACATACTACTTGAAATTGCCTTTTTAAAGTAGCATAAAAATATTAGCACTGTAGAATTTTTTTGTGCATACTTTATTTTGTTGTGTGCCCGGGTTTCACAACCTGTGTGCATGCGCACAGTTTAGAGGGAACATAAGGACTCGTGACCATCCATGTGAAGAGAACTTCTGTCCTGCTTTAGAGACTGATGATAGATTACTACTGTAGGAATAAAAGTCAGTCATAGACAAGTGAGTCCTAAAAATATAAAAGGATATGATCTAGAACAGTGTTTTTCAAACATTTTTTTCTCAGAACTCAGTTGGAAAAAATCACTTACACTCATGGCTCAACAATTGCGTCTTTGAGCAATGAATTCTAGTCTTTTTGTGGTGCCAGATGGGGTTGCTGCAACCGAGAACCTGAGGGTTTGTCACTCAGTACTGGATCCTCACCCGTGGTTCAAAAACCACTGCTCGAGGATCCATATAATCTCTGAAGGACTCATTTCTCAGTGAAGAACTTCAAGGAATCTGCATATAAGCACCTCTTAAAAAGAGATCAATTGTTGATTGTCTGCTACAGTTTCAGTAAATAGAACTGGTCCATGACCACAGAAGTATCCAGGGGATTCATTATTTTCTTTGTGGTGCTCAAAAAGTAGGGAGAACCTGAGATTTCCTTGCTCTGAAATATCTAAGCAAACTGCCAGGTGGCGAAAATACATCATAGAAACCATCTGGCTACCAGTCAGTTTTGTGGCTAGAGAAAACTTTGATCTGATGCTTGTAGATCTGAAGTCAGCATTTCTACATGTTCCCATCTTTCTGGGTCTCAAAAGTTTCTTGCAATTTGTGAAATTCAAACTATCAATTCAAGTCTGTCTTCTTCTCTAGTGATCCTCCTCCCTCAAAAGTATTTACAAAAGATATATAGCTATAATGTATCCAGGGCAGGCATATGTATGTGTTCGTGTATAACATCTTTAATTGGGACTGCACAGATCAGCCACACAAGTGATGACCTCTGACCTAACACTAGCAAGCATTTCCTCAGCAGATCACAGGCCCTGGTTCTCATGGGAGACTTCAGTTACCCCGACATCTGCTGGGAGGGCAAGACAGAGGTGCACAGGCAATCTAGGAAGGTTTTGGAGAGCACTGAGGACAACTTCCTGGCGCAAATGCTGGAAGAACCAAGTAGGGGCCTTGCACCTCTTGACCTGCTCACGGACAGAGAAGAATTGGTAGGCAAAGTAGAAGTGAACAGCAACCTGGGCAGCAGCAACTATGAGATGGTAGAGTTTTTGGGATCCTGATCAAAGGAAGAAAAGAGAAGCAGAACACAGATCCTGAACTTCAGAAAAGCAGACTTTGGCTCCCTTAGGGAACTGATGGGCAGGATCCCTTGGGAGGCTAATTTGAAGGGGAAAAGAGTCCAAGAGAGCTGGCTGTATTTGAAAGAAACCCTACTAAGGGTACAGGAAGATACCATACTGAGGTGCAGAAACAATAGCAAATATGGAAGGCACCCAGCATGGCTTGGCTTAGACTCTGTGGTGAACTGAAATACAAAAGGGAAGTTTACAAGAAGTGGGCGCTTGGACACATGACTAGGGAGTATAATGATATTTCTCGGGCCTGCAGGGATAAAATCAGGAAGGCAAAAAGGTAGTTGGAGTTGCGGCTAGCATAGGATGTGAAGGAAAAGAGGAAGAGGTTCTATAAGTATGCCAGTAACAAAAGAGGATCAGGGATGGTATAGATCCCTTACTGAATGGGGCAGGCAACCTAGAGATGGATGATGCAGGAGAGGCTGAAGTACTCAATGCTTTTTTTTTTTTTTTTTTTAACCTCAGTCTTCACAGGCAGGGTCATCTCCCAGCTGCTGCACTGGGCAACACAGAATGGGGAGAAGGTGAGCAGCCCTAAGTGATGGAAGGTCAGGTTAGGGGCTACTTAGAAGTTGGATGTGCACAAGTCTGTGGGGTTGCCTGAACTGCATCTGGGGATGCTGAGGGGGATGGCCTAATGTGATTGCAGAGCTGCTGGCTGTTGTTTTTGAAAACTTGTGGTAATCAGGAGGGTCCCGGATTATTGGAGAAAGGCAAATGTAGTTCTTATCTTCAGGAAAGGGGAAAAGGAGAATCTGGGACACTACAGATCAGTCAGCCTTACCTCAATCCCCAGAAAAATCATAGAGCAAGTCCTCAAAGAATCCTTTCACAAACCCTTGGAGGAAAACAGGGTGATCAGGAATAGTCAGCATAGATTCACCAAGAGCAAATCATGCCTGACCAACCTGATTGCCTTCTGCGATGAGATAATTGGCTTTGTGGATAAGGGAGCCGCTGTTGAGATAAGCCTTGATTTTAGCAAAGCTATTGATACCGTTTCTTACAGCATTCTTGTCAGCAAGTTAAGAAAGTGTGGTTTGGATGAATGGACGGGAAGGTGGATGGAAAGCTGGCTGTATCATCAGGCTCAGTGGGTAAGGATCAATGGCTCAATGTCTAGTTGGCAACCAGTAACGAGCAGAGTGCCCCAAGGGTCAGTCCTGGGGCTGATTTAGTTCAGCATCTGCATTAATGATCTGGATGATGGGATAGATTGCATACTCAGTAAGTTTACGGGTGACACCAAACTGGGGGGAATGGTAGATATGCTAGAGGCTAGGGATAGGATTTAGGGAGACCTAGACAAATTGGAGCATTGGACCAAACGATATCTCATGAGGTTCAACAGGAACCAGTGCAAAGCCCTACAGTTAGGATGGAAAAATCCTATGTACTGCTACATGATGGGGACTGACAGCCTAAGTAGCAGCTTTGTAGAAAAGGACCAGCTGTTGTGGTGGACCAGAAGCCAGGTATGAGTGAACAGTGTGCCCCTGTTGTGGGGAAAAAGGCCAATGGCATATTTGGCTGCATCAGTAGGCGCATTGCTAGTAGATCAAGGGATGTGATTATTACTTTCTATTCAACACTGGTGAGGTCACATCTGGAATATTGTGTCCCATTTTAGGCTCCCCATTACAGAAGGGATGTGGACAATTCAGAGTCCAGAGGAAGGCAACAAAAATGGTTAGGGGGCTGGAGCACATGACTTATGAGGAGAGACTGAAGGAACTTGAGTTATTTAGTCTGCAGAAGAGAAGAATGGTGGGGGATTTGATAACTACCTTCAGCTACTTGAAGGGGTGCTCCAAAGAGGAGGAAGCTAGGCTATGTTTAGTGGTGGTAGAGGACAGAATAAGGAGCAGTGGTTTCAAGCTGCAGCTGGGGAAGTCTATGTTGGATATTAGGACAATCTTTCTCACTAAGAGGATGGTGAAATGCTGGAGAGGGTTGCCTAGGGAGGTGGAATGTCCATCTTTAGAAACTTCTAAGACCCAGTTAGGTAAAATTCTGGCTGGGATGATTTAGTGGGAGTAGTCCTGCTTTTATCAGTGAATTGGACTAAATGACCTCATGAGGTCCCTTCCAGCCCTAATATTCTATGATTCTATGCATATTAGACTTTTTGCCTTTGAGGGTGAAGTGCAATCTTTCGGGGCCTCTTAACCTGAGGTGTCCTAATGAGGATACAGTGTCATGATTGTGTCTTACCTGAGAAGACAAGGAAATTAGGATAAATGAGGTTATTCCAGAGGGCAGAACAGAATATCTTGCATTATAAGGGAATGCACACAGTCTGAATGAAAAACAGACTGGCTGAGCCAGCAGTCCCAACAACTTTAGAATTAACCTAAGCCTGTTGAGAAGCAACTCCTAATTAAGTGAAAAATTTTTAGTAATTCCTCTTGCATTAGCCATCTCCATGAATTATAAGGTCTATATACAGCATATGGATAAATTTACTTTCAAGCAATATTTGAATAAGATTTAATACAAGATGCCAGATATACCATTTTATATACTAGTTTGGAAGCACTCAGGTGTTTGATAAGGTGGAAATGTCCATCAAATTGCAGCACAAAAGGAATTGAAGTCCTGTTGTATACAGTTCAGTTAGTGCATTAGAGATGAAGAAATGTCATTTACAAGTAAAAATTCAAATTTTTCTCTAGTGCATAAAGCTATCTGATCTCAGGTTTAAAAAACACATCCACTGGTATTTTTGTCTGTATATAAGATAGCTAACCTGCACAACAGAAGGAAATATGTAAACTTTACCCTCTTGTTAACATTTGTTATGCATTTATGAACAGTCAGTATCCTTATTCATTTACGTACATACATATAGAATATTTACCTATAATTGAATTTTTCATGAAGTTATGTAACTATGGTTCCTTCTGTTCAGCTGGTTTTAGTCCAGAGTTGGTTTTACAGTGAAAATTGTAGATATTTAGTTAAATGAGAATTGAGTAGTGATTGATGCAGTGTGCCTTCTAGATTAAGAATCTGAATCTTTTCATACAAAAATATTTACCTATTGTGATGTTGATGTAATAAAAATGTGTACAGAAATGGAATTGGATGCATTTCATTACATAAGGTCATAAATTGTAAAGTAAGAATGCAGTGTCTTAAAGTAAAGCGTCTGCTGCTTTGCAGTTTCATCTGTCTCCTGGTACGTATTGCAAAGGAACACCAAGGTTTGACATGACAAGAGCTCTGAATCAAAAGTTAACCATAATTTTGTTCATCTGAAATTGTTTATCAGTTGATTACTCTGAAAACAAGAGTAAAGTGTGTGACTGCTAATCCGTGAAGTTCCATTCTCTATTTTCATTATTTTATGATGAGTACACTGAAGAGGTTGTTTGAATGCGAGGTATTAGTTTAATAAACAAGTCTAAACATTCCTGTCTGATCTAGTATTGCTTTTTCTGGCTCTAGTAATGCTTTTTCATGTTTTGGGGGAGACCCTGGGTACCATTAAAAGTTGTATAGCATTATTAAAGTAAGCTGTTCCAATATTGGTTTATGAGCATAGGCTACAGATTGTATTTCTGTTTTATACTTGCAATAGTAGCTATGCTCAGTTGTCTAGTTTTAGGAGGATGAGAATTCCAGGAGGAGATGGCCATAGGATGAAAATTCAGAAATGGAAAATAAGATTTAAAAGTAACATCACACAATTGGCAGATAAATCTCTTAGACTTGCAGGTGTGCCAAACTCATTTGGTGTGGGGAGTCACATTGGAAAGCAGGACACCTGCCGCAGGCCATGTGGCTGCTTGGGTTCCCCAGCCCTTTACTCCTGTGTGTCCAGAGCAAGAAAGTATCATTTTGCAGTCCATTTTCTGATCATAACCCAAAAAACTGATCCTGATCCAGCCCTGAAAGGGTTCACCTGACTACAGAGGAGCAGGATGGAATGCTTTTTCCTCATAAAGACCTGAGGTAGAACCCTTAGGCATGGTCTATGCTGCCATCAAGAGGCAATATATGTTATATACCCTGCGTGACCAAACTGCGGCTCATGAGCCACATGTGGTTCTTGAAAGAAAAAGTGTGGCTTGCAGAAGAACATGGCGTGGAGAAGTGGGGCATGGCCGGGGATGGTGGGGAAGTAGCGGCATTTTTACTGTAGGCTTAATTACTTATGGTTACCATGAAAACTATCAGAATCTGACATTAGTAGGATCAATATTTGCCCTCTTTTTACCATAAAATTGAAGCATGCAATGAATTTTAAATTTAGTAATTTTGGAGTAGGTAAATGTATATAACTGTGTGTCTCAGTGTGGCTCATGAAAGTTTAATAATCAACTTGTGTGGCTTGAGTTCTCTAAGTTTGGCCACCCATTTATATACAGCTACATAGCTTGTATATCTCCCACTGCTGTACTGTAGTGTCTTCACAGCATTTAGTCCACTAGAGATGCCCTCCCATTGATGCAGCCTTGCTCTTTTCAGGGAGTTGAATTATCGACATTGCCACAGAGCCCGCAGTGTAGACATAACCTTCAAAAAAGGTGTTGACAGATGGGAAAGATCATGGATCTGGGAAGCTGAGTGTCAAAGGATTCAAGAATGAAGATGGAGCAAAGACTTGCCTTGCCATTTGCCATCTTCTCTTGGTTTATATTGAGTGATAAGTTTAGAAAGTTTGCTCAAGGAATTTAGGCAACAGAGAAAAAGCAACTGGTGATAGAGAGGAGGTTTTATTCAAGGTAGAAAGCATATTTCAGAGTGGAGGCAAAGAAGCCTAGAAGGAGTAGTGTATGTAGTTGTCAGGCAGAAAGGAGAATGGGATTTGATGGGTCAAGTCAAGGTGTTTTAGGTTTACAACCAAAGGAAAACTGCGAACTGGTGAGATAAGGGTGAGGGACAGTGAAACCTGAATGTTGAATTTTGAAGTGTAGGATAGAGAATGTGGAGGAGGCACTGTTAATTAGAGGTTAATGAGGAAGGGTGTTGGTAGTCTTGTATAGCCAAAAAAAAAAAAAAAAAAAGAGAGAGAGAGCGTGCAAAGAGGACATCTTTAGTGAATGAAGTTGGAGTAGTAATAGAACTTGCCTGGGGGTGAAGACAGAACCAGGCTGGTCAATTGGGACAGGAACAGAAACAAAGTGTTGAGGAGAGGGTAGAGTTTGTTGACAGCTGTGGTCTAATGGACAGAGATAAGAGCAAAAAAAGGAGACGAGTCAAGGGTCAATAGATGGAGGTCGTTAGACAGGAAAAATTGTGTACCTAATCTCTGGAATTCGGACAGAGTCATTAAAATCCAATAAGTTCATAGCGAAGACCAGATCAACAACTGGTTGACAAAGATAATACTTTCTCTTCCATCAATTTCTATAAGTCAACAAGGTATAATGACCAAAAAACAGTTGACATTATAGGTAGTAATTGAGTCTCTTTCATCATTTTCTTTGTATTTGCATAGTCAGCTGCTCTGCCAGTATTTCCCTCACAGCTCCTTCTCACATTCGAGAGGAAGAATCCAGATCCCGCTTTCAAGATTAAACCTTGGAAACGTCTTGTCCTTCAATGATTGTGGAATATTAGGCATATGACTGTGGTGGTTCTCTTTGAGTCATGTAGCTTTTGCCTTATGCCTTTTTTCAGTGTCATAGAGCAGTGGTTTTCAAACTTTTCTCAGGACTTGGTTGAAAAGAAATCATTTATGCTTGTGACTCAACAATTACATCTTTGAGGATGTATCTCAGTCTCTTGGCTGTGCTGACAGGGGGTGCCGCAACCCAGTACTGGGTCCTGACCCTAAGTTTGAAAACCACTGCCATAGAGGGCAAATAGCATATGTCTTTGAGAGAGAGCAACCATAGAAGATCATTTCCAAATCTTTCTGGTACTCTTTTTCATCCACTCTCACTTCTTTATTAAAACATCACCTCTGTCTGTTAGTCCAGTGTATATCAAGGAACGCTGGTGCTGCTTCCCTCTTATCAGAATTGTACTTGTGAATTCTCTGCCACTTCTTAAGATAGCATCCAAGGGTTTTTTTTTGTATTCTGGTGATCACTGGACAGCATTAAATCCCTTGTCCCTTGAAAGAAGAGTACAGCTTCATTCTGGTCCACAGGAAGAGCACAATTCTCTTCTTCTATTCCTTACTACTGTTGAATCACTAAGATAGACTTGTACCATGATTAGTGCAGAAGACAGTAGATCCCCCTTGTTTCACACACTGTCTCCTTGGTTGTGAGTTTGTATCCCTTGGGGAGGCAGGAAGACCAGAATATTGTATGTCTTTCTAATGACTTCTGCTTAAAATCAGAAGTTACCAAGTTTAAGCAGTTGAAATCTCTGCTAAACCCTTGCAAATGGGCATAGCCTCTTTCACCATCTTGCTCCTCAGCGAAAATGACTGAGAATGCAATGTTTTGGAGAGGGGGAGATGGAGACACAAATTAGAGATGTTCCCCACATAAAATGCTTCAACAAGAAACTGTATCAGAAGATGATAGGAAAGCAAAGCTGGCCAGTGCCTACTTCGCCTCAGTTGTCTCACAAAAAAATAACTTGTGACCAGATGACTAGCAAAGTTACCATAGACGACAAAGGGGAAAGAAAGCAGATCAGGATAAGAGAAGAACACATCAGAGATTTTTCCGACTAATATGAATGAATTCAAGACAGCACAGCCTGTAACTATTTATGCCAGGGTGCTGAAGGAATTAGTTGAAGAAATCTGAGCCATTGGCAATAATGTTTACGATCTTATGGGTGACAGGAGAGACCTAGGAAGACTGGAGAAGGGCTAAGCTAGTGCCGATCTTTAAAAAGGAGGAGCTGGGGAACCATAGGCCGGTCAGCCTGGCCTTGAAATCTGGGAAAGTACAAGAGCTATGATTTTTCACCCCCCCCCCTTTTTTTCTTTTTTTTTACTTGCAGACCTTTAACAAATTTCAAATGAAGGTGTGGGCCCTTTTGAAAAATCTTAGAGGTAGTGTGCAGCTTCCTAGAAGTCTGCAAATGGCAGGTTGAAAACCACTGTACTACAGCAATGTATAAAACATTCAATTTGAGAATACCTGGAGGATGAAGGGAAATCACTAACAGGTGGTGTAGATTTACAAAGACCCCAAATCAGTTTGGTTTTCTTCTGTGACCAGCTTACTGTCAAATAAATTTGGTGGATGGGTGAATGTGATAGACATAAGGTAGACTTCAGTAGAGCTTTTGACACTGGCCCATATAAAATTCCAGTGAGGAAGCTGGAGAAATGTGGGCTTTCCGGAACTACTGTTGCAGAATTGGTTAAACAACCACAAATAAGGAGCAACTATTAATGGAATGATGTTGGATTGGAAGACCATCCAGATTAGGTGATATTTAACATCTTTATTAATAGTTGAATGTAGGAATAGAGAGCATGCAAATCAAATTTGCAGATGACTCAAACCTGAGCGGGTCGGGGCTGCAAACACTTTGGATGGTAAAGCAAAAATTCAGAGATCTTTGATACTATAGAACTAGGCTATAGACAACCAAATAAAATTCAACAGAGATCAATATAAAGTGGTACACTAGAAACGTGTTGGTATATTTTATGTCACCTTTCAGCCACTGCCACAATTATATAATCATTTTTCTCCCATGAAAGTTCATGCAAAAATATTAATTTGTCTTTTAGTGCCATAGGATTCCTTTTTTATTTATTTATAATCATAATTATAGATATGGCTGATATCCACACTGCTATCCTCAGGTTGGTGGAATGTATCTTCACCAGGACCACTTCCACTGACCTAAGGGGCAGTGAAATTATAATTGCATATATTTGGAGCCTCTGTTCCTGATTTGGTGAGTGTATACTTGATCTGTGGTCATTGTTTTAAGCATTAGAGAAGAGAATCGGACTTTTCCAAATATTGCTTATAGTAGATTTTCAGGAAAAACTGATTGGGATAGGAAATTTCTATTAATTTCTTCTTGCAGAGAGCCTTTTCTTGTACTAGTAACTGCTATTTCCCATCCTAAATGTGTGTGCTGTTAGCTTGCAGAAAGCAATTTCATAATGCTTTTCTGATAGCATTTTTTGTAAAAGACTAACCAGAATGTGCAAAACTTTCACTTTTACTTGCACTGGCTTTTTCAACTTTAGTTGTTTCATTTTTCCAAGTACTTGTGTTTTCCTCCTGACATTTTCCATGTGAAAGTCACTGCTGAATGTCCTATGTGTGTGACATGGAAAAGACAGGATTTTGATCACTTATAAAATGCACTTTCCTTGGTTTTCTTTCATTTAACAAATGACCCATTTAATCTGTGACTATATGGGTTAGTCCAGTGGTTCTCAACTTTTTGCAGGTTGTGACATATCGGGTAGTGAATTGTGTGTGACCCTACTGGGCATACTAGCCCACCGACCCCCAGGCCAAATCCAGCCATTTCCCTGGCTTTCCATGATGTACTTACCACTGTGTGGTGACACAATAATGTGTCCTGACACAGTAGTTGAGAGCCACTGTGTTAGTCCCTTGCAAGAGATTTAAATTTAACTTTGTAAATTGACTTATTTGGAAAACCATTTTTTGTGTAAAATGTAGTGCAAAGCACAACTCATATTGAATGTGAATGCTTCGTTAAGTGCTGTGCATGTTGAAGGCCCAAGTATGTTATGCAATAGTAGATATTACTGCTTTTATCCCTGTGGATCAATAAGATATTTACTGTAATATTCCAATAAAGTAATGCACCCCAATAGTTCTCATACACTTCAAAAACTAGGTTTGCTCATTTAAAATACTGAAATATTAAAAGCTGTTTTCTTTTAATTAAATTGTTCTCTTTTGATGGTATATTTTGGAGTAGTTGTGTATTATAAAAGAGGAATGAATCCTGAAAATGTTATACTTATGAAGAATGGGACAGTTTTAAAATGAATATATTTAACTTTTTAAGCCATTATTTGTTAGTGAAAATTTTAGAAGATTTCTATGCTAACTCCAAAATGGCTTTAAATTTTCTCAACTTCATTTGTCATCTGTATGCAGCAAATAAGGAATGTTGGTTTGGCTTTTACAAGAAATCTCAATTTTAAATGCAGTCATTGCTGAGAGCATTTTCACTTTGGCTGGCCCTTAGGTTTCTACACTGAGGCTCCCCTTTTTACACTAACCTTTAAAGAGCTGCTTGGTAGCTGTCTGATACATAATGTAAATGTGTTCATAGAATCATAGATACTGGAAGGGCCCATGAGAGGTCATCGAGGCCAGTCCTCTCCAGTCATCGCAGGACCAAGTACCCTCTTAAACCATCCCTGACAGGTGCTTGTCTAACTTGCTCTTAAACACTTCCAATGATGGAGATTCCACAACCTGCCTAGACAACTTATTTCAGTGGTTAATTACCCTGACAGTTAGGAATTTTTTCCTAATGTTCATCCTAAACCTCCCTTGCTGTAATTTAAGTCCATTGCTTTTTGTCCTATCATCAGCAGTTAAGGAGAACAATTTTTCTTCCTCTTCCTCGTGACAACCTCTTAGTGAAAAAACTGTTGTCATGTCCCTTCTCAGGCATCTCTTTTCCAGACTAAACAAACCCAGCTCTTTCAATCTTCCTTCATAGGTCAAATGTTCCAGGCCTCTAATCATTTGTGTTGCTCTTCTCTGGACTTTCTCCAATTTGTCCACATCTTTCCTGAAGTGAGGCCTGCAGACCTGGGCACAGTATTCCAGTTGAGGCCTAATCAGGGTGGAGTAGAGCAGAAGAATTCCATGATCAGACACAAAGAAGTTCAACAAAATGAGTCTTCCTCTCCTCTTGAGGCTTTGTCACTGTACCACTCTGCTCAGCAGCAGTTCCTGAGCTAGATTTTCACTTGTGTAAGAGGTGCCATATGGCGGGGCATTCTCTTGGAGAACCCCTCAGCTCTAAAACTTTCTCTCTTTTCCTTTTCTCTCCTTCCCTTGTCCAGTTCCAGTTTATTAACTTTAAGGGCATGTGGCAAGGTTCTGCGTTTCCTAACTTAGGAGGAATTGGGAGACTAGTAGGACATCATAAAGAACTAAAATAGCTTCTGGGTTAAATGTTACACATGAGAGAAAGGGGTTTCTTCGGCTATGTCTACACTGGTGAGTTAGTCCAGACAAAGGAGACTTAGTTTGGACTACCTTAGCCCATAGCCACACTAGGCTTTCCCTAGTTCAAACTAAGAAATTTCTTAGTTTGAACTAAGGAATGATTAGTTCGAACATGTTAGTCCCGGTGGTTAGTCTGGACTTAAGCACTCAGCTTGAACTTTAGTTTGAACTAGGTGTGATGTGGCCACAGACTAATGCTTAGTTTGAACTTGAAGTTCGGACTAAGCTGGTTAGTTCGAACTAACCATGAGTTCTAGCTAGAACTTAAGCGCAAGGTTAGTCGGAACTAACAGGTCCGAACTAACTTTGGCTAGTAGAGACATAGCCTTAGAGTTGTTACATATATGTAATTAATTGTATGTTTTAAATGTGTCAAGGAGCACCTATAGGCTCCATTTAATGGAAGAAGCATACAAATCAAAGTCAGTATCTGAGTGTTACTGTTAAGGTAGACAAGGTGGTGGGCAAAGTAATATTTCACTCATTTCTAATAACAGGCCTGAGGTATACTGCCTTGAAAGATTTGTCTTTTTTTAATTAACCCAAGACTTCTCAGATTGCTTTCAGACCTAGTTTTCCTGTCTGGCAACATTGCTTATTAGCTATGCGATTTATCACAGAGGGTTTTAGCAGTTTATAATTGTTCCACTGTCATGTAAAAGATTTGTTGTTTCACCACATCCTTAATAAATAATTTTTTTTTAGAGTTAAAGAAAATATAAAAGCAGATAAACTTGTGCTTCGGTTTTTGTTATGCTGTATGGGGACCATAACCTAAATCTATTTATGGGAAGTTTATGTAAATTAATGCAGACTTAACAGCATTTTGAAGTTTAATGCTTGTTTTAAATTTTGTTGCTTAATTTTATTGACCAAAAAGCTGTGCCTGTATCTAGAGCAAATGGGTCATGATTTGGGTAACAACTACCTTCCTACTGTCTTTTTCAATTTAAAGTTGGCAAAACACAACTGTAAGAGGAATTTTAATCTTTTGAGTAAGACATCAGTGGAGACCAGTATTTTTTAGAAAGGAAAGGAATTCCTGAAATCAGCATTTTTCAGGCACTCATCAATTCACACTGCCACCTAGTTGTTCTAACTATTTTTGTTCAAATAAACTGCTGCTGGAAAGAGAAGAATTTTTAGTGAAATTTTCTTTTACTTCCAAAAATGTTTTTATATTAGAAATATACTTATAAAATTGATATCAGTTAAAAGTGCCTCCTGGAGAGTTTTTAAAAGTTGATATGCAAGTACATTTTCTTGTGGATAAGGAAAAAGTTTAGAATTCTACTGTTTGGAGTTATGTTGAATTTTCTCATTGCAGGATATAAAATCAAGTTCAGCCTAGACCTACTAGCTATAGTTTGAAAATAGTCCATGGTCTTGCCTCAGGACTTCTCATGATCATGTAGGAGAAAATCAGTGCCACTTGATAGTATCTCAGCCTGTCTCTTTTCTTTTATGTAAAAAGCTGGTGGACTGGCTTTGGGGGTGAAGCAAAACTGTCACACAAGTGGGTTTATTTGGGCTTGCATGTGAGAAACAGATATGATTGTTAGCTGAGTTTGAAGGCATCATCTTGGTTGTACTAGTAAAAAATAGGACTTGAAAATGTACTGGACACCTGCTAGGAGAACTGCTTGTTAGCCATAGCACGATCATTCTCAGGTGAGAGAGAAAAAGGGTCATCAGTGAGACTGACAGGCAGTGCCATCATAAGGGGGTTGGTGTCCTCTCTTGAAAGTGAGGAAGATGCTTTGATTCCCAACAGGGCATCATCACGCTCTGGGTTTGATCACTAAGTCCCTGCTATATAGGGCAAAAGATGTATGAAAGACATTTGAAGCATTTCACCTCCCCAAAGCTGATGGTGCTTTGATACCAAAGCATATTGAAAGTTTATGCAATAAATAAATGTTAATCTTTTAAAGTGCCACCAGACTCCTTGTTTGTTTTGCTGAACTAGACTAACATAGCTGCCTCTTTGGAACTTGTGAAATTTAAGTTAACTTTTCAGTCTCACTAATGCACACAAAGTTGAGAGTAGTTGGTTGGAAAACAAACAAGCAAGAAATTTGTCTAAATGTTTTGTAAAAATTTACAAATATTTTTGATTCAAAGGTTTCTAAAATAATTACTTAAATTTTTTTGGTGTCTTTTAAACCATTTTTAGTTCTTGTTTCTTGGTTTTGACCCCCCCCCCCCCCGCCCCCCTTTTCCAGTTTTGCCATTGAAAAAAGGAAATAAGGAGTGGGGAAGGGAGGAAAAAAAAAAAAGGCCAGCCATGGTTTGGTTTTCATCGGGAGAAAAAAAATTTTGAATGAAATATTTATCAAATTTTTTTGAGAAAAGGCTGTCTTTCACATAGTTTTTTTTTCCTTTTTAAAAATGTTGATTAGCTCCAAGAGAGAATAGCAACTTTGAAACAGACATTTGTTAATTTTACACTGCTCGGGTATTGATGGCTTAGCTCCCCAACCTTAACATGCCCTGAAGAAAGGTTTTTTTTGTTTTTTTTTGTTCATTTGGTTTTTTTAATAGTTTTTTTCAGACCTGCCAAGATGTTGCATAACGCTTTCAAATTTCTTACGTCCCATTTTCAAAAGTGACCTAATCAGTTAGTTCCATTGATATTGAATGGCCAAGCTATTTTTTGAATAGTTGGATAAAATTCACAGTTTGGTAGAAGTTGTAGCATGTTAAGGGTTGTATTTTGGGATTTCTGATCCATATTAGAAACAGACACTTGAATTTGGATAATCAGCACCTGAATCTGAAAGTTCAATGAAAAAGTTTATGCTGAACTTTAAAGTCTATGCTAAAATTTATACTAACAGCTCACAGCTACCTGAATATATATTACATCATTGGACATTGGTTGAATTTATCTAATAAATATAGTGAGAGTCCTGTGGCACCTTAAAGACTAACAGATTTCTTCAGGCATAAGCTTTCATGGGCTCCAACCCACTTTGTCTGCCCCTTCAGCAATTACTTTAATAGTGTGTACATGGCGTCACAAAAATATTGGTAGCAGGCTATTCATTGTGCTGTTAACTGTCTCCTTTCTTAACATTTTGTCATATCAATTTAGTTTTTACTTCAGTTTGGAATCTGGCTATGAGCAGCTGGACGATATTACATATCCAGATACATTTAATCATGCTACTTCATCTGAAGTATTCAATTGTTACTCATAACAATAGCACATCTACTGAAATGAGTCAGAAACTTCATCGTGCTTATTCTACTTACCTGAGTTTTTACTTCATTGTAAAGTTTAGAATGCTATAAATAGCATTTGCCTCTAGGATTGTATGCCTCATACTGGCTTTGTGATGGGGTATTGATTCTTTCTATAACATTTAAAATTGCTTGCATGCCTCCCAGCAGTGCATACATATATGACTGATTCAATATGAGATGAGCATTCTAATAGAAATGAAATGTTGGTTTACATTCCCATTCCAATAACTATGCAGAAAACACCAACCTCTTGTTTTTAAAAAATGCAGCCTAAAGGTACCAACCTGTTTGTTTCCAGTGTATGAAACTGCAAGTTATTTTATTAAAATCTAATCTGAAGAAAAAATCAGTTTGGCACTCATATAGTTTTTTCTTCATTGATTGCTTTAAAATAGCAAGATCTCTTTTTCTGCTCTACATATAAGATGCATTTTGGCATTGTCTTTGAAAGTACAAATGGTTGGGATTATTTTAACAAAAAAAATCAAATGTATATTGAAACAGATGGTCTGTATGGGATTAATTTAAACATGGAAAATTGGAAAAGCAGTGGTTACATGTTGATTATCATGCAGGAGTTCCTTTGAAACCATTGAGTTTTAACCCCTGATGTGTTGGAGATCACTCTAGCACTAGATTTAGGCAGTTGGCAGTAATGGATGGTATGGCAGTAATCTAGAATTTGGCTACATTCTCCAGCTGATTTTTTTACAATGGCAACAGAACTCTGTTTAATAATATGTTTTTGTGGCACAATTGAGTGAATTAAATAATTGCTGCAAAACACTAAATTAACTTTTAAATGGAATCATTTTGTATCATTGGCAGTCAGCTGTCGCTAGCTTGTTTTAGTTAAATACTGTTGTAAATTTTGGTTGGATTTCTCAGCCTGGATTTTTTTCAAACTTTAAAATATTTTCTATCAAACTCAAAAACCTGAAGATTCTTGCTCTGGGAAATAAAAAATACATCATCCTGTAAAGTTGCTGTTTTCCTTGTAAAACATGGTGTAAGCTTAATGTAACTTAACATTGTTACTTAATTTCAGTAAAAGGATTGACTAAGTTACTGCTTGTTGCTTAAGAGTATATACCATTGATTCTTTATAGCTTCCATGTAACTGAAATTCTAGCAGAAGAGAATTTTGTCATGCAAATCTTGTTTAAATGACTATTTTATTCTACTGTTAATTGATTATGATTTTAGTACTTCTTTGTGTGTGTGCCACAAGTACAGTATTCTGGTATTTATGCTGAATAAAGAAAGCTTTTTAAAATAAGTGGATAATTTTTACACTGAAGTGGATTGCATGCTTGTATCAAAACCCATTTTATAGTTATCTGTTTATAAATAATGGGTTCCCTGATCAACATTAAGTTATCAGTATGATTATAATGGCTGCTTTTTTGATTTTTATGTCATAGATTAAACATTGGGATCATGAATTGACCTATCTGTGATTCTTTAGTTTTTCTTGATTGTTAATAACATTTTGTAAGATTAGGAGCAAAATATTTCTTTGAATGGAAAGGTTTGTATAAGTCATTTGGGTGGGGGGGAATGGCATGGGAGGGTTAAATAGTAAAAATAGCTTAGGATAAGCAAAGTACAAGATTGTACACATTCAGATACCACAAGGTTTACTGTGTTTGAGTTTGGAAAGAGGCTGTTCTCAATAACTTTGATTTGATTCTATGAAAGGTATTAGTTTTTACTTACTGTAGCTCCTTTGTTTTACAGAGATCTTGATGCAGACGTCCTTTTGGATTTCTTTTTAATAATGTGTGACCCTTCACCTTTGATCCCTTGACCTGCATTACCTTGGTAACCATTTCATTTTTAATTTAATTTCATTTTTTAATTTTTGTGTGCAAGCTGTAACATTTCATCATCTTAAATTGTAACATTCTTTGACTTCCCCAAATATATATGTCTCTCTTTTATCTGTAAAGTTATATAATGTTGGCTTCATTTTGTATTAAAATTCATTTCAGTTGTAAAAATAAAGTGTAAAAATTCTCATTGTTTTCATTTCCTTCAAGTTCAAGCGTGTGCATGTTTTTGTACAGTGCATTACTATCTCTACCCATGTTCTTAGAAGACTGATAACTAATTATTTTGATATTTTCATAATTGTTAACTTGCATTTCCTCAGTAGTTGTTAGTATTAGTAGGAATTTTTCCGCATTTTGTCTGTTTTCCGTTCTTCCTTACTCACATTTTTAATAGATTAAAATGCGATTGTGAAAACATTTTAAATATATTCTTTTAAGGAACATAAAATAAAAGTCTACCATTTTTAACATTTCATTTATTGTTCTGGAGATTTTTCCTTTTTTTTTTTTTTTTGTGGTTATTAGTAAATTGGAGTGTAATTAAAGTTTTGGTTTCTCATCCCAAATATAAAGGTCAGCTATTTAAACAGTTCTCTGTAATCTAGTGGTGTATTGGTTTGATTGTGGTGTTGTGATATGACAGTGTTCGGAATTATCACTGCTACTAGAGTTGGTATTATATGAATATATTATAGCCATAGTGCTTTTTATTGGGTTTTTTTTCCCCTTTTTAAAAGATGCTGATGCTTTACACAGTTGGCATTAATTCTGGATACTAGCTATGGCTTTTAGTAGGAATGTTTGTTTTATAAATACTTGTGTGAAATCTCTACTGAGCATGGCCCACTGAAAGACAGATTATTTTTAAGTGTCTCATCATTTTATTCTCCAGCATTTAGTGCTGAGGTTTTAACTGCACCACTGCAGAAGCTGCTAACTGAACACAAAAGGTATTTAGGTCCTCTCTGAGACTCAGTGATACCTGTAAAAGTTTATATCTTTCATTAGAAACATAAATTAAAATTGGGGTGGACGTGAGCTTTTGATTGTAGATTTGAACTATTGTAAACTAGACCTTCCAAGCTCATCATTTGTGTCCATTTGACCTGTGAAGAAGAGCAAACTTAAACTATGGCTGAAAAATGCAAATAGTCATGAGAGCCACCAAAGATGCTGAAACCAGCATTTTCAACCCTGAAGAGTGAACCTGCAGAAGTGCCACTGTCTTACAGATATACTTCATATCTTTATTCCATTACACCTATTTACGTCAGAGAAGAAAATTTTACTGCTCTTTGTTCCTGGAGGGACTGCAGAGCCAATATAGCCAAGAATGAGTGAGCTGGATTTAGTTGTTTACTTAAAATCCAACTGGTTATGAGCGTTCAACCACATTAAATGTGTTTCACATCTATTTCCAGAAATCTTTATGAAAACTCATCTTCATTCTCAGAGCCCAGGTTGGGTTAGCGGAGATGGTAGCTAGAAAATAAAAAAATACTTTACCTTTTAAAATAGATGTGATCATTGAGACATAAACATAGAATCCCCTTGATGACTTTAGTCAGTTTTCAGACTGGACCTTCACTTTGAATGATTAAAAAGTTTCTCATCCTTTTTGATACCAGGGCCCAGCTTCCTATACTGTGTCGGGAGATTTCAGGAACTGGTGCCAGTCTGTGGATTGGTCATTGGAAAAACAATGGCCTACTGTGTTGTATTCCCTAATTTTTAACATGTATTCCTGTGACTTTTTATGACCTGAGTAACTAACATTCCCATTTCAATTCATAGTAATCACCTAAAGAGAACCCAGAGCCTTCTATCCGCCTCACAGAACTCAGAGGACCCATCCTACTATCCCTCTTCTCTCCATTGTGGCCATAATCGTTCCAGATGATGTTTGGAATCAGTCAGTGCTACTTTTGAATTGGATAAGAGGTTCCTTGCCCTGTAGAGTGGGCATGCTGCTTTTATGACATTGCCTTAGCCAACTTGAGAAGCAAATATTAATCCATAAGATATTCTTGAACATCTTCAGAAGCATGAACAAGAAGCATTTAAAGCAAAAAGATCTCTTCACTTCTGATTTTTAAAAGAAGATTTTTATATTCTTAACACTCACTAAAGAAAAACATTTAAGGCAGTTCCTCTCTTCAGGACATCTATTTTCTTATGTCTGCTAGCAGAAGCAAAATATTTTAATCTCTCAAATTTCAAAGCAAGATAACCCTTAAATGTTGATTTCTATTATGTTAGATTCCTTCCAAAGAAGATACTGTAAAGGTTTCATGCCTGTGCAGAGGATTGGCTCTGCAACTTGACAGAGAGGAATAAATCATGGAAGTAGCAGAAGAATACTAGATGCATCTGATTTGCTGCTTGAAAATTTACAGATGAAGTGTTGAAAGAAGGAAACTGAAGGGAAATGGTGGAGAACTGGATTTTGTGTTTCACTGATAACCTTGCAGGGTTAGTTCTGAGCTACTTTTTTCAAGGGAGAAAAACTGCTCTGCCTCTTCCCCATAAAAGGTACACCTGAGTGTGGTTGACTTTGAGGAAAGATGCAAATTAATTGATAATTTGAGTATCCAGCTTGTAGAATTGAAAGACCTGTTCCCTGTTTAACTGGTGCTGGTAATCCTTATGTCTTTCCTTCATTACTTTTTCTGCCAGAAGTCTTCAGGCAAGAAAACTCAGGTGATGCAGATTTTTCACTTGGATTTGTCTGCTCTGGTTTTCGTTCAGATCTTTTATATCTGGCATAAGATTGCTCATATTTAAGCTTTCTGGCTTGCTTATTACAAGAATGAGGTCATGTTTCTCATCTAGATCTAAAGTTTCTGAAGTTATGTCTTCTCTGGATCTAGAGGTGCAAATTCCAGCTCTGGTAGGCTTACCCATTCTAGTTTTGATTGAGCTAGTGCATTAAAAATAGCAGCAGTGGGATGGGAAAGGCAGGCTAGCTTCCCTGATTTACTTATTGAGGAGTTCAGCTGGGATGTCACTCAGTAGTTAGTATATCCTGCCACCCATGCAACGAGAGCTACACTGTTGTTCTTAGTGCATTAGTTGGATCAAAGTTAGCATAATTACCCAAGCTGGAAATACCACCTCTGGCTTCAGTGTAGTCCTACACTGAGTGGTGGAGTGTTGTTGAACTCTGGATTGTTCAGGTGTACTGCAGCAGATCTTGCTAGAAGATTGTAAATCCACAGGATAAATTTGCAGTTCAAAAATGAATTTTCAATATGGGCCTTTCAAAGGGATCTAAGTCATCAGATTCCATATTTCTTCTAATAACGCTCCATTTATTATTTGGATGATTTGTCATGCTTAGAAAGGTTCATCTGCTACTTGTATCTGCTTTATTATGCAGTAGAAGGATATTCAGTATTTTCTCATCCTATTGTAAAGGCTGTTGAAGGGACTGTAAAATGTATTTGACCTCTGCTTGCTTGCTTGCTTCATTGGATTTGGATCTAGTCCTTGCTGGGTTGATGATGGTATATTTGAACCTTTTGAATGGAGGGTGTTCATATGTCCTTAAAGATGCTGTTTCTTATGGCAACAATATTCACCAACTGCATGGATAGCAGTCAGCCTTGATGACTGTGTCATTATTTCATTCCTGTCCCCCCCCACACACATTCCTGTGACCTTTTCAAATTCTCTTTGAGAAGAAAGGGCTGCTGTTTTCACTCTAGATCAGGTGTGGCCAAACTGCTGCTCAGGAGCCACATGTGGCTCTTGAATGAAAAATTGTGGCACCTGGAAGAACATTAGCAAATCAGTTTAGGAAAGCAGCTCCAGCCTAGGAGTTCAGGCAGGGGTTGGGATGGTGGGGAGAAGTGCGGCATGGTGAGGATTTTAAAAAACTTGCCACTAGCCTGAGTCTTCTACATTGAGCAGCAGCTAAGTTTTTGTGGTATAGGCCTAATTTTCATGGTAACCTTAAGTAATTAGAATCTGACATGAGTAGGATCAATATTTGTCCTCTTTTTACAGTAAAATTAAAGTGTGCAATGATTTTTAAACTTAGTCATTTTGGAGTAGGTAAAAGTGTATGGCTATATGCCTCAGTGTGGCTCTCGAAGATTTAATAATCAACTTGTGTAGCTCTTGAGTTTCATAAGTTTGGCCACCCCTGCTCTAGATTAACTAACATTGGCATTTACTTTCAACCCCTATCAGTCCTTTCTCAGTATTCTTTCCTTTAACTTGATTCATTAGTGAGCAAGCAGTCTGGGCTGCACTATTAAAAGAACTGTTCAGTGCTCTGTGGAAAGAATTAAGCCACATTTAAAATGGCTTAGTTTATCTAGAGTGGGAATAAAGCCAGGGATGCATAGTCTGTTAGCAGAAATTGTGTTGGATGGACCACCTTTTGTATATAAACTTATGCTTGTGATTGAGGGACACATTCTACAAGCAGCCTCTACTGCGTGACATAGATATACTTCAGTCACTGGAAGAAGAATGACTTCTTGGAATTCATACATACATTGCACACATCATTATTTGTGATTTGGCTTTCATGTCTGATGCCCAAATTGAGAACAGTTTTGCAATCCTTGTAGTTGCTTGTTCTTCACAGACCCACCTCTTCTGGGCTTGTAATTGCTAATTAATCTCGCAAGTGTTCTTTATGCTGCCAATATTTGAAAGAGAAAGAGGTGATTAATGTTGTAATTGTAGCTTTGAGTAGTTTGACATAGATCCACCCCTACCCCCTCACAGACTTTCCCCACTTGGAATCTATAGAGTGGGTTCTCACTCACTGGGAATGAACTGAAGTGAGACTGAGTCCAGTGCTCCTTGTATAGCCTGGAGTCCTAGCAAGCATACAGCTTAATGAGAGAGAGACATTTATGCTCAAGCAGCCATGGTTTTCCTGAGAGCTCTGATCTTGATGCAGAGAGCATGTGCTTTTAAAAGTGCATATCTGTTTTCCTTCTGCTTGGAAAAACTAATTACTAGGTAAATAATCTTTACTTATTTTTTTTTCTGTTGAGTATTTAAGACGTCTGTCTTTTTAGCATTTATTCAGAACACATTTCTTGTGTAGTTGGAAATGTTTTTACTAACCTCCAGGCTGAATACTAGAAGAATTGATATTCTTTAAGGTAAACATGGAGATTTCTCATCTAGAAAATGCTGCTGCTGCTGCATCACAATGCTGCTATGGTTTCTGACAGTGATGATAATGAGTGGTGTGTAATAGCAGTTCAAGATGAGTCTACCACACCGTGAAAAGCAATCTTTTGAACATGAATTCTGTGACATGATAGCAGCAGTAAACGTGTTGTTTTCTGTTGCCTCATTGGAGTTCCCACAGGTTATTTCTTGCCCCTCTGGATTCTCCTGAATAACTTTCACATACTAGAGTTAAATCTTTTTGTACTTCCCTGCTGCTTAGCTTCGCACTCCCTTTTCATAAATATCCCCTCTACTAGTATGGCTCTTGTAGATTCAGCAATGTCCATTCAACAGGCAAGCTAGTGGTACATCTTGACTACATCTTCTGTTCCTCTTTCCTGATTATTTGTAGTACTTGCCTGTTCATAAAAGGCTGTTTGATCTGTCTGCTAAAATAGGCTTGGTTTGAGTGAGAGCCAGGATTTTAATTATCTGTAAGAATTCACTATCTAGTGTCTCACTTCAGTATTATTCTGTTTTAAGTTTTCTTTTTGGGTTGTTGCATTTACATGAAAAGCCCAAGAAATGTAGTTTAACAGAGACTCTTACTCATAGGACAAGTTTCTTTATTTTCTTTCAATTCTAATTAAAATATGTGGGGGATGTATCTGAATGACAGGCAAAATTAGACAAGGAATTAAAATGACAGTTCTACTGCTATAATAAGTTTTTGAAATACATGGAGGAAGGTTTTGATAGTATTTTGGACACCATCTTCACTGACACTAGGGAGAAAATTTTAATTCTGTTTTTACACTTGAGTTGAACTTGTTATATATATGATCAGAGGTCCTCATGTTATCATTTATTTCTGATTGACTTTCAATAGATCTAATCAATCTTGTGCATCTTCAGTATTCCCACTATTTGTGAAATGCAAAATATCTCACAATAAATAAAACTTAGTAGGGCTGTTCGTCCATTGTGTTCAATAACATTGTAGTTTCATCTTGAGAAACCTAGGTATAAACCTTGTTTACATTACAAACGAATAGTCTCATTACAGTTCCTATTATACATCTTTAGAGTTAGACTGGCAGAAGTTACAACACTGGGGACTACAGTGATAAGTACTTAGAGACAATGTTTTCTATTCATCTAAGAGAAACTGAAAGATTGAGAGTGCTAGTTCAGCAGTAAGATGGGCTGGCATGAATTGATGAGTGCGGATTGTTAGTTGCATGCCCACAATAAACCTGACTTTATCAGTGTGTTTTTGAAGCAGGCCAGTTGTAGCTTCCAAGGCATAGATAATTTCCCATCTTAGAACAATATAGGTTGACACAATGTCAGCTAGTGAAAACTTTCAAAGAATTTCTTCCTCTTGCCATAACAGAATCTGGAAGCTCCTTGGGCTGTACCAGTGGTTTTCAAACTTTTTTCTCAAGATCCAGTTAAAAAATCATTTATGCTCTCAACCCAACAATTAAATCTTTGAGTAATGCATTCTAGCCTTCTGGCAAACAGCAACAGGGAGTCCTGTGACCCAGTACATAAAGAGCTGTGACCTAATACTGGTTGGCAAACTGTGGTTTGAAAACCACTGGACTATACCTTCAGTTATGCTTAAGAAAAAAGTCTTAAAGTGTGCCACAGAACTTAAGTGAATTTCGTCCTACCAGTGAACTGGAGGTGAATTTCAAAGTGGATGGTCCTCTATGAAAATATCATGCTTCAGGTGTGCATTTCAAGGAATTGTTCCTGAAATGCTGACATCTACATCAGTTGCATTAATGGCCCACAAGGAGAGAGAGCTTTTCTTAAGATCTGACAAAGTGGGATGTTGTCCCACGAAAGCTCATACAAAAAATAAATCTGTTAGTCTTTTTAAATGCCGCACGACTCCTTGGGTGTTTTTTTATTGTTGGACTTGTACGTTAAAACTAGAAACTTACATCCACCAGCAAATAAATTCCAGGAGGGGTAACTGTGTTAGTCTAGTTCAAAAAAACAAAGAAGGAATCCTCTGGCATTTTTAAAGACTAACAAATTTATTTATTTTGCATGAGCTTTCATGGGAGAGATTCTACTTCATCAGATGCTTGATGAGGGCCAGCTGGGCAGTTGCGGTGATGGCTGCAAGAGTAAAGGGGAGGCCTAAGCGTTAAAAATTACGCACTTTTTATGGCCATAACCATACCATTTCTTTGTTTTTACCCATGACTGTATTGTGATTTTTGCCTAATTTATCATAGCAATTGTATTCCTTGAGTTGTCTTGTATTAAAAATATGAAGTATGCACGCCTGTGGAACTCTTATCTGCATGAACAACAAATGATAGTTCAGCACTTTTAGTCTAATTTCATTCCCATCATGCATGCAAAATCATATTCTTATTGTATTTTCAATATATTTTTTCTTGGCAGAAATTCAAAGTTTTTCAGTATACCATCTGTGCAAATCCTCAAGTATTAGAAAGTTAGTGGGCATTTTGCATTGGAATAAGAATGTTTCTGTTCTGTTCAAATTTTAGTTGTGTTTTTTTCTTTGGACTTATTACCAATTTCTTCTTTACTCTTGGTTTTATTTTTCAGTCTTATCACTATTAAGAGTTTGAACACAGAGAAAGATGTGCAATACTTGAAACTATTTTTTTTTTAAAAACCAGCTTGTCTTCCTTTCAATAGTCACATGTCCTGACTCAAGTATATGTGTTCTTTGCTGTGGAGTTGCAAAGAAACACTTTAAATGATGTGATGACAGGAAATCTGAGTATTAGACATCAGTTTCTACCACTTGACCACTTGAAGTCAAAACTTCATTAGCTAGCTGCAGAAGTAGGCTGCTATCCTCTAACAAACCAGCTACTAGAAGGGACTTTGCTAGACTTCCATTGTACTGCATGCTCCTATTACAAAAAATCTGCCACAAGAATCTAATGTATAAAGCAGTAGTTCCCAACCTTTTTGAGTACGAGGATCCTTTTTTAAAATCAAAAAATGTTGTGGACCCCTAAATGATGATAGTTATCAGGTACTGACTGCAGGGAGTGGAGCTGCAGAAAGACAGTGGAGGACCTGGCCCCTGTCTGCTCCCAAGGGGTGGGGACACGTGCAGGGTGTGGCTGCTCACAGCAGGCAAATACAATTCTTTCAGAACAGAGGTGTCAAACTTATTCAGTATGGGAGGGCACATGGGAAGGTATGACACCTGTTGCGGGACATGTGACTGCATGGGCTCCTCAACCCTTTCCTCCTCCATGTTCAGGGAAGCATGGGCTCCCTTTTCCCCTCCCTAAGCCTGCAGGCTCTCCAACACCTTCCCTTTTCCCTTCCCTGTGGGCTTCCCTTTGCCACGCTGGCTCCCTGACACCCCCCTTCACTTCCTTTTCACTTCCCCTACTTTGTGGTGGAGGCAACAAATCAGTCTGTCACAGGCAGCCAGGCTGGACTCCTGCCTCTCCTGCTTCCAGTCCACTCACTGTCAGTCATTCAGAATTCTGGTCTTTGGTTGGCTCAATCCTGGCTGGCCTTTGATTGGCTTGTTCCCATGTTGGCCTAGCCCCTTTTCCTCTTTTATTTGGGATTTGTGCAATGTGCTGTCAATCAAATTAGCATGCTGACTGACAGTGAACAGTTGGGAAGGGGGGGTACTGTTATGACAATCTCAGGATGCCATTCACAGTCAGATAATTCAATTGGACAAATCTTCTGACCCCATTCTCTTTTCTTTCCTTTCTCTTCTCTTTAACTTCTCCTCACAGTACAAATGTGCTGAAGTCTCTTCCATTTCAGAAATATTCCATCTACAGCCAATACCTCTGACCCACCTTCTCTCTCCCAACTGCTTTGAGATGTCTCTGATTCCTCATTGTGCATGTCCAACTGTCACCTCAAAAATTACATGGCCAAAAAAATAAAAGCTTTTAATCTTTGCCTCCTTGCACTTCCCCACAAACCCTGCTCCTTCTGCTTTCCCAGTCACAGTGGACAACACTGCCATTTTCCCAGCCCAAAAAAACTGAACTTTATCTTTTGACCTGGCTCTTTCTCTAGATAAGGGGTGGTCAAACTTATGGAACTCAAGAGCCGCACAAGTCAATTATTAAACCTTCAAGAGCCGCACTGAGGCACATAACCATATACTTTTGCCCACTCCAAAATTACTAAGCTTAAAATTCATTGTGCACTTCTATTTTATCATAAAAACAGGGCAAGTATTGAACCTAGTAATGTCAGATTCTAATTACTTGAGGTCACCTTGAAAACTAGGCCTATACAGTAAAAACTTACGTCACTGGATGGAGAACACTGCAGGCTAGTGGCAAATTTTTAAAAATCTGGGCAGTAATTTGTCGATGTAGTATGTAACAGTGCTCTCAGGTGCTGATCTCTAAGTACTACACAATGTTTTGCTTTAATAAATTTCATTGTGGAATACAATGCTTCACAGTAGTAAGTTGTGCTAAAAATTGAAAGTAATCTGCATTCAGTTTTAAACTTTTCTCCTTTGTATTTTTGTTTCTTAGTATTCCACGTCATGTTTAGGACTTGTAAAACACCATTTTATTTTAACTAGTAAACTTCATTAGGGCCTTTGAGAACAATCTAAACATGTCTGCTTCCTTCCCCCCAGGTGTTAAAGTATAATTTGAGGGGCCCCACAATGGTCCTGCACCAGTGGGCACCCCAGATCCCAGCTTCTGCCACCCCCCACCCCCAATACCCACCCCACCCAGCACAAGCCAGCTGCCCCCATGCTCACTGGCGGCGGCGCAGCTCAGAAAGTGGGGGTGGCAGGACTTAGGGCAGCACCGAGGCTGGGGCTTGGGCAGCAGGCCCCAGGTTGGGGGCAGGGCCTAGAAGGAGAGGGGTTTGGGGCTGGACTTGAACCTCTAGTTAATGGCCCTGGCCCTGGCCCTGGCTGCCAGAACGCTGCGGGATGCCACTCTGGGGCCTGGTATTTTTAGGGGCACAGCCTTTGGCCCTTGAAAATAGAATGTGGACTTGGATTGCTGCATTCTGGGGCCCACTGTTTTTCAGTGGTGGGCCCCAGAATGCAGCGTTCCGGCTCCATGTTCTATTTGTAGGGGCCCTGGAACGCTGAGCCCCTGAAAATGGTGGGCCCCTGGAATGGTGTTCTGGGGCATTCCAGCATACTTTAACCCCTGCCTCCCCCCACCACTCCCCCCCCAGTTGCTGCTTCCCTGTGGTCTCTTACCACACTACTGCTTCTCTTCTCTCCCTGACCATGCTGCACTGCCTTCCCCCACCATCCATGGCACAGCTGCCCTGCTGGATCTGACCTTGCTGTGCCTCCCTGCCGGCTCCAACCTTGCCATGCTTTCCCCACTGACTCTGACCATGTGGCTACTTCTGTGCCGGCCCTACCATCCTGCCGCTTCCCTGCCAGCTCTTACCATGCCACTGCTTCTCTGCTGTCTCTGACCATTGCACACTTCTCTCCCTTGTTTCCCACCATGCCACCCTTCCCTGCTGTGCTCTTCTGCAAGCCATACTTTTTCTTTGAAGAGCCGCATGCGGCTCATAAGTCGCAGTTTGGCCACACCTGCTCTAGATCTTTTTCTTGAGTCCGTTTATAAATCCTGGTTTTGGTTCATAACATAACATCTCTAGGATACATCTTTGTTCCTATAGTTAAATTTTTAGTCCCAGTCCTTACTGCAACCTCCTTTTTCTCTCCAAGCTTGACAAATAGTCATCCCCACTTGCATCCTTCAAAATGCTGCTGAAGAGATTGTTTTCCTGACTTACCACTTTGATTGTCATCACTTTTTCATTCCTCCACTGGCACTCTTTTCTGACCACATCAAATGCAAACTACTCATCTTTGCTTTTCAAGGTCCTTCACAGCTTATCCTTGATCTCTGTTGTTCTTGTGTAAGCTACTGAGATATGGACTGATGCCTCCACTCTTTCTTTGATGCCAACTTTTAACACCCACTTGTTAAATTTCCAAACAATGCCTTGACAATTTCTCCCCTGCCATCCTTCATACATCAGGATAGTTCCTTGTAAACCTCTATAAAGCCACCTCATTGTCTCCTTCAAATCCCTCTTTAAAAACTCTATGGTGACATCTACAAAAAACTGCACAATAATTTTGCAGCATGTGTGCTCAGACCACTGCTTTTCTTGGTGATGTCTCTTTATGTCCATCTGTTGTCATCTTAAAGTATTTCTTCAGGGCAGGAACAGTATTTTCAATGAGATTTGTACAGTATCTAGCACAGTATGATTCTGCCATGATTTGGAGCAAATAGTACATTTGCATTAGATGTCAAATATGTGAACAAAATGTTTTATGTAATATTGCATTCATTAAAAAACTATTTGGGAAGTTGCTCAAATAAGGAGAGGCTCCTGGTAAAATTATGGCCTCACTTTATGAATAAATTAATGATAGACTTGCTGGTGGTAAGTTTAGATTAGTTGTATTGAATTCTTGATCAACGAGTTAGCAGGTGATGACATAAGTCACTTGTAGTTTGATACAGTCTTGGCCTAATAGGATGCACAGAAGTGGTGGTCCCTTTATTTATAGTCATTCTGTTCCCTCTCATGCAGGCTTCACTGCAGCCGTTTCTGCCATTGTAATCTTACACTAAATTTGTCTGTTATTTCACAAATGACTTTGTAAGATGCCCAGCTAAATGGATGTTAGTTTACAATTCTAAACTAATAAAAGTGCTTGCTTCAAGAAAGTAAGGGGGTCAGCTCAAGGAAACTGTGAGGGCTCCTTCCTGACTTGAAAACCTAGTCCCATAATTTAATATTTTTTAAGCATCTTAAAAAATGTAACAGTTGCCTGTTTCTGTATTGGTTTCCCAGCGCATACTATTGTTAGCAGGAGTTATCTGCATAAATAATCACATATTGATAAGCAAAATAACCTGTTAACCATGGGAAGAATAAATTGTATCAAAATTATTCCATTCTTTTATACACATCGAGTATTAAGGTTCATTAAGTGATGAATGTAAAGCACTGTGAACATGAAAAATGCTATATAAATGCTAAGTACTATTATATGTTGCACAAATTAATTCCTGTTCATTTCTGAAACTCTTGTATTTTGAGGCACAGATAAATTAATGCCTAATCTGAAGTGTAATCAATAATTTTGACTCAGAGTTTACTCAGCTTCAATAAAAAAAATTATCTGAAACCAATAGAAATGTGTGTAATATCTATTGGATTTCTGTGTTTTAATATACATCTTCCTTTTTGGTATAAGCAACTTGTGTATAAATCATTAACTATATGAATATAATTTTAAAAAAAAATTAATTATAAACTCTAAAATCTTTACATTCTTGCAGCTTTGCTAAAAAAAAATAGAAGGCACTGAATCTTAAATGTAAAATTGAAAGTTTGTGAATTTAATATGGAATGTTGCAAACATTGATTATAATCATGATTTAAATCATGAGGTAAAAAAGAATCCTTGAAATGCCTGCTTTTAATCTTAGTTTAAACTCATTGATTGCTCTCAGGCTCTCTTTCTATTACAGTTGGTAATAATTAACAATTAAAGCACATTGATTTGCAACCAAATATAGCTTTTATGCTAAACTTAATGTATTCTAAAAATGAGGGAAATACATGATTTCTGTGTATTTATCTCTCATTCATTTAAGCAGTTACAATGTATAACATATATTTGGGTTATTTGTACATTTTTTGTTACATTAGAATATGGTGACTGATGCATTTCTTATTAAATGATTAAATTTTTTATCTAATTTGTATCAAGCTTTATATGGAAGGCAGTTAGTTAGAATTAAATTAAAGGGCAAAAAGCATTTTAATTTTTGATTTTTTTAAACAAAACTACATATATAACAAAAGAAACATTTAGCAAACATGTTTTACATTTAAAGCTTTTTAAACACAGATAGTATAATCTGCAGTTGGGAACCAAAGGGATGGTTTCTGGTGGTCATGACGTTGTAGATTTTATAACTAGTAGTTGGTCACCCTCTTACCCCTATGTTTTATTCATAGATGAAGAGGAAACGAAACTTTTCCTACCTTTATAAACTCTCAATCAGTTTTTGAACTATTCATTGAACTGAACTAGCTGAATAAACTGAAATGAAGAAAATATTCCCTGTGTGTCTATAGAAGAGGCTTCTGCTGTCAGAAGATGGTTTAGTACTTCAGCAAACTCTGGTTGCAGGTGTTTAGGCAGTGACTTCTCTCATTTAGTTGGTTGACTTTCTTTAAAACTTAGGAGTAAGTAACTACTTAATATTTTAGTACTCAATTTAAATATTTTAATATTATAAATGTAGGTCTTAATATAATCTTAATTTCAAATTTAATTTTAGATGTTTGTTTTTTAAATGCATTTAAATAAAAATCGGATTTAAAAAAAATCCCCCCCCCCAGTTTGCATTTTCAGGAAGAGAATGGTAATAAAATGGAACAACTGAGTCATTCTTAAAGCAAAGTTGCAACTTCTTTTGAACAGAAGCTTTTTCTAGATTCTGTAAGGTAGAACTTAATTTAATATCAGTCAAGCCAGGGTTTGTATGTGCATACAATGACCAGTAATAAAAATAGCTTAACCAAAAATAGGTTTCAGGTTTTTTACTAATTTTAATAATTGCTTTTAATTAAACATAACTAGAGAGAAAAATGTGTTTAATTCTCTGGCCTCTCTCATACAGATCTATCCAACTATTTGTTTTTATATATTTACAATTCATGCAATTAATATAAGCTGTAAATCCATTCAGCTGTGAGTAAAAACCAAACAAATATTTTAGAAAACAAAACAAGTTTTTCACTTGGGTTGGGGAATAAAAGGAAATTCTAATTCACTTAGTTAATACAGTTGGGGGAAACAGCATTTGTACAGCATACACCACGTATGATAATTCTAAATACTGATCTCTCTAGATCAAAACCAGTTAAATTCTGTTACTATATATATGTTTTTGCCTGGACGATGCTTCCACCAACTGCAATCAGATATAATCTTTCTGAAAACAGACCTTAAGTCCCAAGGGAACTATACATTGTGCTAGTTGAGCCTGTTTTTTACTGAGCACTTTAAAATTGTGTCTTTCACAGTTTTTACTCATTTAAAGAAAAAAATTAAAGGATTAAAACCAAAATAAAGGTTAATCTGGAAGTCTGTTCAAACATAAATTAAAGATTGAAACTAGTCTTGTTTTTCAAAGGAGCCAGAGCATGTATATTTCATTGAATGGCCATTAGATAAACTGACAGAGCTTCATGATTATTCTGTCTTTTTTTATCTAGTAGTCATTAAATAAGAACACATTGCTCTTAAACTTGGCATGTAAAATCCTTGTACATCCCATGTAATTCCCAGGGAGAATTCACTAATAGGCTTGTTAGTATGCATGCACTTGCTGTTTCTCTACATGATTTTTTGATGTCATATTTTTCGATAAAAGCCCTCATCCAGCAGAGATAGGAGGGTTTGCATTGTATTTTGGGTCTTGAGGGGTGGGGGAAATGTTGTCACTCTATTCACTTGAGCCCTTTCGTTGGTGGGACAAATAACCGAGAGGTTTAGTTAATCAATAATGTGAAAAGATGGTGATGTGAGTTGTCTTATTAAAGGAATTATATAATGAAAATCAAACACTTCACCTATATTTATTCTATTTATGCATTTTAGGTTAATTACAACCTGTTAGAGAATGATTATGTAAATTTGGAAGCTATGTCTGCTCCACAGTGAATTTCTGTTCAACAATAACCATTTACCTTTTGGTATCTCAATGCTGTATGTGTATGGACATTAAAAATTTAAATTCATTCTCTATACAGACAAACTCGTTCACATTGCCTGGGAACATTTAACGCAGTATTTAAACTGTCATTCGAATCTTTACCTCTTCTATATGGAACCTTTTTACCTGTGATACACAACTCCCTTCTATCCTTTTAAATAAAATAGAAATGGGGGGGAGGGGGACTGAAAACCATCAAGCAATATACCAAGTAGAAACTACGTAACTTAGTGTGTGTGTGTGTGTGTGTGTGTGTGTGTGTGTAAATCTTACCAATAAATCTGAGGTAAGAATTGTCTCTTAAAGCCTATTAGACTTGGCAGGGAAAGGCTTTGGAAGAAGTTCTATGGAAGTTACTATAATTTAAAGATTTGTTCAAATGTGTTTTTTTCTCTTCTGAGGAGTTTAAAGAATTCCTTCTCTCTGTAAATTGATTACCTCTCAACATCAGAACTCCTTGGCATTAAATACCAGTTAAACTGCCACTGTGCTGAGTTGAATGTTCATTTGTGTTAAATGTAAAACAGGCTTTTAATCTTACAATTTAGATGTTTCACTAAAAAGTAAATGTTTAACATACTTCAGCTGCAGCTGAACCTGTATTTAATCCACCAGAACATTTACAATAAAATGAAAACATGCCTTTATTTAAATTAAACTTTATCATGGGGCTAGCTATTTTAAGCATTTCAACCTATACTTTCAAAATAGGAATACTTTTTAAATAGAGATGGTAGTTCACATTTACATGTATGACTTGTAATATTTTAAGCAGTTACTAAGTCCTGGCTGCCATATAAGACTAGGCAAATTGTGAATATGAAACAATGTAATGACAACACCATGCTTTTAGGTGCCGCATCTATAGGTAAAACTTCAGTTTTTGTTTTTCTCAAAAGCACTATTGGATTTTAAATGATGAGTCATGGTCAGTGCCTATCTTCACTCCTGAATATAGTACTGGGGCATTGATTAGTACTCACTTCAAGGGAAGAATGCCACCTTCTGAAGCATGGACATCTGTCTGTTCCTGAAGCATGCAGGTTTTCATGGCAAGGGCTTTCACCCAAGTGTTGGATAGGCTGGACTTTATTTAGCTTGTACTGTCTTGGTGCAAGGTAATATAATTGCAGAGGATGAGGCTTACAGGGAGTATTTCGCTACTGCTCCAAAGTTTTTTTTTGTTTTTCAAAAAATAAATAGTGGGTGGAGAAAACTGTTAATGCCCTGTGAAATAGTACTTGAGAGAAATTCTGCCAATTGTCTTCCCTGCAGCATCTTTACAATTGCTCTGGGAAATTAAGGAAGTTGAATCTTTTCCTGCTAACATGGCGAAGTTTTATCTATACTGCCTAGGTTACAACATTCTGTTTCTCTGTGCAGTTGATCCATCAGGTTGCTCAAGCTCCAGCAAACCTTTGCTCCCTCTGGAAGGCAGTTTTGCTCTAGAAATCCAATGGATTAGAAGATTGATGGGGCACTCAGAAATGTTGATTACTCTGCTGCTTTGCTGGCCATGCATTCATTATATGCAGCAACACTCTGATAAAGTGGAATACAGAGTTATAGGAGGAACTCTTCATCTTCAGTTTTAAATCCAGACTAGTCAGAAAAGTTTTATCTAAGGGTAGTATCATTTGCATTTGTCTATGTATTTCTGCCATCAGAAGGCAGACTACTATGCCTATTGGCTTCTTAAGAAGTTAATTAGATCACTTGCCTATGGAATTCTCCTCTAAAGAAGGCTAGAATGATTGTGTATTGCAATGCTTTTAGACTATCATGTAAAACAGACATTGTCAGTTTGTTCTCCCACAGCCACAACAAAAATTATGATGGGAAGAAGGAGGAAGATGAAGACAATGGGATTTATGTGAAAAAAAATAAATCCACCTAGTCATCTCAGGACTGGAGAGACAAAATTGGATTATGTGGGTTTTTTTTATGAGATTGGCAGTGAGGTTGGGTTATAGGTGCTTAGCTGCTGTGATGATGAGCAGTATAGACACAGACCTGGGGAAGTCTGTAAAAAGAGAAGACAACTGATTCATTTGTTTACAGGCAGCGAATCAAGTTTCTTCATGCCAGAGGTCAACATATCAGAACTGTAACAGCAGGCAATTTATTCTGAATATGTGGTATGTATATGTTCTAATGTGAATGTTTCTGGAAACTTACAAAATCAGCCCAACAAACAAGGAGTCCTGTGACACATCTAAAGACTAACATTTATTTATCGCATGAGCTTTTGTGGAAGAAAATACCACTTTGCCAGATGCTTTGAAGTCATCACATGGTGCGATCTCACATCACATGGTGCGATCTCAGAACACACCATATCCTAGACCTCAGAGTGCTGGAGTGGTGCTAAAACACAGGTCAAAAATTGTATTTTTTCTGTTAATGTATAACAGTTACTCCACATTCTTACTATTCCCTATCCTCATAGCAGTTTAGATGGTGTTGAGTGTAACCCATTTTCATCACAGGTAAAGAACCTGTGACGGGATGAGTGAAGTGAATTTTTGGAAGGTTTATAATTTGGCTAGGTTTCAGAAATGTGAAGATCCCACATGCCTCTAAATGAAAGGGGAGCTATATTTAGAATTCCACTGTTCCACATAGTAGCCTGTACTGTTGTACTGTAGTTTACTGGAAACTTAAACGAATACTTTGAAGAGATTGTGGCACAAATTGCAACCTTTAGAAATTAACAAATCGTTGATATTTAGGGATAGGCCAGGCTGCACCTCTCCATTCTTTAAGTTGTTCTCTTGCATGTAAACAGAAGATGTGAGCTTCTAGTCCCCAAAGTATTTATATTTGTGTCTGAATCATTTCTGTTCTTCATTTGGCTGTATTGGTTCTACACATTTGGATTCATATGATCCAGTTTCCTTTCAATTCTCTAGGATTAAACTCTCTACATTCTTTCTTTAGACTGGTGCATATAACTACCTCATTTCTAAAACGTTTGGCTCCCAGTGATAGTGCAGTCTGATTGTGGGGAAGGGGATGGACTGGTGCTAGTGAAGCAAAAGGTCCAGGTAGGTCTTTATACAAGCACACAGGGAATGAATGTACCTTATCTGAAAAGAATAGCAAACACTTTGTTGTGCAATGTCTCTCTCTCACACACACACACTCACTCACTCACTCTATCAGCAAGCCTTTTCTCCTTTCTCTAAGTGCCAGTCACTTTGAGGAATTGGGAGATGGCCCCGTTAACATTGTTTAAATAAAGCATTTGCTGAAATGTTATGACTAGTGCCTACAGGTTTAGTCACAGTTCCTCACAGAGGTTTGCATTTAGAGATTATATGAATGTTTTAATTAAAACCTTCTGGAAGATAATGAACCTGTGGTGTGTTGTATTTCAGCCCTGGGGAATGGATGGAGGATTCCCTTTTGAATTTATCCACTGGGTTTGTTTCTTGAGACCTGTAACTTTTCCTTTCTCATTTAAAAAAAAAAAAGTAATTCTGATTACGGAACTGTGAGAGTGGTACCACTTTTATAGATCTTTGTTGATTTTAGTAGAAGATTGGTTCCTAAATCTGCAGTAGAAACCTTGATCTGTAGAGCCAGAAGATGGTTGCTGGAGTGAATTTGGTTGAAGGAGTATCCAGCGCTTCTGGTGTGCCAGGGGGATATTTTGTTGTTTCCTGGGTGAATCCACAAGTATGGGGCACAGTGGTATAGCACAGATCTCTAGCAGCCGGGAGTCAATTCTTGCATTGGTCCCCCACACTTCATGTGCCTCCTGTGCAAGTCAGGAGGGGTCCCTGGCTCCCACCAGACAGCATTAGCCACAAGGTGTCCCAGGGAGGTGGGGGAGTCTGTATTTGTGGGGGAAATGGGGACTTGCTGCTTTCCTCCTCCTGCACCCATGGCAGCGGCTTCCTCAGCTCTAGCCAGAGTTTGTTGCCACTCCCATCCCCACTGGGCACTTACCTGCTGCGCAGTGCCAACCTTTTTGTTCCAACCCTGCAAGCCAAACAGGTCTGGTGATGGCTCCCTTTGCTAGGCAAGGGATAGCGGTAGGGGAGTTCCTGCTCCTGGTCACCCACAGCTCCCTGGCACCCCACCCCAGCTCTGTGAAGAAGTATTTTCTATGCTTGCCGGCAGTCATCTTCCTGACAGCACCAAGCCCAGGCAGCACACATGCAGAATGCACTGTCGCTCTATGGGACAGCAATAGGCACCTCCAGTTCCCAAGTCCTTTGACCGTCTGGTGTGTCCTGCCTGTGATCCACTGGAAACAAATTTCCAGATTCTCTGTTCCCAAAGGAACAGTCCACCACAGTGTAACAGTTACAGCTTAACCTATCTCCTTTTAACACACACAGATTTGCTTGTAAAGAAGGGAATAAAAGTTCAGTTAAGAAAGAGCAGGGATTCTAATGATAGCAAGCCAGAAATATTGGAAAGAAAGGGTTACATATAAAATAAGATCATAGCACACAGCTAAGAGCTTAAGATTCACTAATAGAATATTTTTGTGTCATGAGAGCAAAGGCTCACTCCACATCTTTCCAGCATATTACAACCAGGTGTGGCTATGATCACAAACCCCACCATCAACTTTCTTCCTTGGTGAAAGACTCCCGGGCTTCCTTAGAAATCACAGAGACTTTGTCAGAACAATACTTCCATCTTTATTCGCAAACAGGACATCCTTCTACTGTGTGTTCTGTCCCATAGATCTTTGTGATATTTGGTTAACTTTAATCTAGCTGGTGGTAACAGTTTAAAAGTATACAATATTAAATTTGCATATAACCAGGCAGGAGATGTCTCCTGCCTGTCTTAAAGGAACATGCTTGTCACTTTCTGCTGACCTCCTTTAATGTAGACCTTAACATAATTTTCAGTGTAGGTATATAACTGTAAGTGGACATGCTTAATACATTTTACAATGGTTATGATGATGACTAGTGTGTTGCTGGCTCTGTAGAGACCTCGCATGGCACTCTTTAGTGAAGTACTATACATGTAGCTGACAGGAGATCCCTGTAAAATTCTGTGCACCTCCTGTGTCTTCTGTTAGTTGGCATCAAAAGCTTCCTGCATCACATACATGCCTTCTGTTGCATCTTTCTGAATTTTGTATACATCCAGTATTTCTGCTGTATGAGCTTTTTATTTGAAGTAGCTCTAAAATGTCTTGAACAAAATTTGAGTTTAATCGTAGTTAAATTAAAAAACCTACTTTCTCTCTTCTCTGTTGGCTTTCCCCAACACATAATTGGAATGAAACCTGTATGACCATCCAAGGGACCAACAAAAATCATCTGTTTAAACGAGATTGTTGAAAAAAGAAGCCTGGAAAGCTGGAGGGTGAATCCTGTACCATTTAATACTTATTTGATACTGAACACTATTGATTATAAAATACTTTAAAGGATTTGTATTTTTATAAAATATTTAACACAAAATATATTTAAGGCATAAAGCATCACTTTTTTAGTGAAAATATAAATCTGTTTTCTGCTATAGACAACTGAAATAAAAATGTGAAGTTGATTGTGTTAAACTGGTGTGATCACAGACTTGTTTAGCAGTGGCGCTAGGGGCAGGGGAGGAGGTGTTTGGAGGGGCCGGTGTCCCTTTTCCCGCCACTGGTGATGTGCGTGCCTCTATTTTCACGTCTCCCCTCCCCTCTAATCAGTTCATCTTCTACCGCCTCCGGCCACAGACGGAGCTTGCGGTGGCTCTTCACCAGCGACAGAACCAACCTGAAAAACAAAAATAAATAGATACAAAATAAGAAGAAGAAGAAGAAAATAAACATCTAAAAAAAAAAATCCTGCTAGCAGGCACACAGCATGAGGCCAAGCCCCTCTGGCTTTAAGCGGTGCATCTCATGCAAAGACGCTATGCTGGCATCTGACGGACACAAAGCCTGCATAAAGTGCCTTGGAGAGGGACACTTGGCTCAGAATTGTCAACATTGCTGAAATCTTACTCGCAGGACCAGGAAAGACAGAGAAATTTGAAACTGCTCCTTCTTGAGGGCTCTCTCTGTCCTGCTTCAGATCCAGGTGCCTCTTCTCAGACCACTGAGGGAGCGCACAAACGTCGATCTACCACCTCATCCCCACTACCCCCAAAGAAAAGTAGGGCTACTGCTAATAAACAGGACACCCTGAGGCTTCATAGTTCCTCGGGTGCCTCAGAACCGGCACAGATGGATCACCCCCAGAGACACCATGGGGAACGTGGCTCAGCAGTGAAAGCCGCGATCCCCTCTCCAGTGCCGGCAGTTACCTCGGCAGCAGGCTTGCTGCTGGCAGCAGCACCATCGGTACCATCGGCATTGCCGACATCGGTGCAGACCCCAGCCCAAAGGCCTATCCTGGCACCGGGTCCAGCACCGCAGTTTTTTCTCGCACCAGTGCCCTTTACTAGTTCGGTGCAGGCGGTGCAACAGAGTGACAGCACCGCACCGTTAACTCCACAGCAGGGAATACCAATTAAGGCAAACCCAGCTGCGCCTACATCGTCAAAGAAACATAAGAATAAATCTAAACATTTGGAGACAGTGGAGGCTCTTCAAATACACTCCTCCCCCATCTCACAGTTGTTCCAGACTGATTCTTCTGATAGTTGTCTGTCTCCTTTATCCCAATTGTCATACCAGACTTCTTCAGCTGACAGTATAGCCTCTGGCTCCCCTGAACCTTCTAAGCAACAAACTGCACAGGCACCCACAAATAATATGGCCTTAACCTATCTATGGCCCTACCCGTGGTTATGCCAACCTCCATCTCAGAATTTACCACCAAATTACAATGGATGGGCATTCTATTCTCTATTTCAGCCCATGACTAATATATATCCATTAGGGGGAACCATACCACAACCGATGCCACCCCCACTGCAGCAGCAGAGTGTACACACCCCAATCGATATTACTGGAATCCCACAAAAAGCGACAGTGTCTCCTAAGGACAGTACACGGGATAAAAATGATGATCTAAAACGGTTTTGTGATCTGTTCAGAAGGGCAGCGGACAACATGGACACTTCACTCCATGATAGCCCAACTACCAAACACAAATTATATAAGATCCTTTTCAATCATCAGGGCCCAATAAGTTAGCTATACCTATGGATGAGGGTATAATGGAGCCTGCTAACATCATCTGGTCAATGCCAGCATCAGCTGCCTCATCCAACAAGAAAGTAGACAAAAAGTACTTCATTCTTCCTAAGGGTAACGAATTTTTATTTACCCATCCACAGCCGAGCTCCCTCATCATAGAGGCGGCCAATCAAAGGAGCGGACTATCATACTCCAGAACTAATCTGGGTGCCAAAGAGGACAGGAAATTGGACACTCTGGGAAAGAAAGTTTATACATCAGCTGCTCTACAACTCAGGATATCCAATTACACAGCTCTTCTTTCCAACTACGATCACGAAATATACGCCGAATTTTCAGATTTTGCAAATTTTATTCCACATGATAAGCAAGAACAATTCAATACATTGATTTCAGAGGGGCAGCTGATTGCAAGCAGCCCTGGAGTCTGCAGCTGTGGCAGCTAGGTCACTCAGCACCACTGTGGTCATGAGAAGATCTTCTTGGCTCCACGCTGCAGACCTACCGAAAGCCATGCAGAACACTATCGAAGACCTTCCCTTTGATAAGGAAAACCTGTTCGGGGGGGGGGGGAACAAATGAGGTGATGCAGAACCTCAAGGATTCAAGGGCCACACTCAGGACCCTTGGAATTTTTACTCTGACCTCAAACAAGAAATATTATAAACAGCAAAACTACAACTACAGATACACTCAAAGTCAACATACTAGGAGAGTGGACACCTCTAGGAACAAACCTCATCAATCCTATCGGAGATGACAAAACAGCCAACTGACCCAAAATGTACAGACGACCAACCTTAAACAACACTTTTGACACCCAGGTCGAGGGAGTGCCAAGCCATGTCCTCTCAGACCAGCATCAACTACCATTACAACCCCTAACTTTCAAAAACAGATTGCGCCCATTCATCCATCAATGGACAAGTGTAACAATGGACATTTGGGTTTTAGAAATTATCCAGAAGGGTTATACTATCCCACGCATATCGTACCCTTCATCCCAACACCCCTCCCTGTACCTCTTCAGGGACCCCAGTCATGTACAACTCCTCCTAGAGGAAATAGGAAATCTCCTATGCATAGAAGCCACAGAGGAAGTTCCAACTGAGCATCGGGGCAGAGGGTTTTACTCCAGGTACTTTCTCACTCTCAAAGAGATGTGTGGGTGGTGACCGATTCTAGATCTTCATCAACTAAACAAACACGTACAAACCAAGAGGTTCAAGATGGTCACGATAAACACCATGCTTTCTTTACTGCATCAGGGAGATTGGATGGCTTCCCTCGACTTGAGAGATGCATATTTTCACGTCCCCATTCATCCAAACCATCGAAAATTCCTAAGATTCTTTTTTCTGAACAAACATTACCAGTACACCGTACTTCCGTTTGGACTCTGCACCGCACCCTGAGTGTTTTCAAAACTCATGGGACCAGTGACGGCTTTTCTTCGCAGGAAGGGTATCTCAGTATTTCCTTATCTAGACGATTTTCTCATAAGTGCTCCCACAAGATTGTAGGCACAGGATGCAATACAAGCAACCATCGAAATTTTCCTAGCACGAGGCCTCAATCTAAATTACAAGAAATCGTTGCTACAGCCAGCACAGGAGATACAATTCATAGGGGCACCAAGTCAATTGCCACTAGCAAGGGCATTTCTCCAAGTGGACAGATTCATCACAATAAGGGAACTAATCCTTGCCAGCCAAGAAGCGATGCTCATATCGATCCATTCTTGCACGCAACTCTTGGTGCATATGGCCTCCACCACTTATTCAGTCAAACACACCAGACTACACATGAGGCCATTTCAACTATGGTTCCTCAAGTATTCCAGGGGCCAGTCTATTTCCCCCAAACAACTATTATCTATCCCATGAACGATAAAGGATTCCCTAGCTTGGTGGACAGACAAGAATTTGTTACAGGGAGTCCCTTTCACACCACAAGAACCACAGATGCTGATTACAACCGATGCATCCCTTACGGGCTGGGGCGCACATCTCCAAAACAACACTACCCGCACCACGTGGTCTATTTCAGAGAGATCTCTCCACATAAATCTCCTCGAATTAAGAGCAGTCAGAAACACCTGTCAGCACTTTCTTCCCTTAATAGTAGGGAAGCACATGAAGATGCGTACAGACAATATGGCCTGCATGTACTACATAAATTGGCAGGGCGGAACCAGGTCACAACTCCTATGCTTAGAGGCCATGACTCTCTGGCAATGGTGCGTATCCCATGGCATCCACATCTCTGCAGTATACCTTCCGGGCAGGGACAATACTATAGCAGACGCCCTCAGCAGAATCACCACAAACCATCATGAATGGGAGATCCACAATGGAGTACTAAAGAGATATTCAAAATATGGGGAACTCCTACCATGGACCTATATGCTACCCGGGCAAACAAGAAGTGCAGACGCTACTGCTCACACAGAGGCATTGGCCACAGCTCTAGTGGTGATGCCCTTCTCTTCAGTTGGAGCAAAGGCTTTCTGTATGCCTTCCCTCCCATACCAATGATCCCTCGCACCATCCACAAGATTCGGCAGGACAAAGCAACAATCATATTGATAGCACTGGCATGGCCAAGGCAACCGTGGTATTCTCTCCTGTTGAGAATGTCCAAATCACCACCAATTATACTACCTCTGATGCCAATGTTCCTATCGCAGAACAACAGTTCAATACTACATACTTACTTCAGCAGACTCCACCTAACAGCATGGAACCTAGATGGTTCAATGAATTAGAAGACCAGTGCTCTCAGGATGTCAAACATGTTCTACTTAACAGCAGAAAAGTAGCGACAAGGAGAACTTACCTGTACAAATGGCGCCTATTCACATCTTGTTGCACTCAGTACAACATCCATCTGCACATTGCCCCAATCTCACGCATCCTGGAGTATCTTCTGCACCTACAGCAAACAAACATCTCAGTTAACAGAATCAAAGTTCATCTGGCAGCAATCTCCACCTTTCATGAGCCCATCGATGGTAACTCCGTTTTTTCACACCATATCATTAAGAGATTCATGACACGCCTACAGAACTTTTACCTGCAGGTCAGATTACCTCCAACCCCCTGGAACCTCACCACTGTGCTTAGGGCTCTAATGAAACCGCCATTTGAACCATTAGCCACATGGTCACTTCTACATCTTTCAATGAAAGTTGCATTCCTTGTCGCAATCACTTCAGTTAGACGCATGGGCGAAATAGTAGCCTTGATGGCAGATCCCCCTTACACAGTTTTCTATAGCAACAAGGTTTCATTAAGGTCACACCCAAAATTCCTCCCAAAAATCACTTCTCCTTTCCACATCAATCAAACCATACACCTTCCGGTTTTTTTGCCCAAAGCCGCACAACACAGTGCAGGAAGTATCCCTGCACACCCTAGATGTAAGGAGGGCCTTAGCTTTTTACCTGGACAGAATGAGATCCTTCAGGAAGACACCCAGGCATTTCATCTCCACAGCCCAACGGTCTCAAGGACTATCTATTTCAAAACAAAGATTATCACGTTGGATTTCCTCATGTATTAGAATCGCCTACACCTCATCTAATATACAACCCCCTGATTCTATATGTACTCACTCTACTAGATCAATGGGATCTTCAGTAGCTTTTCTTATGAAGGTTCCAGTTTTGGACATCTGCAGAGCTGCCACGTGGTCCTCAGCAGACACACTTGCAGGACACTATGCATTAGAACAACTTTCCGGTACAGACACGGCTGTTGGACAAGCGGTCCTTAACACTGCACGTGTTTCACGTCTCAAAGTATCCACCGCCACATGATACAACTGCTAAATACTCACCTCAAGTGGAGCAGTCAAGGACACTGCTCGATGAGGGAATGGAGATTACTCACCTTCGTGCAGTAGCCGAAGTTCCTTGAGATGCATATCCTCGACATGCTCCACTACCAGCCCTCCTCCCCTCTACGTTGGAGTATTCTAATTTTATAATAGGATCTCTGTGGTAGAGAGGAACTGATGAGAGGAGGGGAAGGCCGGGGAGTAGAGGTGCACGCGTCACCAGTGGCACAAAAAGGGACACTGGCTCCTCCGAGCTCCTCCTCCCTCGCCCCTAGAGCAACTGCTAAACAAGTCTCCGATCTACGGTACAGCTGAGCGCGCACACCTCAAGTGGAGCATGTCGAGGACACGCATCTTGAGGAACTTCAGCTACTGCACGAAGGTGATTAACCTCCATTTTGTGCCTAAGGCTGTTAATATCTATTTTTACTTATTTATATTCTGATAGCTCCTTAGAACCCAGTCAGGATGGTTGGGGGGGTCAGGGTAAGGGTGGAGGGGCAACTGTTACAGGCTTGTGTTGGTTATTTAGTGCATGTTTAATACTGTCAAATGCTGTTACTTTGGGGTGGTCTCCTAAAGGACAGGTTTCATAATAAAGGTGGGGTGCAGTGCAACCCCAGTATTTATAAATGTATAATCTCCATGAATTTGGATTTGAAGTAATTAGGTCTACTATCTTGTGAAGTTCCTGATACATAATTACATTTATGTAGTAATAAACATAGCTCATTATCCTTCCCAGTTTTATAATTCTTGTGTTCCCCTACACCATTTGGATGAAATCCAGAGTCTGTTAAATCAATGGGAGTTTTACCTCAGACTTCAGTAGATTCAGTTTACTCTTGTGTATCCTTATCCTTGTGTTTTGTCTAATCTGAGTTCTGAACTTTTTTTTCAAGAATCTTGTCAAGTTTTCAGTTGTCTGAAAGCCCCCTGCCATCTTCCGTCACTGAACATATTTTCTTTGCAGTTAACATTTAATGCTGTCCTTGCTCTGCCTTACTGGACACGCACACAAGATTTCATTTGTAAAGTTTTCATCAGACTACCTCAGTGTCCTTTCAAGAGGGAGCAGCATAACCTTCATGTTGGAGATACAGAATACTGAGGCACTGAGAGTCTGAAAGATATCTAAGCATACCCAATGAGTCAGTTTTAGAGTTTTGACTAAACCTCACACATACATGCTATAGCTACTACATCTGCTGCTTCATGTGTATACACAAATGGAGGAGAAATTCTGCTTCCTCTGAGGCAGTGAAACTATACTGAATTTCCCATTTCAGTTCTGAGATTAGGAGTCTAAACCTGCCTGAGAAACCTCCAATATTTGATCAGAGATCTTCAATTTGTGTAGACTAAAGCGTAGGTCTGTTGTCTTGACAGAGCTATAACAATTTACACCATTTAAGGATCTGGTCCATTAAGTTTTGGCAAAGTGATTTTCTGGAAGGCAAATATTGCTAAGAAAAATAGCATGCTGGGTTACAAATTACTGAGGAGAGAGTCCAGGACAAGTATAAATAGAAATCTTTTCAAGATGGGAAGAGATTTTTCACATAGACTGCACATGATTGCTAGTACTAAAGCTTTTTATATGAACTCTCTAGATGATCAGATCGAAGTCAAGATTTTCAGGTTGGAAGCACAAGGAGAACTGTAATCAGCTTCTGAAGCATTTACAGTGTTCTCAGTTAGGGTATGGGCAGGAAGAAGGTAACACCTTTTAGGGAAGTTGAATGGAGAGTGGTGTGTACAAGTAATCAGTGAGCAGGAAACAGAGAGGCCATGTGAGTGGGAATCTAAGGCTTTGGACATTGGGAGAAGAGCTCCTAAACCTTGGCCTTACTTTTTAAAGGGATTAGGAGCAACAGTACCAGTGGGGAGGTTCAGAAAGCTACTCTGCTGATTCACCCAGGCTGTCATGCCAGGTGGGTCTTGTTAAATCCCACTTGATGCAGGAAAAAGGCAGAAAGGCCCAGTTAAGGGAAAAGCAAGTGGCAAGTACAGAAGGTCCTGATAGCAAAGTAAGTCCTTAAAACAGCTCGCTCAGGAGAAAGCTAGGGGGACGTTTTTATAGACTTGCTTTGAAGTGCAGTCCTGGTTTTCAGACTCTGTTGCTTAGACCCTGCGAAAGCTAAATAAAGACAATTACTGGAGAGCAGGTATGCCCCATAGTAACCTGCTCTGTATGTGCTGCTGTGTTATGGGGTGTGAAACCTGTCTGCTTGCAGGAAATAAATACGAACTACAGAGTGTTGCTGAGTGATAAAATGGAGAGTGATGCTAGAGAAAATCTCTGCAGTCTTCCTGATACACTGCAGTGAACGTGAAGGAGACTATGGTTAGGGAAATAATGAGAGACAATGAACCAAGAAAGAAGTGGCCACATAGGTCTCTGATGAATATTCACTCCTGCTTCTTGTGCAGATGAAGTTGCACTTTGGGTGTGAGGGTATGAAGTTAAAGTAAAATGGAATTAAAATTATTCCAGGTTTCAGCATTGTACTGGAAAGACAGAAATGCTTTAACAATGAAAAGACACAATTCTGTGGTAACCTTAGCAGGGTTCTTCAAAATAGGAATAGAATTGTTAAACTGACTCAGGCTTTTTTTGAAAACCACAGACTGGCTCTGGCATCTATGCTAGGTATTGAAATTATACAGTTGTTCATGCTTTTGACGTCTCTGATCTTTGCTATGCAAATACATGCAAACAGGAGTACTCCCTCCTGAGAAATACTTGTATAGAAATTACTAACAACATGTATCAGAAACAAGATCAAAGATACTTTTATTTTTAAGCACTAAGTTATCTGGATATCTTACTTTTCAGGTTTTTTATTTTAACTTCAAAACTGGTAATTCAGATCTGGACTTCAGTTTGAAAAAATAAACTTGAATTGATATATGCATTTGTCAGTTCACCCAATTTACGAGTTATATGCAACGTAACAATAGCTATGTCTAGTCAGAATGACTGCAAATCAGAGAGCTAGTGGTATTCTTATTTAAAGTGATAGCATGGTCACGTGGGTACATACATTTAATAGCTTGTAAAATTTTTTAAAATAACTTGTAAATTCCCGGTGGTAAAACACTGGGGATTGTATAGCTTAATTTTTAGTTGATGGCTCATAATTCCAGAATGGTGTCTCAGACATTATCGAAACACCCAACACATGTGCCGAGTCCCAAGGATATAAAATATTTTGCAAAGGAGTGTCATTCAAAATCACTAAAGCTATATGCTTTAAATACAGTGAACTGGGAGAAAATACATACTTCTAATACCTGTATTTTAAGTCGTCTTAGTGTAGTACAGTACTATAGTTCATTTGCTTCAGGCTCGTACACAGTGAATGTAATCCTTGGTGTAATGTACATATCTTTCAGAAATTTAAACCTGTTATATTCATGCAGATGATCATGTCTGGATATATTGTGATCTAACTGTACAGGTTTGTGCTGTAAGTTGTTGAGATCTAATTATGTAAGTGCTTGTGTGCTATAAATAGCTCATTAGTCTGGCAAGCTGCACTCATCACACAGGCACTCTGCCTATTTTTGGACATTTTGTAGTAAAAGTCTACATGATTGGTTTGCATGAGAATGTTTGGCTCTTCCTTACTATATTTTATACCAGTAAATCTTACATTTAGAATCAAGGCTCTGACCCTGAAAATACTTACCACTTTCAGATAAGTGCCTGGAGTTTACAGCACAGCTGGGCCACTGAAAGCTCTAGTGTAGCTGCTCTGCCTTCCCAGCTGCTTAATCCACTCCCATTTATGTTGCTTAGGGGTGTGACTTTATATTGACGTAACTGGAAGTGTAGACATAGCCTAAGGCTGTGAATATGCCACTCAACTGAATGACATAAGTTACACTGACCTAAGCACTGCGGTGGACATTGCTATGTGGGAAGGAAAGCTAATCCTACTGACATAGCTACTGCTATTAATTGGAGGTGCATTAAGTTGATCAAAAAAAACACCGCTATCAGCTTAAAGCGGTGTAGTTAAACTGATGTAGTTGTGCCACTGTAGGTTCTCCTATGTAACCATAACCTGACTTTTACCCTTTTCTTACTCTGGTCTCTTTACCTTCTGCCATGTCCTCCTGTATGCATGGAGTGTCATCCCAATCCCAGTGCGCCATTTGAACCACTTTTGAAAGTTGACTGCTTCTGTAAGCCTCTCAAATGTTACCTCCCATCAGTCAAATGCTGGCTTTTCCATTCTTGCAACAGAGGAGAGAGGGAAATGGTGGGGAGTGGAAGGTTTTCTGATCATACATGCAGTTACACATGTGAGTAGTGGCATTGAATGCAGGGATGCTGTTACACATAGAAAGTTAACAGGTACATGTTTGCAGAATAAGGGCCAAAATTGCACTTTCTTTTGGTGCATCCTGCCTTATTTGCTCCCATTTCTTAGTCTTTGACTCCACTAGAAAATTTTGTTGCTGTGTTTCTTAGGTATGTAGGGTGTATGCAGCTGCCGTATAGGCAAGATGCAGGCCTTTTAATACTTAGCCTGTCTCTCATTTCAATTTAAAATACTCCAGATTTGTCACTGATGTGTTTCCTAATACACAAGAAGCTGAAACATCATTGTTACAGGACATCAATGGATTGAAAATAGATTTTCTGCTTTACAAAGAAAATACCAGAATGTTTCATTAAATACATATTAAATTTAATGTACAATGCTAAGAAAAGCACTGCAACTTGAAAAGCTAAAAAGATAAATTGTAGCTTTCCTCTGATTTAAATGTATATTATGCCCATGTGCCTCCTAATTTAAAAAGTCTGGGCTAAAGCTTTTCCTAGATGACTCAACCATGTGAAACTAGGGATAAATGCTAGAGCCCAGGGCTTCTGTAGTGCAGTGTTTCTCAATTACTGGCACTGGTCTCTGAGATGTCCCTGACACAGTACAGGGTACCTGAGATCTCTATGACCCAGTATAGGAAGCCAGTCCCTGGTATCAAAAAGATTGAGAAACGCTGCTTAACTGTGCAGTGTTTTAGTATTGCTTCTTGTTTCTTACAAATAGACTCCAGACAGGAGCTGCTCTCTCTTGTGGCTGCTAATCTCTTCAAACCTCAACCCTTACTTAAACTTGCCCTCTTTTGGAAAGCGGACCCTTCTTTTTTCTCCTCCTGGCAATGACCAGCCTGAAAACTGGAACAGTCAAATTTCTTTCCTGTTCTAATGCACTTGCATTGAAATCAGAAAGGATGAGGGACAAAGTGAGTTACACCTAGCAAGGGACATAAAGGCAAAAAGAAGCAGTTCTTCAAATACATTAGGAGAGGAAAAAAAAGATGATGGAACACGTAGGCCCTCTACTGAGTAGGAGAGGAAAGCTAATAATTGGTGACACCAAGAAGGCTGAGGGGTTTACAGTCTGTTTTGCTTGTTCTTCACTAAAAAGGTTAATTGTGATCACATACTCAACACCATTAATATTAGCGAGGTGGAAGGAATGTAAGCCATCATAAGGAAAGAAGAGTTTAAAGAATATTTTAATAAGTTGGAAATATTCAGGTTTTTGAATCATAATTAGGTAGGGGTTACAGTAAGGGGGGAATGCACCAGAATGCAGTTCCAGGTCCCCCTATTTTAGGAGAATAGCATTCTGGGCCCCCCTAAAAATAGAGGAATGTAGAATTCTGGGCTCCCTAAAAATAGCACAAGCAGCTGGACTACAGAGTTCTGGTGGCTCCACTTAAACCGTGCTCCTCTTTAAGCGCAGCCAGCAAAGAGCTGCAGCAGGCTGGAAGTTTGTGAATCTCCCCCCTGCAAGGCGGAGCATTTTGTGGCCAGAAGCAGCATCCAGCTGGTCAGGCAGCCTGCACACAGCGCAGGTAAGGGCTTGGGGGGAGGCGGGGGGGCTGCTGGGAGTTATGTGGGGCAAGGTGTGTGTGTAGCAGAGGTGGGTGGGAGTGGATGTGTAGCTGGGGTTGTGGGGTGGCTGTTTGTTTGGGGGTATGTGTAGCTGGGGGTGTGGGATGACGGGGGGGTGTAGCAGGGGGTGTGGGATGGCTGTGTGTGGGGGAGGCGTGGCTGGTGGGTGGAGTGGAGTGATAACTGATGCATGTGGCACTCGGAAGTGGTTGCAAATGCCTACCTGGGCTTGGGGGGCAGTAGCTTGGGTGCAGGACCTGCATGAAGGTTGGCCTGGACCAGCATGAGTGTTCTGGGGTGCCCCAAATTATACTTTAACCCCTGAAATTAGGGATGGAAGAGACTTGAGGAGGTTGTCTAGTCCAACCTCTAACTCAAAGTAGGACCAACTCCAGTCTAAATTGGCAGGACTAAATAGCTGAAGCAATCTCAGAAATGTTAGAACTATCTTTGTGACCTCCTGGAGTAGTGATAAAGTGACTGAGGACAGAAGGGCAAACAGAGCCTATCCTTAAAAAAAAAAAAGGGGGGGGGCCACACACAACACCCAGGAAATGATAGAATAGTCAGCCTTACTGTGATATCTGGAAAAATACTGGAGCAAGTTATTATACAATCAGTTTGTAAGCAGTCTGAGGATAATAGGTTTAAAAAGACTAGCCAGAAGAATTTCTCAAGAACAAATCATGGCAAACCTACCCAATTTCCTCCTTTGACAGAGATATTGACCTATTGGACAGGGGGAAGCAGCAGGTGTGTTTATCTTGATTTTAGTAAGGCTTTTGACACAGTCCCACATGACATTCTGATATGAAAACTAGGGAAATTACAATAACATGAATACACAATAAATTGAAAAAGCACTGACAAAGAATGGTTCACTGTCAAACTTGGTGTATCTAGTAGAATCTCACTATTATTCAGTATTTTAATTAATGACAAATAATGGAGTGGAGAGTATGCATTAAAAAATTTGCAGGTCGTACCAAGCTGGTAGGGGCTCCAGGCTCTTTGGAGGACAAATTAGAAGTCAACATGACCTCAACAAATTGGACTAAGAATTGATCTGAAGTCAACAAGATAAAGTTCAATAAAGATAAGTGTGAAGTACTTCACTTAGGAAAAATCAATTATTCCCAATTTTGTAGTTGCATATTTGGTGAGATGGTATTGCTGAAAAGGATCTGGAAGTTAGAGGGTCACAAACTGAATATAAGTCAACCATGTGATGCAGTTGTGAAAAAAGACCAATATTCTGAGGAGTATTCGTAGACATATTGTATATGAGATGAGAGAAGTAATTCTCCCACTCCACTTGGCACTGATGAGTCCTTAGCTGGAGTACTGGATCCAATTCTGGGCACTGTGCTTTAGGAAAGAAGATCAGTTTGGAGAGAATCCAGAGGAGTTACAGAACTGATGAAAGGTTTACAAATCCTCACTTATGAGGAAAGATTACCCCCCCCACACACACACCAAATTAGCCATGTTTAGTCTTGAGAAAAGTGGGCTGAGGGGGGACATAAGTCCTCAAATATGTTAAGGTCTTTTATAAAGAGGGTAGTGATAAATTGTTCTCCATGTCCACTGAAGGACAAATAGTAACGGCTGTAATCTGCAACAGTGGAGATTTAGGGTAGATATTGGGGAAACTTTCTAATAATAAGGGTAGTTAAGGTCTAGCACGGTCTCTTCAAAGCAGTATTGTGAAATCCCCATAATTCGAAATTTTGTTAAAAATGAGTTGGACAAACATTTACCAAGGATGGTCCAAATGTGCTTGGTTCTGTCCCTGCACAGCGTGCAGCACTTGATGACTACTCGAGGTCCCTTCCAGTCCTGCATTTCTATGTCCATGTCTATCCTGAAAAATCAGTGCCAAACCCCACAGATCAGTGCAGCGGGATCAGTTGAGAAGCCAGTGTAGACCCACTCGATCAGTCCTGTACTTGCTCTCCCTTCAGTGCAGTAAGTCCACCCCTACAACAAGAGTAACACTGTGTCAAAGGGAGGTGAGTAAAGAAACTGCAGTAAGTGAAAGTAAGTCAGTCAATGGGAGATAGGTAGGGGAGTTGCTGGCACAGGGCTTACGGGGCTTGAGCCCTGAGTCCCAGCACCTGAGCCCTGTGTCTGCTGCCAGCCCATCCACAGCAGCGGGGTGCTTACAAGGCTCAGGTCATGGTGCACTGAACCCCAGGTCCTTATTGAGGCCAGCAGTGCTTCTGGAGATGCGCAGTTTGGAGCACATAGGTTGTGTGTCTCCTGTCAGCTTAGTGCTGTAGTGTAGACTAAGCCTATGATTCCCCTCTCCTGCAATCACCACCTGAATTCTTCCCATCACATTCCTGTATCATGTGCCTTACCCACATAGACCTGTTTACTTTCATTTAAAAACAATGCTCCTGTTTACCATACTGCACATGCATAACTCTCTTCTCAGTCACAAGTTAGGCAGAAGTGGACTGTAAATTGCTGTACCAATAGGCTCCTAAACCATGAAGTCTTGTAGGTGGGGTAAGCATGGTGTGGCTGTCCCTGCCTTAGTGAAATACTCCTCAGAGTTCATGTGATGTAGTTAGAGACTATGAGGATTTTAGTCCATTTCCTGTGGCAAATGTAGAAATGCTGCATTCACCTGCTCCACAGCTATTACATTCAACTGGCTTCTGACTATCCAGGGTAAAACAAAACCCTGTACCTTGGGATCTAAATCTTTTGGTAGACATTGCTTTCAGTGCTCACTTTCCTCTACAGTTTAGGTCTGTCACAACCAAAGGAACCTTTAAACAGTCTTGTTTCCTTTGGGTCTACAAGCAGTTGCAACTATTTGGTTACTGATTCTTTCCCGTGTTACTGTTCTATTTACTGATTTGATTTCAAATATCCTCTCGCTCCCATGCCTAAATGCTCTTTTAGTGACCTTCAGGATATATCTACACTGGGGCACAATCCTTGTTAGACATTATGTTGAATTAATAAAACCAGAGGAGAGTGTCTACACTGGATTCCGTGCCCCAAACTCCCACATCCCAATTGCCAGCTGTTACTTAGACTTTAGAAGCATTGCCTCATGGGTCAGTGTTCCACAGTGCAAGGAAGCACTATGGCTTGTGAGAAATTTGTCCTCCCATGATGCAGGGTGCAGTCTCCCCTCTCCTTCTCATTGCGAAGCAAACAAGAAATACTTTTTGCACCATTTATCCCTGTTGTAGTCATGGAACCTGTTCATCTCTGCAGTGGGATTGTCCTGCAGGTAAAATTTAAATGTCAGTTTCAAAAGGGATAGCCGTGTTAGTCTTGTCCAGCAAAAAAACAACAAGGGGTTTTGTGGCACTTTAAGACTAACAGATTTATTTTTTGTATGAGCTTTCGTGGGAGAAGATCCCACTTCCTCAGATGCTTCGAAGATGGGTGAACTTACAGAAAGGAATGAAACTAAATGCAAGGGGGTGTAAAACATAGGATCAGGTCATCTGTGAAGACTGCATCTATTTTGTTATGACTTTTTCTGTCACTTCACCAGTAGCTTTTTAAGACTTTCTCATTGTCCCCCGAGGAAACTCCCCTTAAGAACTGGTATGCTCTCACAAGTGTTATGTGTTGTTATTTCCCTGATCTGTCAATAGATCTTGAAATTTCTCACTATGTACTTGGATGGTTGAGCTATTCCTGGCCCATATTTGCACAGTCAAAGTGCAAAGCGAAGAGGAATCAGGGACATGTTCCAGATGAGCCCTAATTGTGTTCATCCTCCATTTTCAAGTGACATGATTAATGGGTGCCCAATCTGAGGCTTCTAGAAGGAGCCTGATTTTCAGAACTGTCTTTTCATCTCAGGCGCCCAAAATCACTAGTCATGTTGGCTAGTTTAAGCCTAAGTGCTCTCAGGTCTTTGACTCTGCAGTCCTTCCACACCCAGACTGTGGGCAGTTACAATGGTACCCTAATGTAGGCATGGTGACTACTAGCTACATTTCTGGCTACAGCTACTTCTGTAGTAGCTAAAATGATCCTAGGACCTCATGTCTTCCTTTTCCTTTTCTCAAAAAAGTCCTCAGTCTTGACAGATCATCTGATCTCTGAGCCCCATGACAGAAATAATGCCCCTGACTGACTAGTGCTGACAGTTCTGACACTCAGTGTGATTTAATGCAGCTTGTTCCTTGAGCTACTTGGTAATCATATCTACTCACCTACTGAGATTTCAGCACCATGGTGTGCTGCAAATGAGGCCTTCAATGATGATTCATTTTGTATTTTGTTAATCTAGAATGGTGGGGAAAGCCCAAGTCACCTAGTGGCCTCAAGGCAACAAAATTCGCTTATTTACATGTTAATCTGGAACAGAGAAGCCTTTAATCCAGCCTGCCAGCTGATCCTTGCTCATGGCCCAGAGCACAGCTGACTTTTCTTCTCCTGGCCCTCCCCCTTCCCACCATGTAGGACCAGCAGAGCTGTGGGTAAAGCGAGGTGCCACTCTCCCCTCTGGGCTCCACCCCTACCAGTGTAACACTAGAGGGCCCCGGCCAGAGTTTGGCAACCAAGATAGGGCAAAATGGTCAGGAAAATTTCCCTCTGGAGAGAGGAATGTGTGTGTCTGTGTCTTATACACATTGGAGTGTGCTGAATAAGCTCTTATTTGCTATATATGATTTCCTATCTTATGCCATAAAATAAATATATTTATTTTGTCTAATCTAAATTGAGTTGAACCGTAAGAGGGATATTGTTCTTCCATGTTCTGAATTGATTTGGCAGCAAGGATGTTGGATCAGAGAGGACCAACCTTAGATAAATTGCCCTCTTGGCTGGGCATCAGAAGATGCACAAGCCAAGTGTTAAAAAAAGAAGTTAGCTATTTAGAAAAAAAGGGTCTGGGACACATGCACCCACAGGTATTGTGAAGAAAAGAGCATGAGACTTGCTGCTGGAACAATGACAAGAAAAAGGAGCCAGCACAAAAAGGAAGAGGATGGTCTAGAGGGGAAGACTGCACAAGTGTTCATACCCCTCTGGTGTAAGTATGGTTGTTGGTATTCAAAGCTCAGCTCTTATGAAATAGTTTGTAATGTTGAACTGATACTCATATTTCCTAGCAATAAACTGCCTTCTGTACAAACAGTTTCAGATAAATTGCTGTTTTCATTAATAGTTTGAATCACTTGCTCAGGCAAATATATTATTGCTGTAGTCTGAAAAATATAAACTAGATTTATCCAATAGCACAGTTCCCTGTGGAGCCCAATATAAATTTGTAAGAATCAATGTGACTTAAGGTATCACTCTCATATCCATTGATATAGTAGTAATGTGGCTTTTGGGAAGTTAATTCACTTTAAACTGTTTCTGCTGCTCTTAAGAAGGAAAAAAATATGTCTAGAACCACTGACCTAGCAGATCTGGAATTATGTATAACCACGTGTCCATGTTTATTAGCAAGGAGGTCCACTACTGAATATAACTACTCCAACAGTAGATGTTATGACAGGCAATAGGCAAATTACATAAGGTAATAAGATGAAAAAATTGCAGAAATACATTTCAAAACCAAGGCTCTTGTCAAGCATTTAATAGATTAGTGTTCCTCTTGTTCCTCTGTACTTCAGTAATTGAGTCATAAACTTTGTTAAATTAGTAATGCCACTGTATGAAAGACTTTTTTTAAATCTCAAATCCAACTGTGTGTCTCCTGTTCTTGGACTGACCATTACCTAATAAATTTAGACCTTTTTATGGCATTCTGATGCTGAAACATGCTTTAAGTGGAACAGCTTAAGTCCTTTAAAAATGAAATTACAAACTCAAGTAAAACATTTGTGAAAAATTACCTGTGAAAGTCAAAGCTTTTGTCTTCCAGTGCAGAGGAATGCTCATTCTGCTAGGGGTTCACCATAAACAAATAGCTAAGGGTAAGCGTAGATATACTGAGAAATAGCTTTTTGCCAGTGTAGTTCACACAGAGATTTCATTGTTCATGTTTTGTCAGTAATCTAAATCACCTTTACAGGACAACAAGAAATAGCCAGTTTCCTCAGGGATGGGGCTGTTCTTTAACCCAGTAACTGTGTTGGTACCAGGCCATGCACTGAGGAAGTGGTCCATCTCCATGTTGTGTGTGACTACCAAATAAACAAATCCAATCAAATGCTTTTACTTCAAAGACTTACTTTTCTTGGCCTCCAGAATCCCCATTGGAATTTGTATTGTCTCAGCTTATTAGTTTTAAGCACATAAACATATTAGAGAACCCCAAAAGTTAGGTATTTGATCATTACCCTTCACAAGCCTGAGGCAGTCTTTGAGTGATTTAGTCATAGATTTCTAGGTGGCTGGTCTTCCTGTTTGTGCCTGGAGATCTTTTGATGTATCCACAAAGTGATCTGCAACTTAGTTACTATTTCCCTCTTATACCCCCAAAGTTACACAAACATGTCAATTTAAAAAAAAAATGCTAGATAGCTGATGACACTGGGCAGAAGCAAAAGTTAGACATGTCCCCCCCCAAAAAAGAGAAAAAGTTAACCAAGCAATCTTGAGTTGTTAGTCTAGTAGCTAATTTCCCCTATTACTGCAGTTCTAGAATATAGATGTCTGTTTTTCACAGACGTCTGTACAAGTATACTTGCAGAGAGAGACTGCTTAGAGTCAGGCTCACATCATGTTTGCTACCCTCTCTCCCAGTTTACCTAGTTTTATGCTAAGTTCCAGCAAAAGCCTAAAAATGACTAAAAGCAGCATGCAGAATAATTTATAGTCCATTTCAATAATTGACAGTGACTTGGACACCTGGCTGATTGCTAAAATGCCCCTGTGCAGTGTGTGAAAGGAATAACAGTCTCCAAAGCTGTCACAGCAATCAAAGATTCATAGAATCATAGAATCATAGGGTTGGAAGGGACCCCACGAGGTCATCTAGTCCAACCCCCTGCCAAAAAAAGCAGAACCACTCCCATTAGATCATCCCAGTCAGTGTTTTGTCCAGCTGGGCCTTGAACACCTCCAGAGATGGAGATTCCACCACCTCCCTAGGCAACTTATTCCAATGCTTCACCACTCGCCTAGTAAGGAAGTTTTTCCTAATATCCAGCCTGGACCGCCCCAGCTGTAACTTGAAGCCATTGCTTCTCGTTCTGCCCTCTGTTACTACCGAGAACAGTCGAGCTCCCTCCTCCTTGGAGCAACCCTTCAAGTAGTTGAAGGTTGCTATCAAATCCCCCCTCAGTCTTCTCTTCTGCAGGCTAAATAAGCCTAGTTCCTTCAGTCTTTCTTCATAGGGCTTGTGCTCCAGCCCTTTGATCATTTTGGTTGCCCTCCTCTGGACTCTCTCTAATTTGTCCATGTCCTTTTTGTAGTGGGGAGCCCAAAACTGGACACAGTATTCCAGATGTGGCCTCACTAGTGCAGAATAGAGGGGAATGATCACATCCCTCGATCTGCTGGTAACACTTCTTCTGATGCAGCCCAGTATGCCATTGGCCTTTTTGGCAGCAAGAGCACACTGCTGACTCATATCCAGCTTCCCATCCACCATGACTCCCAGGTCCTTTTCTCCAGTGCTGCTATTTAGCTGATCACTCCCCAGCCTGTAGCAGTACATGGGGTTTTTTCGTCCCAAGTGCAGGATTTTACACTTATCCTTGTTGAACCTCATGAGATTCCTCTTGGCCCACTGCTCCAGTTTGTCTAGGTCTCCCTGAATCCTGTCTCTGCCCTCTAGGGTGTCTACCGTTCCCCCCAGTTTGGTATCATCTGCAAACTTACTAAGTGTGCAATCTATCCCATCATCCAGATCATTAATGAAAACATTGAACAGAACTGGCCCCAGGACCGACCCCTGGGGCACACCACTTGTTACTGCCTGCCAACTTGACATGGAGCCATTGATTCCTACATGCTGAAACCGTTGTTCTAGCCAGTTTTCTATCCACCTTACAGTCCATGCATCTAACCCATACTTCCTTAATTTGCCAATGAGAATGCTGTGGGAAACCGTATCAAAAGCCTTGCTAAAGTCAAGGTATATCACATCAACGGCTCTTCCCGCATCCACAAATCCAGTCATCTCATCATAGAAGGCGATGAGGTTGGTCAGGCATGATTTACCCTTGGTAAATCCATGCTGACTGTTCCTGATTACTCTATTTTCCTCCAAGTGTTTCAGGATGGATTCTTTGAGAAGCTGCTCCATGATTTTTCCAGGGATTGAGGTGAGGCTGACAGGTCTGTAATTCCCTGGATCCTCCTTTTTGCCTTTCTTGAAGATAGGTACTATATTTGCTTTTTTCCAGTCCTCTGGCACCTCCCCCGTTCGCCACGAGTTTTCAAAGATAATGGCCAACGGTACTGCTATCTCATCAGCCAGCTCCCTCAGCACCCTCGGATGCAGTTCATCCAGCCCCATGGACTTGTGCACATCTAGTTTCTTTAAGCAGTCCCTAACCTGACCTTCTGTCACCAAGGGCCTCTCTTCTTCTCCCCAGTCCCCCGTACCTAGTGTAGTGGGCTGGGAGCTGACCTTGCTTGTGAAAACTGAACTAAAAAAAGCATTGAGCACTTCAGCTTTTTCCTCATCCTCTGTCACGAGGATGCCTGCCCCATTCAGTAAGGGACCTACACCATCCCTGATCCTCTTCTTGTTATTGATATACTTGTAGAACCCCTTCCTGTTATCCTTCACATCCCTTGCTAGTCGCAACTCCATTTGTCCTTTGGCCTTTCTGATTTTATCCCTGCAGTCCCGAGCAATGTCTTTATATGCCTCCTTAGTCATCTGTCCTAGCTTCCACTTCCTGTAAGCGTCCTTTTTATGCTTCAGCTCAGTGCAGAGCTCTCTGTTAAGCCACAGTGGGCGCCTTCCACATTTGCTGTGCTTTCTCCTTATCGGAATTGTATCTTCCTGTGCCCTTAGCAGGGTTTCTTTAAAATGCACCCAACTCTCTTGGACACCTTTCCCCTTCAGATCAGCCTCCCAAGGGATCCTGCCCATCAGTTCCCTGAGGGAGACAAAATCTGCTTTTCTGAAGTCCAGGGTCTGTGTTTTGCTTCTTTCCTTCTTTCCTTTAATCATCAACTTGAACTCAATCATTTCATGGTCACTGCTACCCAGGCTGCCATTGACCTCTACTTCCCTGATAAATTCTTCTCTATTTGTGAGCAGCAGATCGAGAGGCGCAAGGCCCCTCGTCGGTTGCTCCAGCATTTGTACCAGGAAGTTGTCCTCAACACTCTCCAGAAACTTCCTGGATTGCCTGTGCACTGCTGTATTGGCCTCCCAGCAGATGTCAGGGTAATTGAAGTCCCCCATGAGAACCAGGGCCTGTGCTCTAGAAACTTCTGTTAGTTGTACACAGAATGCCTCATCCACCTCCTCCTTCTGATCTGGTGGTCTGTAGCAGACACCTACCACAACATCCCCCTTGTTGCTCTCCCCTCTAAACTTAACCCACAGACTTTCAACTGGCTTGTTTCCACTTTCATAATGGAGCTCTGAGCAGTCATAGATTCCTAGTGATCATATCATATAAAGCTTTGTTGGTGAAACTAGCACTAGAAAGCAACTCATCAAAGTACTCTGGCATATGGAAAACTCCAACTGATATTTGTGTTATCATAATCTACAACCGCATCCTGAGCAAATAAATACAAGTATTGTGCATATTAAACTGAATGACATTTAAATTTAGGGATCAGTTGAACCCTGGTGTAATGAAAGGGAGTTGTAGCACAGACTTGTAGACTTTAAGGTCAGAAGGGACCATGATCATTTTTATTTAGTTATAGCAGGAAGGTATTTGGACCAATCTGCCCAATTTTGTCTCCGTTACTCAAATATGGAGTGTGTCAGAGCATTCCTTTTGCTCAGCATACTCAGTCTAACATCTGAGTGTATTATTCATCACTTTAATTATTGGCCTTTGTTGGGATGGAATTAGGGATTTCATCTTCTCTCATATTTACCTTTCTCACGCCACAGGTATATAATAATCCCTTAGGCTGAGATTTTTCTAAGCAAACTAATGGGTTGAGCCATGTAACTTCTGTTGAAATTAATGGAAGTGGTGTGACTAATTCCCTTGGTCGGAGTTAGAAATCTCCACTTCAATGCTTATTCCAAGTGAAACTTCATTCCTCACAATTAGAAATTCTTTCTATCAACTCCACTGTGGTTAAAGAGTAGTACTTATGGTCTCTGAAAGAAGAACAGTCCAGTTGTCTTGGTTAGAGAGGTATTTGAGCTGGCCAGTGTAAGGAACGTGGAAGATCCTTCTAGTGATGAGGGAGAAGAGTTAACCTTTGCTGTAGGTTATAATGTGTATCTCCAGCTCAAGCAATCCAGGCCCAGGTGAAGAAGACGACTACAGACCCCTTTAGCAGGGTTGGGTGTTTTTTAATTTTTATTTATATTTGTTTAAAAAAGTACCCACCATGTCTCCTTTGTTTCTGAGTCATGGCTGATGAGTGCTTGGGTAGCTAGAAAACATTTTAGGGCTTTTTTGTACACCTATAAACCATGCATGGTGCCTGTTTTGTATCTTATCCTGTCCTGCCCTTGTCCTAGGAGGTACACTCAATAATCTAAGTGCAGTACTGTGTTCAAATAATTGTGCTGTCATTTTGACTCCAGTAACACTTTGACTCCAGTGTGTGGAATTGCAGCATTTTTTTTTCCAGTAATTTGCTTTCCAGTTTTAAACAGTAAGTATTTTCATTTGTATTTCTCTTACTGTTGCTAGTTTGTTGGCTTAACCATTGAAGAAAGCAAAAATTCTGAAATTGTGATTTCCTGCCTGTTTCTTCTTGTTCTGAACATAACAGGCAGAACTTCTTGACAAGTAACTATAGGATACAGTACACAGAACAAAATAAAATTGTTCCATTTTAGACTTGTTCTACCCCACTGATACAGAAAATGAGGTTAGCCTGAAGTTACTGAAGGCAGCGTAATAACCTTGCCAGTAATCTTTGTTATATAAATTAAAAAGTTATGCATTTTTAATTGATATATTTAAATGAAGCCAGGTAAAACACAATGGTTATTTAAAATAGAAGAGCTCAGTATCCTGAATGAGGGACAAAGGGACCTTTTCTTTGTGTTGTCTGCATTTCCTTAGTTTGTAACATAAATATTTAAAAGACTTTTGCATTTAATTATAAGAAGCTCTTAGGAAGCATAATAAAACATATTTTATTTGCCCAGAGCTCTTCAAATCTCAGGTAAATAAACATAAGCCTTTTAGACAGTTTTTTCCCCTGCCATAGTTTGACTGGGCAACTCAGCAGAATTTGTTCAGATGTCTCAACTAAATATTTAACACATCTGGATTATTGCTTTACTATATAAGATCAGAGGATTTTCATTAATTTAATCCATACTGTATGTATCATATGGATCCATACTATAGATTAACATAAAACTGTATTGCTAGTAAAGAAAATACAACAAAAAATATTCATTCACATCTCCGTTCTTGTCTGTTCTAATTGATTTCTTCTAATTCACATTATGTCTTAAATCCCATGAGATTTTGAGTTGTAAGAACATAGCAATTGCTCGAAACATGTTTTAAACATTCTGGTTTTGTTTCTTTAAAATTACTGAATGGGTTTTTATGTGCTTAGGAATTATGCTTAAAAGAAAAATGATTCTTAGGCAGACATTCAGGCCAGACATGAAACCCCATAAAGCCCGGGCTAATGCTTGAGGTTATGGCACACTGTAGATGCTAGGGCTGCGCACATATTTCCCAGTAGCTTGCATTGAAGCTCATTGATATTGCTGTGTCAGACTCTGCTTCCTAGTATTTTTAATAGTAAGCCTTTATTGGTGGATAAGTGCACAATATTTAATTTAGCAGTGTTCAATCTCCTTAAAATAGCACAAATATTGAAAAGTCATTGTTAAAACTGCTCAGTCAATTGCAATTTAATTAAAAGGTGTCAGACCAAAGCATAATGTAGTGAAACACAATAATAATCACAGGTATGGTGATCAGTGTCCAATGGTAAGGAATTCAGCTCTGGACCTCCCTGAAGGGCAGTTGGAGTCACATGTCATAGGAAAATTCCTGTTACTTTCTCTTCGGATAATTAATTTGCCTGTTTCCACCAGGCCCATGAGCTGTAAAATGGATATTCAGTATGGCAGATTTAATAGTTCTGAATACATAGCAGGGAGCAAAGGGCACAGGAAGTAAAGAGTAGTCTTGAGCCGTTTTGAAACTTGGCTGCACTCTCATCCTCCTGATTTTTACTTTGACTGCATGTCTCTTCTACGAGGAAAATCCCTCCACACGTAAGTTACAGATACACCTTTCCCTGTAGCATGCGTTGTCTGCATTTTAGAATCTTAAATTAGTCATTTAAAAAAAAAAAAGTCAAAAAAAAAAAAAAGCCCTCAATTCCTACACTCCAGCATCTGGGGCAAACCCGTGGATCTCAGATGCCTTATGGGAGATCAGTATCATCTGTTGCATGGGTTTGGGGGTTGGTTGGTTGGTTTTGTTTTTACTCTGGGACACAGAGCAAAGTTTGGAGAAGAGTTTGAAATAAATAGAGGTTTATTGCAAGAGTTATGCACCATAACTATAATGTGACAAACTTTATAGATTCACAGTTTGTCCACAGGTGACCACAATCTCTTCTGATGGGATGAGTTTTTGTATAAACTAAGGTAGTATGTAGTGACTTTTATTTTTTCTCCCAAACAGAAAACCTAGATGGGATTAAGGGTTCTTGGTAGGATTGTACTTTTTCTATTTAGTTTTCCCAGAGAGTACAGTAGAAATAGTATAAGTAAAAAACCTCAGAATAATAAGCTTGGTGGTAATTAAGTGGGCTTTTCATTGTTCATAGCAGTATTTTAGAAAAAGGTCTTGAGCATTTTTCACAAGTGATACAATCTGCAGCTCTATTACAGTTTATTTATTGACAGAAACAATCATTTGGAGTTTGGTTCACAATTTTTTTTCTTTTCAGAAATCCTCCTGGCATTGATTGCTGAGGGTGTCAAGTGTTTTATTATTTTCATTGTGGCCACCTCACATTACTTAAAGATAAACTAATGACACAGATACAAATCTGGAAGAATCTAGTTAGCTAACAAAAATCATCAAGGGTTTCCAGGATCCTTCTTCATGTCACAAAAGTTTACGACTGCAGATAAAATTTTGTTTAGAAGCATCTTTTATTAGCATCTTGGGGACAGAGCCTCAGCTGGTGTCAAGCAGCATGGCTCCTTTGACTTGTGCTGATTTACACCATCTGAGGATTAGATGATGGGTCTTTACAATTGCTCCTGGGATGTTTGTTTATTCCTGGTGCTGCCTAAGTGGCTAATCTGTTTTGATATGTTTTAAAAACATTCTTCAAAGAATCAGTCACTGCTTAAAACAAGCAGGAGGAACTGCAACTTATTAGTAGGAGAAATTTTTCTTACATGTTTATGAATGAAATAGGAAATCCGTATGATTTATATTTAAGCTGTTAAAAAAAATCTTCTGGAATCCTCGGCATTTCCTACAGCATGTTACTGTCAAGAAGGTCATTCTGTCCCCTCAATCCATCTCTCAGTATCTGTGTTTACATAGCACTGCAAACAGGGTCATAAACTATATTGGAATATTTAATAAGGGTGGCTTTTTTTCTTTTTAGTAAGATTTTTTTATATCCTATTTTTACCAATTCCTGATTTTACCAGCTCAAATTTCACTTGTGATTATTTGCAGCACAAATTAGGGACTAGGCTTTTAAATTTTTTTTTTTTTTTTTGCAAACAGCATTTTCTACTTTGCCTACGTACTACTATGCAAAAAGGCAGTATGGGTAGAGGAGATGTTTAAAGGGTTCATCCTTGTTGCTGTTAAACTCTGTGTCACCATAAACAGTAATCATCCTGTTATGAAAATGACACCTGGTGTTCTCCTTAAGGAATGGAGTCTGGTTTAGTTTATACTTGCTCAATCACCATTTGTGCAAAACTTCCTTCTTTTTAATTAAGACAAAAAATTAACATGAAATCTCTCTGGTGTTGGTTCAGCTATCCATACATCCAGTACAGGAGGGGATAATCAGACTTTCTTAGTATCTCATGCTAATGTGCTTAGAGCCTGACTTTGGGTGACAGAATATTTGTCACTGGCATTTTCCAGAGGAATGTCCATTGGGGGCCAGTACTCTTTGATTATTTGTAAGGATGAGATTGTAGCCCAGAAGTCAGAGATTCCATGACTTTGGAAACCTCCATGACAATTTCTCCTTCAGTCCCAAGGCAGTGGTGCAGGAGCTGTCACGGAGCCCAGGAGCTTTCAGCCACCATGGGAGGGAACTGTTAAACATCCTACCTCCCACCTTTCTTTCCAACCCTGCCCCCCACCTCCTCACTCTCTGGCTTAGACCTTAGTTCTGCCCCTCCCACCCATCAGCCCAATTATTTTTAGTAAAATTCACAGACAGGTCACAAACTTCCATGATTTTTTTTTCTTGTCCATGATTTATTCATGACCTTTACTAATGATAACTGACTAAATCTTAACCTTACTTATTTCTTATGAACGCTTGCTCACTAGGAACTGACCTGGGTTCCCTCCCATTAATTTCATATCAGACACCAACCTACCAGCAATTTGGGCCCATTCCTAACTAGGGTGGGATTTTAAGCAGTGATCTGAAGATGAAGGGATGTTCTTCTTGTTTCCGGTCCCTTTTAGTTGCATTTTCTTTGTCATGTGGATGGCTGAACTCATGGTTGTGACTCAGATTGCGTGCAAAAAATGTTAATTTACTTCACAAAGCACCTCACACTGAAGCTCTGAAAATGCACCTACAGCTGAGGCCATCGTTGATCATGCAAGCTCTGTGAGGCACTCCACTTGTAAACACTCCTGTTACCTCATTCATTTTGCTTCAAGTAACTAGAGAGGAGTTTTCAAAGGTAGAAAAGGCAGTTAAGCATTCAGTTCTCATGTATTTGTTATGTCGTTTATATAAGTCACATATATAAAAAGCCTGTAATCTTCCATTTGGGAGCAGCACCAGCTGAACAGAACCATGATGTAGACCTATGACGCTGTAGGCTTACTGTTCTCCATGTATAGCATTTCTAGGACAACCACTAGTGGATTTGTAGTACATGTTTTAATTACTCTTTAGAAATTAGGGAATGAGAATATATGTACTCCTTCCACTGGAACACTAATGCAGTATTAAAGAAAGATCTTTTCCTGCCAGTCTCATGCTGTCAATTCCATCTCCTCATTCTTCTCTCTCACTCCATTTTATTGAAAGCTGCAGGAAGTAAAACAAATATACTGGGAATTAATGTTGGTATTTCTGCTGTCATGTTAAGTTCAGAATTTTGCCCTTCATCCTTTTGTTTTGGTGAAGATCTGTTGTTTGGTGTATGATGGTATCATACAGTAAGTGTCATCTAGTCCTGAGTTCTTGCAGATCTTCAGGAAACAAACATGACAGGTAAAGGGTTGAGAGACTGCTTTCATTGAATCTGAAGTCCATTTTTTAGGTCAGTTTCCAAAGAGATAGCCGTGTTAGTCTAGTCCAGCAAAAAAACCAAGGAGTCGTGTGGCACTTTAAGACTAACAGATTTATTTTTTGCATGAGCTTTCGTGGGACGAGATCCCACTTCCTCAGATGCTTCGAAGATGGGTGAACTTACAGAAAGGAATGAAACTAAATACAAGGGGGTGTAAAACATAGGATCAGGTCATACAGTAACAGCAAATCAGAGCAGTTTTCAGGTTCAAACCATGGGAAGACTGAAGTCAAATTACCTTTTGTAATGGGAAAAGAACCCAGTCTCGATTAAATCCTGCTTTCACAGAATTTAGCTTCCATATTAATTTGAGTTCAGCTGTTTCTCTTTGAAGTCTTGATGTTCCAGCCACATCTCTGGCATATTGTGGGGCCATGCAGGTGCCCATAGCAGTGTCACTGATTTGGAGATATAAATGATCCTCAAATCTGAAGTGGTTGTGGGTGAGCACAAAGTTCAGTCACAAGCTGTGCTGTGGCATCATCTGGGATGGTTCTTCTAATAGCTTGTAATCCATCCTTGTGTGGGATGTTGATGTAAAGAGCTTCCACATCTATAGTGGCCAGAATGGTGTTTTCAGGAAGTTCTCCAATGGACTGTATTTTCCTCAGGAAGTCCATGGTGTCTTGAAGATAGCTAGGGATGTTGATAACAAAGGGTCTGAGGAGGGAGTCCACATAGCCAGATAGGCCAGCAGTAAGAGTGCCAATACCTGAGATGATGGGGCGTCCAGGGTTTCCTTTTTTTTATGGATTTTAGATAGTAGATAGAACATCCCTGGCTGCGGTTCTGGTGGTGTTTCTGTCTTTATATGTTCCTGTGCTGTCTTAGGGAGTTTCTTGAGTAGGCGTTGTAATTCCTTTTGGTATTCCTCGGTGGGGTCAGAGGAAAGTGGTCTGTAGAATGTTGTGTTGGAGAGCTGTTTATAAGCCTCCTGGTCATAATCCAATTTATTCATGATGACAACTGCACCTCCTTTGTCAGCCTCCTTAATGATAATGTCAGACAACCACTTCAGATTTGAGGATCATTTATATCTCCAAATCAGTGGCACTGCTATGGGCACCTGCACGGCCCCACAATATGCCAATATCTTTATGGGCGACTTAGAACAACGTTTCCTCAAGTCTCATCCCAAAACACCTCTTCTTTACTTACGCTATATTGATGACATCTTTATCATCTGGACACATGGCAAGGATGCTCTTGAAGATTTTCAGAGGGATTTCAACAATTTCCACTCCACCATCAAATTGAGCCTGGAACACTCCACACAGGAGATCCACTTTCCCGACACTACAGTACAAATCAGGGATAGACACATCACCACCACCCTGTACTGAAAACCTACTGATCGGTATAGTTACCTACATCCTTCGAGCTTCCATCTTAAACACACCACATGATCCATTGTCTACAGCCAAGCCCTAAGATATAACCGCATCTGCTCTGATCCCTCAGACAGAGACAGACATCTTGAGGATCTCTATCAAGCATTCTTGAAACTACAATACCCACCTGGGGAAGTAAGAAAACAAATTGACAGAGCTAGACGGGTTCCCCGAAGTCATCTACTGCAGGAGAGGCCCAAGAAAGAAAACAACAGAACACCACTAATCACCACATACACCCCTCAAGTCAGACCTCTGCAACAGATCATTAAGGACCTACAGTCTATTCTAAAAGATGATCCCTCTCTCTCTCTCTCTCTCTCTCTCTCTCTCTCTCTCTCTCTCTCTCAAGCCTTGGGAGACAGACCTCTCCTTGCCTACAGACAGCCACCCAATCTTAAACAGATACTCACCAGCAACTACAGATCTAACAACAGAAACATTAAAGCAGGCACACACCCCTGCAACAAACCACGCTGCCATGTTTGCCCACATATCTGCACAACAGATACCATCATAGGTCCTAATCAAGCCTGCTACTCCATCAAAGGCTCATTTACCTGCTCATCGACTAATGTGATCTATTCCATCATGTGCAAGAAATGCCCCAACACCGTATACGTTGGACAAACAGGACGATCGCTGCACAAAAGAATAAATGAACACAGAGCTGATATCAGAAATCACAAAACAAAGAAACCAGTTGCTGAGCATTTCCATCTTTCTAATCACTCAATAAATGATTTGTTAACGACTGTCGTCAGAGATGGGGCTGGGACATCAAGACTTCAAAGAGAAACAGCTGACCTTGAATTAATATGGAAGCTAAATTCTGTGAAAGCAGAACTTAATCGAGACTGTGGGTTCTTTTCCCATTACAAAAGGTAATTTGATTTCAGGCTTCCCATGGTTTGACCCTAACAACTGCTCTGATTTGCTGTTAATGTATGACCTGATCCTATGTTTTACACCCCCATGCATTTATTTTCATTCCATTCTGTAAATTCACCCATCTTCCAAGCATTTGACAAAGTGGGATTTTCTCCCATGAAAGCTCATTTTTTAGGTGTCCCCTCCATTTTAATGAGAGACCTGACATGTTTGCTGTTCCCTGCTTCCTTGCTAGTGTCCTCTGTCTTTTTTAATCACATTCTCAAACTTTAAATTTTCAAGATCAATGGCAGAATAAATAATTTAACACTCTCAATATTCCATTTTTTGTAATAATTTGGATTCACTGTCACATATGGGTGTGTCTGTCACACAGCTCCTGTCACAACTTGTCTCTGAACTTCAGGCATCTGCTCATTCTTGGGTTTGGATTTTGTATATGCTCAGTGACACGCTCCCATATACTCAACACCAGCCATAGACTGTGACAGTCTTTTTTTCCTTGTGAGGGGGATTATCTGATATATAGGCTCAGTATTATTGATCAAGACATATTCTAGTGGTCTAGGAAACTACAGCATTTTTTCTGCTTTTTGTATCATTTGCATTGCAATAAGTTTTGGTTTGTCCTTTTCACCTATAGTAGCAAATACAAGATTGAAAATGGGCATTTAAATTTATTTTTTTTAAAAAGCTAAATCTGTCATGTTAAAAATAAAAGGGATTTTAAATGTAACTACTCTTTAATAATGGAATATATATGTATACGTAGAGCCCTGTGTGGATACAAAAATATGGATCCACATCTGATCTGCATCCACTCAGTGACAGTATCTATCCAGTCCATGATCCACATCTCCATACCATATTTTTTCTATATCTGTAAACACATCTACAACTGAGCTTAGGCTCACAGTCAGCATTTTAACCTTTGATTGGCTCATTCCCCACATGGGTCCCACCCACTTTTTCCTTTTCTTGTTTGCAGTTTGCATGCTGTGCTGTCAATCAGATTTCCTTGAACACCAGTGAAATCTCTGATTAACAGCATGGCATGTGATCTGCAAAAAAGAAAAGAAACAAGAGGGCAGGGAAGTCATTGGGAATTAGCCAATCAAAGGCTGGCATGCTGACTGTCTGACAGTGAGTGGTGACTCTCCAAGCCCCAGCCTGCTGTGACTGAGACTCTGGTTGGCTGGCAGACCACAATCAGAGCTGAGCTAGGATTGGCTGGAACATTTCCTTGTTCGCCTGTGTGCTGCTGACACAGATCATAGCAGCAGCTGCACAATGGATTGAACCCTGGGAAGATAAAAACAGAAATCCACATCCACGGGTCAATCCACAGCAATGGGTCTTGGGGTTATCTGCACCTATGGATACCCACAGATCAGCAGCTGATACCCATGAATCTGCAGGGCTCTATGTATATGATTAGAAGAGGTTGTAGTGTCGTACAGTTAAAGTTCCCCAACACTTTCTATTAGAAGACTCTGTTTTCATTCTTATATATAATAGACTTGCTTATTCAGGGAGTTTATCATGCTATGGAGAGGTCTTTGTTTTTGAAACAGGAAATGTTTTAGGAAAAGTTCTGTTCTCACTGCGTTACTCAGGAAGTAGGTTGATGCCACTGAGATTCTGTGTATTGTCTTGAATCATTAAACCTTTAGACTAGGATTTTAACAAGAGCCAAAGCATTAAGGATCCAACTTCAATTCACTTTCAGAGTGTCTGGCCCCTTTGAACTCCTCAGTTAGACATGTTCTGTTGTGCTTCGAGCCTGACACAGTATTCCATCTTTTATCTGGGGTCTTAGAAGTGTTTAGAATAAGCACATGACGCAGGGTTGATTATTCAGAAGTATAGATTGTGGGGTCTTTTTTCCCCCATATCCTGTTGGTTCAGCTCATTTACTTTGGCAAATGAATGTTTGGAAAACCCCTCACTGTAGTGTCTACTTGCATCTTACATGACTTGGATTAGAAGTAAAAAACTTGCCCAAATACAGGAGTCCCATCTTGCGATGTGCCACACTGGCCAAGTGAGCTTTGATTTTTCTCTGTAGGATTTTAGCTAATCATCCCTATCCTATACTCCTTACATCCATTTTCTGCTCCTGTTGGTCCCCTAGAATTGTTTTCAGAGCTCTATGTGGTGGTGATCTGCTTGTCCAGCAAAACTAATTTTTCATCAGTAATTATTATACTGTGCTACAGAAAGGTCTTGCTGTATTTTATTTGTTCATGGGCATGTAAACTTCATATTCTCATTTCATTAGTGTACTAGCAAAATATTTGCAAGAAAAGGTGCTTTTTATATACTACCTTTTTATTTATTCCCTTGAATTTACTTCGCCTGTTTAGTTCCCTGCATACATGTCACATAATTTAAAATCACAGCAGGAACATAAACAAAGGTCTGCACGTAAATATGGCCACCTTCCTCCTCAGCAGTCTTACAGAAGACATGGGCAGAAAAGGTGGGCTTTGCAATATTCCTTGCCATCTGTTTTATGGGGATGTTTCCCAGATTTGCCTCATCTCTGTGCTAAACTAACTTCTTGCTCTTGCCCAGGTGCTGATATAGACAACATTGGTTTGTGTGCAGAAACCGACGAGGAAAGCTATTTTTGTTCTGGGGCATGCGATGGCATGTGGGTACTACCTGGTTCTTACTAGGCTATGCAGGCACACCTGACTTTTGTCTTCTGTTGCCCTGTGGGAGAGCTGTTTAAAACTGCTCAGTGCACACTTGTCCAGGAGGAAGGTTATCCTGCTTCTGCTCAGTACAGTGCCTGGTTGTCTGCAAAATGGTACATTGTTCAAGCTCCTTCTGCCCACTCTTCTGAAACAGTTTGTCTAGCTCTAGTTGGCATTGGATATTAATTTATGAGCCTGCCTTTAGCTCCAATGAAGACATATTGTGCTGCTGCCTCAAAAGGGTCTTCTGTGCTACACATGCAAAGTAGCATTTATGAGAAACTGGTTATGAAATGAAAGAGGCTGGGAAATTCAGAGCTAAGGCCAATGTGATTCAGACAAAAGCTTCCATATTAGAATTTCTCTTTCACAACAAAGTCAGTTAAACTTTTTGAGGATATTATTTTAAAATACATTTTTTATTGGAAGCATATAAAGTGCCTGTTTGGAACTTTTCAACTGCTTAGGCCTGTTTGGGTAAACACATATTTATGTAGCTTTACTTTTGACATGTGTATGTACCTTAAATAATTTGCACCAAAAATAATTCAACAAAACAAGAACTACCCAGAGCGTATAGTAGTTTGTCATGTAAGTAGAACCTAAGATGACGTTTATGCTAAGAACACTTCAAAACAGATTGTATTTTGTAAAGGGACGTGTGCTGTCACAGAGCAGAGTAGTAGCTGATCCTTTTTCTACAGCTCTGGTGTGACTTGTCTGCCAGAATACTTCTGACACCGCGGGAGAGGGGGAGTAACGAGGAAGTTCAGAGAAGAGCAACAAAAGTGCTGAGGACAGAGCGAAATCAGGGGTCTCAAACACGTGGCCCTTGGTCCACATGTGTAACCCATGTGCCTAAAAAGGAGTAATCTCTTTCAGGGATCCCTTATGGTTGGGTTATGTTGCTGGGCAAATTTTGCAGGCCAGAAACCAGAATCTTCTGGCAAGGGGGTGTGGTAGCACATTGAGCATGCTCCACAAGTTTTATTGTTATGCTGGAGTTGCGTGCCCAGGGAGAAGCCTGAGAGCCCAGAGAGGAGCAGTGATGGAGAGCTGCAGAGTCCATGTGCCCAGTGACTGAGTGAAGGGAGCTGTGTGAGAGTGGACTGCAGGATGTTTTCTCCCTGTTTCGGACAGTTTTGCAGGGAAGTTGTCTGCAATAGAACTGAGAAGAGGATGGCCAGTGACCTGATTGTGTGGTGCCGGCTACACAGGAGGAAAAAAAAATTGCATGGCATTCACCTGAAGATTCCTGCAGCTAGAGAAGATGAGGATTGCTGCTTTTATTTTGCATTCAAGCCTCAAGGACTTAGACTACAACTGAGATAAGGGTGACTCCACCTGAACTTTGGGACTCCTGGGTTTCTTACTGTTTTGTTTAAATTTATTATGGTTTCTTAGAATAAGGTTTGTTTAGTTAGTTAGTAAAGTTCATTGTTATATTTCTTCTGAGCAGTAGTTTGTTGTGGGATGGGAACTCTGAGCAGTCTTCACTGTGAGTTCTGAACAGCTTGGATCCTGGCTCTCCAGCTGCTTTCTGCAAGGGTTTCTCTGTTGGGCACTGGAAAGGGGCAAGTGAATGAATTTGAGCCCACCCTAGCAGGTTACACATGCAGCCCCTAAAGCTATTGCCTGCCGCCCTCAATGACATTATCATTACTGATATTTGCAATACCGTTATATGAAAAGGTTTCAGTGCTGTGGCCCTTGGGCTAACATATTAGTCCTCATGTGGCCCTGTGCTAGTTCTCGAGCGGCCCTTGTGGTGATTTGAGTTTTAGACCCCTGGCTTAAGGAATGCTTTGATATCCACTCTTCAAATGGGATGGAGACAGACTTTTGAGGGGTCTCCAGCAAATTGACAGGCTGTGTGCCAATGTTTGCTACCCAAGAGGATATGAATGTTGTGTTTTTGGCAAGGTTGAAACAGTGCTGTTCTGAATTAAGGTTAAAATCAGAATTAGGAAAGTTGGAGATTTAGAATAAAGCTGGAAATAATCACTGATGTGCTTACATCAGTGCTAACTATTCCCTGTCATCCCCCCGCCCTTCCCAGGCCTTCCAGTACCCTCTGCTGGCTACTTACCCACTAATTTTCTTCACTGTTCAGTGCTTGCATTACAATAGTGTGGACTTCTGTTGATGATGTAACTCTCTGTATCAAGTGATGGTGGCTGCTAACATTCGAGGAAAGTCAGCCATGGCTTGGATCTGGATTGCTAGGTGGTCCTCAATCTCTTTGAGTAGAACAAATGCTGGTGGGTTGGACCAGGATGTTGGATGGATCATTTGGAGGGTAATGGGGGGCAAGGGGATTAACAATATAGTGTAGGGGTCTCAAACACAGCCCACGGGCTGCATGTGGCCTCTAAAGCTATTTCCTGTGGCCCACAACAACGCTATCATTACAGATATTTGGAATATCGTTGTATGAAAAGGTTTCAGTGGTGCAACCCTTGGGCTAACATAGTACTCTTTATGTGGCCCGTGTGGTGATTTGAATTTGAGATTCCTGACCTAAATAGAGCTTTGCATGGCTTGGCTAGGCTGATAGTGAGGGAAGGAGGTATGGGAAGTACAAGTTTAAGTATTTAAATGGTGTAAATACTAAAATGGAAAGTAATTTTTTTGTTGGTCTTAGTATGAACTTTTTAATACATGCTTAAAATTGTCACACTCAAAACCAGCCCAGGTGGTAATCAAGTTGTGTGAAACACTAAGTTCACATGGTTTCTGTCACTGTACAGCTGTGATAAAATGTCAGCTGATGTTGGTAACCACTTGGCCACTTGATTGGATGCAACTTACTTTTTCCTTATAATTTAGGCATTGATGGTGTGCACTGATCTGTACATAAAGGTATGGTTCCTGCTCACTTCCTAAACTGTGACGTAGAACCATAAACTTCATGAAAGTAGTCTCTGTTTCACCATAGCCTGCAGTCCTCTGGCTGTTTCTAAGAGTGCAGAGATAATGCACTTCAGCTCTATCTATGTCAGTGATCTCTTTCAAATTAATAGTTCTTTGCAGAATTGAACAAATTCAGATATACTTTAGGGGTGATCTTAATTAGTATTCTCATAAATCATGAGTGGAAAAATAAGCACAGCTGTATCTTGGGGGTTGGAGTGGGTGGTCTGCCCATGTATCCTTTAGATTGATTTTTTTTAATATTTTCCAAGAAAGGATGTTAATAAAAATGATCAAATTAAGATATGAGATGCCAGGAACTTAGTCCAACTAAGAAAGGAGAGGAGTTCCTGTAAGACTTTTCCATTTTCCATCATATGAATTACGAACAATTACCTTACGTCTAATGGGGAACAAGGCTGCTGATTTACTATGGGCTTGATCTACAATGGTTTGATTTGTGGGAATATTAGATAATTTATTGCGTTTAATTTGCTGGCTTGTAATTGTGTTTATGTACATGCGCACATGCAAAATATAATTTCTTTTTGCATGTGGTTTATTTTCTCTTGCTTAAGCAAATTTAAGATGAAATCAAAGCCTGCTCCACTTGGGTGGGTATGTTTTCCAGAAAGGTCTTTAAAGGCACTTGTCCCAATTACAGCTGAGAAGAAAGCTTCTACCTGTAATTCTAACAAATGAAATCAGTGTCAGTTGGTCCCAATTACCCTTACTAGACTGACCAATGACAAATGCCCAAGCCAATCAGTGACTAGCTTTTTGATAAAAGTACTGTATTTTTTTAAATTATGTGTATCTGAGTCACAGAATGTCTATTCTCTAAACCAATAAAAATTCAGCATTTTAAAGTAACACAACTGCCACTTTACTGTAGCAGCATTCATCACAAAGAGTGACAGAACTTACATCAATAATCATTTTCTGTAATAGAAAAAAGTCATTGGAACAGAACATTGTTACAGAACGAATGTCTCCCAATTGCAAATAAATGCTTTTGTGTTTCTGCAATGTTTATATCTGAAAAATGCCCTGGTTTCAAAATGGTATTTGCCTGGCACCAAGAGACCATTACCCTGAGTCAATAGCCTATTCTGTTGACGAGCTCTCTTTTTAATTGTTCACTGGGAAGCTTTGAATGTGTGGTGCTCTATATGCAATGCTTAGGAACAAAAAAATGACCTCCTTTATGCAGCAGAGGTCAAACCACAGAAATTTGGTTAGGAGATAAATACCTTCATTATTGGCCTTGTCTTGCTATACATTTACCTTATCAACAATAGTAAAATGTAAATATAAGCAATTTGGAATGGTTCTTTTATTGCTTTACATGCTGTTGTGTTTAGGAGAGAGTTTGCTCAGCACTGTTTCATACACACAGCAGAAGTCCCAGTCTGTAACCACAAAGTTTCCAAGAGAAATCCATACACAGTGTGCCTGAGGCACAAACTGCACTGGGCAACCTGAGGATAACTCTGTTTCTGACCACAGCAGGATATGTCATTTTAAAGACTACGCTCAATCTCTTGCTTAGGGGTTCTAACCATAGTGGATGTTTTAGGAATGAAGTTTAATGGGGGACTTGTGCAAAGAGAAACTCCTCTCTCTAGTCAACAGGAATGAGAGAGAGTTCTGGTGATAAGAGCCAACATGGGAGAAGGCATGGAAACAATGTGCTGAATGGAATGCTTGATCAGAATGAGAGGACCACGGGTTGATACTACAGATGCCGGCCAACAGGAGGCTGCGCACAGCCTTAAGGGCAGAGGCCCTAAGATTTCACCAGTAGTATGCTTTTGGTGACCTTGATGAGAGCAAAACAAACAAGGAGTCTTGTAGCACTTAAGAGCAGTTTATCTTTTCTGCTTTTTGCTTCTTTGCCTAAACCTACACTCCAGCCCTTTCTCCCTGTTGTCTTCCCAAGACACAAACATTAATGCTCAAACAAGAAACTGAAATGCTGCAGAAATAATGAGGGAAAGAGTACTAAAAAAGACTTCTGACAGCAAAATGGGAGCATGAATGCTAATTTATTACTTTGCACAGGAAATCTGAGAGGCACTGTGTGGTGTGGGCTTTGGTGGTCAGAATGTTGTATTTTTAGAAAACGTAGATTCCATAGCTCTTTATTTGAGGTCTCTCTTCACAAGCAAACAGCCATTATTAGAAAGTGCAGATGCTTTTTGGATTAGGTGCACTTGGTTGAGTAATTGAGCCATTCCATTAGAACTTTTAAGTATGAAAGTATTTCTTTTGTTTCAGTCTTGGCAAACACTATCCAAAGGCCGTAGTTATGCTCATTAATAGAGATAAAGCAATGTTTTTGTACATCTCTGCAAGGTTGGACCAACTATATTGTTTATACTGAATTTCAGAGCTCCTAATAAGGATTTAAGATGCTGAAGTCTAATGACTTCTAGGTGTTGGATGTGAAATAGGTGGCATAATTATTGACTTGAAACAGGAATAGCTACTGGAGAATGTCAGAGTAGACTTTGAGCTGATCTAGCATGGTGTTCTTAGAGATAATATCTCTGTTTAGGTGGTGTGAGTCTTTACACTATTGTGTTTCGTGTTGTGCTCAAGCACAATGAAATGGGAAGGAACCACTTATATATACCCATTATGCTAGGATAAATTTCTTGTTTGGCCTGGTATACACACATACACAAGTTGTACTCATTTAACTAATTCTATTTGGAACCTAGTTAAATCTTCACAGCCTTGTTTGCAGACTCATCAATTGGTCTGTGTGTCTCATTGATTTAAGCCTGGGTATGGTGCATTTTTGTGAATGTTGTTTAAAATCCATCTAAGCTGTACTCTGTTGAACTTGTGTCAATAGGAAGGGATTGCACTGATTTAACATTGATTTCCAAACTGTGTTAATGGGGTTCAGCTCTTGCATGTAAACAGTGCCTTAGTGTCCAAGGTGAGCAGGGCAAGCCTCGATGTTGGGGAGGGCTAGCACGGTAATACTCCTGGGACTGCACTTCAAAAGTCAGGGAACCTGCAGGTGCAGGTTCAGTTGTCCCAAAGCCAGCCGTGAGTGACAGAGATTGTCGTAATGTTTCTGTAACAAGAAATCTTTCATAGCACCTTTAAAAACTTGTTAATTTATCCCAGTAATGTGCTTTGAAAAGGTAACAGCTGGGGTTAGCACTGGCCTAGAAATAGCTCCTGATGTCAGAGAGCCCTGACCAATAGGCATAGGAGCTCTGAAGGGGGAGCCACAAAGCCCAGCTGATTTACAGATTGTAGAAGGTAACCTATACACTCCCTATTCTGAGTTATATCAACAAAGGCCTTTCAAACCTACTGAAAAATTACACCCCACTCCTCTCCCCAAGACTTGGATATTGGAGAAAATTTCAGCACATAAGCACTCCTATTTATACTTCATTGGTTTGTTAGAATTTTTGGTCATAATGATGTACAGGTGACTTATAAACTTACTCATCTGTAACATGGTCCTGATCACAGTCAATTCCATTGCAAAAACTATGAACTCCATTCTGCAGTTCAGGCAAATACAGGATCCAAGACTACACTTCTCCAGGCAGAAGTAGCTCACCTAATAGTAGAGGAAGAATACGAAGTGCCAACTGAATGAAGTTAGCTAAGGACTAGATAATGGGAGTACTGCTTTACACAGGAAATATATGAATCTGACCATTTCTTCTCATTGAATTTCCTTCGATATTTTACTTTAAAATAATTAGGTTTTACTGAGATATGTCTTACAATTGGCTGTCCGGAACATATGTTTAATGAGCTGTACTTTTTAGGCAATCATTGAATAATTCCTAGAGTTTGTCACTGAAAAAAATTCAGATCCACTTTTAAAACAGCAAATTTTTTAAAATTTGCTTTTTATTTGTCTGTTTGTTAAGAAATCCTGATTCATTATTTTTCAGTAGTAACAGCCGCATATTTCTCTTGCAGAATGAAAAAAATTAGCTTAGTGTCAGATTACAACACTTATTCAAGAACACATTAGTGTCTGTTTTCTAAAGATCTTCAAATTAAGCGTGTACAAAGTAACTAATCTTGGTTCGTAAATTTTCTTTGAAATATTAGTGTTTGTTTCACTCCAGAAGATAAAGAATTGTATAGATTAAGCTACTTGTTTTTAACTGACAGCCCTTGTTTTCTAGATTTCATGATTTGACAAATTCTTAGTTTTGTTTGGGTTGTAGTGTAATATCTCCATTTGCTGTTGGGGCAGAGATAAAAATCCTGGTTACGTGGAAGATCATTTGGATCTAATCTAATTTCATATTGTCTGAAGTTTACAGAAGTTCATAAGTGATTTAGGAGCATAAGTGCCATGAGACAGCACTGGGACTTGTGCTCCAATCACTTAGATGCTTTTGAAAGTCTCACCCCCATTCTTTGGAGGAGGAACTGTGTCTTTGTCTTTTACGGTACCCAACACATTTGGATTTTGATCCTGTCTGTGGCCTTTGGGCACTACTGATTATAATTAATTAACATAAATAATAACAGTTTTCTGTGAATTCTCATGGCAGAAGAGTGACATGAACATGTCACTCACATAATGATCTAGACCAGAATTGCACCAGGGAAACAAACACCAGTCTGTGCCTAATTCATGTTAACTTAACTTGTAAATATAATGTGCTATTAAACTGTCTCAGTTGTTGCTTCTAGAAAGTGTTATTAGCCTAAAACATAATAAGATGCTTTGCTGTCAGTTTTATTACCACTGCAGAATGCTTTTATTTGGGGCTTGGAGGGAGCACCATGAAAATATTGACTGATAGTCTTGAGCTTGTGGCACAGAGCCATAACTACAGCTGGGCAAATGAGGCTTTGCCCTAGGCATGCGGGAGTGGCTCTATTGAGCCACTCCATTAAAGGGCACATTGCACACCGCTGGCCCCAAGTGCCACTAATTGCAAGGGGCACTTTCCAATTGGAACGCATCCCAGGCACTGAAACAGAGCATTACAGCTCTGTTGCGGCATGGGTATTGTTGGCCCTGGGCACAGGGAGCATGAGCTCCTAGTCCCAGCACCAGTGCCCCAAGTTCCAGTAGCAACCTGGCGAGGGACACGCGGCCAAGCTGCCATGGCGGTAGCCCAGTCTGACCCTGGACGGAGATATGGGGCCAGGTTTTGCAGCTTGATCCAGCCCTGACTTCGGCCCTGGCTAGGAAACAGGGAAATGTAATGGTGTGAGGATAGACACTTGTCAAACTTAAAGGCAGTGACAGTAACAGATTTGAAGGTCCTGTCAGACAGGTAAGTTGTTATAAGGACAAGGTGATGACGTACTTCTAGATAGAAGTTGGTTGTTCAGTTACTGCTGCCACTTTGAGGTTATTAGAACTGAGTATGATGGGGCAACATGAATCAGCAACAATAAAAACAATTTACCCTGATACTGCTGTCTTGCTGGTGGTTGAACTAGAATGGGACCCTAAAACAATTATGCAGCTGTCTCCTGGAATAGGCAAGGATTTGTATAGCATTGCCCTGGTCCTCCTGGATTGTTACCTCTGTGGAGTAGGAGACTGCGTGTGTGTGTGCACAATGCCTAGCACAATGGGGCTATAGATACTACCATAATATAAATAATGAGGTATCATTTGTCAGACCAACAAAACTAATGGTATTGAGGAATAGTAGGTCTAATTTCCCAGTTTCAGAAATCACCCTGTGAACCTGAGTGCCAGACCTGTTCCACTCCTTCTCTTAAAATATTCCTCCTTCATGTTTGTAAACATAATGCTCCCACTGTAACTGTACCAAGGAGAGGTGTGAGCTGAGAATGGGGGTGGTAGGAGAAAGTAGAACAGAAAGATTGAATCTAACTTTATATAAATTGCACAAGTGGCTATTTGCATTTTAAAAAAATGTCATGGTATTGTGGTAAGGTTTATGAAAAATATTCATTTTTAAATGATATTGGAAATGTCAGAGTTCCAGTTAGTGTACAGTAGTGAATTGAAATATACCATAAAATATAGGTATAATCAAAATAATAAAACATTTTGAAGCCAATAAGCTATGAGTTCCCTACTTGGCAGTTTAGAAGTAAAACCCTCCCTCCTTTACAAGGCCAAGCGATTCTTAATTCATCCCCTGAGATTTCACGTTAAAATGTGTTCACTGCCAGCTGACAAAAGAGTCAAGCCTAGATTTATTACGCTGGCACCTGCAGTAAAAAAATGACGGATGAAGAAAATGTATTTAATTATCATTCAGTGCCACATCTCTGTCTGCTTCAGTCTCAGTGCGGCAGCTGTTGGCACACATTTTATTTTAAAGTCAATGTGCTTATCTGGAGAAGAGCCTGATCTCCCTGAGTAAATTGACTTGTGGGAGAAAGAAAATGGTGAAATCTTTTAAGAAGCAGCTGAACAAATGCAGATTTGTATTATGTTCACTCACATTGTCTAATCCATTTGACTTCATAGCAACTTCCGGCTTTGTGAACAAAACATTTACAAGAAATAAAATTTAACATGCTCTCTCTAAGTCCAAATAAATACACTTCTCTTTCCTGCAGATGCAGATCATGCTATCCATCTGATTTTGCCAACCTCAAATTGGGACACATTTTCTGGAGTGGAGCTAGGTTTTTTTCTGAGGGGCTGTGGTGGTTCTGTTGCTATTGGATATGATGATAATGATCAATAGATCAGGAAAATCTTTTGTGGAGGCCAGCTTGCTTTCAGAGATCAGTCTCCAGAGACTAGCATTTTCTTCTTAGTGCTCTGTTTGCAAGTGTCTTCTAAATAGGTTCCAAAATCCTGGGAACAGATAATATTCCTCCTTGGGGGACAGCCTTTAGTAGGATCCCATAATCCCTGATTTTGCCATTCTGAGACAACCCATGTAAAAGTCAGTTTGAGTTGGTTTGTTTTACAATAGTTGAAAGTTATGCAATTTATAACAAAAATACTTCCTATCAAAAATAGACAAAGCCTAATGATGATTTCCTTGAAGTTACACTTATCAGAGTGGCCAGGTCCCATTGTACACATTCATCTTACAAACACAATTGGATTATATTACTTTGCAGAGTCTGATGTTGAGGTTGAAGTAACAACTCGCCTAGGAATTTGGTTTTGGATAGCTGGCAAGAGAATATGCAGAGTTCTATATGGGAGAAAAATGCAGCACAGAGCAGAATTTTTAGATGTGGGGTTTCTAAAATTTAGACACCTAAGTGCATAATTAGGTACTGGCAGAGGCTGACTAGCCTTTTAAGGGGAATTGGGCCTAGACCAAATTACTGTATGTCTGTTGATCAGCTTCTGAGCTGATGCTGAGAGTCCAAGGATCCGGAGAGAGCTTGAAGATCACTTGGTCATCCAGGCCAGCCTGTAGCTCAGTTTTGTTAAGAGCTGCAGGTGGCCTCGTGGGGGAATCCTTGGGCAAGGAAAGAACCCACTTTGTATGCAACTTGCAGTTAAATGACCTGCAGAGCACAGTCCTGTTGTAGGGAACAAGTTTGGAAGGGGAAGGGAGCAGAGAGGCAATCTTGGACTCCCTGGCAGATGGCCTGCAGAGTGTAAACTTGGAAGGGACAGAATGGCTGCCTGCAGAACAGCCTGGGTTAGAGGGAAGGGGGCATGACTGATGGATTGAATAAATCACATATCTTGCAGAAAAGGGACTGAGATCATGTGGCTGGAGGACAGCATTCTGTGGGGCATGGGCCCATGAGTTAGCTCCAGCTTATAGGCATCTAAATCTGTGGCCTGATTTCAGAGGCACCAAGTATTTGCATTTCAAATTGGCTCAAACGCTGAATTTTCAAAGGGATAGCATGTTAGTCTAGTCCAGCAAAAAAACAAGGTGTTGTGTATTTTTCGCATGAGCTTTCGTGGGAGAAAATCCCACTTTGTCAGATGCTTTGAAGATGGGTGAACTTAGTTGGTACTGTGCTTTAGGCGCCTGCCTTTGACAGTTTGGCTCAGTTCGCAGCCTGTGTGTTCGGAGCTGCCTCTCTAGGTGATGTCTGAACATGCTGTCACTCAGACTGGCCATACTGAGGTAGCAATGCAAACCACCTCTTCCAGCCACTTGAGAATGAAGTTGCTTTGCTGCAAAGTTTCTGATCCAGGAGTGTTAAACATGCAGCTTGTGAACCGCTTCCATCCTGCCTATGACTGTGCTCTGCAGGACCACAGTCCCCATAACAGAATGAGAGACAGAATGCATGTGTGAGGTATTATGTAGGGTAGTCTCACATACACAGCCCTCTGCAATGCCATGAGAGTGCCCTAATTTTTTCAATTTATGGTATGTATGGCCTACTTGGAGTATGTTTAAGTCAAATCTGGCCTGCTGTAGCAAATGAGTTTCCTGAGCAATGATCAGGAATGAATTGTGTGGTTATTGGCAAGTGACCTTCCATGCCAAGGGCAGCATCCTAGCCAGTGTTTCCTCTAAGCCACTGATGCAGCGGAGACAGTTTTGGTGTTCGTTGTGTGACAATTTGTGAAGGTAATGACCCCAAACCCCCCTCCAAGCCAGCCCGATCCCTTTCTCCCACCCTAATCTGCCCTCCCACTCTCCAAGTCCTAGCCGGTAGACCCCATCTTCACCCCTAACCCCCTGCTGGCTGCCCAACTATCTCCAATCCCGGCACCAGGGACCCCTTACCTGGCCACTGGAGCAGAGCAGCCATGGCGCAGGCTGCCTCTCCCACCCTGAGTATGCTCCGACTGCTCAGGGTGGGAGTTTTAAAAGCTCCCAGCTCTGGGGAAGCTCTCTGTTGACTGAAAGACTGTGTCTTCCAGATGGGTAGGGGCCACGGCAGCTGGATGTGTGCAGCCGGCATTGTTCCCTGCATGGGTGAGCAGCAGTGGCTGCGTGCCCACCAGCCCACGCAGCTTAGAGGGAACACTGGTCCCAGCTACTCCAGCCTTTTCAAAGCTACCAAATTCATATAAAAATCAGTCTTTTCAAGTAAAAGTGCTAACAAGTGTTGAGCCTACTTCTCTTCCCTTTGTAGTTTATAGAAGTTAGCCACTGACCCCAATGGGAATAAAGTTAAGCCTACTATATAGAAAACCTTAGGGAATTTTAGAAGGGAAAGCACCTCCTTGCTAAGTGAAACCCTTGGTGGTTGATGACTTAGGTATTCTGCAGGGGTTAAAGTAAGGCGGAACACCATTCCGGGGCCCAAATGCTGGGCCCCTAAAAATAGCAGGCCCCGGCGTGGCATTCCACTGCATTCTGGCAGGCAGGGGTCAGGAGTGTTGCTGGGGTGCTCAAGCCCTGCCCCAAACCCCTCCCCTTCCATGCCCCATCCGAACCTGGGGCCTGCAGCCTTGTCCCCAGCCACACTGCCACCCCCACCTCCCCAGCTGCGCCACTGCCAGTAAGTGCCCCCCAAATTATACATTTACACCTAGTGTTCTCCCTGTGCTACTGGAATCTGTTTTTGGTTCTTTCCTTCTCTCAGTCCCAGGCACGAGTTGCTGAGTGTCTCCAAAAGTCAACTCTTAGCCTGTTCTCCTCCTCCTGCAGAACCATGCTGAGTTCGTACACACTACTTGCCTTGTTTCCCATTGTTAGATGTTTATTTTTCAGATCTTCCACTGATATAGGTTTATTTCCGCCAGTGCTGTAATGACCCATTTATTTCACCCAAGACAGTTAGTTACATGACACAGGCACATCATGTCTCTTGTTCTGCCCCTGGATCATTTTAACCCTTTTGAACTCACTGGGTAGTAATGCCTGGTCAAATCAGTCACTGCCACTCATAACAGTCATAAAGATACTACAGAAAATTCCTACTTTATCACAGGTATTATCATCATCCTTCACTCAGAGACCCCTTTTCCTCAGCTTTCACCTACTGTACAAAATGTCTGCAGGCCCAATTCTCATTGTCTTCGCTGACTCCGTCTTACACACCTGCCAGCTGAAATCCTCCACCTGGCTTCTTCTCAAGTCTTGGCACTTCCTACGCTCTTCTGGCCTCCCCCTGTATGCTGCTCCTCTTGTCCCTGGGCTCTAGGAACCAGTTCCAGTTGTTTTCCATGGACTTGTCCAGTCAGTTTTACAAACTTCTCTTTTTCTCTGTTTCTACCCCTCGCTCCTCCAGCACAGATCCCTCATGGCTTTGCTGGGTTTTCACCAATGCAGATGCAAAGGCCTCTGTGCAATGCAACCATCTGGAACAACGTCTGGGTATCATTGAAAGGGAGAGGCAAGGAAACCAGTGAATCTCCCCATGAAATGCCTCTTCTCCCTGGTCCTGTGCTTCTGCTTTTGTATCATTTTTCATTGATTAGGATGTTTGTGCAGATTTCTGAGATGCATTTGGATATGACACCTGTTAAGGTTGTAGTCACACCTCTCTTCTGTGCAGCCTCTATCCATTTCACTGTGCGCTTTTGTCTTTGTGCTTTCTTCCTTGCGCCTATGAGTTCCTGTCACCTCAGTGTTGACTGGAGAAGCTGTTTGTAGCTGTTGAGTCAAGTTCCTCCCACGGCTTCTTCCATTATCTCATGAGTCTTGGTCTGTCAAAGACAACAACAACAAAAAATATCCATTTAGAATTATGCCTGGTTATATTCCCTTTTCTCTCGACTCACTATGATGTTAGGGTAACACCAACAGCAGTAGTTATTATATGCAGGCAAATATAATTAAACAATCATATGATAATAATTGGTTACAATTATTGAGAGAAGTAGACATTTCACAAACAGAATTACAGTGTGTGTCAAGGTCAGAAAAGATGAAACACGTCATTTTGAATTCATGAGTGGAACTAAAGCAGAAGGTATTCATAAGTCTAACTTCCAAATGAAGATAGCTACACATTCCTCCACATTAATTTTTATTAAGCATTTTATGTTTTAATACAAAACTACATACCATACTGCGCAAGTTTAGTATGTTTTATATGTGCAATATATTTTGCAGTAGTTATGTGGTCTGTGTCAGGTATGTGTTAATGGAAATCAAACATCTCAGTTTAAAAAGATATTAAAACAATGATGAATTATCCATAATGTACCTTCAGCTACAAGAATCTTTCCAGAGTCATCGTATGCCCTTTGAACGTAGTTGTTGAGGAAGAGGTTAGCCTAGCAAATATGCTCAGTAAGTACTGATGTGGCTGTTCACATTGTCTTTTTGTTCTGTCAAATGTGCAGTGTAAACAGCTGATTCTTGGTATTCAGTTAAGATTAGGGAGGCATTCGGGTAGCCTTGCCAAGCTTTTTACACAATACTGTTAGAAGGAATTCAGGCCCTCTTGCTTTAAAAAATACCTTGGAACAGATTTTACAAGATATAGGGGATACATTTTATAGTGCATCAGACCCAATATGCTGTTTAAGAGCTGGCTAGACCCATTTCTGGCAGTCATTGTACTTCTCTGTTGCTGTTACTGAATTCAGTAGCAATTACGATTCTCCCAATTTCCCAGAAGGAGCAAGCTGCTCAAGCAGCTACTAAATGCCCAGATTTTAAAAAGAGAAAAAAATTGTAGCAGCAAGAAACCACTGAGGTTTTAAACACTATTGAATTTTTCTGTGCGCACTTTATTTTTTTGTGTGCGCAGGTTTCATGACTTGTGTGCACGCACACATGCGCACAACTTAGAGGGAACAGTGGAGGCAAGTCTTTGCAAAAGTGTAGCCTGAATATCTGTGCTGTTCACTTAGGCAAAATGTGCCCATGGCTAGAGCAGGGCAGGTATTTTTTGACTGCTTTCCATATAAAAATCCCAATTTGTGGAAACCAAAACCGAATGATACAGGGCAGAGGGGTTCAATGAATTTCCCAGCTCAAAAAAATGCTGAAAAATGTTTCAAAGTTGTTGGATTTATTTTGACATTTTCAAAAGGAAAAATTCTTCTTTTTGAGTTTCAAATACCCTTTTGTTTCTACCTTTGAGCTCCTTAGGCTGGAAGAAAGGTTTTTTTAAAAAAAAAAAAAAAAGTCAGCATTGAAATAGAATGTTTCAGTTGACTTGAAAGAAAAAAGATGGGTGTTTTGGTTCCAAATATTTTTGAGATTTTGATTTTTTTTAAACCTGATTTGAGACATTTTAAGGTCTGTGGGTTTTTTTTTAACCTGATTTGAAACATTTTAAACTCTGAGGGTTTGTCTACATTGGAGGCTCTGTTTTTAAGTTTACTTAAAGTCAACCTTGTTAAGTCAACTTAGAGAGTCCACACTGAAAACTCCTGTCAACCTCCTGTGTCCATACTGGCAGGTGCGAGGTTGATCCTTCCTTATGGCCAGGAGTTCTGGGAGGGGGCATGGAGGCAATTAGGTCAATTTAAGGGCTTTCCCTGTCATTGGCTTAAGTTGACTTAATAACTGTTGAGCTAAGTGTTAAATCAACCTTAAGAGATGGTTTTATTACATTGACTTAAGGAAGTGTTCGTCAGCTTAATAAAAGCCCAGTGTGGTCACAGGAGTCTGTAAGTCAACTTAACCTTCCTTAAGCTGACCTAAGGCTCCAGTGTAGAGGTAGCCTTAGATAGTTGCAGGTGAGGAAACAGTTTCCCTCTCAATTATACTGATAGTACATGAGAAGTGCTAAGCTCAGTTTGGGGCCTCAGCATGGAAACTGTGTCCAGAGGGATGTGTAGGATTGGGAAAAGAGGGTTCTGTATCTCCCTCCCATCATGGCCTGGTTTCTCTGCATGTGATCTATGCATATTTCATCTGGAGTTAAAGTAAGAGGGAATGCCCCAGAACAGCGCTGTGTTCTGGGGCCTCCTAAAAAGAACACACCAGAATGCAGCGTTCCAGTGCATTCCCCTAGGGCTGGCTCAGGGAAGGGAGTGCGGGCTGGAACGAGCCTGGTCACCTTCCCCCCTCTTTCCTGGGGCTTGCGGCAGTCCCGCCACTTCCTGCTGAGCTCATCATCCTCTCGCTGGCAAGCCAGCACCCCAGCCTCCCTCTCTCTGGCCCAGTCCATCTCTTCAGCAGTGTGGGTAAGGGGGTCCTGGGGTTTGGGGTCAATCAGGCTCCGGTGGGGAAAGGGTGTTGAGGGAGGGCTAGAGAGGTGTGGAGGGGTTGGTGAGCTGAAGGGGATGGAGTGGGGCAAAGCGGACAAGAGGGCTGGGAAGGTGTGGAGATGGTTGGAGGCTGAAGGGGGTGAAGTGAAGATAGGGGAGCTGGGGGTGGGGGTTAGGAGGGGTGGAGGGAGGACGTGGGCGCAGGGAGCTTAGGGGGGTCTGATGGGGCAGACATTTGGGGGCAATAGGTGGGGTGAGGGAGGCAGGCATTTGTGGGGCAGTAGCTGGGGTGGGGAAGCAGGCATTTGGGAGGCAGTAAGTTGGGGTGCAGGGGCAGTGGCTGGGGTTCGTGAAGGGGGGCCCAGAAATTCAGGAGGGTTCCAGGGCCCACCAATTTATACTTTAACCTTTATATTTCATAGTGGATCATCACACATGCTACAGGGAAGGATTACTTGCTACTCAGAGTTTGCTAGCAGTGTGGGTTTATTCTAATTCTCATGATTTTGAGCCTATTTTATGGGGGGGGTTTTCTGACTCATGATTGGTAGGACAGCCAACATCCTTTTCAAGTCCTCTTTTTAATACAACACCAGTTCCTGGAAGCTTGTTGGTGATCAACAAAAAAGGTGACATGCCAAAAATCCAGTCCACAAAGGAAGCTGCTGCCCAGGTGACTTAGTATAGTTCAGTGGCTGGGCTCTGATATCTATCCAACTCGGACCTCAAACATGTGGTGGCACATTGGCTTTGTCTACACTACAGGGCTTTATTAAGCTGCTTTAGAGCAGCCACACTCAAAATGTCAGGAAACTGCCGACGTCCACACTAGCAGTTGCTAGGTCGCTCTAGGAGTGGCGCATTGCGGGTAGCTGGTCCACAGTGCATCACAGCAGAAGTGCCCCTCTCACCCAGCCACTCCTTAACAACAGGAAGTGAGCGACCACACCACCTCCTACTGTGTGTGGTAACATGGAGCCTAAAGAGGTCTGGGACCCTGATGTGCTCCAGCAACGTGCCAGCACAGGACTCCACATCCCAAATGCAGTGGCCAGATCCCTCCAGCCCTGGATTAGGTGTTGCAGGGCAAGTGCCAGCGTGGGGTCAGGCCATAGCAGGCTGACCCCCTTGCCCTCCCTGGGAGCTGGCACAGAGAGCCCTCCCTGTACCCATGCATCGGGGCATGGGAAACCAACCAGTGACTAGTGGCACTAGATCATTCTCATGATCTGGGATGCTGACCACTGGCTGTGGAATCGGCTGTCACCACCCCACCTATTCCTGTCCCTCCACCCCCTTCCCACCCATCTTCCCCCTGTCCCCAACACAATAAAAGGGTGCACTGCACACACAATGATGGTGTGGATGTGTTTTATTTACAGGGGGAAGCTGGTGGGGAGCTGAGGAGCTGGAGCTGAGGAAGTTGCAGGCTTCGGGAGGAGTGAGGGGGTTTGGGCAGAATGAGGGAGTTTGGAGGGAGAGGGGGGTCTAGGGGATGAGGGGGGTTTGGGGAATGGGGGTTGGGGGAATGCGGGGATGGGGGCAGGCTGATGCTGGTGAGAAAGAGGAGGGGCAGGCACAAGGGCAATTGGGGACAAGGGAAGGAGCAGGTGCCAGGACAGAGGGGGGTGAAGGGAGGGGCAGGTTCCCCTGGATTCTGGAGGGTGAGGGGAGGGGTGGGTTCCAGGGGGGAAGGGAAGAGACTCAGGAGCAAAGAGAAGGGATGGGCACCAGAGGGCAGTGAGGCTTGAGAGAATACAGGAGCTCCAAAGGACACGGGGAGAAGGAGTAGAGGGCTGGGCTCCAGTTGCAGAGGGTCACAGTGCAAGTGGTACAGGTATGAGGAGTGGGGCAGGCAGCTGGGGGTAGAGGGGGTGGTTGGAGCTGAGGAGGTCACTGGAGGGCAGAGCAGAGGGAATAGAGGGGCAGGTTCTAGGGGGCAGAATGGGGTAATAGGAGGGAGGGTTATTGAGCAGCTGAAGGTGGGATAAGAAAAGGGGCAACACTAGTGAAAGGATGGGCTGGCCTAAGGAGGCTAGAGGGGAGTGAGGGAAAAGTTGGGTATCAGGTTGGCAAAGGGTGGGGTGAAGGGTGGGTAAGTGGGGGGCAAGAGGCATAGGGCAGAGGGAGAGCAGAAGTGTAACCAAGATTTCAGTGTCTGAAGGCATTCCCTCTGCTCAGTCAGCTGAAAAGGGGTATCTTATTTGCTTGGGCTTTGTGTCTGCACAGGTACAAATAAGTATTTGGCATAATTCCACTGTAGATAGATGAATTTGCCCATGTGCGGAGCAAGATGGGAAATGGCCTGCCTTCTGCCCTGGCCTTGGCTCTGGCTCTGGCTCTGCATGTTTGACTTCCTCCTGCCCTATCATTGGCTGGAGGTTTGCCCTGCCCTGATTGACCAGGGCAGGCTCTTCATGGTGGCCAGTGGGGGGTGGGAGATGGCTTGGAGACCAGTAAAGTCAACTTAACTGGCCACATTGCATTAAGTTGACTTAATGCCTAAGTTGACTTAAAGAGTAAGAGTTATTAAGTCAACTCAAGGAAGCCCTTAAGTCAACTTAATGAACTCTAAATGAGTAGAATCTAGTACCTTCTAGCTGAGAATTAGAGCCCAGGTTTTTAAAAGCATTAAGGCATTGTGCTCAGTGTCACATTGTCTACCTGTTTTTGGAGCCCAAATGTTCTTTTTAAAGGGGATTTAGTCACTTAATAGCCTAAATTACATTGACTGTTGATGAGCTTGTGGTGCCTAAATCATGTTTTGAAAATCAGCTCAGCAATGCCTAAATACCTTTAAATACCTGGTCCGAAGGGCTTGGTCTACTACACCAAGAGATTTGTCACCAGACGTTCTGCCTTAGGCACTCTTATTACACTATCCTTCCCATTCTCTACCATCAGTGCAGCACCAGCCAGAACAGCCTGAACAGGATCTTCTTGCACAGTCATCTCTGTGTCTCTTCTGAGCAGTTTCTGGTGTGTGTATATTTTCCCCAGACTGGTGTGATGACACAGACCTCTATTACCTCAACAAGACACTCCTGGCCTGCTAAAACATTTATTTCTTCTTTATTATTTTAAAAGCATTTGCTCCCATATCCAGTGCCCTTGGTTTTGCAGAACAGCATGCCTATGTGTGTATTGGCGCTGCCACTTCTTTCCTCCATCAGCCTACTTGGTTCCTACCTGGCTGTAGCTTCATAATGGATATTCAGGATAGAATCCTGTCTCTGCTTTGGGAGTCGTCGACCGCATATTGGCCACTGACATGAATAACCTCTTGTCCTAACCTTTCTTCCTCGGAAAGCTGCAAGTTAGCTGAGGCTTTTGGAAATTACTCAGGGATCCTAATGAGTTGAATGCTGTCCTCAAGCCTCCCCAGCTACTTGTGAAGAGGGGCCCTCTGAAAGGACTGACTTCAGAGGCTTTCTGCTGCTTGTAGACATAGCTATGTGGCTGTATCTATACTTTGTGTATGCTTGGTGTCTGTGAGCCTGGCTTTGCTTTGTATCAGAAAGCCCAATGCCATGAAGGTGCATCAAGCGGCAGTCAGCTTGGCACTGGAGCTGGAGAAACGTCTGACATTGCCCCATGATGCCCCTGCTTCCTTCCACCTCTCAGACACTTTGATATAGGGTTTGTGAAGGAGCTAATGGAGTTAGATATCTGGTTCCTACTGAGTTTCAATGAGACCTGGGCATCTAATTCACTGGGACTACACCCTGGGTCTGAGCAGCCTATGTAAACTCTCACAAGAGAAGCCAAGGTCCAAGGCTGATTTGACAGCAAATGCAGAATGAGAAACAATGAAGGGGTACAGGGACTTTACTTCCTTACCCCAGGCTGACAGTGAAAACTAGTGGCAGAGCTGGGAGTTTGTTTAATTCTGGGTACTATTCCTGTGCTCAGGCCTCCAGACCCTGCTGCGTTTGCATATGTGTTCCCTTATCAACAAACTGCTTCCTGAAAGTGCACAGATGCCTCACAATAGTAATTATTTTAATATCTTATAACAACTGCACTTACAGCTTGACAAAGATTTTACCCTAGAAATAAAAGGTCTCTCTAAGAAGAACTATATGGCATTTGTCAGAGAAAATGGCATGTACACAATCTCTCAAGGTTATCTGCTACCTACTGCTATGACACAGAAGTGTGTGTGTGAGAGAGAGAGAGAGAGAGAAATCCATGACAGGAGAATATGCTAAACTTCAGAGCGCATAAAGAGAAATTCCTGTAGCCCTAAATCCATCATGTGTGTTCTGTTGTTCCTCTGATGATACACTGTTTATCTCCCTGTCCCTGTTGGGTTATCTACACAGTTTTATTTCGATAATGCAGTCAAAGACAGGGCGTTCTTCAAAAGAGCACAAGAAGAGGCCTTCTGCTAAACAAAGATACATTGTTCACCTCCCAACTTCTGTCTTTTTGGAGATAGCTATGACTAATCCGATCACTATGACTAATCCAGTTACCCATTTTATCTTTAGAATTTATGATTAATTTAAATATGCTAAACTGATCGTTCACATCATAGTCTAAATGATAGGAAATTCTCAAGGGGGGAATCTGAAGGACTGGAGGAAAGTTCTGTTTATATTATAATGCAGAACATGTATCATTAAAAGGAATGGCTTAACTGGCACTATTAAATAAAATACCTTTACTTCAGCAAAGATATTTTAAGTTAACCCCCCCCCCCCCGACATGTTTAGCCTGTTCCTGTTTTTGACTGGCTTTCACAAGCTACTGCTTGTGAGTGACATTTGCTTCCAGAAATCCAGCTCGTCTTGCATGCCACCAGAAATATAGACGCTCTATTAGAAAATTGCTGTTTTTAGGCAGGAAGTTACATTCATAGATGTGACATTTATTGCTGTATAAAGGAAGCTGAAAGTAATAATTTATACCGACTCAGGAAAGCATCCCTACATGATGCAGCCAATTGACATTTACAGCTCTATTTCTATATTAAGATACAAGGGCCTAGCATGCTATTCTGCCTTTATCCATTTTCTAACACCCCACTCATTTTATGAGAGCTCCATCCCCACACAATGTGTTCTGTGCTGGGGATCCCCCTGCATGGAGGATATTAAGGGGACCGCACTTGTCTCAGCATAAAAGATGATTGTGCCTGCATGGAAAGATGATAAAAAAGTGGTTTGGTTACTTGTCAGGGAGTACATATCAAACTATTGCTTAGGACACAAATGCAGTCAATGAGACAATCCTAAGGCTGGCAAAGCCCTTTTAGTTCTTATCCCATTTTTGGCAATATTGTATTGCTAGGACTGTTCTTTGTCATGTTTCAGCTGAAGGATGTGGGATTTCCCCTTGGTGTCAGAAGGCTCAATGTATAATGCCATCTGTACTGAGCATTAAAAAAAACCAAAAACCTCTGGAACTCTTCATTTTTCTCCTGCAATGCTTCGTCCCTGAAACACTGTAGCACATTCTCTCTTCTGTAGTCTGGGTGAATTGCTGCTTTCTGGCAGCTGCTATTTTTAACAGGCATTTGTGCTAAGGATATTTGGGGAAGGGAAACATTCCATGAAAAATAACTCTAATGATGGAACAACCGAGGCAGGAATAATTTTTATTGTTACACTTACTATATTATAAGCAAGGAGTCCTGGAGCACTTCTAAAGGCTAACAAATATATTTATCGCATGAGCTTTTGTTAGCCTTTAAAAGTGACTCCAGACTCCTTGTTTGTTTTGCTGAAGTAGACTGATGCACCTACCCCCTTGGAACTTCTTATATTTTGTGTGTTCTGTGAAGACAAGCCCTGTACTTCTGTCATCCAAGCCAGAAGAGAGAGGAGCTGGGGAATTGATTCGATTTAAATTTTATCTGAAATTTAGCTGTTAAAAAGCAAACCTTTATTAGTGTCTGCACCAAGAGTAGCAGCTAATCTTAAAATTCTCTCCTGACTCTGGACTGCTCGGAGGAGTGTGTTAAGAGCTGACAATGCAGAGAGGCAAAGGGGATTTCCAATACAGGGTGCTGAATATTTAAAAGGATTCTGCCATTTAACAATTCAAACACCAGATAGAACTTGGAAATACTTTTGCAAATAGAAATATATTTTGCCAAGAAACTTCTGTTTCCCAAATGCAATATACAGTGTATCTTGCTGTCAGGAGTACAAGTGGAAGCTTTGCCTAATTCAGGGCTTTCAAGACTCTTCTTTAGGTACTGACAATCAACTCCTACAATTGGTAACTTAGCAAAGCCCATTTATTGACTGCAGAATTTGCTTCTCTCAGATCAGTGAGTGAAATTCATCCCACAACACCAAATCTGCAAGAGTTTGTTTCTAGTGCTGTCTCCCAGGGCTTAGAGTTCCTCAGTGCTTCCAAACGAGTGTTCACAGAGTCATTGAAGGTGCCATGACCCAGCCTTGCTCATGAGGAGAGAAAGGTATGTTGGGTGGCTTCTCTGGGCTCTATAAAATGTCTTTCCATAGAAGTGAGTGTTGCTTTTTGCAGACTAAAAAAAGGAGTCGTGTGGCACTTTAAGACTAACAGATTTATTTTTCACATGAGCTTTCATGGAAGAAAATCCCACTTCGTCAGATGCTTCGAAGATGGGTGAACTTACAGAATGGAATGAAAATAAATGCAAGGGAGTCTAAAACATAGGATCAGGTCATACAGTAACAGCAAACCAGAGCAGTTGTTAGGTTCAAACTATAGGAAGCCTGAAGTCAAATTACCTTTTGTGCAGCTCTTGTTAGTGTAAGGCAGGCTTAGAAGCTGTGCTTAACAGCTTCGGGGGAGGGAGGGCAGGGGGAACTAATCTGCATGGGTCTTGTATTAGCATGAATACAAAGATGCACAATTAGCTAATTAGCACACTGGGTGCAGGGCATAGTGGGTAATGGTATTTGGGGTTAACCTGATCATAAATCTGTCAATATCTGTAATTCTACTAAAAGGAAATATAAAATACTGTCTTTTTGTGAATTGCTACTCCCTGTTCATTTCAAATCTGTCTGAATTAGTTAAAGGATAAAAACTACCCTTAGTTAAGAAAAGGCTTGTAGGAAAGACGACTGCATGTTCTCCTTTGAGCGCTGCTCATATTGTTCAGTTACAGGTGTCTATGTGCTGCAGCGCACAGTAGCTTGGAAAGTCTTCAGACTTAGCCTGTCGGGTCAGGGTATGCAGCCAACACCCCCTCTACGCCATGACCGCGGCTATATAGGTGACTATGACCCTGACCCTGACCCTCCCAGTTCCTTTTTCTGCCCTCAGCGACGGTTTCGGATCAGCCAGTAAACTTGTGTAAGCAAGTGCCTGTCTTCTACCATGAAATTCAAGATGCCTGGTTTCAAGCCATGCGCAGGATGCTGCAAAGCTTTCCTGCTAAATGATCTGCACGATAAATACCTCGCGTGCCTCAGTGAGTCCTGTCTTGCTGAGAGCTGGTCCCTCTGCCAGTCCTTCAAAAGGAGGACTTGCAAGGACAGAGAGCTGCGCCACCAATCCCTTGCCGGGAGCAGTGCACAACCCTCTGCTGCCGCCTGAGCCCTGAGTGCTCTGCCAGCTCACCCATCAGCCCGGTCGCTAAAACCCCGGGACAGATGTCTGGTGGTGAGCCTAAAGTCTTGGTCAACACCCCCCTCGGTAGCATCGGGGCGCCGAACACCTCGGTCACCGAATCATCCCAGCGCTGAACCCAAGGCAGTACCGCCAGCAGCACCGCTGACGCTACAGGTTTCCATGTCAGTGCAGACGCGTTCTCTGGTCTTCATAACAGCACCACAGAAGAAAACCACCTCAACATTGACCGCAGTACCGCAAGCCCACTCGACGAAGGGAGTGACTCCGCCCAGCAACCTGGTACCACCTAGCCTGTCCCCGGCACCACAAGCCGGCACTGGGGACCAGGGGCATCGCTGCCCCGGGGAGGGACCTGGGCCATGGGCCCATGCCCTGCCCCCGGCCCACAAGCCCCGTCCCCGGCCTGCAGGCCCTGCCCCCTGGCAGGGGACAGGGCCAAAAGCTGCCTCACTGCCACGGGCAGCTAGGCCCTGCATCCCCAGCCAGAAATGGGGCTGGAAGTGGCCGTGGGCGGCCAGGCCCTGCATTCCAGGCTGGGGACGGGGCTGGAAGTGGCTGCTGGCAGCTGGCTGCTGCATCCCTGGATTCCCCGCCGCGGCCGTGGGCAGCCGGGCCCCAGATCCCTGGCTGGGGACGGGGCTGCCGCGGCCGGCTGGGCTCCGGATGCCCACCTGGGGACAGGGCCACTGTGGCTGCCAGCAGATGGGCCCCAGATCTCCAGCCTGAATGGGCCTGAGACCGGGAGAGGGGTGCCCCTGGCAGATCTGGGGCACCGGCGCTGGGATTCGGGGCACATGCCCTGGGTGCCCAGCACCAGCAACACCTTTGCTGCTCTCCCAACCCAGTGCCATCCAGTCCACTTTTGGTACTGCATTCAGCAGAGGACTTCTCCCCGGTCTCCTCCCCACATTCCTCCTGGGATGTGTCGGTGCCGTGCTCTCAAGCCTCGTTGACTTCGCCTCCAGCCTCGGTACACTCTTCTTCTCTCAAGATGGTAATACAGGTAGGAGAACATTTAGGGAAATGGCGCCATAAATGCTCTCCTTCGCCCACGTCTCGACACAAGAACAGACTCTCAGGCCCGCCTGAACCAGTGGGGCCCTCCCCTTCGGGTACCGCACCGCAACCTAGTCAAGGCCACTCCCTTCCACGCCATCTGGAGGCCAGAGCATCTTTTAATGACTGGTCACATGACTAGCTGGGCATGGCTGCCAATGACACTTTAGCCTCACGGCAATGCTCTATCCGGTTCCCCTCACAGACCATGGATTGAGACTTCTCGGACGATGAACCCAATTCCGACTCCACATGTCGGAGTAGATCACAGGGCCATTCTTCCTCTTCGCCCCACGAACACACCTTTGAGAGACGGACTGAATGTAATGAGGACTCTCGTGCCCACTGGGAGTTGCTATGCCGCATGGCAGCAAACCTGAACCTGGAGCTTGGGGTTCTCCAAGAGGAGGTGAACTCCCTCCTTGACATCGGCCAGAGGGCTCCACCTGCTGAAGTGTCTGTACCGCTCCATGAAGGGGTATACAGCATCGTTAAGGCCCACTGGCAAACCCCGTCCTCGATCCCACTGGTATCCAGGGTCGTGGACCATAAGTAACATGTCCCTCAGGACAAATTCTCCTTTCTGTTCCAGCACCCCACTACGGGTCACTGGTTGTCGGCGCCGTGAACCAGAAGGAGAGGCAGAGTCAACCGGGTTCCACCCCTAAGAATAAGGAGATGAGGAAACTCGACCTGCGTGGCAGGAAGGTTTACTCCACAGCAGCCCTTCAGCTGCACATAGCAAACCACTTAGCCCTTATGACAAGGTATATCTTTAACCTCTGGAGCACCATGCAAGGCTTCCGTGCTGTTATCCCAAAGAATCGTCTTAGAGATTTCAACATGATGCTCGAAGAAGGGGAAATGGCATCCAGAGATGCTCTGATGGCCATCTGGGATGCCGTGGACACGGCCACCCATACGATGGCATTGGCTGTAGTAATGCGTCACTTGGCCTGGCTGCAGGGCTCAGACCTACCACCGCAGCTGCAGCTCACTATTCAGGACGTCTCATTCGAAGGCCCTGACCTCTTCACCGAGTCCACGGACGTGAAGATGCATGGCATGAAAGACTCGAGAGCCACGCTCCGGTTGCTGGGAATTTGCACCCTGCAACCTAACAGACGGTCTCTAAAACCCCATCAACTCCTCCAACAACTTCAGCAGTTAAAACAACAGATTCAACTGCAGAGTACATTCCCGAGGTCCCTCCCCTTTTCCCAGCACCACTTTAGGGACATGGACAAGGACAAGGTCCATTCAGGCAAGAGTAAGAAGTCCCATGTTCCTCAATTGGGTAGGCGTGGGCAGACCCCCGAATGCTCGTCGGGGAAAAAACAGCTTTTTTGATGGTTATTATATAGCCAGCGAACCCACGAATCATCCAGTCCCCAACCGCTTACACCACTTCACACAACACTGGGCCAACATCACAGCCGACCAGTGGGTCCTCGAGACGGTCGCAGAGGGGTATCGTATTCAGTTTCTTTTGATTCCTTGGGACAGAAAACCACTCCTTCGTTCATCGCTTGGAAACCAGGAACTGTCCTACCTTCTCGAGGTCGAATGCCAGAAACTCCTCTCCCTCGGAGCCATAGAAAAGGTCCCCAAGCAGGAGTGGGGAAAAGGGTTTTACTCTCGATACTTCCTGGTCCTGAATTCCAACGGGGACCTTTGACCCATTCTAGATCTCAGAGCCTTAAACAAACACATAAGGAAAATAAAGTTCCGCACGGTTCCTATCACAAATCTTTCCGTCTCTGTCCCCCAGGGATTGATTCGCGGCCCTCAATCTGAAAGACGCCTACTTTCACATAGCCATAAGGCCCCACCACAGGCAGTTCCTAAAGTTCATGGTGGCAAACGACCACTTTCAGTTCATCTCTCTCCCTTTTGGGCTCTCCCTGGCCCCCAGGGTGCTCATAAAGTGCATGGCACTGGTCACAGCATCCTTGCGCAGACAGGGCATAAGAATTTATTCCTATCTAACTGACTGGTTAATAGTTGGGAAATCAAGCTCCCAAGCAGAGCTCCATGTCAAAGGAGTAGTGAGGCTCTGTGACTATCTGGGCCTCCATATAAACCAAGAGAAGTCAAAGCTCCGCCCATCCCAAAGCATAGAGTTCATAGGGGCACGTATAGGTGCCTGCCCCGCTCCAGATTTCAGTCCATTTGTACCATCATTTTGGAGCTGCAGACGTCCTTCGTGACCACGGCCCGATGGTGCCTGCAGCTCCTCAGTCACATGGCAGCCTCTACCTCCGTGATCCAGATGGTGCGCCTGAAGATGAGGCCTTTCCAAATCTGGCTTTCCATAGTGTTCCACATATGGAGGGACTCCCTGAACAAGTATTGTTTGTCCCCTGTGACATTCTGGGGACACTTCAGGTTTGGAGGGATCTCTGCTTTTCCAGGGTAGGCATTCACTTCAGAGACCTCAGGCCCTCAGTGACCTTAATAATGGATGCCTTGAACACAGAGTGGGGGACCACATCTCTGGGGGACTCTCCACTCAGGGGCTCTGGTCCTGCACTGATGGCCCTCTCCACACTTGAAGGAACTAAAGGCCATCAGGCTAGCCTACTTGATCTTCCTAGACAAGATATGGGGCAGGTCAGTCCAGATCCTCATGGACAATACCACATCTGTGTTCTACACGAATCAGCAAGAGGGGTCCATTCTACACAAATCAGCAAGGGGGGGTCTGTTTGTGAGGAGATGTGCAAACTCTGGGAATTGGCCATACGACACAACTTCATCCCAGTAGCCTCCCACCTACCGGGGGTGGACAATGGGCTGGCAAACTCCCTAAGCAGAAAACTGTGAGTGAACCACGAGTGGTCCCTTCATGACAAGGCGTTCTCCCTCCTGGTAGACAAATGGGGTCTCCCCCAGATAGACGTGTTTGCAACACAACAGAATTGCAAGTGCTCTCAGTTCTGCTCCCTCATGGGCTGGGAGGAGGGGTGTCTCACCAACGCCTCCTCATCAACTGGTTGGGGCCCCTGGTGCACACCTTCCTGCCAGTTCCCCTGATATAGAGGGTTCTTCTGAAAATTGACAGGGATGGAGCGAACATAATACTAATAGCTCCAGACTGGCTCAGACAGCACTGGTTCCCACTCCTGCAGGACATGTCCATAGAGATCCCACTCTGCCTCCCACCGTGGGTGGACCTCCTGACACAGGACTTGGGGCACCTTTGACACCCAGACCTAGGACGCCTACACCTGGTGGCCTGGATGCTCTCTGGCTCAGGGGGCAGGAGAGACTTTGCTCAGACAGGGTTAAGAAGGTCCTGATTGGTAGCAGAAGACCATCCACCAGGTCCATGTACACAGCCAAATGGAAGCAATTCTCCATTTGGGCTCGGGACAAGGGTGTAGACCTTATATCAGCCCCGATTCACCTAATCCTTGGCTATCTGCTAGACCTCAGGGATGGAGGCCTTTCTTCTTCCTCGTTGAGAGTCCATTTAGCTGCAATCTCCACTCTCCACCAGAGTGCGGATGGGCAATCAGTTTTCTCCCATCCCACCTTAGTCAGATTCCTAAAAGGGTTGGAGAGACTTTTTCCTGAACCTCATAAGCCCACTCCACCTTGGGACCTGAATATTATCCTCCGGGCAATGACAGAGCTGCCCTAAGAACCCTTGGACTCAGTTACCCTTCTGGTCTTGTCCTGGAAGGTGGCCTTCTTAGTAGCTATCACCTCCGCTAGAAGGGTTTCGGAGTTGAAAGCCCTCTCCTCAGAACCCCCATACATGAGATTGTACCCGGATAAAGTGGTTTTGCTTCACCACCCATCCTTCCTCCCTAAGGTGGCCACCCCTTTACACCTTAACCAAGAAATTTGCTTGCCAGTTTTTTACTGGGCAATGGCCCAGGTTACACAGAACCAGAGGAAGTGGCATACACTGGACGTGAGGAGCGCACTCCTAACTTACATCAAGCACACCTGGCCATTTCACAAGACCCCCCAGCTGTTTGTGGCAGTCGCCCAGCGTAAGAGAAGTTTATCAGTATCCTCTCAGTGTATCTCTAAATGGATTGTGAACTGTATCAAGGACTGCTATGGGAGGTCGAATATGCCCCTTCCTGGAACTGTTAGAGCCCACTCTACCAGGGTTCAAGCATCCTCTGTGGCCTTCCTTGCCGAGGTCCCAGTCCAAGAGATCTGCAGGGCCAGTACATGGTCGTCGATACATACCTTCACAACACACTACGCCATTGCCCAGCAGGCTAGAGATGATGCCGCTCTGGGCAGAGCTGTACTCAGTGTGGGTAGACTGTAACTCTTTCCACCGTCCATGGGTATGGCTAGCAGTCACTTGTAACTGAATGATGTGAGCAGCGCTTGAAGGAGAACGGTGCGTTACTTACTGGTAACCGTCCTTCTTGGAAATGGGCTGCTCACATACATTCAGGCCCCTCTGACCATCCCCGCTAATGGAGTTGGCAAAGGTATATGGGACTGGGAGGGTCAGGGTCACGGTCACCTACATAGCTGTAGTTGTGGCGTAGAGGGAGTGTTGGCTGTGTGCCCTGACCTGAAGGCTAGGGCTGAAGACTTTCCGAGCTACTGTGCGCTGCTGCATATAGACACCTGTAACTGAATGTAGGTGAGAAGCCCATCTCGAAGAAGGATGGTTACTGGTAAGTAACCCACCATTTCAGCCTGAAGGAACTTGAAAGAGACAGAGTTGGGGGTTTGAGGCTATTCTGGCCTCTCCCTCTATTGCTTCTCTTGTCTTTTGACAGCTATGGCTAAGCCTCCTGTGAGGGCTTTGGCATTTAGATAGAGGTAGCTGTTTACAGCTACTTAAAAGCTGAGTCACCAGGGAGAGAAGCAAACTCTCTCTCTGACCAAAAACCACTGGAGAGAAATTTCTCTCTGAGCTGAGATGACTGGAGGGCGGAGCCAGTGGACGGTGAGAGCGGCCAGAAGCAAGCTGGGCGATGTGAGTGACCGGAGGGCAGAGCTGGCGGAGCCAGCAGACGGTGAGAGAGGCCAGTGGCAAGCTGGGTGGCACGAGTGACTGGAGGGCGGAGTCGGCGGACAGTGGGCGGAGCCAGCAGATGGCGAGAGTGTCCAGTGGCAAGCTGGGCAGTGCGCGTGACCAGTGGGCAGAGCCGGCGGACAGCAGGTGGAGCCAAGGAACAGCTCTAGAGGATGGAGTGAGTGTCTAGTAGATGGCATCAGTGGACAGCTGGTGTGAAAGACACTCCCTATGTACCCTAGGGTTGGTTGGGAGCCTAGTTAGCACTGATTTTCCAGATCAGTGCCAGTTTTGCCATTAAGTTTGTATGTTCTGTTATGCAGTGTGGGTTGTTGGGAACTTCACTCTATACTAATTTTTCTAGATTAGTGGTGATCTCTGTTATTTGTCCTTTTGCATTTTGTTTTACTACTATTAAAAGTTCTGTTTACTGCACTCAGATTCGTGCATGCAAATGGGGAAGCCTTACCCCTTTGGGGTGCCCAGGGAACAGTGCAGGATTCCCCAGAAATCTAGGTGGAGGCTCAAGCTGGCTGGTGGTGTTATACTATTGGGAAACCCCTAGATACAGAACCCAGCCTTTGTCCCGCCAGCCTGCCCTGGCAGAAGGGTTACATTAGTATTTCACCTGTAGAGTTTTTAATGTGCAAAGCTGAATTTTAAGTTCTCTCAACTGACTATTAAAATACAGGATTGAACAATAAAATCACTATTGCATCACTGCAGGAATACTTTCTAAAGTAGCAATGACACATTTCCTTCAGCTCAGTGGAGTGTTTTGTCTTTATCCTTTCTCATCTCAGTTCCTCCTTTTGCTTCTTGCAACAGAGTAAACATAGTGGTTTCAGGAGCTTTCATCAGTTAGTTTTAAAAATCAAGGTTTCCTCAGGCAAAAAAGCAACAGAGGTAAGCTGATGCCACAGTATTTGTACTGTTTTGATTTGTTCCTTAATTTCTGCAAAGTCATGGGGATGATGGGAAACTGAAAGACCCAGTGGGAGCATGTGATGGTGCATTAATATATTCAAAGTGATCAATGACTGCACTGTCTTGGATCACTGAACACTCCTGTGTCCATCCATATATCTAGAGTGTGCTATTGCACTCCAATAACCCCAATGCTGCTGGGTCATGATGAAAAAGGCAAAAACTGAAAAGGGAATTTTAAGGCAAAAAAGTGATAAAAAAAGGGGAAAGGTAAAAAATCTGGGAAGCTATGGCATTGTCCTGAAAAGGAACTGAAAGCACTGATACAGGAACATGCATAGGATCTGCTTGGGCAGGGCAGGGAAGAGCAGCTAGTGGCATTCAAAGGGCAGTTCTCTTATAATCTGTGATGGGCCAGTACTGAAGCCAAATTCATTTAAAATAGTTTTGCAAGGCCGTTAATTTGTTGTGAAGCAAGGATGGCTCTTGCAGCCTATTAGCCAGCTCCTAAGAGGATAATGGAAGTGGTTTTGCCAACTAGCTGCATAAAAGAAACTGCTTTGCGTTTCAAAACCAGAAAGTATTTGAATGGTGCCTTGTGTGAGCCCAGTAAGAAATACCTTTATTACAACAAAAGCACAGTTGCCATCCTTCCACCTCTGTCTTGCTTAAAGTACCACAGCCCTTTCCTGCTGATTGCTGGGGATGTGCTCAGCTGAGCAACCCAGGGGGCCAGGCACCCAAAACCAGCTCTGTTTTTGAAGCATTTTGCAACAGCTGTGTAATAGCAGAACTACTAACTGTGGTATGTAATGTATTGTTGAAACAAGCCTCTGCACCACATGAATAGTCAATGTAACACCACCTTTATAAAGGGGTTGAGAGGTAATTCAGGAATTACAGGCTGCTGACTAACTTCAGTGCTAGACAGACTAGCAGAAACTCTAATAAAGAATGGAATTATCTAGGACATAGAAACTGCAAAGCTGGAATTCATATGCAAACTTGACACTATCAGACTGGGTCTGAATAGGGACTTGGAGTGGCTAGCTCACTGCAAAAGGTAATTTCCTCTTTGGCAAAACAAACAAGGAGTCTTGTGGCATTTTTAAAGACTAACACATTTATTTATTGCATGAGCTTTCCTGGGAGAAAATCCCACTTCATTAGTTGCTTGAAGATGGAGAATTTATGGAATGGGAGAAAAATAAATTCAGGGAAGTGTAAGTCATCAGATCACAGCAGACTGTTACAGCAAATCAAAGCAGTTGTTTGAATCTAAACAGGGGAGAACAGCATATTAGAGGGAGGTGAGGTAAAATCACCTATTCGAATAAGAAAAGTAACCCAAATTCCTGTTTAAGCCTAAATCAACAGTGTCAAATCTGGACATGAATTCCAACTCTGCAGTTTCTCTACGAAGCTTATATTTGTAATCCATTTGCCTAAATACAGCTATTAACATATCATCAATGGTGTGAGCAGTGAGATTGAAGCGTTTCCCTATTGATTTTTGAATGTTGCTGTTTCTGATGTCAGATTTGTGTCCTTTTATTCTTTTGCACAGAGGCTCAGAGAGTAGAGCCATAACTATGGCGGGGGAAATGGGGCAAAGCCCCAGGCACGAATTTGAGAAGGCACTAGAGTATACCCTTCCTGCCACCGAAGAGGAATGTGGGAGCTGGGAAAGGTGCTCCCCGCCAGGCTTTGGCCGCAGCGGGGAAGGGACCCCCCCACTGGCTATGGACTTGGTGGAATAGGGACCCCCACCTGGCTTTGACCATGATGGGGAAAGGACCTCTCCTTCTGCCTCTGGCCACAGCAGTGCAGCGACCCCCCTGCCTGGCTCTGGCCACAGTGGCGGGGAGACACACTGCTGCCATGACGGATGAGCCCTGGATCGGGGCACAGGTGGGGGAAGGGCACCTTTGGGGCTGCTTGCCCTGGATGCCCAAATCCATAGTTACAGCCCTGTCAGAGAGGCATTGCTGGCACGTGATGGCATAAATCACATTGGTGGATGAGCAGGTGAATGATCTCTTGATGGAATAGCTAGCTTGATTAGGTCCTGTCATGGTGTCTTTTGTGCAGATATTTGGGTGGTGTTGGCAATGGGTTTTGTTGCAGGGATATGTGCCTGCTTTAATGTTTCTGTTGTTTGGTCTGTAGTTGTTGATGAGTATCTGCTTAAGGGTTGGAGGCTGTCTATAAGAAAGGAGATGTCTGTTTCTCAAGGCTTGAAAGAGGGAGGGATCATCTTGTAGAATAGGCTGTAGATCAGGGGTCTCAAATACATGGCCCATGGGCCGCATGTGGCCCCTAAAGCTATTTCCTGCAGCCCGCAATGACACAATTATTACAGATATCTGCAATATCATTGTATGGAAAGGTTTCAGAGGTGCAGCCCTCAGGCTACTGTACTAGTCCTTATGTGGCCCACTGCTAGTCCTCATGTGGCCCTTGTGGTGATTTGAGTTTGAGACCCCTGCTGTAGATCCTTGATGATGTGCTGTAGAGCAGGGGTTCACAACCTTTTGAAGGCTGGGGACCCTTTTTGAAAAAAGAAACATTCTGCAGCCCCCTGGAGGAAAGTAATGTCACTGCCATGCAGTGGCTGCCACGCTGTGGGGGGGGCATCACAGTGAAGTGGGGGTTGGAGGAATCTGGCAGGGCCCCAGCAGGGTCCAGCCCCCATGGAGTGGTGGGGGGGTGCTGAGGGAATCTGGCAGGGTCCAGCCCTCATGGAGCAGTAGGGCCATGGCAGGGGCGGTGCCAGGGGAATCCGGTAGGGCTCCAGCATGGTCCAGCTCCCACCGAGTGGCAGGGCCATGGCAGGGGGTGGTCCCCGGGGGAATCTGGCAGGGCTGCGGCAGGTCCGTGGCAGGGGGAACCCACCAGTGAGGTCCAGCGTGATTCACCCCAACTCTCTCTCTAACTCCCGTCCTGGCACTGGCTTCCCCTGCTGCCCTGGGCAGACCCCCCCACCCTTTCCCCAGCTGCCAGTCCCCAAACCCAACTCCCCCCACCCAGGGCTCCCTTATCTGGCAGCTGGAGCCAGGGGCAGCCATGCTGCAGGCTGCTTTTCCTGCCCTGAGCATGGTCTGAACATGCTCAGGGCAGGGGGGAGTTTTAAAAACTCCCAGCCTGGAGCAGAGCAGCTCCCTGCCATTGTCTGGCTCCTGGCTCCTCCAGCTCCTGGCTCCCACCACTGGCATTGTCCAGCCCTGGCTCCCAGCCTCTCTGTGGACCCCATTATGTGGTTCTGTGGCCCCCCAGGGGTCCATGGACCACAGGCTGGGAACCACTGCTGTAGCGGTTTGACTTGGGAGTTGTATGTGATGACCAGTGGCATTCTGTTGTCTTTCTTGGGGCTTCTCCTACAGTAGTTGACTTCTGGCTACCCATCCAGCTTTGTCAATCTGTTTCTTCACTTCTGTAGGTGGCTATTGTAATTTAGGAATGCTTGATAGAGATCCTGAAGGCGTCTGTTTCTGTTTGAGGGAGTGGAGCAAATGTGGTTATATCTTAGGAGAGTGGTTCCCAACCTCGGGTCCACGGATGCCCAGAATCCACAGACATCTTCCAGGCGGTCTGCAGCACTGCTCCGCACCGAGATGGGAACCAAGCTGTGGCCCCAATGGTCCCTGCCGGGCTGGATCCCGGTGGGCGGGGGTAGAGGGTGGCAGTGCTGCTGGTCGCTGATGCCCAGTTCTCCCTTCCAGGCCCCCAGTTCTCCCTTCCAGGCCCCCTCAGCTACTTCCTTTCCAGGTCAATGTAGCAGTTCTCTCATGGGTTTCCAGCAGCAGTGGTTTCCTGGGCATCTGTCCCCAAGCAGTCCCCAGGGCAAGACCTCTGGGGTTGCTCCTCTCAAGCAGGGGCAGAAGCAACTCCTGGTCTGGAGCCTCCAGAGTTTGTTCTTCCTCCTCGCTGGTCAGCCCCCCTTTGGTACTGGGGCAACAATCCGAGCATGCCCAGCAGGGTTTAAGGGGCAGGACTTCTGCCACCCATAGGCTATACTGTGCTTTTCTAGTGTGGGGTATGCCCGCCTTCTCACAGCTTGTAATCTGTCTTCGTGTGGGATGTTGATGTAAAGAGCTTCTACATCCGTAGTGGCCAGGATGGTGTTTTCTGGAAGATCACCAAGGGATTGACTTTTTTTCAGGAAGTCCATGGTATCTTGAGGATATCTAGGAATGTTGAAAGCATGGGGTCTGAGGAGAGATCCATATTGCCAGATAAGCCTGCTGTAAGAGTGCCAATGCCTGAGATGATGGGGCATCTAGGGTATCTAGTTTTATGGATTCTTGGTTGTAGATACACTATTTCTGGGTGGGATTCTGGGGGTGTGTCTGTCTTGATTTGTTCCTGTGCTGCTTCAGTGAGTTTCTTGAATAGGTGGTGTAGTTCCTTTAGTTGTTCCTCAGTGGGGTCAGAGAGAAGCGGTTTGTAGAACACTCTGTTGGAGAGTTGTTTATAAACCTCTTGATCGCAATCTGATTTATTCATGATGATGACAGCACCTCCATTGTCAGCCTCCTTAATGATAATGTCAGAGTTGTTTCTCAGATTGTGGATGGCAGTGCATTCTTCATGGCTGAGGTTACAGCGTCCACAGTTTCAGCCTTTGCACAGTGATGAAAACAATCTATGTAGAAGTCTAGTCTGTTGGTTCAACTCTCAGGACCATAGGATTTTCAATCCCAAAGCTTGTGCAATAAGTAAATTTGTTAGTCTTTAAAAGTGCCACAAGACTCCCTGTTTGTTTTAGTTAAAAGACAGGAAACAAAGGATGGGTATAAAAGGTCAGAGCCCCCACCCCCACCTCCAAAGTGTGTACTAGGACCCGTGCTATTAAGGATATTATTTTACAATCTAAAAAGAAAGTGAATAGTGAAGTGGGAAGGTCTGCAGATGATGTAAAATTATTTATGATTTTGAAGTCAGGTTTGGACTTAACTGAGTTACTGGAGGATCTCGCAAAGCTGTGTGACTGGATAACAAAATGGCAGATGTTGATAAGTGCAAGGTAGTGCACATTGGAAGTGATTCCAGCTACACATACATAATTATGGGTCTTCAATTAGCTGTTACCTCCCAAAAATATAGCTGGGGATACTTTGGATAGGTCTCTGAAAACTTCATCTCAGAGCTCGTCAGGTGTGAAAAAGGCTAACAGAATGTTAGGAACTATTAGGAAAGGATAATAAACCAGAAAATATCATTGCCACTAAATATAAACTCCATGATGTGCCCATACTTGGGACATTTTGTTCTAGTAACCCAGTCTTAAAAAAGATGTAGTGAATCTCAGGGGACTGTACAAGGAAGGCAGACAGGAACACAGAACCACCAATAATTGTTGGGGGCTAGTACTTCTCTGGCCTTGGGACTGCATATGGGGAGAGCAAGTTACAGCCAGGGCCAGGGGGAGTGGGAAGAGTGAGCTCTAACTTGGACTGGGGGAAAGGTGACCTCCTGCCAGAGTTGGGCCAAGGTCAGGGGAGGGAATAGCAAGCTGTAATCTGAGATGGGGGCAAGGAAGAGTGATGGGGATGGGGATGAAGATGGGGAGCAGGGTACAGAACATACCAGTTCAAAAGGACCTGGGGGTCATGGTGGAAGGGAAGATAGATATGAGTCAGCAGTGTGCTCTTGCTGCCAACAAGGCCAATGGCATACTGGGCTGCATCAAAAGAAGTATTCCCAGCAGATCAAGGGATGTGATCATTCCCCTCTATTCTGCACTGGTAAGGCCACATCTAGAATACTGTGTTCAGTTTTGGGATCCCCACTACAAAAAGGAAAGGGACATGCTAGAGAGAGTTCAGAGGAGGGCAACCAAAATGATTAAAGGGCTGGAGCACAAGCCCTATGAGGAAAGACTGAAAGCATTAGGCTTATTTAGTCTGCAGAAGAGAAGATTGAGGGGGGATTTGATAGCAACCTTCAACTACTTGAAGGGATGCTCTAAGGAAGATGGAGCTCTACTGTTCTTGGTAATAACAGAGGACAGAACGAGGAGCAATGGTCTCAAGTTGCGGTTAGGGAGGTCGAGGCTGGATATTAAAAAAATCTTTTTTACTAGGCGAGTGGTGAAGCCTTGGAATGAGCTGCCAAGGGAGGTGGTGGAGTCTCCATCTTTGGAGGTGTTTAAGGCCCGGCTGGACTAAACCATGTCTGGGATGGTTTAGTGGGAGTGGTCCTGCCTCTGGCAGGGGGTTGGACTAGATGACCTATGAGGTCCCTTCCAACCCTATGATTCTATGATAAAAGGGGTCAGATTTAAATTTCTGCATATGACGATGGTGGAACTGGAAAAAGTTCAAAGAAGGGCAACAAAAGTGATCCCAGATATGGAGAGTCCTCCATCTGAGAGAGACTAAAATGATTAAGGCTGTTCAGTTTAGAAAAGAGATGACTAAAGGAGGTATGGCAGGCTGTTCCCCAGATCCAGTCCAATGTGCCATTGTGACCCCCAATTCCCACTCTTGAACCCAAATTTGCCCAACTTTGCCAACTGCCTCTCACTCCTGAGTCAGACCGCTTTAGCCTCTGGCATACAATCGGTCCTAAGCAGTGGGTGTGTGCCCTCTGGCTACTCGAGGGATGGTCCCCTAACAAACACCCCCCAGCCCCAGTTATCACACTAGGAGTCACTGTCTACTGAGATTGGGACCCACTCTAATCACCGTACACTCATGTCCATCCATTTAACAAACAAATGGATTGTGCCCAGCCTTCTTCACTCACACCCTCTAAAGACCACACAGCTTTAGATAAAAGACTACAAGTTTATTGATCAGACTATAATTCTAAGTGAGATTATGGCCAGTCGTGGCAGAATCACAATAAAAATGTGTCAGGAGAGACCACAAGGAAATAAAAGGTAAAACACACATACTATCCTAATACTTTTACCTAAATTGACCTCATATTCCAAGTTTATGCACAAGGTGTTTGGCTGTCAGATGTTTGTACGGCCAGTCTCTGCCTGAGGCCAGGCAGGGCCCAGATCCTGCTTGAAGCTGGTTCAGAATGGAGATTCCCAGGCAAACAACCCCAAACCCCTCCAAGTGTCTTTATGTGTTTCCATTCCTCCTCCCCCCACTTCTGGGCAGAGGTGATTCCTTTGTCTTTTCTGAGCCACCTCAATTAGTGTATCTTTGTTGCTTCCTCCAGGTACTTGTTTGCTTGCTGCAAGAGAGCTCTGTCTCCCACCCCTCTGAGCCATGTTAAACATGCAACACATCTGTGCACATGCATGAAGTTGTAAGAAACATGATATCGTACTAATCACGTGAAATAGGTTATGAGCATCCATTAAGAAACATTGCATGGTGTAACTGGCAACAAATCATACAATCACTGTGCACAAGTGAACAGGAAAATCATATAGACTGTAACCCAGGGTGCACAGATGTGCATCCCATGACAGGAGGGTATGACTGAGGGCTATAAAATCATGGCTGGTGTGGAAAAAGTGAATAGAGAGGTATTCTTTACCCTTTTCCACAATAAAAAAACAAAAAACAAAAAACAGTGGTCTCCTGGTGAAATTAAGTGGCAGTAAGTTAATGGGTGTTGCTGATGCCAGGCCTAAGGAGCATGGGTTCCAGGGCTCCAGGACAGTGCCCCAAGTCCTGAACTGGCCAGAGACCACAGGCAGCAGCAGCTGGAGTCCAGATCAGGCCCGGGGACGGACAGGGGCCAGGCGATGGGACCAGCTCATGGAGGGGGGGCAGGCCTGGATCTGGCCCCGAATGTATTTTCAGGGTAGCGATGCCTGTGAGCAAGTTTAATAGGCTACGTTCACACACAGGGGGTTATTTCGATACAAGTTGTTTTGAAACAACTTCTATCGAAATAAGGTGTTATTTCGAAATAAGTTAATTCGAATTAACATTTTGTTAATTCGAATTAAGAAAAAAGCAGGAATTGAAATAGCAGGTTCAGACAACAGTTATTTCGAAACGAGTCACTGTTGTTTCAAAACAACATGTTCAGATGGCATTGTTTCGAAACAATCATTTCAAAATAACGTTGTTTCGTCCCCACATGGGGTTTAAGTTGTTTTGAAACAACGCCGTTGTTTCGAAACAACAGAACCCGTTGTTTTGAAACAATGGTGCATCATATGAACATGGCCTTTCTTATTTCGTAACAACCTCTGTTGTTTTGAAATAAGACGGCTGTGTGTACACACCCATACAGTCATGAAGAAGTACTTTCTCACACAATTAATCTGTGGAACTTATTGCTAAGGATGTTGTGAAGGCCAAAAGTATAACTAAGTTTTAAAAATAGTTGAAATCATGGAAAATTGGTCTGTCAATGGCTGTTAGCCAAGCCGGTCAGGAATACAACTCCATGCTCAGGGCAACCTTAAACCTGTGAGTGCCAGAAATTGGGAGGGGAAGATAGGGGTGGGCCACTCCAACTGCTCTGTTCTGTGCACTCCTCCTGAAGCTTTAGTACTGCCCAAAGCTAATACCAAGATGTTGGACCAGATCTTCCATTGGTTTGACCCAGTGTTACCAACTTTGCCCACCAACTCAGGGTATGCTCATTTATTAGGGTTACTTTCTCTTTAGGGAAGATGGTAATTCTATTAGCATGCTGCTTTGTGTCACTTCTGTTTCTGTATGGAGCTCACTTTTCCCTTCTGCAAGCTCTCTCCCAGTGGAGCAACCCTTGCAGGACCTCGATTTTCCAGGACTGGATTCTTCCAACCCCCAAATCCAAATAACCACCCCAATATACACATTCTTCAATTAACAAGGTGTGTCTGAATGGACTGGGTCTATCAGCACTCTCAGCTGAGCCCTTATATGTCCCTGAATTCAGTAGGCTGGGTCAGACAGCACTTCTCTGCTGCTACCCTTATGTGCCCCTGTACCACACCAAACTAGGCTTGATTATGGATCTTGAGCCCGCTGGGTCACGCAGCACTTTTTAGCTGTTACTCTTATATGCCCCTGGAGTCAATCAGGCTAATATCTCCATCAATGAGCAAACCTTACGGGGTTGTGGGAATCGCAGGGCTTTGGCTAGGTAATAGAAGTGTTGCTGCAAAGCGATATAAAGAAACCAAGACCACAAAGGAGAGGGAATGATATCTTAAAAGAGTCTGGAAACTGCCTCGATTACAAAAGGCATTTTATTACTAAGTATTTAAAACTTGCACTAATAATAACAATTACAAAAGGAGAGAAAAATACCCCAAAATACCCAGTTACATCATTAATAAACATACAAGTAAAGAAAAACACCCAGCTACAATATTATGGTACCTAGATTCTACTGTATCAGGCCTAGAGAGAGAGTCATAATTAAACAAAGGGGGAGAGAGAGGGAGAGAGTTTAGAGGGGGGCAGGTCTCACTACTCTGTGTAGCAGAAAGGTTCCCAGGTTGTGCAGATCAGGGTTAGAGGCTGAATGGAAACAAAGCTCCCACAGCAATCAGCAAAGAAGAAAAGCCAAGTCCCAATGGAAATGATACAGCTTTAGATCCAAGCATTAGGTCTCAGGACTCAATCCAAACTCACACAGGATTCAGACAGGATCTAATCAGGACTTACACAGGATGCACAGTACTCAGTCAGGACTTGCATAGGACACACACAGTACTTACTCTTGGATATGTGTAAAGGTTTTTTATACAGGCCTGTTTAAGTGGCCAATCCACATTCCTGGCTGGGTTTAATGGTTCAGGGAAGTTTACATACAATCAGGCAGACTCAGTATTTTGGGTATCAGTTATCATGTCTGTGACTAGAATGGTCTGATCATTGCTGAGTTTGTTCGGTTTGGTGTGAGATCCCCCATCACGCAATGCTTCCCTGCTTCTTCAATCCCAGGGTTCAGTGCAGTTCTTGCTTTGGAGCCTGGCTCTCCATAGTCAGTGCACATAAAGCTCCATTTACTATTCTGATGGCTTTTGGATATGGGTAGATAAGGATGTCTCCCACTTCTTTCTTACTGTTTTTGGTTTTCAGTGCAAACACAGGTTGGGGGAGGTGTGTGTGGAGGGGGAGGCACAAGCTGGATACTATGCTTTGATTCCTCAAGAACACAGAGCTAACACGTAACACCAGTATGGCCATTCTTAGGTTTGTTCTAACTCACAGGTGGTAAACCTGCAGCCCGTGGTTTGGATCCAGCCTGCCAAGGACACTGATCTGGCCTGTGGAGCTGCTGCCTGGAATCTCTCTGTAGCACTGAACATCAAAGACAGGCTGCTGGCAGAGCAGGTGTAGGCATGCTTCCAGAGGCGGCTTTTGGGGTAGGCAAAGCCGGCGGCTCCCTAGGGCCCTGAGCAGTAAGGGGCCCTGTATCATTGCCTACTTTGCCTAACTTGAAAACAGGTGGCTGGCTCAAGGGGTTGCAGCGCACCATGCTCATGCCCCATGCGCGCCCTGAGCTGGCTTTTGAGCTTCCAAGGAGGGGCTGAGGAGTGGAGCCCAGCCTCTGGACCAGCTCGCCTCACCCCCAGGGAACAGCCAGCCCAGGGGAGGCACAGGAGAGCAGAGCCTGGGCTCTGGGCTTGCCCTCCCCTCCCCAGGGTGGGGATCAGCTGGTCCAGGAGAGGGGTGGGTGAGCAGAGCCTGCCACTGAGACTGAGACTGATTGCCTGCCAGTGTGTGGTAGGAAAAGTGGAAAGGGAAGTGGGGATCTGGGAGCAGCAAAACAGGGGGAAGCGGGCCCACAGGGCAGGGGAAAGGGAAGGTGGATTAGGGATTTGTACCAGTTTAACTAGATCAAAGCAGGATGGCTTTTTCAGCATAGACCCAGCCCTTGCAGGAAGTGCTCTCAAAATTTAGTTGTTCTCCTAACACCTCTGTTTAGATAACCCTAAAGAATACTGTGGCAAATTTCCTGCTATTGCTGCTGCTCTTGGGTGGTGGAAGTCCTGGGCAAAAGATTATAAAGACCTACCTGCATGCTGATATTTGTTTTTAACCATTTTGAACAGAAGGTATTTTCCTGTGGGAAGCTCTTCACTATTAATGACTATGCTGGAGACTGCTAATGTAATTGGGATTAATAAGGTTCTAACGCTGAGGTGACAGAAGTATCATGTCTGTGGAAACTGCTGAGAGAGAAATGCTGTTTTTCATCAACCGTAATGCTGGGACATCTAACATAAGAAGGTTGTTGCATTATTCACTTGTGCTGTCAGGAGCTTACAGTAATTCACACATTCACAAAATATCTAATTTTAATAAGAATTCATGTACTTAAAAACGCAGTTGCTGGGATTGTTTATCCTCTGACTTTTGTCTCTTCAGTCCTGTGTCCTTGTGGATAGAAAGTGACAGCTGGCTACTTGTGGGACCAGAGAAATTATTTGAGGAATTTCAGTAACAGGATAGGATAAAACATCATTACGTACTTTTATTTGCTTTGCATGGTTACCACTATTGTTCAGAGTTGTCAATTACTTTAAACAGCTCCACTCTTAATATTTTAAAATGCTGATAATTTCTGATCTGTATGTTCTGAAAGGATATTCCTTTCCTTCTAAAGTGAGAGTTCTTCATAATTGTAGCTACTGTATTGTTAAAGTCAAGGAAAGGCAAACTATATTGTTTCAGCAAAACAAACAGGGAGTCCTGCGTCACTTTTAAAGACTAAGTTATTTATTTATCTATTTATCTATCTATTTATTTATTAGTCTTTAAATTTACTTAAACAAATTTACATTTAAATATTTAAACAAATTTATTTATTCATTAGTCTTTAAAAGTTTTTAAGAGTGCCACAGGACTCCTTGTTTGTTCTGCTTAACTAAACTAACAGGACCACCCCTCTGTATATTGTTTCAGTGTTTCTAAGATTATCTGATTTGTTTTGTTTAATTTCTTCACTTTTTGAGTTGTAAGATTCTATAAAACTGGCATATGAACTAAAATGTGCTCCTTCCATGTCAGCATCTGGCTCCCCTTGCAGCAATGGCATTATGCCTTACACTGTAGTAACCTCAGAGCAGACATTGTTTTAGTTTCTTTTAAGTGAACCAGAAAATATGTTTTTACATTTGTAAAACAGAAATTCAAATCCCACCAGTGAAGGCCCTTAGGCAGGCTAGAAACACTAGTTGACCATCCAGAAGCAAGGTGATGCTAAGTCTATTAGTATGCATTAGTTAAGAATGTAACATAAAAACCTAAGAATGGCCATGCTGTGTCCATCTGTTCCAGTATCCTGTCTTTTGACAATTTCCAGAGGGGTAGCTGTGTTAGTCTGTGCTGTATACAGCAAAAACAGTGAGAGTCCCGTGGCAGCTTCAAGACTAAACAATTTCTTCAGGCGGAAGCTTTCATGGGCTTCAACCCACTTCGTCAGATGCATCTGACAAAGTTGGCTGGAGCCCACGAAAGCTTATGCCTGAAGAAATTGTTAGTCTTTAAGACGCCAGAGGACTCTCATTGTTTTGTCTTTTGACAGTGGCCAATGCCAGGTATTTCAGAGGGAATGAATAGATCAGATAATCATCAAGTTGTTCTGATACTACAGTGCGGAATGCAAGGGAGATACCTGAAAAAGTAAAATAAAAATAATAATTAAAAAAAAATTGGACAAGCCAAGAGAGGAAGATGAGGTGTTTGAACCTGAGAAGGAAAGGCATTTATTTGTTATCCAGGAAAAAAAGATGCTTGTATTACTGTTTCCTTGCTTTCATTTTTTCCCCTTCACTTACTTGCTATTCCATTTCTTCTACTAAGCCTAAGCTTTTTGCGGCAGAGACTCCCTTTTACTATAGTCTGCACAGTGCATGGCAGAGCAGGAGCATGTGATGATTTTGGAGCTCTGTCTGTACAACGTGTGAATTCTGGTTGATATTATGAGGTGGTATTATGAAATTGCTGTATAGTGAAAGGCTTCTGTATGTGTATTTGCCATGAGGTGGCAAGATTATGTCATGTCTCCTTTGATCAGGGAAAATGGGGAACATGTAATGTTAAATATGATAATGTGAATGGACAAAAGATATGTGAAGGGGGCTTGCTTAAGCTGGGAAATGGTGGATTACCTATACTAACCGTCCTTCTTCGAGATGGGCTGCTTGGATCCATTCAGTAATAGATGTCTCCGTGCCGGAGCACCGGATTGGTTGGAAAAACTTTGTCCTAGCCTGTCAGAAGAGGGGAGGCGGCCACTGCCCCTTGCGACACCCGTGGCTATATATACAGCCACTTCCCTGCCCCCCCCCCAGTTCCTCAGAGTCACCAACTCCAGAAGCGGGGATGGAGGGGAGGGACCTGAATGGATCTGAGCAGCCCATCTCAAAGAAGGACGATTACTGTAGGTAACCCACAGTACTTCTTCGAGCGTTGCTCGGATGCATTCAGTAATAGGTGACTACTAGCCATGCAGACGGATGGCAGGTGGAGTTTGTACTTCCACCTTCAGCACAGCAACAAGCCCAGTGAGGCAGATACCCTCCAGCAAGGTACTCTCCGAAGAAAACAGTGAGCAGGCCTAAACGAGCCTGGAAGGGCAAGAGCCGAGGGTCTGCCAGAATGGGCAGGCCCAAACCCACCGAGGCAGATAGTATATATACAGGGGCGGGCCAGGTCACCTGGATTGGGGAAGAAACGGATTGCGTGGGTGCCCTGCCTGGAAGGGAAAATTGGAATGTATCTGGCCGACCACAAGTCTGGCCTAGGTCGTGCCATGTGGACGCGCAAGAGAAACGTTAAAGGCTAGCAAATGGGACTAGCCAAATGGGCGCATCTCAGGCGAGAACAAGAAGGGAAAGGCATAGGGCACCAAAGGCTGCCAGGAGCCATGTAGTCATGGACTGGTTTGGCGCCTACTAAGTGCACATGAGGAAAAAGAGGGAATGGGCAATGCCCCCTAAGAGGATGCAGCCATGCCAGTCATCTGGATAAAAGAGAGGAATAAGGGGACAAGTCCGCAAGATGGCTCAAGGGTGACTGAGAAGACCACGAGACACGGGCCATGGCATATGGAGTCAAGCCAAGCAGGACTGGGCCTGTGGCGTGTGAATTAATGACCTAGCAGCACAGAAGCACATGATTTCAGCCGGGTTGGCACTAAGACCAGCCTCTCGCAGGAGAGAGGTTCCAGAAAGGTACTGACCGCAAGGTGACCTGAGGCAATGCTGACAGGTTCGCCTACTAGGGCCTGCAGGGTGCTAGAATGCAGGGAAGGGCCCCTCTATTCTAGACTTGCAGGGTTTACCTCTTGAAGCTCTCACTAGAGCATGAAGGGAAAGGAGAGGAATGGAAGAGAGCTCTCACTGCCGTTCAGTCAGCCCCTAGGTGACCAAGGGAATTGGAGGAGGGCTGGAAAACCGTGGACTAAGTACCTATGGTGCTTGCTGGAGGGATAACGATAACACTTTGTCAGCCAGGGCTGCGAGGACATTCTTTAATACATGGAAATTGAAGAACTTTGCTGTCAAGGAAGGTCCTTTCTAAGCTTGAGAATGGAACCTTAACAGAGTGGTCGCTGCCACCTCTGAAGGACACCTTGGTATCAGAGAACCCAACAAAATCCGCTCCCTGAGGGGAACTAGAGGCGGGGGGGGGGCAGATACCACCCTAAACTGCCATGGATTGTTTAGCAATGGGTTCTCTCTGTATCACACCATGGGAACGGCAGTGGTGTCAGCAGGGTCCTTGAAAGGCAAGAGGGGACTGCAGATCTGCCAGGAGCCCCCAACATGCATGGGGAAAGACACGGTAGCCCTAAGGAGCTACGTGTGGTGTGGTGGGATGGTCCCATGGGGAGGTAGGGCGAATGGGGGGGTCATATCCTGCCAGGGGACAAGGTCGTAGGGTGAGGGTTACGCAGGTGCCCTGGAAATGAGGGACCTTCTATCTGATGTAGACAGCCATCCCAAAGGTAGTGGATACTGAGGCGGGTACTATATTTGTGAGGGCACTCAAAGGGGTAGGCCCTCTGCAGTTTCCCAACATATGGAACACAACAAGGTGTTCCCCTTCTGGGATTTTTTGGTGTCCCCGGCCATGCTTTGGTGAGGTCGGGAAATTGTGGGCTACCTTGAAGGTGGTAGACCAAGGTGAAGTTTCCTGAGGTGGTCTCCTGGTTCCCACTAGATCACCAGGGGATAGAGACGAGGAACCATGTGAGGGTAGGAAAGAGAGGAACGGGCCATACATAGGGCCCATGCCGAGGTAAAACCCGCTCTATATGCACCTTCCCGATAAACGGCTTCCCGGGCAGCTGTATTCCATACAGATGTGTCCCTTTCATTGTGCAGGAGAATTCCTGTTGAAAGGGGTTGGGGTCATAGCACAGAAGACGGTGGCGTGACCAGGGGTGTCCTCCCCCCTTTCCCTGACCTGGATACGCGGGACCCTACCTGGGACACGCATCATGGCCATAGGAACAGTTCTGTTACGGGAGGTCTTCGGATGTGCATGTCTCGGAGCCCCACCGAAGCTAGGCTACAACGAGATGTGTCTCCATCCTTTGACGGGGGGTTAGGGTGGGGGACATGGCAGGGAGTATTCGGGAAGGGAGTCTGCTGCAATGGGAGAGGGGTGGTTTCCATCCTCAGGGAAGTCGTTGCATATGGGGTGAGGGTGGTAGATATGGTGTTGGGTACATGCACCATAGACGGGTGTCTTGTACTGTCAACCCCCGACGCTGCAGGGACCAGGTCAGAGGGGTGAAAAGGAGCTGCTGGGCTCTGGGTCAGCTGGGCCCTTGCCCTCGACCCAACCACCCAGCACCTCCGGCGGGAGAAGGAGGTCCTCAGTCCCCAACTGCTTACTCCTGATCTATTTCCCCCCGCTGGTGGGGGAGGGAAGATGAGGCAGGGCCTGGAAGGTTCTTAACAGAGCTGTCTGCCTTATGTAGGGGGGGGTAGTGATGCCCTAAGACCCCTGCACCCACTTTGGGAGGGGTGAGTGAAAAATCCCTTTCTCGCCACAAGTGCGGCAGAAAAGAAGGGCTGTCCCGCCCAGTGAGTTAGGAGCTAAGTCGGTGGGGTGGGCCCGGGAGGGAGGAAGCCAAAATATTTTGCCTCTCCCCGAGGGTCCTGGGCTGTGCCTACCACTGAAAGTGTTTCAGGAGGAAACAGGATGTTTCCTTCGAAGGGCAGGTCCAAGACCGCGTGCTGTGCGTTAGCGGGCACTCTAGCCTCCCTAAGCCAAGCTACCCTGCGGAGAGTAACCGCCGAAGCCGTGGTGTGGGCAGCGGTGTCCACCGCATCGCGGGCTGAGAGGAGGAGGTCCTGTGAGACTGTGCTACCTTTCTTCAGGAAGGCATCATAGTCGTCCCTGGCCTTAGGTGGGAGCATGTTCCTAAATCTCCTGAGTGACTCCCAGACATCCAGCAGGTACCTGCTGGTTATAGCCTGGTTGTTTGCCACTTGCAATTGAAAGGCCAAGGAAGAATACACCTTGCAGCCTAACAAATCCAGTTCTCTGGTCTCCCTAGAGGAGGGGGAGGGATCCCTAGGGGGATCTCCAGCCCCCATTGCCATCTGGACCGTGTCCGGAGGGGGGACTGGGTGGCCAGTGAGTGAGGGGTAGTCTGATTCTGGTACCCGATACTTCATGTTCGCCGTATCCGAAATTGGAAGGACAGAGCACGGGCTTTGCCACTGGGAGCATGCAAGGTCCCACATGCTCTGGTGGGAAGGGGTTGCTAAGAGCGCCGTGGAGGTGAACGCTGGCCAGAACAGGGTATCAGGGGGAAGGTTCAGGGGCTCCACTTCCATGCCTAAATGGGCCATAGCTTGGCGCAGCAAGTCAAAGTGCGCCCCGAGGTTTTCCATAAAGGCCTCCGGTGCCGGGGATAGCGCAGCACCAGGGATTCGCTGGGGAGGGGAGGGAGTTCCCTCAGGGGACCATTCTTGCACCCCAAAATGAAAAGGGGATGATGTTCGGCACCGGAGCTGTTTAGAGCCCCTAGAAGGTCCCTCTTCCGGGCTGGAGCCAGGGGAAGGGAATCGGGTTTCCCGGCTCGGTGTTGGCGGCAGAGTGGTGCTGGCCTCCATTATGGGGGGAGACCCCAGGCTTTTGATGAGAAGGCTGGTTTACCCCTCCTGATTAGAGGTGGGGCAGGGGGAGTTGGAAGGAGCAGCAGGGTGCATGCTGCCTCCACCGCCTCCGGTGTGGTTGGGATGAGGATCTCCCCTGCCTGGATCGCGGACAAGTCCTCGCTAGGGAAGGGAGGACTGCTCGGGCGGAAAGGCTCCCTCTCCTTTGGCACCAGGCTCTGTGGTGCCGAAGGTGGGGTCAACTGGTGCTGAGGCGAGGTTGGCACCAGTGAGGCCGGACTGTACTGGCCCGTCGGCACCGGAGGTGATATGGTGCAGTGCCGAGCCGAGCCCGGTGCCGATGGTGCTAGGCTGACTCAGGGCGACCTCAGTTAGTGCCAAGGCAAGCCCGGTGCTGATGGTGCCGGGCTGGCTAAGGGCGACCTTGATACATGTCAAGGTGCCAAGGCGCTGGTTCAGCACTGCGGTGCCGGAGTCGGCTCTGAGATCGTGCGGTGGCAGTCACCGGTGACACGGTGCTGTGAAGGCTCTGGCGCTGAGCTGGGTCTCGGTGCCAGGCTCGAACCTGAAGCCTTGGGTGAAAGGTGCTGAGCCTCTTCCGAGGCTAGGGCACGGTGTCGCTGTTCCCTCTCCTTGATGGTCCGGGATTTAAAGGAGAGAGAAATGGCACATGCTGAGACCGTGTGGTCTTTGCCCAGGCACCTGAGGCACTTCCTGTGGGAATCAGCCCTGGGCAAGGCCTTGCCGCATTCGGGACAGGGTTTGAACCCTGGCATGATTGTAGGCTGTTTCAGTCCAACGGCGGAAGGCTCTTGTAGTGGAATTAAATCCACAAAGAGATTCTCCCAGTTGGGTGAAAAGCTGATTCTCAACGGACAGGCTGCTTGTGATAGCAAGGAGCGGACGTTCCAGATCCGACGCGCAAGGTGGAAGAAATGAAATTGAGAGGGGGCGGGGAGGTGGCCTTATATATAGCCATGGGTGGCGCGAGGGTTGGTGGCCACCTCCCCTCTTCTGACAGGCTAGGACAAAGTTTTTCCAACCAATCCAGCGGTCCAGCACAGAGACACCTATTACTGAATGGATCCGAGCAGCAGGGGTGTCGCTGGGGCAGGGAGGGACCCAGGGCACAGGCCCAGGCTCCGCCCCCAGCTGGCAGGCCCCGCCCCCTGGCCAGGGATAGGGCCAGGCGGGGCCATGTCGCCGCGGGTGGCTAGGGATAGGGCCGGCTGATTGGGCCAGAGATCCGGGGCACTGGCGCTGGGACTCGGGGCACATGCCCCAGGGTGCCCAGCGCCAGCGACGCCCCTGCCGAGCAGCACTCGAAGAAGAAAGATACTTCCTCTATTTTGAGGACAGGGATAAGAGGAAAACAGTGGAAAGCAGGGGTTAAAGTACGCTGGAATGCCTCGGAACGGTGTTCCAGGGTCCAGTGTTCCCTCTAAGGGGAGAGGGCAGCTGAGCAACTCTGGTTGCTCGCTGCGCTCCCTCCCCCGCGGGGCCTGCTGCGCAGCCCCTCCCCCCGCTCCTGGCAGCCCGCCTGCTCCCGCTCGCCCCCCCCGCTGCTCCTGACAGCCCCCTGCTCCCGCTCGGCCCCCCCCCCCCTTACCTTGGAGCTGGACTGGAGCCAGAGGGCCCAGCCATAACTCC